>OW052244.1:29231024-29876024 GCA_932526585.2 Philonthus cognatus | reverse complement strand
CAAGAGAGATTTGTAGACGTAAATCATAGTTTACATGTAAGTTGCATGAATGTAGATGTGAGGTGACGTGATATTGCGATTTAAAACATGCTTGTCTCAGGAACAAGAGAGATTTGTAGACGTAAATCATAGTTTACATGTAAGTGGCATGAATGTAGATGTGAGGTGACGTGATATTGCGTTTTAAAACATGCTTGTCTCAGAAACAAGAAAGATTTGTAGACGTAAATCATCGTTTACCGGTAAGTGGCATAAATATAGAAGTGACGTGACGTAATATTGCGATTTCAAACAGGCTTATCTTAACAAGAGAGAATTGTAGACCTAAATCATAGTGTACATATTAGTGGCATGAATGTAGACATGACATGACGTGACCTTGCGATTTAAAACATGCTTGTCTTAGATACAATAAATAATTATAAGCGAAAATCATAGTTAAATGAAAGTGGCATGAATATAAATGTAACGTGGCGTGATATTGCAATTTTAAATATGCTTGTTTTAGACACAAGTGAGAATAAATATCTTGAAATATGGGATTGTATATCTTATTCTATACTAATATAACATTAAATTATTATCGTGATATTGTGATGTAAAACGTAACTGTCTTCAGACTTAATCCAGTTTTGTGACTACATTTGATGTTAAAATATTTGTAATGTTTAAAAATACGGGCTATAATGTCTTGTGGAGTTTCGGGCGAAATGTTGTACATTAATTAGAATAAATTACGATCCTTTGGTATTATATTACCATGCACAATCGGAGACTCCTCTGACACAGCGACGAAATAATTGGCCTTACTCGTATATCAATCGATCCCTCTCGCAGACGAAATTAATTCAGCAACGGCCGACTGTAAACCCCCAAAGCGCCTTCATTAATTCATACCGATTAGTGCATTTTCAGGGAATAAATAAAGGAACCTTCTTCTGCTTCTTCTTGCAGCGGCCCACCAGCTCCTGTCACGCTGTAATTATTTGTCAATCTCGCGTGATATCCCTAGGGCTCGGGGATTTGATTAAAACTTAATAATAAGCGCTACCGTCCGCCACAACTTCTTGTAATTATTCCCGTGTTCCGAGAAGCCGAGGAGGCAGGTAAAAAGATTTATGGCCTGTCCGTGGTGTTTGCCGTGTTTACACGGCTATTGTTTGTGCGCTCGGATGTAAATGCGGAGCCTCTAAATAAATAATTCCGAAGGGTGGAATGACAAATGCGTCGCGCGGTGCGCCGCTCCGCGCGTTTATCATTAAAATAATAATAATGGAAATAAAAAAAATTGCTAGCGCCGGAAGTGGACGTGTCGTGGTGGTGTAATGGTTGGACGCGGTCGATAAGTGGGCTTTTTCGGCCCCGCAGGAGTCAGTTTGCGAGCACCCCCTCGGTTTAGAGTGGCATATGGTAAAGGGGGAAATTGATAATTATCTCGGCAATCAATTGCTTTATTAATTTTTATAACTGACTTCAATCAAAAATTAATACGTCAAAATTGATAACATCCCTCAATTAATTCAACAACGCTTACTATTTGAAAACTATTAATGGTCGTCAATGGCAAGGCTATACAAATTGTACATAAGTAAAAAAGTAAAACAAATATCAAAATTGAATTTGTTCTAAATATTCCGGCACACTCGTTTCGAGCTTTAAGGTCCTCGTTAGTGTAATTCCGACTTACTATTTAAAAAGCTTCTAAATGTAGATAATAGAGATCTGATACTGATAGTATGTCTGTCTGCTTATCTACTAACAATAATAATAAAGGATTATTATTATTATTGTTAGTAGATAAGCAGACAGAAAATACAATCGCTAAACAATCCTGTAGCGTTTCAAAATTCCAATCATTCGAGATGAAATTTTCAATTACAAGATTAATCTAATAACAATACGTTTTAATAGTTTAGTACAGATGTACCCCAAGGATCTAATTTGGACCGATCTGTGCATGTTTCTAGCTTTGGGAAGTTTATACAGAAAGTTTTTTTCTTAATTATAGAGTTTTTATTTTAAATATACATCAATTATATGCTGTAAATCTCTTTTTTTTAAAGAGTCAAATTTGAAGCTTTAAATTAGTGTTTTCCACTCCCAGACTAAGCATGAAGTAAAATTTCGAGTTTAGAAAAGCCTGAACGTTTTGGATTTGGACGTTTGGGCGTCAAAATCCAAATTCAGGCTTTTCTAAACTCGAAATTTTACTTCATGCGCCACGCGTATAAGACACTGATTTCAACTGAAGTTCGCTTGTTTGCAATATTTCAGTGCTTTCAGCGTTTAATACGCGTAACGCACGAAGAACAATTTTGAGTTTAGATAAGCCTGAAAATTTGGTTTGAACAAATTTTCAGGCTTATTATTATTATTAAAAATAAATAAATTTTAAGGCTTGTGCCTAGCCTGGAGCACACTCGTCAAGCTTCAAATTGAACTCTTACCAACAAGAAGATTTACAGCAAATGATTGGAATATGTAAACTTAAAAGAAAAACTCTTTTAAAAAAGATTTACAGCATATAATTGGGATATATGAATTTGAAAAATATATATAACGCTTGAAACATGCACAGGTCGGGCCAAATTGGATCCTTGGGGTACACCTGTACCAAAATACCAAAAGTGATTTCAACTGAAGTTCACTTGTTCGCAATATTTCAGCGATTTCAGCGTTTAGTACGCGTGGCGCATGAAGTAAAATTTCGAGTTTAGAAAAGCATTAAAATTTATTTTGAGCGATCAAACCAAATTTTAAGGCTTTTCTAAACTCGAAATTTTACTTCATGCTTAACCTGGGAGTGGACAACACTCGTCAAGCTTTAAATTGAACTCTTAAAAAAAAGAATATTTACAACATATGATTAGGATATGTAAACTTAGAAGAAAAACTTTTTTAAATTAAGAAGATTTACAGCGTATAATTACGATATTTAAATTAAAAAAAAACTTTCCATCACTTGAAACATGCACAAATCGGGCCAAATTGTATCCTTGGGGTACATCTGTATCAAAATACCAAAAGTGATTTCAACTAAACTTTACTTGTTCGCAATATTTTAGTGCTTTCAGCGTTTAGTACGCGTGGCGCATGAAGTAAAATTTCGAGTTTAGAAAAGCCTGAAAATTTAGTTTGATCGCTCCGCTTCGCGGAGCGATCAAACCAAATTTTAAGCCTTTTCTAAACTCGAAATTTTACTTCATGCTTAGCCTGGGAGTGGACAACACTCGTTTAAATCTTCAAATTTATTCTTTAAAAAAAGCGTATACATCCGTATACTTGAAAGTAAAGTTCCCTGCATGTAAAACTTACTGATTCAGAATAACTCGAATAAAATGGAAGGGCGAGGTTGAAACAAAAACGAATCTGAAAATCATCATCCTGCGTGGCCATTAGAGCGTCCACGGAGTTGAGTGAGTGAGGGACCGTTTATAATGACGGCCACTCGTGACTTTTTAATTCTTTTTGTGTGTTCGGCCGCGCTCTCCGTGTGTGCGTGTCTCGCGCTCTGCCTTCTACCGTGTTCAGGTCTTGTGGGCGACGAAGAGGCGCCACTTTTCATTATTCTCTTGATTAAAGCGGCCTGGCCCGAACTTTGCTGGCCCTTAAGTACCGCAACACGTCACAAAAATTATTCGACGTTAGTCCGTTTTTTTGTATCTACGTACATACAGCGCCAACTCGGATCCCTGAGCTTTGTAAAATTTAACAGTGGGACTTGAGAAAAATGAGCCAGGGGTTATTAATACTGGTCACTCCATTTGGTTAACCAATAAGAAATGAAAAATTATGATGAAGAGAAAGCCATGGCTTCTTTTACAATGGTTTTCTATGAATTTATGTCCATTGATTCCTTCTTCCAGTTCTTCAGTTTTGCTTGTCAGTTGTTTTTTTGGGTAGTCTGAAAAAAAAATACTTGAAAAAAGTTAATTTAATTCATTAACAAGTATTCTCAGTGATTAAAATTCCATCTGTGCCGTGGAAATGTTTGTTGAAGTAGACTGTATGCGGAATTTATGCTTAACGGTAGCGCTGCAGCTAATTTTGGGACTTACCCTGATGTTCTAGACTTCAGAGAGCGTCCGGCCCGTGTACCTCTTTTTTTTCGCAAAGACAACCTAACAATATTTTGTATTGTGGAGGCTTCTACTTCGTTATACAACATTTTAATATTTAATATTAAGCTACTATATCTTGTAGTAGTTGGAAACCCGATGGACCAAATATATTTTGGAGAATTACACTTTTCACTTTCAATAGATGTTATCAATCTTCCAAGGTATCCGAAGAACCACCGAAAAACCAAAGTGCAATCAATCTCCCAAGGTATCCCAAGAACTACAGAAGGACCAAAAATATTTAGTCTAATTACACTTTTTACAGTCAAAAGATGCGATCAAACCCCCAAGGTATGCCAAGAACTACTGAAAGACCAACATTTATGTTTATGTGATTGTGCTTTTTGGCTACAAAAAGTATAATTCACCTTGGTTCATTGGTGGTTCTTCAGATACCTTGGGGGATTGATTGCATCTTTTGACAGCGAAAAGTGTAATTCGCCTCACACTTTTCGCTGTCAAAAGATGCAATCAATCCCCCAAGATATCTGAAGAACCACCGATGAACCAAGGTGAATTATACTTTTTGTAGCCAAAAAGCACAATCACATAAACAATCCTTCAAAATTACAATAATTTTAACTTGTACTTACCTTGTTTTTCTGTTTCCTGCATCATCGTTGGAATAGAGAGGTAATAGAGATCTTGGGCCTTTGAGGAAGAGCCTTGCCGGTATCTTGATACCCTCGTCTGGGTGGAGTTTAAGGCAATTCATGTTAATTTAACCATAAAACACTTTTAAATTTGTTTGTATAACATTTCTTTTTGTACGTGACTGCAGTTTCTGCAACTTTAGCTTTATCAAACATGTTTGATGTTTGATAATGGCCATCTAAAATTGCCGAAACTGCAGTCACGTAAAATAAAAAAGCGTTATACAAACAAAGTTAAAAGTGTTTTGAACTTTTCAATTTTTGAACAATTTTTTAAAATTTTTTAAAAACCTCAAAAAATCAGTGACTTTCCTATCAATATTAGAAACAATGTCGAGTATTTATTTTTCTCAGAAAAAAAATTCTAAAGACCACCAGATCAAATAACAATTAAATCAAAATGCTCACTTTTAACAAATGTTCCACTTAACGCGACTACACTGAACGCAATTTTAGATTCACACAAAAAACCTGAAGCTTATTTTAATTCTTATTTAACTCTCAATAAGCTACCTTAAAACAAATTTGAATGTACTCAAAGGTATAATATTTTAGTCGCTTTCATCTAAGAAAAGTCAGTATCCTAAATTTTGGGATTGTTTCATTTAAAACGCTTTGTCCAAAAATTACAACTAATTTATTTTTTTCAAAAAGTCATCGGTTTACAATTAAATAAGCTTTAATTTAAGCTTAATCGCGTGTTTACCGCTTAAAAATTGTGCTTGGTACAGGCACTCAAATTCGGATTGTCATAACTCTATTGATTTTTTGATGAATTTAAAAGTTTGAAATTTCAATTAAATAATTGTGTACTTACACAAAAAATGTGTTTATAATAATTGTAGAAATTACTGTGATTTTTTTGAGAATTAAAAAACAAAATAAAAAAATCATGTACAAATACAACTTTTTCAATTTTCAAATAAAATTTTTTATTTTTTTTTAATTTCAAAAAAATTGGAGGCTTTTCTATCAATGTTAGAAACAATTTGAATTAATTATATTTCTCACAAAAAAATTCTAAAGATCACCAGACCAAATTACAATTAAATAAAAATGCTCACTTTTAACAAAATCTTCCACTTTACGCAATTACACTAAACACAATTTTTAAGTCACACAAATAACCTAGAGCTTATTTTAATGCTAATTTAATTCTAAATAAGCTACCTTAAAACAAATTTTAATTTACTAAATGTATAATATTTTATTCGCTTTTTTTGAGAGGTGTCAGTTTCTTGAATTTTCGCATTGTTGCATTTAAAACGCTCTCTTCCAAAAATCGTAAAATTTTCAGGCTTACCTGAACTCAAAATTTAACTATGTTTTTAGAAGAAAAAACTTTGTTTAATTTTACTAATACAAGTTGAAAATTTCAATTAAATAATTTTTTTTCAAATTTTCAACATTTTATTAGTAAAATTAAACAAAGTATTTTCTTCTGAAACCATAGTAAAATTTTACGATTTTTGGAAAAGAGAGCGTTTTAAATGCAACAATGCCAAAATTCAAGAAATTGACTTTTCTCTGATAAAAGCGAATAAAATATTATACCTTTAGTGTCTTTATAATATTTGTAGGAATCACTGTGCATTTTTGGAGAATTAAAAAACAAAATAAAAAATTTACGTACAGATACGATATTGCCCATTTTTTCTTTTTCTTTTACAATCTCAGAAAATTGAGGCTTTTTTATCAATGTTAGAAACAATGTGGGTTATTTATATTTCTCAAAAATCAACTGTAAAGATCACCAGACTGAATTACAATTAAATTCAACTGCTCACTTTTAACATATGTTCCACTTTACGCGATTACACTGAACGCAATTTTTTAAGTCACACAAATAACCTGCAGCTTGTTTGAAAGCTCATTTAAGCGTAAACAAATTTTAATTTACTTAAAAGTATAATATTTTATTCGCTTTTATCTGACTCTTTCCTAAATTTTGGCATTGTTGCATTTAAAACGCTTTCTTTTCCAAAAATCTTAAAATTTTCATACTTGTCTAAACCCAAAATTTCAATGTGGTTTTAGATGAAAACACTTTTTTAAATTTCACTAATATTGGTTGAATTTAAGCAAATTTTTTCTTTTGAACTCATAAATCTGTCTTAATTTCAATAGAACCGCTTAATATCAACAATTTAAAATTGATTTAATCAATAACTAATTAACTCCAACGTATCTCCAAAGATAATAAATTAACACCATTAGAAATTGTTTCTGATTAAATCTTATGTGAACTTTAAGAGATGAATTTCTCCTGATAATTTTTTTTCTACAAACCGAACAACTCTTGCGACAGGTTTAATGGGTCGGTAATTATTGGTTATGAGTATGATTTCATTTCTGTTGCCTTCCTGATTCCTCGTTATGCTATTAATTTTCTTTGGTATTAGAAATCGATCTGTTTTCGAATTGGAATTGATATTAATATCCGCCCAGAAAAAAAAATCAATTTTTGATTACATCAACGGAAAAGTAGGGGTTTTTAAAAGATGGTATCAATATCAGGATGTTGCTAATTTTTTCACTAATGTGTGAGAAATTGGTTTTAAAAGTGTTCTCTTCGATACATGAAAAGAGAGGTGTTTAATTGTTAATAGCTTCCTTTTTATACTAGGAGTAGGCCAATTTTGCTTATTTTATCTCATTATAATTTTGGAATTGACGAATAAAGAGTGTTATTTGAGTTCACGGGACTCAGTCAATCAATTTATAATTTTGGAAGTATATTATATAATTATAACGAGATGAAATAAAGAAAACTAGCTTTTAAAAATGTACATCGACACGTAAATTTAGAAAAGAAAATAACCCATGTTTTTTTTTTAAATATTATAATTGCTTAATGTCGTTTTTATATACCGAATTACCGGTCTAATTTAAAAAGTCGGTGAATTAAAAATTCATACTAACAATTATACAGAGAGTTTTATGTAACACCGAACATTTTCATAACGAGAATTTTTCTTTGAAGTATCCATATGCATACGATGCACATTTTCTGATGCTCGGTTTAGTAAAAGAATTCTATTTGAAGCTTTAAGCGAGTGTTTTCCACTCCCAGGCTAAGCATGAAGTAAAATTTCGAGTTTAGAAAAGCCTGAAAATTTGGTTTGGTCGCGTAGCGCGAAGCGCGGAGCGGCCAAACCAAATTTTCAGGCTTTTCTAAACTCAAAATTTTACTTCATGCGCCACCGGTACAAAACACTGATTCAATTTAAAGTTTAGCGGTGTGTTTTAAATTTCGTAATATGTCAGCGTTTTGTACCGGTGGCGCATGAAGTAAAATTTCGAGTTTAGGAAAGCCTGAAAATTTAGTTTGGCCGCTCCGCGCTTCGCGCTACGCAGCCAAACCAAATTTTCAGGCTTTTCTTAACTCGAAATTTTACTTCATGCTTAGCCTGGGAGTGGAAAACACTCGCTTAAAGCTTCAAATTAAATTCTTTTAATAAACCGAGCATCGAAAAATGTGCAACGTATGCATAAGGATACTTAAAAAAAATGTCGTTATGAAAATGTCCGGTGTAACATAAAACTCTTTGTATGATAAAGTGTCTTATATTTGAGTCACCCAGATACAAAACACAGCCATACACCTTTATTTTGATTTTGAGATTTTGGTATCCCTGGATTCTACTCGTCTCAGGCTACAATTTTATTTATTTATTTATTCATCAAAGTTGACACCTTTTACAAAAATTTTAATAAATAATTGACATTGAAACCCATCCTAATTATTTTAAAATTAGGTTTGAAAAATCTTGTCGAATGCAATACCTGCTACATTTCTTGGTTGCAAAACCTGACATCTTTTCTTTATTGCAAATCCTAGCAACTTTTTACTTAGTTTTACAAAAAATGTCTAGTTTCCATTCGATACAACTTTCATTCAACACTATTCTAATTTATTTAAAAAAACGCTGCAAAATCAGTTTTTGCCATTTTGCTACGAGTTTACCAAAACACGTATGACTGGTTTTGCATCTGGGCGACTCATTTGTGAGTGCGAAATTTTAATTTACCGACTTTTTTTATTACCCTGGTAATTCGGTATATTTTTGAATCATTTGTATGCACAAAGTGTTTAGTGAATTAATTATTTGATGTTGATCTTTAAAAGTCGATCATCGTGAACAAACACCGAAGGTAGATTCTCACGCATCGCATGTGTGCGCACTTTACTCGGATTCGTTACAAATTAGCAAACAGCCAGAGGCCGTTACGATTGCAAGCGACCGCTTCGTACGCAATTTAAAATAATTGTTCCCTCACTGGTGTTAAGTGCAATTACACTTCACTACCGCCAAACGACCAGAAACGCATTCAAAATGCAATTAGAAATAACCTTAAGTATTCCAAAAGATAGGTAAACAGCTACCAACAAAACTCGAATTGGAATTAGTAAATATTTATAATAGGAATTTTGTTTGTTATAAAATATATACAGGAAATGTTTGTTTTAAGTTTAATTTGAAGTTTTAAACGAGTGTTTTCCACTCCCAGATTAAGCATGAAGTAAAATTTCGAGTTTAGAAAAGCCTGAAAATTTGGTTTGGTCGTTTAGCGCGTAGCGCTACGCGACCAAACCAAATTTTCAGGCTTTTCTAAACTCGAAATTTTACTTCATGCGCCACGCGTATTAAACACTGAAATATTGTGAAATCAATAATATATACTGCTAAATTAGTATTAATTTTTGTCTGCTAAAGCAGAATTAAAATTATACTGCTAAACAGGAATATTTTGAACATCACTTGAAATCAGTATTTTAAACGCGTGGCGCACGAAGTAAAATTTCGAGTTTAGAAAAGCCTGAAAATTTGGTTTGGTCGCGTAGCGCTACGCGCTACATGACCAAACCAAATTTTCAGGCTTTTCTAAACTCGAAATTTTACTTCGTGCTTCATCAGGGAGTGGAAACACTCGTTAAAAGCTTCAAACTGAACACTTTTCCAAAAGAACGAATGTCGGAAAATTTACAGCGTATGTATAGAAATATGTATACTTAAAAGATAAATTCCCTATATGTAACAATTGAGTGGTCTAACTGAAAAACTCATATTTTCCACTTTTGAAAAGTTTTGGCAAACTGCAAATGACGCGTGTACTTTAACAGGGCGGATATAAAAAAACCGTCAACTCAATTTTCACAAAAAGTGGAGAATGTGAGTTTTGCAGTTAGACCACTCAATTAGTGAATTTTATTTGATTGAATGATATAACTGGCATTGGAATTAATAAATGTATGTGATGATATAATTTAAAAACGTTATGTTTAGAATAATTTATGAAATTATTGGGTAATTTGTTTGAAGGTAGATAATGAATGCAATAATAAAGTAAAACAAATTCGAATTTCTAAACCAGCTACCGCATTTACCTTTCATGAAAGACTGGAGGTGTTTGCGCGGACACAGGAAATAATTGTCGCGGTGTGGGCGCTAAGAATAGCTCCGGGGACTCCGGTGTAAATGTCAATCAAGTCCTTTCTTGGCGCACCCAGCAGGCAAGAGGCTAGCTAGCTGTGGCGTATAAATATGAGCATGAATAAATTATCCTTGCACGGTGTCACGCACTTTCCGAGCTCGGCGAATCGACTTTCATAAATCCCATCAAAAGTACCGGGCGACCTAAATATGTAACAATTGTAATTGCAGAGCAGCCTTTCCGAAAAACCGGCGGATTTATTGTTTTCCAAATTGCCGGTTGTCTGAAACGCTAGGATTGGTAGCAAACGCGAGAAGTGTCATGTTGTTTATCTTGATGCGATCGCGTGGCAAAACACGGGAGATTTTAATACAATGGGATGTTTTTTATTTTTTCAAGTTCATTTGATTTTAAGAAAGCATCTAATTTTGTAAAAAAATAGTATTTTAAAGAAATTCTTGAATCTTGGAGGCGTTCACTTCATGGTAGATTTTCAATTTGATACAAAGAAAACACTTAACATTTTTAAAATTGAATTTGTGTTCAGTATTCCGGCACCAGATACCCACAGACGCGTTTCGGACTTCAAGGTCCTCTTCAGTGTGGTCCCGACCCAGTGCTGAGGAATACTGAACATTTCTGACTATTTCAAGCCATTGGTAAACACAAATTCAATTTTGATATTTGTTTTCTGGTTTCACAAACAGAGTTCTGCTCGCTCGTGGACGAAACAGTGACCTGTATAATGTATAATGCACTTTGTGCGTTCGTGTCACTGACGATGCCACTATGAAGCATTAGATGGCGTTAGCTATCGAAATCATTAATAGACTTAACATTTTTATACCACTTTTATTTTACTTTTGTGACTTATTTCAATTACACGGTAATCATTGTCAAACTAAGTACTTAGTTTGACAATGATTACCGTGTAATTGAAACTAGTCACAAAAGTAAAATAAAAGTGGTATACAAAAGTTAAGTGTTTTCTTTACATCAAATTTTAAGGAAATGTTTAGTTTTGTAAAAAAAGTAATAATATTATTATTACTTTAGATCATGGGAGACATTTGTGTTTAAAAAAAAAATAGATTGGCTGTAACCAAACGCATGAAAATCGAGCAAATATATATATATATATATATATATATATATATATATATTTATTTATGCTGTGATTTATATATGATTTATAATTGTACATAACTAATCCATATATTTTGAACTTCGCTTGAAATCAGTATTTTGTACGCGTGGCGCATGAAGTAAAATTTCGAGTTTAGAAAAGCCTTAAAATTTGGTTTGGTGGCGTTTATCTGGGAGTGGAAAACACTAGTTTAGACATTCAAATTAAACTAGATTTATAGCATATACACTGTAATTAGGATATGTACACTTGAAAGAAAAACACCCTATATAATATATCTAATTATCTTACCAAGTTTTCAAGCTTTTCTAAACGCGAAATTTTACTTCATACGAATGGAAACACTCGCTAGAAACATCAAATTGAACTTTCCCAAAAAGCAAAGAATACATGCAAATTTACAGCGCTTGCATCGGGATATGTAGGTATACGCAAAAGAAAAATTTCCTGCATAAAAGTACGAGTATAAAGCAAACGCGTTCTTAAAAAAATCCACTTTTTGAAATGCCCCTCTAACAACAATTTCTCCTCCTGTCACGTGAGAACGGGTGAAAACGAAACTCATAAAACTCAAAAACTAACTGCACCCGCAGGCAACTCATGCATATAAATTCGTTCACCTACGTTCCCCAATCTTGTTTACGGCCGAAACTCGTTAACTCCGGGGTCCGGGCCCGGACTGTTTATTTATCGCGCGGGTTATTCGGCGCGTAGACCGGTAGCCGAAGTCGCATACCATCAACATCATTGTAAATGGAAGAGAGAACGTGGGCAACTCTAACTGCTCCTGAATTTACACCAAATATTATTTATAGATGGCGATAGATTTATGTTGATTACCTGCGTCACTCGTAAAAAGCTATTAGGGGAGGGAAGAGCAACATAAATTTTGTGTTTCCCATAGTTTTTCTGTCCCTCGGTTCGATTCATTAGGTTAATGTTTAATTAGGCGAGTTTAAGATGGTAATTAAGGTAGCTATAAATAATTCATTTAGGTTTACACTTCCACATTTTGCTAACATTTGAAGTTTCCACTCGGAAAGCTGATTTCAAAAGATGAAGTGCGAAGATTTTGATTCAAAACCTGAGTTTCATTGGTTTTTATTAAAGTTATAAAGCATAGTTTTTTGTCCAGTAATTGTTGGGCAATAAAGTTGATGTCATTATTATTGTAAAACTAACTTCTTGTAGATTGCGAAAAGAATCGCCTTTCAATGTTTGAAGTATTCTGCAAGTATTGGCAATTTCATTTATACTTATGTCATTATTATTAAATTCTGTATTGCGGAGCCTTCTACTTCGTTATGCATGTTATTCTTAAGTATTTTTTCATTCCAATTTTATATTATATGACATCAAGTCTTTGTCTTGCTGAAGAGTCAATAATTAAAACAATCGCCAAAATTCGAACTCTGTAGGGAATCTAGCAACAGTCTTACTTTACTACAAAGATAATATGAAATTTCTGATATCCTAACATACATTTCTATAATAAAATTGGCTAGAACTTTTTCCACAAGATTTTTGAAGACTAACGACAAGGTAAAACTTCCCAGTTATCCAGAATTTTTTATAGAAGACTTACGACAATGTAAAACTTCCCAGTTTTCCAGAATTGTCTTTTTACCGCTTATGACAAGTTAAAACTTCCTATTAAATCAATATTGAGACGTGTTTCAATGTGAAAACATTCGAATTATTAGAATAGAATAGAATTATTAAAATAAAGTGGTTAAAAAATAACTTTATTTTAATAATTCTATGACTCGAGTTTCGACATATGTAGTGTCATTTTCGAGTTTGACAAATTTTCAGTGGCTCCATGGCAAAAATGGCTAAAAAGTATTAACAGTCGTAACGCTCAATACTATACAAATATTAAAACTTCCTAGTTTTCTATATTTTTTTAAAAGACTTGCGACAATGTAATACTTCGCCGTTTTCCAGATTTGTCTTTTTATCACTTATGACAAGTTAAAACTTCCCAGTTTTCCAGAATTGTCTTTTTACCACTTATGGCAAGTTAAAACTTTCCAGTTTTCCATATTTTTTAGAAGACTTACGACAATGTAAACCTTCCCAGTTTTTCAATTTTTTTTTTTTTGTAGACTTACAAGGTAAAATTTCTAAGTATCCCAGAAGTCCCCTTCTGTGGTACACAAATGCAACACTTGACTTATGTGTTCCAGGAATACATCGTCCAATGTTTTTTCCCCATCCAAACTTAAATTTATGAGATGATCTAATGATGTTAGAGAAGATATGAAAGATTTTAATTGAAACACCGAAAACCGCTCTGACCGGGGATTGAATAATTTGTAGGTCCAGGAAATGAGTCCGCCACCGGCCCTCGCTCCCTCCTCACCGATCTATTGATTAATATTTTGAGTTATAGCTCCTCGCAGTTAGGAAGTAATTAAGAGGAGGGTGACCTTCAGACGGTAGCATCCCGGGGTCCATTACGGGCTTTTATTCCTCGATGGCCCGCGGCCGGTGAGTGATGGGCTCTAGCAACGAAAGACACGGCGACGCCCACGGTCGTCTTTGTGATTGGCGGCGCTGATATCGACCCGAAAGGCGGAAAAGCTACTGTTCGGGCGCCCTCTCCGCCGAAGCCGAACTTTGATTAACCTTTTAGGGTGTAGGCGCATTACGCCGTTTCACTAATGGACTCGCATTAAAACGTTGCCCGCTAATGACTAGACAATGTTGCTTTTAGGATCTCGAGCGCTCTTCCCCGCTTTTCCGTGAGGCGCCCCAATCAAAATAAAACACGATCGGCGTTGCACAGCCGGGGTCTGACTGACAGGCGATTGGGCACTAGTCGCTCAATTAATTTCGACGCCGATAACTTTGAGATAAATTGATTCCGATGCCCCCACACTTACACACGTCTCGTTATTATGTTATCTATTAAAAGAATCAATTCATGAATTGAGATACGACTTGTCAAAAATCATGGGAATGTTTCATTGGAAACGCAACTTATTTTTGACCTTATAAATTGGGGGTCGAGTTAATAATGTCAATAACAGGTTAGGTTTCTAATGAAACTATTTTAATATATTCCATTTCCCATGATTTTTTGTACATGTACCATCGGTAAACAATGTTAGGACAAATCGATAATTGGATAATGTCAAACATCACCAAATTTATACCGGTTAAGTCAGTTTTTTTAAAGAAAGGCTGATTTAGTATACTGCTTTAGAAGGATATTTTAAACTTCACTTTAAATCAGTGTTTTATATGCGTGGCGCGTGGCGCTACGCTTACAAACCAAATTTTAAGGCTTTTCTAAACTCGAAATTTTACTTCATGCTTAATCTGGGAGTGGAAAACACTCGTTCAAACATTCAAATCGCACTCTATAAAAAGACGAGTATCTAAAGGTTGATAGCATATACACTGTAATTACGATATGTATACTTGAAAGAAAAACTCCCTGTATAATATATCTAATTATCAAACTAATGTTGTTGTTGTTTTACAAATATACTAAAATATCTTAATAAAAATACATTTCTGCACATACGGGCTTGTATATCTTAATTATGGATATCCTTGATCCCTTGGTCTAATATTAATTACATATTCATACAATAAATTGCTTTAATATTAACTTTCTTTCTCTTATTTTAATTTAATTTTTAATTAAAATTTAATTAAAGTGTTTATATTAAAAATTTGAGTGCATGTAAATTTTGAAAATTCATAAATTAAACATTTTTTTTTATTTTTAGATATCTTCATGAAATTTTGTATAAACACAGAGAAACTACTGCTCTTTTAAAATATGTCAAGATCTAAAAGACCGTGTTAATAGTTTTCTAGTTATTTTCACTTAAACGTGAAAGTCTGCTTTGTTTTTACCCTTATTTTGAAAGCAAAATTCGCTATCATTAAAAATTGATATATGTTCATAAAATTTTGTATAACTTTACATAAAATATTGCTCTTTAAAAATGTGACATGAAATCTATAAATATAAATAAATCGTGTTATTTTTACTTTAACGCTAAAAGGCTTCAACTCAGTCCAAATTAATGGGAAATTGAAAATTGAAAAAATCACAACTTTGAAAATGTGTGTGATATCTTCATGAAATTTTATGTGCATTGATTGAGTTCTTAAAATATGGAAAGTTGTAAAAATACTCACTGAATAGTTCTCAAGTTATTTTTGAATAGCCAAATGTAAAATGTAGAGTATTTTTGCTATAGAATGTTTAGGAAAAGCATGATATTTATATAAATATCAAAATATCAGATATGTATCGATATTTATCCGATATATATGTATATATATATATATATATATTTATATATATGTACTCGAAATCTTTTTAAATATCTTATGGTGTAAGTTTTGTTAGATTGTTCCTATATTATTTTGTCAATGGATGGGACAATGATTTTTTCATTTAATTATTATTGCATTGTTTCAATAAAACCGCATATAATTTGGAATCATTAAATTTCTCTTTCAATTATCTTTAAAAATATATAGGTATACAGGGTGTCCCATTTAAATTTTACAAGTTGGTGTCATTTCTTCAGAAATGGAGAGTTGAAAAAAAAAACTAATGATACAGAATTATTTACCATTTTGAGCCATTTAAATGTTCGAAATTTCATATTTGTAATATTAACCGTTTATGAGATTTTGCGTACTATCTCGTGGGACACCCTGTATTATGATAAATATCGTGATAGATATCTGATGATATATATCGTCCGAATCCTGGTTTGGGATACATGAAATTATTAGTTCTTGTTTTTTTTTTTATCATTTATGTAGTATCCATAAAGAATGTTACTATGAATTACTTTGAATATTTATTTAAAGGGTGATTACGATTAAATTGTCGCGTGTTTAAAGGTCCATAAATCAAAAACGAAGAGATATTTGAGAAAAAAAAAAACTTTATGACATGAAAGTTTAATACCCTGCGATCATTTAAAACGTGATTTAGAGTAGGCTTTGAATTTTAAATTAGATTGGCACTACTGACTGTCAACACATATTTAACTATAACCTGAAATTTATTCCATCATTCAATTATCATTCTGGGCAAGTGCACAAAAAAATGTCGCTTACTCTAAATTTTAATTTAAACTATCGCATAGTACATTTAACATAACTTAATTATTGTCTTCTATGAATTAAAATCCCTCACAATTTATTGGAAACTAGGCATTATTGTTTAATTTATTACAATTCACGTAAGCGACAATTTAATCGTTTTCGCACTTTACATTAGTTATGATACAAATGCATTTGGTTTTGTTTTAATGTGGTTAATTTATACAAACCCAAGACAAAAATTGAGTAATATTTAATTAAAAAGCATAAAAGCGTTAAAACAAAAGTAGAAAGCCGCCGGTGGTCGGCACTCACTAAATCACGAAACGACCCATTTCCTGGCCCAGGCCCCTCGAAATTATAACATTTGCATGGAAATAGCCTCTTTTTCTACCTGTTCCGAACCTTTTCATTAGAAAATAAAATAAAGGGAAACGCTAATCACGTCCGTCTCGTTTGTTTCAGGAACACCCGAGCCTCCGAGGCACGCCTCTTGCGATGCTGGCGGCGCAGTGCAACAAATTATCGAGCAAGAGCCCGCCGCCTTTGGCCGACGCCGCCGTGGGAAAAGGGTTCCATCCGTGGAAGAAGAGTCCGCAGGGAGCGCCTTCGCCTGGTTCGATCGGAGTGTCCGTGGCTAGTTCGCTCGCGCAGACTTCGCGAGCTTCGTCGTCGGCGCCGAATAGTACTTATTCGAGCCGGCCTGTAATGACTTCTTGCTCAAGTGTGCCGACGACGGCTTCGTACGGGAGTGATTTGTATTTTCCTGGAGCTACATCGCAGCCCGCCGTTGCGGATAATTCGCATGTACACCACCACCAGTCGAGTTTGCTAGGGAAGGTCGAGGGGGCGGCGACGGCGCATCATGCAGCGCTAGGGTCGGTTTACTCGAGGCACCCTTACGAATCCTGGCCGTTCAACACGATGTCAAGTGCGGGGCACCACGGGGGGATTAAAAGCGATTCCGTGAGTTCGGCGAATGCTTGGTGGGATGTGCACTCGGCTACAGCCGGGAGTTGGTTGGATATGAGTGGAGCCGCTGGTATGCACGCGCAGATGGCTGCGGCTAATTACACCTCAGATTACTCCACGTTAACACACTCGCTAGCAGCTTCTAATCATCTCCTATCATCAGGGCAGCATCTCTTGCAGGACACCTACAAGTCAATGTTACCCGGAGCGCAAACTGTAGGAGCCTCCTTTGGGCTCCACGCGACCGGCTCAGCACCCTCACCTACATCAGGCTCCGGTTCCCTACCACCACAAGTACCTTCCCCTAGGTCGCAAAGAAGATACACGGGGCGGGCGACGTGCGATTGTCCGAATTGCCAGGAGGCGGAACGGCTGGGCCCCGCAGGAGTCCACCTGAGGAAAAAGAACATCCACAGCTGTCACATCCCCGGCTGCGGGAAAGTCTACGGCAAAACCTCCCACCTAAAAGCCCACCTCAGGTGGCACACCGGAGAACGCCCGTTCGTCTGCAACTGGTTATTCTGCGGGAAGCGCTTCACCCGCTCCGACGAACTCCAGAGGCACCTACGCACCCACACCGGCGAAAAGCGCTTCGCGTGCCCCGTCTGCAACAAGCGCTTCATGCGCTCAGACCACCTAGCGAAGCACGTGAAAACCCACAACGGCACCGGCAAGAAGGGCAGCTCGGAATCCTGCAGTGATTCCGAAGAAAACAGCCAAGGTGACTTAACCAACAACGTCAACTCCCCCGCCTCGCTCAACCACACGCCCCCACCCTCGATGGGCGGCCTCGACTTAGTCTCCGGCATGGAAACGAAACCACCCGGCCTGGTTTGAAAACGGTGGGGCCCCGCGCTGCTCTACCCCACCACCTACCGCTAGCGGCCAGGCCCCGGGAAATTCGAATTTTTCTTGTATAAAACACATTCGCTTGTACATATTTCTGTGAATGGACAGAGCTTTACTTATTTCGCTTCGTTTTTAAACATAATTTTTTTTGTAAATATTATAAATATTTAATTCCCCCCTACCTAAACCTCCCCACCCCCTTTAAAAAAATTAAATTACTACTACGGCGAGATTTTAAATAAATAAGTGTAAAAATTACGGTGATTGGCCGTTGAGAAACGTGTTTTTTGATGAGTGTAACATATCATATTATATTGTTGACAAATTTATATTATATACGTTGTTTATTTCTATATCTCTCTCTAAGGAAAACGAGTATTGTCGAGTTTTTTTTTATTACTGATTGATGTGCGCATGAGGGATTTATTATATATTATTATGTATGAATAATCATGTTTCTCTTCTTGCCAAAGAATCTGTAATCTTGTAAATTGTACCTATCTGTAAATTATTTTACGAGCTTTTGTGAAACACGTTGACAGTAAATAAATATAATTTTCAATCTGAGTTTTAATTATTATTATTTTTTTTACCCTACACATACTTACAAAGCAGGAGTCAAATATCTAAAGCCCATATGAAAAAACTGTAGTCACACATCTTAAGATAAAAAATTAATACCAAAATTTAGTCTCAAAAAATGTTATGAAATAAATGTATTTTATAAATCCAATTTGGATAAGAAAAAATAATATAAGAGCATGTGTAATACATAGATGGCTCACGGTTAATTTTAAAAGTAGTGTAATCAATGTTTACTACTTTGTGAAACAAATAGCAATATAATAACAATAACATGATGAATATATCTAATTACAACTAAAATATATCGAAATATAATAAATACAAAATATTAATGGATGGTTAAGTAGAAATTGTTCACCGCATGGAATCAGTTAGTTCAGTTGTTTATTGATAGCGCTATTAGATGGCAACAACTGGTTATTGGTTACTGCCATTTGTACAGCAACTGGTTATTATAACAAAAAGTTTATAATACTAATCCCCGATTTATCATAAACTTTTTCTTACAATATACAGTTGCTGCACAAAAGGCAGTTGAAATATTTGTGTAATGCTTTTAAAATCAAAAATTAAATTTATAATTCTGTCATTAAGGTTATGTTTGTATACAAACTCACGTGAATTAAAGTGCGCATGCGTTTATGGTAAAATGTGGTGAAAATCGAACAGTTCATACAAGGATTTAGTATCTTCACATTTTCTGTATTACACGGTGTTAAAAAAAATGATCCAATTTTTTTGTCCTAAGAAGTAATATCAAATCATAAGACTTTTAGAGTTAGATGCATAAGCGTAGCTAGGATTTTGAGCATAAAGGGGCAAGACGCAAAAAAATATGCCAATATTTTTTGATGGACTAATTAACGAATATGATATATTCCATTTGTTTCTGGATCTCGCCTAGCTATGGAAAAGTGACAGTTTAAGTATTGTAAATGGGGCTGGTTGTGTTTTAAATCAGGGTTTTTAAATGTCACTGTCAGATGTTCGATTTTAAGGTTATAATTTCTGACTATTGTGATCTTACACTGTTGCCTGTTTTACAAATTTTCAGATATAAAAGGATAATAACAATAAACAATAAACCTCTTGAAAATTAAAAAGAGGATTACTTATGATATCATAAATTATTGCAACACTGTTAAAATAAGGAATCAGGAGTGGCAATTAATAAAAAATGTAAATGTTGATACTGCAACATAACAACACGAAAGCATGGCTAGGCGAGATCCAGAAACAAATGGAATATATTATAGCAATAACTTGAAAAGTTTGTGTTGAGAACTAAATGTTGTTTGTAATCATTTCAAAATTACATGTTAAACATTCTACTTTTCTCGTGACGCAACCTTAAATTCAAATTCTACGAGGGTCATTTGATAAATACCGCACAATGTTTTATTTCCTTACATGTTTATATTGTAATCACGTTTATTACCGGGCGGCATTCACTTGTGCCGCAGTTAAATTTGCGTTTAGGCCCCGCGGCATGTAGTTTGTGCCGCATCCAGAAACAACTTTTAAAGCATCGTGCTGCCCGTGCCGCGGAACTAGTATAACTATATAGACATATAAGCTAGGTGGCCTGGACGTTTAAAAACGTTTATGTACCTGCAAATGTTTGCTTTATTATTCTTTATAATTGGAACAAAAACTTAAGCAGCTGCCTGAGGTAATATTTGTATTTTTATAAAGGTGGCGATCAATGTGATAATATTGTCTCTTTACAATCCTTCAGTATATTCTTCCTGCTTCTCAATGACTCAGTCCCAACGTCTAGGAAGCTTTACAATTCCATCTAATACGCCACCTTTGATCATCTGACTAATGGCTCAGGTACCGTCGGCAGAAAGCACTTCTACAACGACGTCCTCGCACTTTATGAATGAGTAAAGTCTAGTTGACTCATGTCAGGACTGTAGGGTGGATTAGGTAACACTACATAACTGTGGTCACACATCTTTTCATTTACGGCATTGGCAATGAGCTGGAGCGTGATCGTGGAGAATGAGTTACATAGCCGCGAGCATCTGAGCTCAGGTTTTGTTCAGTTTTTGGTTCAGTTTATGAATAAATTCACAATAATATACTCCTGTGACACTTTATCCATATTGGAACTCTGTTTGTCACGATGATTCCATGGTAATCATAAGCAAAGATAATCATTTGACTGATCTTCAATTGAGCTTGGCGATTTTTTTTTGGACGTGGTCTGTTTACTCGTTTGACTGTGATTTTAACTCTGGTTTGAAGTCTCTAACCCACATTTTATCAATAGTGATGATTCGATGCAACAAAGCTTGAACTTCCACATCAAATCTTCGTTTTAGCACTTTGATCTTTGATCCGTAATAGTCCCAGTACCCGAGATCGGTGCAGGCTCTATTTCTTACTCGCGTAATTAAAAACAAAACACCCTATCAATAAAACACAAGCATTTGCTTCTTCCTTAAGCCTTCATCGGAAACAACAGTTGGGAGTTTACTGCCAACTGTTGGGGAATTCTCTAATCACCGGACTTAATCGTGAATGTGTTTGTAATTTTTGCAATCATACAAAATAGACTGATTGGTGTTGGCGATTGCTGTTGGCAGGTTAAAGTTTTCAAAATGACCGAGAGTATCGTTCATTATATACCAACATACATCACAAACAAATCCAAATATGTTGAATGTTGAACTTTTTGATGAACGGGCCATTCACTATCGGCGCATCCTTCACTCCGCAGTGTTACCTAACTGTGCAATATTAATAAAATGACCTTCGTATATACCTCAGGCAATATTTGTTCGTTTTTTTGTAAGTTTAAATGCCCTTTGTTCAAATATGCAATGAAACTCAAACGAAATCTCATCAAAGGTTAGAAATTCAACGAATTTTAATCCAGACTTGAAGAAAATATGAACACAAAATCGCATAAAAAAGTTTCAGAGCAAACTTATCACATAGAACTCAACAGTAAAAACAAACAAATTCGGACAAGTTTGGAAACAGAAAAAAAAACCATCACACTGTGAGAAAATTTTAATCAATTCTTAAATTTTTCTAATTTTAGGCGTCTGTTCTTTTTTACGTACCTACTAGAAAATATTATTGTGTAATTGGTTTTTATTTGATTATTTTATTGGCAAAAACATAATATTGAATCTATCTTTATTTAACTTGTTACTTTTGCGTTTGTGTGATTTACAATTTAGACGTCTTTGACAATTACAACAAATAAAACTTTTTAGACTTCCCTGGGCTACTCCCCACCATTGTATGGCAAACGTACGCCGGCCGTATTTGATTCTTTGGTAAAATTGGATATATTTTCAACTAAATTATTGAGTTGAATGTTTATAAAATAAACATTAAAAGTGCGATTCTTTTCGCAATCTACAACAAGTTAGTCTTACAAAGACTATATCAAACACTCATTGAAACAACTACTTCCCGGGCTAATACCCCGACAGACATTGAATTATACAACAAGTGTTTGCTGTTACATACAGTAACCTACTGCAAATGTAACAATTTGGGTCAAATTATTCAGGCCATCTATAGACGCGTTTCGAGATTTATCTCTCCTCAGTATAGCTTTGCCATTCCTTCTAAACAATTTGACACCTTAGACTGGCGGTCACGTTACCGTTCAAACATTAGTATAAATGAAATTGCCAATTCTTGGTTGCAGAATACTTCAAACATTAAAAGTGCGATTCTTTTCGCAATCTACAACAAGTTAGTCTTACAAAGACTATATCAAACACTCATTGAAACAACTACTTCCCGGGCTAATACCCCGACAGACATTGAATTATACAACAAGTGTTTGCTGTTACATACAGTAACCTACTGCAAATGTAACAATTTGGGTCAAATTATTCAGGCCATCTATAGACGCGTTTCGAGATTTATCTCTCCTCAGTATAGCTTTGCCATTCCTTCTAAACAATTTGACACCTTAGACTGGCGGTCACGTTACCGTTCAAACATTAGTATAAATGAAATTGCCAATTCTTGGTTGCAGAATACTTCAAACATTAAAAGTGCGATTCTTTTCGCAATCTACAACAAGTTAGTCTTACAAAGACTATATCAAACACTCATTGAAACAACTACTTCCCGGGCTAATACCCCGACAGACATTGAATTATACAACAAGTGTTTGCTGTTACATACAGTAACCTACTGCAAATGTAACAATTTGGGTCAAATTATTCAGGCCATCTATAGACGCGTTTCGAGATTTATCTCTCCTCAGTATAGCTTTGCCATTCCTTCTAAACAATTTGACACCTTAGACTGGCGGTCACGTTACCGTTCAAACATTAGTATAAATGAAATTGCCAATTCTTGGTTGCAGAATACTTCAAACATTAAAAGTGCGATTCTTTTCGCAATCTACAACAAGTTAGTCTTACAAAGACTATATCAAACACTCATTGAAACAACTACTTCCCGGGCTAATACCCCGACAGACATTGAATTATACAACAAGTGTTTGCTGTTACATACAGTAACCTACTGCAAATGTAACAATTTGGGTCAAATTATTCAGGCCATCTATAGACGCGTTTCGAGATTTATCTCTCCTCAGTATAGCTTTGCCATTCCTTCTAAACAAAAAAAAAAAAATAAAATTTTTATTATTTTGCGTGTATGAATACACTTGTGAAAGGAAAAACATTGCAATTTCAGGGGCAAATATTTATTATAAATTTAAGTGTGTGTCGTTTGTCTTGAAAATTGGTGTATGAATCCCTGTTAATAACTTACCATATACTTTTTGACACCCACAATTCACAAACAATATAAATATAATATGTCTGATAGATCTAATTAAAAAAATTAATTCTAAAACAAAATTTAAATTTGGTGTTCGTATTTACCTCACTAAAAAACTGTTCATATATTTTACCAAACAAATTGATAAAAAATATTCGATTTGACAGAGAAATATGTTTTATATCTTGGAGTCAATAGAGAAAAGTAACTAAATTTATTAAGCAGGTAAATAAACCAAGAAAACATATTTTTTGTTACTTAAACTGATAAAATTTAATTTATCTCTTACCAATTTAAATTTTACATTGTTTATAACAGAATTCAAGTATTTATTTATTATACCAGAGATGAGCAACCTTTTTTATTGCTCGGCTTTTCTTAGACAAGCATTTACAATATTAATATTATTAAATAATGTAATATTATAATGTAAAAGGTTTTCCATAGAAATTGGATAGTTTTGAATTTATCGTAACTTAGTAAGTTTTGCTTTAATTTTTTTTAAATATTTTTAGAAACATAGTTGAACTAAGTTTCTTTTTCTGGTTATAGGTTTTTTTTACGTTGAACAAATCACGTCTCGTAAATAACGACCACCAAATGCACGATTGCAGTAGCTTTCAAAACTCCATGCATTTGTGTGATCACCTTGCATTTATGTATTAAATTAAATCGTTAAAAAATAACCTGAGAATTTGATTTTATTAAAAGTTAGAGATAATAAACATGCCTTGTATCGTGGCAGGATAAAATTATGGAATAATTGTCGAAAAAATTCAAATTATACTAAAATTATGTGTACAAAATAAGAGATGTCCTATGACTCATTGATGTGGAATGTGTGGTTCAATATTTTTAGAGAGTATATCGACAATTGTATCTGCAACGATTTTTCCTAGTTGTGTCAAATTTTGACATTAAACAATGTCATAGGTCGCGAGCATATTAGTCTTCTTGTATAAAAGCTTTAGATCATAATTTCTTGTGAATTTTTTCTTTTAAGTATACATATCCCAATTACGTGTTGCAGATTTTTAAATATTCTCTGTTTTCTTAAAAAGAGGTCAATTGAAAGTTTAAACGAGTGTTTTCCACTCCCAGGTTAAGCATGAGGTAAAATTTCGAGTTTAGTAAAGCCTGAAAATTTGGTTTGGTCGCGTAGCGCGAAGCGCGGTGCGACCAGACCAAATTTTCAAGCTTTTCTAATCTCTAAGACACTGATTTCAAGCGAAGTTTACTTGTTCACAATATTTACGTGCTTTCAGGGTTTAATGCGCGTGGCGCATGAAGTAAAATTTCGAGTTTAGAAAAGCCTAATAATTTGGTTCAGACTTTTAAACTCGAAATTTTACTTCATGCTTAGTCTGGGAGTGGAAAACAGCCGTTTTAAGCTTCAAATTAAACTCTTTAAAAAAAAATAATGTGCATATGTATACCTATTAGAAAATTCTCTGTATGTATACTTAAAAGAAAAATTCCCTGTATTAACAGATTAATCCGATGACTATTTGCCAAATCTACTAAACGCACATTCGATTCAACTAACGTTTTCGTTTGAGCTTACACAAAATCAACATAATAATAATGCATTATTTATTTCTGTAAATACCTTAACTATTAAGCAGATGTAGAAATTGGAATTATACCATTTAAACTCACATTTAAAACGATTGTGCACATTAATTAAAATGATTTGTGGCTGGGTTTTTGCAGATTTAGTCATACGTAGACATTGTCAAAACGTAACGTTTAACCTTAAAATTTTAAAGCTGTATGCCGGAACATACGTTTTCGCATGTTCCATCTAAAAACCATAGCAGACATTATGAAGTTTTCTGTCTCTCTCCACACACGTAATCTGATGACATCAAACTATATTCGTATAACACGTATTGGTGCAGAGAGCACTACAAATCAAGGAAACCATGGGACACCTCTCATGAATCGTACCTTAGTTTCAAACATCTAATTTAAATTTCCAAATCGTCAGATTTAAGAAGACATTAGGCGTTTTTGATTTAGTTGGAAAATGACAACCATCTTAAAAATGGTGATGTGTCCATCATAGTACTTTCGCCCGTAAATTGCGTATTAAATCACTCTTTAAAGTTTGTAAAGAGGCTAATGAATCACCCTGTAGAAAATTGTGTTTGAAAGTTCCCGAAAAACGTTCTTCTTTTTATAACAAATTATATCTATCTCAAAAACTAAGAGTGCTATGACAAAAAGTAAGTGAACAATACATCTTCATTTTGTTATTATCTACAACTTTTATTTGAAAGAATTTTTCGTTTGATGAACATTTATTGAAAAAATCTGAAAAAACTGAAAAACGCTAAGAGTAAAGTACCACTTCCGGTTTTCCGATTTTCACCAAAAGCTTTTCAGTTCTTCCGATTGTAACAAAAAGCTTAAGTTTCAAGTTTCATCTTGATATCTTTAGCGGTTTTTGCGGTACAGCGCACACAGACACACACACAGCCAGACAGACAGACATTTTTCAAAAATGGTCTTATTCGACTCAGGGGACTTCAAAACGGATATTTCCGCTAAAATTTTTGATTCGAAAATTTTCACGAAAACAATACTTTCCCTTTGTATTACATACGGGGGAAAGTAAAAATACATGTATAATCTGTTTTTTTTAATATGACCAATAGAATTTGAATTTTAGGAATTTATTGGTGTGATGCAGGTTGTGTGTTTTACCTTAAGACAAGATTAATCACATCTATTGTTGTAAATTAAATTGGAAACTTTGAAACTTTTACTTGTATAAGTGAAAATAATATTAAATTCATAAATTTGCTTTAAATAATCGAAGGTAATACTTTTTGTCTATTAATCTTAAAGAAATTCTGTTTTGTTAGGTCTCAGACGGAATTATCAATGTGACAAACAATCAGCGGGTTATGTGTGTATAATGGCCGGAGGGTCGGCGTGTATACAAATGAAGAGGGTAGAAATTTCAACCGCAGTGTGGAATGGGGTTGGATATTTGTCGGTTTAATCAGAGACTCCCCGCGGTTCCACTCAATAACGACCCGCCGCTTAATAGAAACGAATCGCGGGGCACCCTTCTCACTTTGTTCCAATTATGTTCCATCCGAAACGATCCGTTCCTTTCATCAACATTTAATCTTACAAAAATGAATCACAGTTACGATTTTGTGTAATCGTTTAATGGAACCGAATAAAAACGGATAATTGAATAAAAGAAATCGTTGTATAATAAAAGATAACAGTAATGTTACTTTTATTTAATCAAACAGCTATCATTAGCGTTAGCTGGCATTAGCTATCGAATCCATTAATAGTTTTCACATATTGGCTTAATATAGTCAGAAATGTTCAGTATTTCTCAGAACCAAATCGGGACCACACTGATGAGGATCTTGAAGGTCGAAACGCATCTGGTGCCGGAATACTGAACACAAATTCAATTTTGAAACAGCTTTCAGTTTCATCCCTCTTTTTTTCGTAATTTTTATCATGTGTAAGAAACAGAAAGATGATTGATTAAAAAAAACGTAATATTGCTTCAAAGATTACTGATGAGAATGAATCAGCCAAGTGCCAAATCAGAAATTAATTCAAGATATCGCAGTGTGAATCTCGCAGTATTCACACTGTAATATCTTGAATTAATTTTTAATAATACATAAAATTACGAAAATGTTATTTCGTAATTTTATATATTATGTTTAAAGTGGCGAAACTAGAAGAAGCGTAAGCTTATTTTCTCGAATTCAAATAGTTTTGAATTTGAATTATTCTTGTTTGAATTAATTTATTATTTCGCTCTTGGTTGATTGATTCTCATCAATAATAAGCAAAAGTATTTAAAGTACTTTACTTTTTGTTACTTTTTTACACATTGCAGTCAAGATAAAATTAAATCAGGAGTGACATTTAAGCCAGTCAAACGGGGGAGTGAACTATGAAAATATTATTGTAGCTTTCAAACGAGTGTTTTCCACTCCTAGATTAAGCATGTAGTAAAATTTCGAGTTTAGAAAAGCCTGAAAATTTGGTTTGGTTGCGTAGCGCGAAGCGCGGAGCGACCAAACCAAATTTTCAGGCTTTTCTAAACTCGAAATTTTACTTCATGCGCCACGCGTATATGACACTGATTTCAAGCAAAGTTTATTGGTTCACAATATTTTAGTGCTTTCAGTGAATAATACGCGTGGCGCATGAAGTAAAATTTCGAGTTTAGAAAAGCCTGAAAATTTGGTTTGGTCGCTCCGCGCTTCGCGCTACGCGACCAAACCAAATTTTCAGGCTTTTCTAAACTCGAAATTTTACTTCATGCTTAATCTGGGAGTGGAAAACACTCGTTTAAGATTTCAAATTAAACTATTTAAAAAAAAACAAACGATTAGCGGAAAAGTTACAGCTCATGCATACATGTATGTATATTTAAAAGTAACATTTCCCGTATGTTTACCAAATTTTAGTAATGGCAAATGCCACCGTCGTGGCCAAAAGGGTTAATTGACTGACTAACAACAGAATGTGTCTTAGATTATAATTAAATATTTCTCAATAAATCATTTCTTGTACCCAGGCATTAACATCCTGAAAATTCTGAAACATTTTCAGACAACTTTAATTTTGTGTGGCTGTAACTCCTAAGAAAACTTTACTTTTCTAACATCCACCCAAACAGCTGCAGATTAATTATGTCATATTTATCCAATAGAATGCAGCATGTCTTGGTCAATAGTACAAAGTCCACAGCAGTGCGTATCTTACATGGTGTACCACAAGGATCAGTCCTCGGGCCTCTCTTATTTGTGATATACATAAATGATTTACCGAGCTCTATCGGAAATAGTAAATCGATTTTATATGCCAATGATACCACGATAATTAATACATCGAAATTTTGTGAATCGTGTAATTAAGAAAACAGGGAGGCATAGTTAAGAGCGAGTAGTTAGTTTGAAAGCAACACACTTAAACTGAACACCAGCAAATCTGTCACACTGACTTTCTCTCTAAGAAACAATGATGCAACTGAAGGAGTTAAATTTCTAGGAATTAACATTTTGTCCAACTTGTCGTGGCAAAACCACGGCGATGCCCTAGCATCAAAGCTGTGTTCGAGTTTGTTCGCTTTGCGCACACTGTCAAAGCAGGTATCTAAAGAGATACTGAGAACGGTATATTTCTCACTTTTCCAATCACACATGTCGTACGGTTTGCTAGTCTGGGGTCACTCTGCAATCTGGCGTAGGATTTTCGGTTTACAGCGCAAAGCTGTACGCATCATAGATAACCTCGCATTTATGGAAGATTGTCGAGCTAGTTTTGTACACTTGGATGTTCTCACTCTACCATCTCTATATATTTATGAATGTCTGACATATATTAAGAGAAACTTAAATCTGTACAAAGCACATCCGAGTTGTAACAACTATTGTACCAGACAAAGTGAGAAGATATACCCAAACTCACTCAGGCTAACCAAATCTCAAACGGGGGTAAGGTATTACGGTATCAAGTTTTACAATGTATTACCCAGAGAAATTAAGGATTTACCATTCAACAGTTTTCAAACCCGTGTAAAATGTATTCTGGTTAAAAATGCTTTTTACGACTTGAATGAGTACCTGCTTTTTAATTTTAATTGAGTGTTATGAATACAAAACTGAACGTATTTTATATGACTCACTTTAATTTTATCAACCTATATTTACTTATTGACTTACTGGACTTGATTTAAATTATTGTGTCTGTATTTTAATTCAAAATCATGTGATGTATACCTTTTTTCTTTTTTATGTATTTTATTAAGTGACTCGTCTGTAGCTTTTAGTGTGTGCTATTTTTAATTTTTAATTGTACTTTGTTTTATTTATTATTATTATTGATTTATTTTTACCTATTTTTATGGATTTGTATGTGTTCAATACCTCAATACCACGTGCCACTTAAATCTGTTATTTTTATCATTGTTTCTATCTGATTATATATTTTAATACTTACTTTTAAGCTTCAAACATGTAATGACAAGTGTAAGGCTTAGGCTCATAACATAATAAATGAATTGAATTGAAATGTACACATTTTTAATTTTGTGTGGCTGTAATTTCAATCAGGTATGTTTGAATTTTATTTTTCCTGATTTTATCTTAAATTCTCAACTAATTTAAGATACAATCAATAAAAATGAAATTAAAAAAAACTTGATTTAAATTACAGCCGCACAAAATTAAACTCTTGTCCGAAAATGGCTTGAAAATTTCGAAATTCGGCCTTGATTCTCTCTCCGATAATTGCGTGTGAATTAAATCAAAACAAATTAACCGAATTAATGAAAATTACTCATGCCGGCGACATTCCGCGCATCATTTAGCATACGTAATTGGAAAAACCGGCGCTAATCAAAGTTTGCGCAAAACGCAAAAAGGCGTTTTACATATATGCATAATGTGCGAACGGACAGTTAAGCACTCGGGGCTAGGGAGTTCAAATTTTTCGAAACCAAAAAAATACGTAAAGCCCGAAGGCGGGCATTCGCAAACGCCTGATATGCAAAAAGTTACATTCGCGCCAATTAAGTAATTTAAATAAGGAATTCAATTAGGAAACACACGTTTTCCAGCATAAGATTTTTAGAATAATTTCAATGATGTTTGATTAAACACCAAATAAAATGAACAAGAGGAGGATTTAATAAATCTTTATGGGGAGATTTTTATTGTAGTTCATTTTTTCAAGTTTGATCATAAATTGTTTTGTCAGCAATTTTCCAACGAGTGTTTGCAATCCTTGATTAAGCATGAAGTTTAAAAAAGCCAAATAATTTAGTTTAGTTTTAATAGAAATTCAACGATGCACACTGTAATAACTTAAAATTAATATGTTTAATTAATTTTTCACTTAACCTGTGGTGAAACATTTTTGAATCAAATTCTGGATATTTAGTTAAAACACTTGGTTTGTTTCACTACTTTATATTTTCTCCGACTAGTTTCGACCATTGGTCATCTTCAAGTAGGAATGTACAGAACTAGTCGGAGAACAGAGCTGGGATGAATCCTCAAAAACAGGATTCGAATCACGAATCCGAATCACCTAATATGATTCGAGTCACAAATACTCAAATAAAGGATTTGTAAGTGAAAAATATGATTCGAATCAAAGATTCGAATTCTCATTCTTGAATCACGGATACAAATCCTTTAAAAATAAATTTGAATCTATTATTTGCAACCAGCAACAATTTATTCCATCAGTTTCTATTAACAAAAATGTTCATTAACCGACTAAATATCTGATAAAATAATGATTTTAATTAATACTTCATTTTAAATCAGTGCTTTATACGCGTGGCGCATGAAGTAAAATTTCGAGTTTAGAAAAGCCCCGTGAAAATTTGTCTCGGGTCGCTGCGCGACCCTCGACAAATTTTCTACGCGGGGCTTTTCTAAACTCGAAATTTTACTTAATGCTTAGTCTGGGAGTGGACAACACTCGTTCTTTGAAGTTTCAAATTAAAGGATCACCCTAGAAGGACTACAGCGAATCGAAGTTTTTTTTACAAGAAAACAACGAATATCTGAAGGTTTACAGCATGGATAGGAAAGAAAACATCCAATTTTGAAAAACTATCGAAGTTGGGTTGGTTTTCAGTGCGTTTTTAACTTCGCTTTAAATCAGTGTTTTATACGCGTGGCGCATAAAGTAAAATTTCGAGTTTAGAAAAGCCCCGTGAAAATTTGTCTCGGGTCGCTGCGCGACTCGAGACAAATTTTCTACGCGGGGCTTTTCTAAACTCGAAATTTTACTTCATGCTTAGTCTGATTCTAGATTTTTGTCGATTTATTCACAGTTTGTTATTATATTAAATGCAACTTTAATATTAAATAAATACGGTTTTTCTTAGGAATAGAATATTCACCCATTAAGAGCCGAGCACATTATAAAGGTAACTCTAAAAGTTAATTTTAAATTTCGAGTTTAGAAAAGTCCGGCGTAGAAAATTTCAGGGGCTTTTCTAAACCTCGAAATTTTACTTCATGCGCCACGCGAATTAAACACTGATTTAAAGTGAAGTTAAAAATGCACTGAAAACCGGCCCAACTTCGATATTTTTTCAAAATTGAATGTTTTCTTTCCTATCCATGCTGTAAACCTTCAGATATTCGTTGTTTTAATTGTAAAAAAACTTCCCCGTAGTCCTTCGGTCTCCGAAGACCATGATTGGTCCTTAGAGCTGTAGCCTTTGTAGAATGGTAATAAACTTAGTAATCTAGAGTGATCCTTCAATTTGAAGCTTCTAAGAACGAGTGTTGTCCACTCCCAGACTAAGCATGAAGTAAAATTTCGAGTTTAGAAAAGCTCCGTATAGAAAATTTGTCGAGGGTCGCGCAGCGACCCGAGACAAATTTTCACGGGGCTTTTCTAAACTCGAAATTTTACTTCATGCGCCACGCGTATAAAACACTGATTTCAAGTGTAGTTAAAAATTTACTATTAAGGTTGGAAATGTTTAATGGTTAAGTAACCAAATATGCATTCACATATATTTGAATTATTGGAAGATTTAAATATTTATATTCAAATATGAATAATTTAGTGATTTAAATATTTATATTAGAATATTCAACTATTTGAATTAATGGAATTTGAATCCCAGCCTTATTAGCGATGATTCGAATTATTTGGGAGGATTTGAATCCGAGTATGAGGATTCGAATCCTTTTATAAGGATTCGATTCGTTTTATAGTGATTCGAATCCTTTTATAAAAATTCGAATCCTTTTATAAGGATTCGAATCATCTACGTCTGGATTCGAATACGAATCCCTTTAAAAAAAATGGAACGAATCCGGATCACGAATCCGTTTTCACTAAAGTATTCGAATACCTCTTTTGAATCCTCTAAAAGGATTGGTATCCGGGAATCGATTCCTGAATGATTCGAATCCTGCCCAGCTCTGTTGGAGAAAATATAAATTAGTGAAACAAACCAAGTGTTTTAATTAAATATCCAAAATTAGACTAAAAATAAAATTACCAGATTAAATAACCGCATTTATGATTGAATTAAGGTAACTTTAAAACGATTTTCCATGAGCGAAGTTTGAGTTTGGTTTATGCTTTGATGTATTCACATTAACGCGCACAAGCCACCGCAATTTTAACCCCTAGTTGTATGCATTAAGGGGGATAATTCCGGGGAATAAATTAGGGCCGCAGGGGACCCTTTGTACAAGCTCGAAAATCAAGTACTTAATAGGGGGAAAGCGAGATGACAAATTTCATTGAATTATCCATTGATAGCAGAAAGTAAATAATCCCCGCAAATTCACTTAGACGCAGTGGATGACTCGGTTTAGGATACACAAACTCGATGATAATTTGATATTGCGGGGGCCATTAGGGAATTTATGTACAAAACGGGGGTAAGTACGGGGCTTGTTTATACGGATTATTGGTGCTGGTTTATGACTGTCGTGGGATTTCGTAATGCGACGCGTGGGGAGATTCATTGCGTTCGTTATGTTGTTAATTAATTACTTTTTTTACAGCATGAACTTGCAGTTCTCAACGAATGTCGAAACAAAATTACAGATTACACATTGGGAGATGTATACTTAAAATAAACATTCCCTGTACAAATTTACATCATGTTTGTCAAATGTCATTGCCAATCGTGTACCGTAGAATTGGTATAAAGTTCATCATATATTCTTTGTAACTTTAGTATGAACCAGAAGATTCTAAAATAGTTTAGAATTAATAATTCCGAATAGATCCGGTAAAAGCGTGTACGAAAATCAACCTCATATTTCATTTCCTACCGAAAATATCAAATCACCGGAAAAGTATCACAATAAAACGCTCACAGCTGTTCGACAACGGTGTTTGTGTGTGTACTTTTGTACACACATTCATCACCCCGATGGATGATCCAGTTGATGGTTTATCCCATAATATATATATATAGAACGCACTTCGGGTCGTTAAAATACATAACTGCAAACGGCTCCGCGATTATGACAAAGTGTTCCTCGCTTGTCATCCGTTCCTGCCGTATTTATAGCAGGAGCGTATTTTCAGATGATGAACAGTCTTATGGATATGATATTTCTAATCCATCTGTGACATTGTGACGCCGGGCCTTTGAAATTTAATAGGGACGGTTTATCGTGCGTGTTTCGTTGATTTATAGGACTTAATTAATTTCCGCGGAATTGACTAATTCGAGGCAATTGAAATGTTGCATGAAATAAAGTATTGCTGCGTCTTGACACTCTGGATAGGATTTATTGGGATTACTTGCTTGTAAGAATGAAACAGATGTTGGCTTAATAAGTTTTAGCATTACATATTTTAATTTGCTAAGCTTTCAGTAGGCACCAATCTTAAGTTAATAATAAGGTACGTCCATACCAAGCGAATATGACGTTTACAAACGTTCGCGAACATTATAATCTGTTTAATAACTAGGAGGAGGAGCGTTTTAAATTTCACGCGCCAAAACCTACAACTCTGAGTGGCCGAAAGCGCGCCCATTTTACACTATGCTAATTACGTCATTATTAGACGCAACAGCTGATATAACCTTAATTCGAAGCGTTATCTAGTTGCAATTTTGACTTTTGTGCGGTGTTTCTTTAGCATAGTTAAAAGTTAGTTTTGTTTATATTGTTATGATGGATTATGGACCCAGTACAAGCTCGGTGATAATTTCACCTTCCCCTCCAAATAAGCGTGAGAAGTTGGATTTGGATCATTTATATCTGTCTAAAAAACAGTGCAAAATAAATATGTATAAGCAGATGATAACAGATGATCCACATATAAAAATGACTGCTGTTGTATCAGACATTGTTGGTGCAGTAGGTAAGATATTAAATAGCATAAGAATATGCATCAAATAATAAAATGTTTAATTTTTAGGAGTTGTAAATTCCACTGTCTATCGTACCATTAGCGAATATAAGAAATCCGGAGAGATTTGTAGCCCTAAACAGCTTAGAGGACATAATTACAAGTTTGATGACGTAGTGAAGAGATCCGTGCATAGTTTCTTCTATAAAAATGAACTGTCAACTTTGAATAAAGTTTTAAAAGAAGTAAACAATCATGCAGGCATGCCGAAGATGAGTCGTTCTACCTTGTATAGTTTTATGAAACAAATCATTTTTAAATAAGATGGAGACCAAAGCTGGGCAGGATTCGAATCATTCAGGATTCGAATGCTAGATTCGAATCCTTTTAGAGGACTCAAAAGAGGCATTCGAATACTTTAGTTCAACTGAATTCGTGATCCGGATTCGTTACATTTTTTAAGAGGATTCGTATTCGAGTCTAAATGTGGGTGATTCAAATCCTTATAAAATTATTCGAATCCTTGTAAAAGGATTCGAATATTTATAAAAGAAGTCGAATATTTATAAAAGGATTTGAATACTCACAAAAGGATTTGAATCGTCAAAAATAATTTGAATTAATTGTGAGGAATAGCATAAACAATGTTTTTTTGTGTGTTTTTAAATTTCTCGTTAAATCACTGTGCGCCACGCGTCATGCGCCACGCATGACTTAAAATTTCGAGTTTAGAAAAGCCCCGAAAACTTGTTTCGGGTCGCTGTGCGACCCTCGACAAATTTTCACAGGGCTTTTCTAAACTCGAAATTTTACTTCATGCTTAGTCTGGGAGTGGGAACGCTCGTTCGAAACTTCAAAATGAATGCTTTGATAACAGAGCTGGGCAGGATTCGAATCATTGAGGATTCGAATCCCGGATTCGAATCCTTTTAGAGGATTCAAAAGAGGCATTCGAATACTTTAGTTCAACTGGATTCGTGATCCGGATTCGTTACGTATTTTTAAGAGGATTCGTATTCGAATCCAAATGTGGGTGATTCGAATCCATATTTATTTATTTATTTATTTATTTATTCACGAGATACCTCTTTAACATTGAAATAATACAAAATAAGAAATAACAAAAGTTTAAGAGCCGTAGAATGACTACACACATACGTTATGATAACTACATTGCTAATTCTAATATAATCTTAAAAAGTTTTATCCAGATTAATGACCACCAGTGCTCTTCGAAAACATAAAAAATGTTCGCAAATGGATCAAAATTCGGGGATGAGAGCAAGCAGTTGGCCGAGTGCATTAATCTGGACAAAGGATTATTGCCACCGTACGCAGTTCTATGATTTTTTTCCCTAAATAAAACTCTAGATCTCGTCAAAGATCCTCCGCGCTTATGCCAGAAGTCCAGTGCTCCTAAGAGAGATGAACAGTTAATGTACCTATTTAGAATTTTATATAAAAAGCAACTGTCGAATAAATTTCTCCGAAAAAGTAATGTTTCTATATTTAAATTGAGCCTGAGCAATTTGTAACCCAAATCTGAATAATTGATGCTCATTTTGAATCCTACAATCCGCAGGAATTTATTTTGTACCCTTTCCAATGCATTAATAAGATATTGTTGGTGTGGATACCAAACAGTTGCCGCGTGTTCTAAATGGGGACGTACTAATGTTAAATATAAAATTCTAAATGAGTCAATATTAAAGTCAGGTGTAATCCTGACAATAAATCCTAACATTTTGTAAGCCTTGTTGACCATAGACAGTATGTGCGTCCTAAATGACAATGACTGTTCGAAGAACACTCCGAGATCTTTTATTAACGTCACTCGCTCCAGTGGTGTGCCATTTATAAGATAATTATTACACAATGTATTTTTAATTCGGCTGAAAGTGATTACTTTGCATTTATTTGTGTTCAGAAATAATTCATTTATTGAACACCAAGCCGATACAGGATCTAAATCCGATTGAATATTGTGAACATCATCAATCGAACACACATTGTGAAATAACTTTAGATCATCTGCATACAATAAATACCTACAGTGCTTTACCACCTGAGGTGCATCATTAACAAATACATTAAATAAAATTGGCCCAATGTGGGTACCCTGGGGTACAACCGAAGTAACCTCGATATAACCAGATACACAATTGCCTAATCTGACCATTTGAACTCTATGTTTAAGGAAGCTCTCTATCCAATTCACCACATCATCAGATAAGCCAATACAACGTAGTTTTTTAATAAGTATTTTATGACACACCTTATCAAAAGCCTTGGAGAAGTCGGTGTAAGCAGCATCTACCTGACATCGATCCTCCAGAGCCTCTAACACGTATTTTTGATACACAAGCAGGTTTGTTGTAATTGACTTACCCTGAGAGAATCCATGCTGTTCCTCCACGATTACATTTTTCATAATCCACCTTAATTGTTTGCTTACCATGTGGTCCAATAACTTCGGAATAGCCGATTGCACACAAACCCCGCGGTAATTGGTAATATCCGAACGGTTCCCACATTTAAAAATTGGAGTTGTGAAGCTTTTTTTCCAAATGGCAGGGACGCATTGTTGATTCAACGACAGGTTGTAAAGCACAGTCAAGGGATGACAAATAGAGTAGGCACATTCTTTGATAAATATATTTGGGACACCATCTGGACCAAGTGACATCGATGACTTCAAAGTAACTAATTCATTAAACACACTCAAGAAATTAACACTTAATGAAAAATTTGAATAAACGCATTGTTCAAGATTACATGCATAATTCGTAATAGCTGGTTTGCTATATACAGATGAAAAATACTTGGCGAATAGATCAACCGACTCCTGCATGTTAGAACTTCTAGCGTCATTCAGAAACATTTTCAACGGCAACCCTTTATAATCTTTATGTTCATTCACAAATTTCCAAAAAATATTGCTATTGCCACGCATTTTACATTCCATGTTACGAACGTATTGAGAATATAGATCCTTACTCAAAACATTGCATAGATGACGTATCTCTTTAAATATTAAATAATCCGCGTATAGGTTGGACTTCTTATGTTTACTATGAGCAGCTTTTTTCTGTTTGATCATCCTAATTAAATCTAAAGTAAACCATTTTGGATATCTGCACCCATAATTCGCCTTTTTTCTAGGTACAAACATATCAATTGCCGTATTTATTAATGAGTAGAAGACGTCCACAGCAGAACAAATATCCAAACATGGTTTAAAGCAGTCGATCCATGCAATGGAAGAAATAAAATTGTTGATTTTCAAATAATCCGCATTCTTAAAATCTAAATAGAAAACATCCGAATATGCAAATTCATTTACAATATCGCAGTTCACTACTAAGTTATAACCAATATGATGACTTTTGTTTTCACAGAGCAAATCAGTAGCTTTTTCGGAAGACACATTGCAATTATTACTAAAAATTTAATCTAAAAACACATTGTTTTCATTTGGAATGTGATTTATTTGCTTGAGGTTTAGGAACGCAAAGCAATCAATGAGAACGCGCGCTTGATCAGTGGATCTTGAATTAACACACACTCCTAGGTGGTCGCTTTCCCACTTGTCCGACGGCAAGTTGTAGTCGCCACACAAAATTATTTCATCAACTGGATAGTTATTAACAATATCATCGACTCCCTGACAGTGAGCTTCATACGTTTCTATTGATGAGCCTGGAGGAATGTACGTAGCGATATAAAAGGATTCGAATATTTATAAAAGGATTCAAATATTTATAAAAGGATTCGAATATTTATAAAAGGATTCGAATATATATAAAAAAATTCGAGTACTTACAAAAGGATTTGAATCTTCAAAAATAATTCGAATTAATTGTGAGGATTAACATGAAAAATGTCTTTTGTGTGTTTTTAAATTTTTCGTTAAATCAGTATTTTATACGCGTGACGCATGAAGTAAAATTTTGAGTTTAGAAAAGCCCCGTAAAATTTATTTCGGGTCGCGCAGCGACCCGAGACAAATTTTCTGGGTTTTTCTAAACTCGAAATTTTACTTCATGCTTAGTCTGGGAGTGGAAAACACTCGTTTAAAGCTTCGAATTGAACTTAAAAAAAAACAAGGAGTATCTAAAGATTTACAGAAAATAGGTTGTTTTGCGGAAAACACTATTTCTACTAGCAGAAACAACTAGCACTATTACCAGTCAGAACTTCTAGCTCAGATGGTTGTAGCTTCAGATATCTTGCTACCAGCAGACGAGGCCTGTACTAGTACTACTAAGTACTATTAGCCGAAAGAACCAGTACTACAAACTATAACGTTTACTTTTTTCTGTTAAAAACGATTTGTCCACTAGCAGATAGAACTGCCGCTATTAGCAGACAGAGCTTCTAGTTTCGTAGACGGAGCCTGTACTACTACTGGTAGCAGAAAAAACTAGTGGTAGAAGAACAAAGAACTACTTTTAACCTGAAAGAACGACCAAGGCCGCAGCCAGAAAAAAAAAATCGGAGGGGATTATAAACATTTCGTGGGGGGGGGGGGGGCTTAAAAAAAAATATTTTTATTGCTCTTACAGTCCCGCTTTCACATACAAAAATTTATCATTTTGAAAATTTCAGGGAGGGTTTATTTATAGCAAAAACACTATTTCTACTAGTAGAAAGAACTACTGCTATTAACAGAGCGTCTTGTTTAGATGGTTCTGGCTTATCGTGTCTTGCCACCAGCAGACGGAGCCTGTACTACAACTAGTTGCAGAAAGTCCTAGTAATAGTAGAAGGAACAAAATAATAGTTGCTTCATCTACTACTAAAAGGACAATTGCTGCTAGCAGAAAGAACTTGTACTACTAGCTGAAAGATGGATAGTTTACTTAACATAAAACGCATTTCTATTAGAAGATTAAAAATACATGTCTTTTCTTTGTCGCCGACATTGTTTAACAAATGTCAAATGTGTATAATATTAATTAACGAGTGTTTTTTGAAAATTAATTGTAATCTTCATTATGGTTTATAATTATTTATATTTTTTCGGAGCAAACAGGGAGTTTTTCTTTTAAGTATACATATTCCAAATTCAGCCTATTTTCTGTAAATCTTTAGGTATTCTTTGTTTTTTCTTAAAGTTCAATTTGAAGCTTTAAATTAGTGTTTTCCACTACCAGGCTAAGCATGAAGTAAAATTTCGAGTTTAGAAAAGCCCAAAAACATTTTCAATCATTTAATGTTCTTATCAAACAGATCTGGGACGAATCCTCGTGAAAAGTATTCGAATCACGAGTGCGAATCACCTAATATGATTCGAATCACGAATACTTGAATAAAGGATTCGTAAGAGATAAATATGATTCTAATCAAAGATTCGAATCCTGTTTTTTCGAATCATGAATACAAATTCTTCAAGAATAAATTTATTATTATTATTTTTTGCAACCATTAATATATAAATATCGTTACCAGTTGTTTTAACAAAAATACTCAAAACCTAATTAATTATTATTAACACTGAACATTGTTGATAACAGACTAAATATCTGATTGCCTGTTACTCTGATTGAAAATTTGTCTCGGGTCGCTGCGCGACCCTCGACAAATTTTCGGGCTTTTCTAAATCGAAATTTTACTTCATGCGCCACGCGTACAAAACACTGCAGTTCAGAAACACACAAATACATCTTCAATCAGAATAACAGGCAATCAGATATTTAGTCTGTTATCAACAATGTTCAGTGTTAATAATAATTAATTAGGTTTTGAGTATTTTTGTTAAAACAACTGGTAACGATATTTATATATTAATGGTTGCAAAAAATAATAATAATAAATTTATTCTTGAAGAATTTGTATTCATGATTCCAAAAAACAGGATTCGAATCTTTGATTAGAATCATATTTATCTCTAACGAATCCTTTATTCAAGTATTCGTGATTCGAATCATATTAGGTGATTCGCACTCGTGATTCGAATACTTTTCACGAGGATTCGTCCCAGATCTGTTTGATAAGAACATTAAATGATTGAAAATGTTTTTGAAGATAACAATCTAGTTTTCAAAATTTTGTTTAATATTGTTTGAAGTAAAACTGACATGGTAGCCACAATCTGAAATGTTACATTTTTCCGACATTTCCCTGACCAAAGATTTTTTCCCTGGCCTTTTAATATAACTTTCTTCTGTGGGAAACCCCCATTCTGTTTAATAGTTTTCATTGTTTTTGCCAATATTTAAGTTAATTTTATAAATTTTCACGTGTTTTGTAATTTGCCTGCTGATTTTGACAAATTTAATAATATCATATGGCTTTTTTGTTAGTGTTTTGGTTAATTTAAATATAATTCTATGACTTTTCTCTGACTTTCCCGGTTTTAATGATATTCAGTGAATTTTCTATTTACATAAATTTCGAGCATTAGTCGATTTTATAATAGAGTTCAATTTGAAGTTTTAAAGGAGTGTTTCCACTCCCAGGCTAAGCATGAAGTAAAATTTCGAGTTTAGAAAAGCCCCGTGAAAATTTGTCGAGGGTCGCGCAGCGACCCGAGACAAATTTTCGGGCTTTTCTAAACTCGAAATTTTAGTTCATGCGCCACGCGTACAAAACACTGATTTGAAGTGGAATTCAGAAACACATAAATACATTTTTAATCAGAGTAACAGCGAGTCAGATAATTAGTCTGTTATCAACGATGTTCAGTGGTAATAATAAATAATTAGGTTTTGAATATTTTTGTTAAAACAACTGGTAACGATATTTATATATTAATGGTTGCAAAAAAATAATAAAATCAAATTTATTCTTAAAGGGTGTGTATTCGTGATTCTAAAAAACAGGATTCGAATCCTCGATTCGATTCATATTTATCTCTTACGAATCCTTTATTCGAGTATTCGTGATTTAAATCATATTAGGTGATTGGGATTCGTGATTCGAATCCTTTTTACGAGGATTCGTCCCAGCTCTGATAGAGACACATTATTATATAAATTCCATATTATATTATGAACATAATGTAAATATGTTTTATTTCACAGATATATGGCGAGATGCCGTATAAGCATTTTAATTGAACTGACGATATCGTACGATGGAATAGAAAATACTTAATCACAATTAAGAAGTACAAAATGGATATTTGATTTTATTTAAAGTGTAATTATGAAATTATTTAAAATTGCCGCTAAATTTATCTAGTGATATTTCTGGTAACTTTGTATAGTGTAAATTGGGCTTTGGCACTTACTCCTTCTAGTTTTTAAACAGACTATAGTATTTTTAGAGTACAGTAACTGCGAACACGAAGGAATTGTTTCCCTTCAAACATTGGAAAATGCTAACAAACTTTCGTTCCAGTTTGCGGTTACTGTTTACATAAACAGCATATTCGGTTGGTATAGACACACCCTTATGTTAAATTAACTTAGATGCCTATTAAAAGCTCAGGATCGCCAAATTAAAACATGTAATGCTAAACAACCGTAAACGTCGAAATATCGGTAATTTGATGAAATATTTGTTACTTAAATTAAAGTAAGTGATTAAATTGAAAGTAAGTGTTTGAAATTAGAAGTATAAAGCGCAAACAAGAGAGAAACTTCGAATTTCCGCCTAGTCATCATAACGAGGAGCGGATGAAGCGGTAACATAATACAGATAATACAGAAAACGAGGAGCACTCATTAGAACTTGATCCATCAAAAGAGCCAGTCTATTACCTGACGCTACATTAACACAAGGGCTAATACTCTCCGACTACCAAAAACCCGAGACTCCGGAGGAGAAGAGGGCACCCTCTTCAATGACGTTGTAATCCTGCAAATGAGCAAACGAAATCATGGTAGCCGGTGACTTGCATTTCGTTCGCACTTCAAAAGCACCGCGTTTTCCAACTAAACAACTCTAATTAAGCTGTGCACTAACTGTTGTTTACTCTAAATATCGCTTACATTACACCGAATCACTACAATTTCAGGGGGATTGACGGTCATTCAATGCATCATGCACCGTCTGCTTATGTAATAACACGATTGCTCGATTTTTAAAACTTCATCATTCAACGAGTGGACGCGGACCGCTCACGACAAATGGGCTCTAGATGTATGAAAGTTCCGTTTCTAATTTTGTTTCCTTTTTTGTCTAATTGGATATAATGTTACCCTTTCAACATGCGATGTGACCACTTAATAATTATTGTTTCTTATAATAATTCCCTTTTAACTCTAATACTTCCTTATTTTATTCATTCTCGTAACAATTACTACTAGATAGTCGATACTATAGTCCAGGGATGTTGAACCTTTTGTAATACGCGAGCTACTTTTGCATACCAAGTTATTTGGAGATCAACAGGTTATAGAAATAAAAACAAATTAGAAAAGCAGGGATGGGCCTCGACGCGTCGAATTTAATAGTCGACGTAACAGCACGACAATGTCGAGAACGTCAACAATGTCGACAATGTCAACAATACTATTTAAAGGTTATGTTATTATATTGTATATGTTGCGGTTTTGGGTGATTTTGAGAGTTTTGAATATTCTGTTTACTTACAAGCTATCTGCCAAAATCGGATTGCATTATTCTGAATAGTCCAAAGGTTATACTAATCAAAACGATTGTTAAGAAAGTTAAGATTTAGTAATATTTTATGGTAATCTTGTTTGGAAAATTATAAATAAATCATGAATTGTTAAATTAAAAAGCACTAATTTTGCTCAGATATAAACACGTTTTAACCCTTTACTGCACGATTTATTAATTTTAACAAAACAAATGTTTGATGTTAAAACTGTCAGGGAATACGGGAAAAATAATGAAAAAATCTGTATTATTGCTTTTATTTGTCATAAATAAAAATCTGCAAAAATCTGCATATATGCTATACAGTTCGTTTTATTTAAGTACGGCCATAGGGATTTACATGGTAAAAATTGAACCCCATGTTAACTTTTCTTTATGTTTTAAAAAATTGACAATATTTTTGGTTTTATCAATAAATCAAACATTTTTTACGAAATGTTCATTATTAGGACATACACACGTCAGAGTTCTTTTTTCGCTTTTAAAGTTGAAATTAATAACACAAACAATCTTGAAATACGCAATAAAATACTTAAAAATAATTAAGTGTTTTATTTAAGTAACAAATAATTAAGCCAAAAGATCAACTTGGAAAAGATATGACGTTTTTTATAAAGTGTATCATATATGTTACTCCGTGCAGTAAAGGGTTAAGATCCTGAAATTGAAATTAAAATATATTAAGTGGTTTTTCTGCAAGAATTAATGAAACAATAACAACTTATAATATTTATTCACGGATCAACCATTTTACAGCAACATACATGTAGTATAAAAATATAGGTACTGTAATTTAAAGATAACAATAATAAAAGCCATGCAAATACAATAAAGAAATGACAAAAACATATATAAATTGTTTACATCTAGCTAAAAAAAATATAACACATTAAAATCACAAACAAAATTAGAATGAATCATAAAATTAAACGAGGACTGAGTCAATATGGTAAAATTGGTATACAATTTCTAAGCATTAACATTTATTTCTTTAAATAAATAATTACGTAATTTACCCAATGTTGTGTGAAATAAATCTATTTGAACTTTGTTGCAGTTGTGAAGTAAACGCCGAGTACCAAATTGCTTTGCATAATCAGTCCTAGAAGCAGGTACGAAGAATGTATAATTAGTTCTGAGTGGTCTAGATGGTACGTGAATATAAATGTACTCTAATAAAATAGGTGCATTTATATGGCCATGCATAGTGTGTGCATATTAAGTTTGTTCAAGACAACAGAGTGGTTATCGTCATAGCCAAATTTGTATGATATGAATTTCGTAAATCTTCTTTGAACTCTTTCGATATTGTTTATGTCCATTAACGTGTAAGGATTCCAGAATATGGAACAATACTCGAGGTTTGAGCGAACTAAAGCCACGTAAAGTTTACTAAGTGTAGCTGGATTTTGAAACTCAGATAAATTTATTTTTAAAAATCCAAGCATTTGGAAGGCTTTTTATGTTATTAAGTTAATGTGAGTATAAAAGTTCCAATTGTTAGTTAGGGTCACACCTAGGTCCTTTACTGAATTTAATGGCGTGAGGCGCTTATCATTTAGAAAATAATTATTCACAACATGTGACCTACTTTTATAAAAAGACATTACATTACATTTATCGATATTTAGTTGCATTCTATTTATATATTGGTTTATTTAATAATTTTGTTGGGCAGAAATTACTTTCTCTAAACGCATTATCTTTTATTTTCGTATCCCAGGTTTTTTTCTTTTGGAAAATCCTCGTCCTCTTATTCGTACAACGATCGAAATTTTCGCTCAATGTTGCTCTTTTTTGGAATAGTAATAGACGAATTACAAATTAAACAACAATATTTTTCACCAATTATACTAAAAAATAGATTATTTTTCCAAAATCTCATAGGAGGTTGAAACCGGTAGGCGATCGACCGGTCGATCGCGGTCGATAGGTTAAGCACCCCTGCAGTGTAATCTATAGTCATATAAATTAAGTGTAAAATACAATGATGAAACAGAGTAAAACATGTTGTATTTACAAGTTAATTTACAAGTATTTTCAAATGAGTTGTTTTGGTGTACCCAATGCTTTTTTTACATTTAATTTCGATCTAACCAGCTTTCGTGAACTCATTATAAAAACCGCGTGGCGTATTTTAAAATAATTCAAATCGGATTAATTAGACGTAATAAATTACGAACAAACATTTTAAGGATACTCATTCAGCAAAACTATTTGGAACGAGAGAAAGTCGGCATTGAAAATATAAATAAATCAAATCGAAAATTATTGATTATTTATTTTATAATATATTTATGTAATATAATTAATTAGTTTTGATTTATATATCAACAATCTCTTATATTTAATAATATTATTAAATGTTAATGGTATTATTATCAAAAAATATTTCGAAGGATAAAAGAGCGAAATATCGGTTGGATTTGGAAGTTGACATAAATTCAAAACAACTAATAAGTCAAGCCATTTGTATAATTTTTATTATGGAATAAATATAGGTATATAAATATTTTGCAGAATATTTATAAAATGTAAAAAACGAATTAAAATTAATATCGACTCTTTGCAAAAATTTAGTCTCGTTGAGACTTCTCCAAATATTCATTGAAACAACTACTTCTCGAACTAATACCCCAACAGATATTGAATTATACAATAAATATTTGAGTTACACGACAGATTTACTGTTGTATGCATAAATTATATGCAAATTGCAACATCAGCTCAAATTATTGTCTCACCAAACTAAATGAACCAATTGAAACCAACTGAAACATTTACAGGGATTGAATATTAATTGAAAGAATCTTAGGCGAACTTATAGAAAAAGTCTTAAGCCATCTATAGACGCGTTTTAAGATTTATCCCTCATCAGTATAGCTATGCTTTAGGCTTTCAATACAGAAAAATTATTTAAAAAAAAAAACAGAAAACTTACAGAAATGTTGGAGTGTGTCGTTGAAACAGAAAGCCGATATTAATTCAAATTCGTTTTTATATTGAGTAAATATTCTGCAAACTATTGGCAAATTCAATTTTTCTTTATGTACAATAAATGTTATTGATTATTATTTCTTCTACACAGCAGATACATTTATTTTCTAATCTAAAATTGGCTCTCTTTTGTTTCGTGGTTTTAACTCAATATACTGAGATTCTACAAAAAACTCCTCAAATCTTGTTGAAAATTCAGAAAATGAAAATAATTAGATAGTTTATTAGTGTTGTTTAATTACTCTTGCCCCCACTAAACACCAAGAAATCTTACATTTTTATCATTTCATGTGAAAACAATTGACTTGAAAACAATATTTTGTCTTTAGCCCTCCCTGGTCACAATCCTAGCTATGTCCATGTTGAAGACAAGTAAAAATACCAACGAAATTGAATGGTAAATCCAGTTTGGTGAGAGAATAATTTGACCTGATGTTGTATTTTGCATATAAATTATGCATAGAACAGTAAATCTGACGTGTAACTCAACTACAGTTGTTTCAATGAATATTTAGAGAAGTCTCAACGAAACTATTTTTTTGCAGAAAGTCGATATTAATTTTAATTCATTTTTATATTTTGTAAATATTCTGCAAACTGTTGGCAAATTCAATTTTTCTTTATGATAAATCCATTGTTAGTCGGACATTAACTACTTGATAAACCATCATAAAATTAGTCATAATCTCATGTAACAACTAAATCCGAAAGGGGTTAATTGTGAAAAATCACCACGATTTTTCAACCCAATTTAAATAACCAGCGTGTTGAGTAGCTGCAATCAATTAAAACCCTGCCTTGACAATGACACAGCCGTCGTGTCTAATTCATCTTGAGTCGGGCGCGAGAGACGCATAAAACACTTTTTCATTTTTTTTCGGCGATTTCCTGTCCCTCCGTCCACAGACAAAAAGCACACACACAGTAGCTGAAGAGTTGTCAAGATATTGGGCGATATATCACCATGGTTAATAAACGTGAGATGAAAAAGCGGGTGTAGTGTTGCTCGGTTTGTGACGCTACATTGCCACTCTAGGAAATTTGTTATGCCTTGTTATGCTTATATTTATTCCGGCTACTTCCTTTCAATTAACATAACTCATAAGTCAAATGCTGAAATTAATTTCGTACCAAAATATTTATTATGCAGGAAGTTTTTTTTAAATATAAATATCTATATCCCAATTATATACTGTGTATCTCCTTTAAAAAAAAATCAATTTGAAGCTTTAAACGAGTTTTTTCCACTCCCAGGTTAAGCATGAAGTAAAATTTCGAGTTTAGAAAAGCTTGAAAATTTGGTTTGGTCACGTAGCCCGCAGCGCTACGCGGCCTGATCAAATTTTCAAGGTTTTCTAAACTTGAAATTTTACTTCATGCGCCACGTGTACAAAACTCTGGTTTCAAATGAAGTTAACTTGTTTACAATATTTCGATATTTTCAGTGTTTAATGCGCGTGGCGCATGAAGTAAAATTTCGAGTTTAGAAAAGCCTGAAAATTTGGTTTGGCCGCTTTGCTTCGCGGAGCGACCAAACCAAATGTTCAGGCTTTTCTAACATCGAAATTTTACTTCATGCTTAACCTGGGAGTGGAAATTACTCGTAATATATAAAATTACTAAAATGTTATTCGTGAAAATGCAACAATGTCTTAATTAATAAGACAACTTAAGACGATATATATCCATTGAATCAACTACATCCCGTGCAAATACACCTCCGGATATTGAATTATACGTAGGGGGACAGTTCTTCCACTCCATTTCTTCCACTCCATTTCTTCCACTTACCAATACTTCCACTACACCTTTACTTCCACTCCATTTCTTCCACTGACCGTTACTTCCACTAGTTCTTATTTCCACTAACCATCACTTCCACTAGTTCTTTTTTCCACTCCATTTCTTCCACTCCAGTTCTTCCACTTACCAATACTTCCAAAAGGAATGCATACATGCTGAGATGATTGCGCCCCACCACCACGGAGAATCGGTTGTTTTTTTTTTCACTAGTTCTTCCATAAAAAATGTCACTAGTTCTTCCATAAAAAAATTAGTAAATTCGACGAAGAAAATAGGATTCTGGAGTACCTACAAGCTGTAGGCCACAATATCTCTCTGTGATTCTTATACTGTATAAAATGTGGAATAATATAATGTAATTTGAATAAATTGTACAATAATTTTGAATTGGAAAAAAGGTATGGTGGAATTGGTGGTTAGTGGAAGTAAAGGTGTAGTGGAAGTATTGGTAAGTGGAAGAACTGGAGTGGAAGAAATGGAGTGGAAGAAATGGAGTGGAAAAAAGAACTAGTGGAAGTGATGGTTAGTGGAAATAAGAACTAGTGGAAGTAACGGTCAGTGGAAGAAATGGAGTGGAAGTTGCGTCGCACAATCGAATTATACAATGAAATATTTAAAATCTTATTTAATTTGATTTGTTACAACGCTCTATTAAAGTATATGTAACGTTTAGGTCAAATTTTCTTCAAACCAACTAACAAATACAAACTTAAAATGAAAGGAGAGATAACAAAAAATTAGATGTAAAAGGACTTGGATTAAAACTAATGTCTTAGGCCATCTATAGATGCGTTTAGAGATTTATCTTTCTTCAGTATAGCTTTGCTTATGACGTTTTTAAAAAGTTTAGGAATAAAATTAAAATAAACTTACTTGGAAAAAGTATTGTGTGTGGAGACGCGTCTATAGATGGTTTATAGCTGCAAATTAAACTCTTTAAAAAATTGGTTGTAGATTGCGAAAACGCATCAAACTTTTAGTACTTTATATTATTTTGTTATATTAGTTTAAATAGTTAGTGTATTGGAGTAAAGTGGAGTAAAGTTTATGATTGAAGACTTAGGTTTCAAACTCTTATATTGTCGTGTTGTATTTGATTTATTCACTGAGCGTTTTCTATTCCCACATTAAGCATGAAGAAAATATTTGGGTCGGGACCACACTGAAGAGGACCTTGAAATCCGAAACGCGTCTGTGGGTACCTGGTGCCGGAATACTGAACACAAATTCAAAATATTTGGAGGTTAAAAAAGCCTGAAAATTCAATTAAAATCTAAATTTTCGCTCTTTTCTAAACTCGAAATATTTTCTTCGTGCGCCAGGGGCCCTAACCATTGCTTTTGTGTGAAGTTTAAAACACATACTGTAGTTTTATGTTCGTGTACAGCTAATGTACATAAACAATGTTTATGCTCATGTACAGTCAACTCAGATTAATTTAATGACATGAACATTTAAAAACTTGTGAAACAAATGTTTGTCATTTAGGGGAGGGATAGGAAAGGACATTTATTCCCCTGGATATCTAGCAAACATATTTTTTTAAATTGTTGCAGATTGAACAGTGATTTTGTTTATATCATTTTTCAATGTGGTTTTAGATGACAAAAATGTGCATCACAAATTTTCAAACGTTCATCAAATCATAAACCTTAAAAATTGCAAATATGAGCAGTAATTCTGTTCATATCATTGTGGTTTAAAAAATAATAAATAAATAAAATCACTGCTCATATCTGCAATAATTTTAAAGTATATGATTTCGTGAACGTTTCAACACTTGTGATGCACATTTTTATCATTTAAAACTACGTTGAAAATTGATATAAACTAAATCACTGTTCTGTTCTGCAAAAAGTTTAAAAATTATGATTTCTAGAAACCCAGGGGGAAAAATGTTCTTCCCTATAATACCTCCCCCCCCCCCCCTAAATGACAAACATTTGTTTCACAAGTTTTCATGTGGTTTTAAATGACAAACATTCCCTTTACAAGTTGTTAAATGTTAACCTTTGTCATTAAATCAAGTTGAGTTAACTATGAATCATGAACATAATAAGTACAGTATACGTTTTGAACTTCACACAAAATCAGTGGTTCGAGCGCCTGGCGCATAGAGAAAATATTTCGAGAGGCCAAAAAATTTGGATTGGCCGCTCCGCTTCATGGAGCGCCCAATCCAAATTTTCAGGCTTTTCTAAACTCGAAATATTTTCTTCATGCTTAATCTAGGAATGGAAAACACTCGTTGAAAACATTAAATTCGACAATGCAATAATAAATTTGAATACATTAAATTATTAAAATCAAACTACCTACTTTTAATGGTGTTTGTTATTTTGTGACATTCTTTAATTTTCATGTGAAAACAATTGACACTCCTTCAACTTTTAACTTAATATGATTTATGTATTGTCTGCCTGTTCAAAATACTGGCTATGCAATTATAAGGCAGACAATGCATAAATCATATTAAGTTAAAAGCTTAAGGAGTGTCAATTGTTTCACACATGAAAATTAAAGAATGTCACAAAATAATAAACACTAATAAAAGTAGGTACTTCGATTTTCATAATTTAATGTATTTAAATTTATTATTTCGAATATTTTAGATGACTTGATTTTCAAGCTACTATTTTCAAAATTAGTACAAGGGTAATTTTTGAAGTAAGAACCGCTGGTGCCCTATCACCGCGCATAGCGTTATCCGCGATCGTTTACACCCTGGGTCTCCAAACTTTCCAGCCTTAGGGCCATTCTGATTACTCCAGTAAGTTCCGAGGGCCAAAACCATAACAATAAGCCTTTAAAATTAGAATACTTCAGAAAACTAAATTTAATTTGCTATAAAAAATATGAGTTTTCAAGTATGCTAGCTCTCCGCGGGCCGGACAAAATCTGTCCGCGGGCCGGATGTGGCCCTCGGGCCGTAGTTTGGAGACCCCTGGTTTACACTATTAACGCCTTGTCTGGTCATTTATCAATGCTGTCAGTTAGTCTAAAGTTGCTAGCAAAAGTGGAAGATATTGTGCAGCAATTTAATATCGGCTATGTCCATTACTAATCCCGCCGATTGCTAAGTTCGCGTTGTGATTCGATTTTTGAATGTAAAAAAACATTCGTCCTGTTGAAATCCATCGGCAACTCGCAGAAGTGTATGGGGCAGAGCTGGGCAGGATTCGAATCATTCAAGATTCGAATCCATTTATAGGATTCAAAAGAGGCATTCGAATACTTTAGTCGAACTGAATTCGTGCTCTGGATTCGTTACATTTTTATAAAAGGATTCGTATTCGAATCCAAATGCAGGTGATTCGAATCCTCATAAAAGGATTCGAATACTTACAAAAGGATTTGAATCGTCAGAAATAATACGAATAATTTGTGAGGATTAACATGAAAAATGTCTATTGTGCGTTTTTAAATATCTCGTTAAATCACTGTTTTATACGCGTGGCGCATGAAGTAAAATTTCGAGTTTAGAAAAGCCCAGAAAATTTGTCTTGGGTCGCTGCGCGACCCTCGACAAATTTTCACGGGGCTTTTCTAAACTCCAAATTTTACTTCATGCTTAGTCTGGGAGTGGAAAACACTCGTTTGAAGCTTAAAATTGAACTCTTTAAAAAAAGCGTGTGCACGCTCGTTAAAAGTTTTAGATTAAGCTCTTTTGAAAAACAACCGATGTCGGAAAATGTACAGCTTATGCATATGTTTACCTAAAAAAAAAATGTTCATGTTGTTTTTTTAGAAGAGTTCAATTTGAAGCTATAAACGAGTGTTTTCCACTCCCAGACTAAGCATGGAGCGAAATTTCGAGTTTAGAAAAGCCCCGTGAAAATTTGTCGAGGGTCGCACAGCGACCCAATACAAATTTTCTGGGCTTTTCTAAACTCGAAATTTTACTTCATGCGCCACGCGTATAAAACAGTGATTTAACGAGATATTTAAAAACGCACAATAGACACTTTTCATCTTAATCCTCGAGACAAATTTTCTGGGCTTTTCTAAACTCGAAATTCTACTTCATGCGCCACACGTACAAAACAAAAATATTGTGAATTCATGTATATTTGAACCTCACTTGAAATCAGTGTTATATACGCGTGGTGCATGAAGTAAAATTTCGAGTTTAGAAAAGCCCAGAAAATTTGTCTCGGGTCGCGCAGCGACCCGAGACAAATTTTCACGGGGCTTTTCTAAACTCGAAATTTTACTTCATACTTAGTCTGGGAGTGGAAATGCTCGTTGAAAACTTCAAACTGAATGCTTTGATAAGAACATTAAATAACTGAAAATGTTTTTAAAGACGATAATCTAGTTTTCAAAATTTGGTTTAATATTATTTGAAGTAAAACTGAACTGGTAGCCACAATCTAAAATGTTAAATTTTTCCGACATTTCCCTGATTCCAGATTTTATTTTCCTGGCCTCTTAATATAACTTTCATCTGTGGAAAACTCCTATTTTGTTAAATTGTTTTCATTGTTTTTGTCAATATTTAAGTTGTTTTTATAAATGTTTACGTGTTTTGTAATGTTTATGATGCCTATTGATTTCGAAAAATTTAATAATATATGGCTTTTTTGTTAGTGTTTTGGTCAATTTGAATAAAATTCCATGACTTTTCTCTGAATTTCCCGGTTTTAATAATATTCACTGAATTTTTTTATAAACGTAATTTTCAGGCATTCGTCGATTTTATAATAGAGTTCAATTTGAAGCTTTAAACGAGTGTTTTCCACTCCCAGGCTAAGCATGAAGTAAAATTTCGAGTTTAGAAAAGCCCCGTGAAAATTTGTCGAGGGTCGCGCAGCGACCCGAGACAAATTTTCGGGCTTTTCTAAACTCGAAATTTTACTTCATGCGCCACGCGTACAAAACACTGATTTGAAGTGAAGTTCAGAAACACACGAATACATCTTTAATCAAAATAACAGGGAATCAAATATTTAGTCTGTAATTAACGATGTTCAGTGTTAATATTAAATAATTAGGTTTTGAATATTTTGGTTAAAACAACTGGCTACGATAGTTATATAATATTGGTTGCAAAAATATTATAAAATTAAATTTCTTCTTAAAGGATTTGTATTCGTGATTCGAAAAAACAGGATTCGAATCTTTGATTCGAATCATATTTATCTCTTACGAATCCTTTATTCGAGTATTCGTGATTCGGATTCGTGATTCGAATCCTTTTTCCGGGGATTCGTCTCAGCTCTGGTATGGGGAAGGTGTGATGAATCAAGAGAATGTGCGAAAGTGGTGCCGTTTATTTAATGGTGGAAGAACAAACATCCATGATAAGGAACGTTTAGGTCGCCCAGCCGTAATCACGGACGAACTCAAAGCAACCGTCTATGCACACATTCGATAACGTCAAAAATATGGTCAACGGTTGGCTAAATGGACTGGTGGTCGACATCTACGACGAGGGGATCTTTAAACTCACCTCCCGTTCAGAAAAATACCTCGAATGGAACGGGGATTACGTCGAAAAATAGCGAAAGGATGTTGGTTATTGTAGAAATAAGTTTTTTTTGGAAAAAACGGTTGAATTTACTTTAAACCAGAACAGTTCTTACTTTAAAAATGATCCTCGTACTAGAAAAAAAATCGAATAGTTGGATTAGCCAATATTGAGACGTGTTTCGATGTTTTTTACCACTTTATTTGAATAATTCTACGACTCGAGTTTCGACATATTGAGTGTCATTTTTAAGTTTGACAATTTAGTGTTTCTATAGCTAAAAAGTATTAATCAGTAGTAATTACAACACATCCGTTTGTTCGTTTAAAAGTTTTACACATGGATTAGGCGATTGTTTGAAAATTTCAGCTGCTTCTAAATACATCAGTACTATACAAATATCAAATAGTTAGACTCTGTGTTTTCTAAACAAGACATATTCTTATCTCGAAAACTTAGAGAATCTAACTATTCTATTTTTGTGTTGCTAGTATTAGTTTAGAAAATAATTTCAATTTCTTTTTAAATCTACTTGATTTAAATTGGTTAATGTTAATAAAAAATAAATGATTTCCATTTAAAAGCGTGTCATAATTATTATTGGAATAGAGCACGTTTGTCATTCAATACGGTTAATTCGATTCAAAGAAAGGAACACGTGGATTCTGATCCTTGGATTAACGTATACCTAATAGCCATACGATACATCCTGCTGCGAAGAGGCGGAATTGACGGCGCGAGCCACGGACGGTGACGTGGTGAATGAGGGTTGGAAGTCGAGGGCGTTTCCTTCGATCGTATTTTTATGCATACGCGGCAAACTCCAACATTTGCCGGCCTGACATAGAACCAGGTATAGTAGCGTGTCAAAATGTTGGCAAGAGATTGGTTTAATTAAGTCTTATTAGCCAAAATAAATTTTATGTCGGTTAGTTTTCTTATAACTAACACTTTAAACACTTTTTAAAGTATGAATAAAATTAGTGCGAGATGATCTCCTAAACATCTTTCAGCAGTTCATCACGGTGTCAGAAGTTAGGAAAACTCATACAGATGTTATTAAATATTTTCCGAGAATGTCTTTCACCTCAAAGCATAAAAGATCGGCTAGGTGGGATGTACGGGAAAAATTCCCCATCTTATTCTGTAGTAAAAGATTAGTCAAAACGGTTTTGAATGGGACAGGAATGTCGCAAGAAAAGGAAGGACAATGGAAGTCGTGACGGTCAACAAGATTGCCCTTATTGAGGACCTCGTATTAAGCTATCAAAGCTTGAAGTTGAAAGAATTATCATAAATTTCGGGGGTTATCACATGTAATACCACTAGTTGTTTGAAATTTTTAGAAAGACTTTGTTTTTAACGAAAGCTCAGTTGTCTAGCAATGGAACGAGATAAAATTGCCTCTGAGCTCGTTGAGCGAGTGACTTTTTCTGACAGTTTCATCGAGTTGAATTGCTTAAGACAACTAAGCTTGAATGCATAAAAATAAAGTCTTTCTCGACAAAAATTTTAAACAACGAGTCGTATTCGAACGATTATTTAATAAAATTAAATAATAAAAATGGTGATGTGTCCATCATAGTACTTTCCCCCATTAATTGCGTATTAAATCACTTTTAAAATATTTGTAGCATTATTATTTTCAGAATGTCTTTAACTTTTTGATAACTACAACTTTTATTTGAAACATTTTTCAATTGTAGCGACACATACACTGTCACACACCAATAACTAGATAAAACACACAACTTTTAAAATATCTCTAAAACTAAGAGTGCTATGACAAAAAGTAAGTGAACAATACATCTTCATTTTGTTCTTATCTACAACTTTTATTTGAAAGAATTTTTTGTTTGCTGAACATTTATTGAAAAAATCTGAAAAAACTGAAAAACGCTAAGAGTAAAGTACCACTTCCGGTTTTCCGATTTTCACCAAAAGCTTTTCAGTTCTTCCGATTGTAACAAAACGCTTAAGTTTCAAGTTTTATCTCGATATCTTCAGCGGTTTTTGCGGTACAGCGCACACAGACACACAGACAGACAGACAGACAGACAGACAGACAGACATTTTTCAAAAATGGTCTTATTCGACTCAGGGGACCTCAGAACGGATATTTCCGCTAAAATTTTTGATTCGAAAATTTTCACGAAAACAATACTTTCCTTTTGTATTACATACGGGGGAAAGTAAAAACACTATTTATTGAATATCTCAAAAACTAAGAGTGCTATGACAAAAAGTAAAGATACAAAAAATCTTTAATATTATATTACCTACAACTTTTATTTGAAACATTTTCCAATTGTATCAACACACATACTGACACAAATCAATGACTAGATAAAAAACACTATTTATTAAATATCTCAAAGACTAAGAGTGCTATGACAAAAAGTGAGTCCACAAATAATCTTTAGTTTTTCATTTCCTACAACTTTTATTTGAAACATTTTTCAATTGTATCGACACATACACTGTCACACACCAATAACTAGATAAAACACACATTTGAAATATCTCTAAAACTAAGAGGGCTATGACAAAAAGTAAATGAACAATTCATCTTCATTTTGTTATTATCTACAACTTTTATTTGAAAGAATTTTTTGTTTGATGAACATTTATTGAAAAAATCTGAAAAAACTGAAAAACGCTAAGAGTAAAGTACCACTTCCGGTTTTCCGATTTTCACCAAAAGCTTTTCAGTTCTTCCGATTGTAACAAAAAGCTTAAGTTTCAAGTTTCATCTCGATATCTTTAGCGGTTTTTGCGGTACAGCGCACACAGACACACAGACAGACAGACAGACATTTTTCAAAAATGGTCTTATTCGACTCAGGGGACCTCAAAACGAATATTTCCGCTAAAATTTTTGATTCGAAAATTTTCACGAAAACAATACTTTCCCTTTGTATTACATACGGGGGAAAGTAAAAACCATTTTGTTTTCTCATGTTATTGTTATTAGCTTATAATTTTAAAATACTTGCCAGATCCGCTTGTGATGTTTTTACTGTTAATTCGTAGTTGTAGACGTTACAATAGGATATGAATTATTTCCAAACACATTTATGGTTTTTACCCGTGTTTGTTAGAATTGTTGTATTTAAAAGAATCATCATTTTGTTTTTATCTGTGTTACTTCCGAAACGATTTATTAAAAAATGAATGATTAAATATGACAGGTGACAGATTTACATACGCGATAAAAAAAATCGATAAGACGAATTTGAAAAGACGATTTTAGAAAGACCACTGCGATAGCAAATGTTTTCACATGTAATACCACTAGTTGTTTGAAATTTTCGGAAAGACTTTGTTTTTAACGAAAGCTGAGTTGTCTAAAAAGGCACCAGTTCGTATAACGAGTGACTTTTTCTGACATTTTAATCGAGTTGAATTGCTTAAGACAACTAAGCTTGAGTGTATAAAAACAAAGTATTTCTCGACAAAAATTTTAAACAACAAGTGGTGTTTGAATGATTATTTAATGAAATTGTATAACAAAAACCGTCTTGTTTGCTCATGTTATATGCCCTTAATTTTGAAATACTTGCCAGATCTGCCAATTAATGTCAATTTGTAGTTGTGGACGTTCCAGAGAATATGAATTGTTTTTAAATATAATTATGGTTTTTAACCGTGTTTGCTGGAATTGTTTTCTTCAAAAATTTGTACATTTTTTGATCTGTGTTACTTCCGAAGCGATTCATTATAAAATTAATGATTAAATATGACAGGTGACAGATTTACATACGCGATAAAAAAAAAACGATAAGACGAATTTGGAAAGACGATTTTGGAAAGACCACTGCGATAGCAAATGTTTTCACGGAAAGATAGTAACGACAACCAATTACAATCCGTTATTTAGATTTGAATTAAATAATCATAAAAAGATCGTAATGACAACCAACCAAAATTCGTTATTTAGATTTGAATTAAATAACCAGATATACGACGAACGCTCTATGATTATTTAGGTATGAATAAAGCAAGTGCGAGATAATTCCCTAAACATTTGTCAGCAGTTTAGCGTGAGCGTCATGTTGAATATGCTCGATCCTTTTGGAAGCTCAGTGCAGAAAACCCCGAAGACGTGTTGAAGACAATTGCCATAGGGGATGAAACTATGGCTCTCTACTATGATCCTTTGCAAAAAAGGGAGTCCATGGAATGGAGGTACAAAAGAGAAGAGACAACGAAAAGGCGAAGGCAACAATTTGGGCACATTTTGAAGACAAAGAAGGATTTTTTTTAGTTGTATTAGATTGTTGTTGAAACGATGCACAGTATACAATTTGACAGTTCTAGCGGGACAAAATTCAAATTATTGAATTATGAAAAATACAAATGCATTGCTACAAATTATTCATATATTACAAAAAAAGGTTTCTGATAAAGAATTATTTTAGTTTACTTTTATTTTTCTTTGATATCAAGTAGCAAAATTGAAGTAAACACATAATTTCATTTGTTGTTGATTTATTTTATTAACAATTATTTTAAAATTGCATCGTTTGATCAAAGCTAAAGAATATTTTCTCTTTGGTATCTTTTTCTGCAAGTGTAGCTAAAATATCATATATTATTTTTATAAATATAATATAATATAACAAAAACATAATAGACTTAAAACTTAGAATCCCTCTAAATACAGCAAGCCCGCGCTAATCCAGAAATTCCCCTAATTAACGACCAGGTTGATCTAGTGTATACTAGATTATTCAATTTGTGAAAAAACAAATATGAACATCTAATAAATACTATATGTTTTGTGTCATACATCGTCATAATATAATATAACAAAAACATAATAGACAGAACTTAGAATCCATGGAAATACAGAAAGCCCGCGCTAATCCAGAAATTCCCTGTTTTCTAATGATCCTTATTTACGATAAATCTTGTTAAATTGTGCAACTTTTTGCGATTACTAAGATATTTAACATTTTTGTTTGGTGGAAAATTAAGTGAACACGCCTTGTTTATTCTCAATATTTCCTAAAATATTGTTAATTAAAAAAAACCTTTAACTAAAAATTGCAGGTTTCAGAAAAATGTATAATATAGCTTTATCAACTACAAACTTATGCCATGTTTTTTTTAAATTTAAAGTTAGAAATATGTACGTTTGTTCAAATCAATTTATCCAATACTATTTTAAATAACTTAAATGATATTTTCTTATTTCCTATGTATTTATTTCATATAGGGAGTTCTTTTAAGTATACTTCACATATTCCTTGTTTTATTTAAGAGTTTGGTTCGAAGCTATAAACGAGTGTCGTCCACTCCCAGACTAAGCATGAAGTAAAATTTCGAGTTTAGAAAAGCCCTGCGTAGAAAATTTGTCGAGGGTCGCGCATTCTTGTTAAGCAGTATATTTTTAATACTGCTTTAGCAGTATTTTTTTAAATACTGATTTAACAGTGTATTTTTAATTTCACAAAATTTCATTGATTTATATTCGTTGCGCATGAAGTAAAATTTCGAGTTTAGAAAAGCCTGAGTTTGGAGTTGGACGCTACTGCTAAGCAAGAATATTTTAAACTTCAATTCAAATCAGTGTTTATACGCGTGGCGCATGAAGTAAAATTTCGAGTTTAGAAAAGCCCCGTGAAAATTTGTCTCGGGTCGCTGCGCGACCCTCGACAAATTTTCTACGCGGGGCTTTTCTAAACTCGAAATTTTACTTCATGCTTAGTCTGGAAGTGGACGACACTCGTTTAGGGCTTTAAATTGAACTCTTGAAAAAAAATCGAATATCTAAAGATTTACAGCATATACTATTACTTCATGCTTAATCTGGGAGTAAAAACACTCGTTTAAAGCTTCAAATTGAACTATTTCAAAAAGACAAAGAATATCGAGGATATTACTTAAAATAAAAATTCACTGTACAAAAAATGTTTTATAAAAGTCAATCACTTGTGGTTAGTCTAAAAGTATACACAGTGATACACATTATGAAAACCTCCACAACAAGAATTGAGTGACAAACATAATGCTAAATGAATGCAAAATGAGCTACAAGAAAAAATATTTGTGTTGTTGATAAGACACCTCAAATCGGAAAACTATCTATTTTGATATTAATTCAAAATTAGTTACTTAATATCTTGAGCAAGTTTTTTATCTTTCTTTATGTGAAACATATTTAACTATGATTTAAAAAATAAAATACTTGGTTAAATTTTACTAATATTTTGGTTTTTTACTCTAACTACTTTCGACTTTGGTTCATTCTCAAGGAGAATGACTCAAAGTCGAAACCAGTTGGAATAAAAAAACGAAAATATTAGTGAAATTTAACTAAGTGTTTTCTTTATTAAATCATCGTTATTTAATGATCCAAAATGGAACATAAAAACTAGTCCATTAATTTGGTCCCGCTAGATTTTAACAAATCTAGCGGAACAAAATTCATGGACTGTTTTTATGGTCCATGTTGGATCATTACTTAACTAATTTTGAATTAATATAAAAATAGATAGTTGTAGTCGTATCGTATACTGTTCGATGTAATAAGTGTATTGGTGTTAGAGGCGACTATATTAAAAAATTAAATGTAATCGTGAATCTACGCCGTATCTTTTATAGTTATAATGTCAAGAAATTTTGGCGCTTACCTCGTACAGAAAGTCGAGATATTTGATTTTTGTTTGAAAAGCAAGTCGAGATATTTTAATTTTCTTTGTTGTAGGACAAATAGAATTTAAATCCTTGTGTTAAACTTTCGATCTGAATGATCTTGGCTCTTATTATTAAGAGCAAATGACTGGGAATGTATGTTTTGGGTGCGGCTTAAAACGGCAAACAAGTCTACACGTACACAATAATGGGACGCGACGACTAAACCAATCCCATTGTCAAACAAACTTAAAATTCACGACGAAGTTCAAAGGGCAGACCGTTTTGATCTCCTCCGTGTGTCGCGGTATTGACGGGCACCTACGCAGTGTGCAGTGTACATTTCGGATGGTTTCCAGCGGTGTAGCACGCGCCGCGCCGCCGTTTCATTCGAATTGAACACCGTCAGGGCGGAATTACAATGCGATCCGAACGCTTTGTATCAAAAGGCCCTTCGATATTCACGGATTTTAAATTAACCTTTATTGTATAATACCGTCTTTCAGGCTCAGCCCCCAGGCTCCATTTTTCCTCTTTCTATTCCTCTTCATCCGCAGGGGCTAATTATCATTCCCGTGTAACTCGACACGACCCCGGCACATAACTTATTTGCCCTTAGAATTTCACGTGTCACCGCGTTCGGGGTCGTGTTTTTTTTTCGGCGAGGGAAGGGAAAAAGTCGGATTTTTCATTAATCACGTCGTTCCGCATGTTGAAATTGCGCCGCCACAAGATACGTTCCATAACGTTCCAGTGAAATATTTGCATGCCGTAAAGAAAGCAAAAAACGGGGGCATCTGTGAAAAAATAGCATCCCCCATAACATTAAAAGGAAATCGTGGGAGTAATGACGGTTTTTTATCTCTCAAGAGGGAGTGGGTTTCGCTGGAGACGAAAAATGACTCTGTTTACGTGCATATATTGAGAGCCCTTTCCGCCAGCTTAGAATTTATTTTTTTTATAAATATTTCTGTACATAACATTAATAGTGCTTCTTTGCGCATTCTACAACAAATTTATCTTACAAAGATTACAACCAAGTATTGGCAATTTCATTCATAAATATTTCTGTTTCCAGTTTAAGAATATAAAAACCAATACACTTAGTTAGCAAAATTGAATTTGTGTTCTGTATTCCGGCATTAGATACCCACAGACGCGTTTCGGACTTCAATGTCCTCGTCAGTGTGGTCCCGATCCAGTGCTGAGGAATATTGAACATTTCTGACTATATCAAGCCAATATTTATTAATTTATTTATTTATTTGTACGGAAATCTTCATTTTACATTAAATATATATATAATAATAAATGTGTATAAATTAAACATATAACAAATAATACAATGCACATGATAGTTATAAAATTCAAGTTACAATTAGCTAATAAATACAATTAAAAAACAACTACAAGATCAATGAGCGAAAGGTGGCGCTTAAACATATTGTAAGAATTACAAAATATTAAAAAGTTTGGAAATGTATTTAGTATATTACAATATTTCATTATGCGAAAACTATTAATGGATTCGATAGCTAACGCTATCTAATGCTCCATAGTGGGGCTAACTATTAATGGATTTGATAGTTAACGCCATATAATGCTCTATAGTGGAGCATTATATGGCGTTAGCTATCGAATCCATGAATAGTTTACACTTAGTTAGGCTTAGTATAAATTCAAAAGTAGTTATTTCTTTTTTCTTCACTCTTAGTGCCCCGTGACTTACGATTTGAAATTTCATTTACATACATACAGGATTATTTTCTTTTAAGTTTACTTTCACATATTTCATATAAACATTTGTAAAATTAATTAACAAGAGATCAGATCTGAGCAGTACATTTTGAACTTCATTTTAAATCAGTGTTTTGTACGCGCCACCATTTACAAAATCCTGAAAATTTGGTTCGGTCGCTCCGCTTTGCTACGCGACCAAACCAAATTTTGAGGCTTTTCTAAACTCGAAATTTTACTTCATGCTTAATCTGGGATTGGAAACACTCGTTAGAAGATTCTAATGGAAAGCTTTTATAAAAAACAACGAATGTCTGATACATTACATCAAAAAATCGTGATATGTATAACTAAAAGAAACATTTCCTGTATTATAAAAATATAATTATGTATAAAAATATCAAAGATTTTTGGTATCTTTGAAAAACCAAGGATTGTATAATAGAAACTTGGAATATACAAATTTCACTACACAAACTTGTTTCATTTAAAAAGGCGATCACACACATTGACTATAGCCGGTCACACATATTAGATTGTCTGAATTTAGATTCTTTACAATATAGAAGAATATCACTAGACTTGTTCTACGGGTTAATATTGATTAATGGGCATATCAATTAAAGTTTTTTATTATCGTTGTTGAACTTTTTTTTATAACTCCAGTTCGTTGTAGGCCCATATTCCGTTTAAACTTCTTTCGAACATTGTATGGTTCTCATAATCCTGTGACACGTATAATGCGGTATTGTAATGTCCTTATGTTAAATCCTAATTTTTATATTTTTATGAATTCTTATAGTTTATTTAAACGTCGTTTACGTTTGATTAATCTAGATATTGTTAATTAGTATAGTTGCTTTTGTTATATTTTTCACACTATTTTATGTGTTATTAAATTTATATAAAGTTTATCTTAAATTACTGTTGTTAAAAAGTATATGTACAAAGGAAATTTCCGTAAATTAATAAATAAATAAATATATCAAAAATGACAAATTTTTAATCTAAAATAAAATTTTTATTTTATATATAACTTGGAAAACTCAATTAATATTGACAGCAGTTAACACATCTTAAAAATTGATCAAAATAGGGTTTTCCACAAAATGAATTTATATTAAATTAAAAGATTATATTATAAAAAGACAGGAAAAAAAATGCTTGAAGTTTATTATTAAACATCCATGCATGACTTCTTTATCTATACCCTCTACAACACACGATAACAAATGGATTCTTGCCGGAAAGATCTTTAGAATTTCTGTAAATTTTGGACACTTTTACATTTAAATAGTTAAATGAGGGGGCGGCGAATTTGGCCTACGCCCCGGGCGGCTGAAACCCACGATACGCCACTGAGTCTACCCGATGTCTTCTCGAATAAAGTCTATTGCAACAGTTTAAAAATACCCAGTAAAATATGAAAAATATATATTTAAAAAAACAAGCAAGTTTTTACAGTTAATGCTGTAAAATTACTGTTGTGGTATCATTTCTTTAGGGTATTTTATTAAAATCTATAATTTATTCTTTTTGTTCACATTTTCTTGTTGTTAAGTACCACTTTTTTTTTAGTCAAAACTTTATTTTTATTTAGCCAGTATTTCGTTGAACTTTTGTCAGCTTCTTCATGGCAAGTTAATAATATAACTGGGCTTCTTTAGATAAAATTAAAAATTGTATCGACGTGTAAAATGGTTTACACGTCGATATCTGACAATTTTCAATTTTATCTAAAGAAGCCCAGTTATATGTTTAACTTGCCCTGAAGAAGCTGACATAAGTTCAGCGAAATATTGGCTTGATAAAAATTAGGTTCTGGCTAAAAAAAAATACAACTATAATTTTTGAATTATGTCACTCTTCCCCAAAAAAATATATAGAAGTTTTTGATAACTTGACGGCAAAAAACTACTAAATGTTATTGACTTTTATGACTCACTGTACATCATTGTATGTGAATGAATTAAAGATCGTGTTGTTTTGTAGGCAGTTTTTGAAATTCAACTCAAGCTAATCAAGTCAACTCTCTTTAGGTATTGTTATATTTCAACCAATTTACCTCCTATTAAAACATATTTTATTGTAAAAATTAATGTGTTTGTAAATACACACACATGTGTGTAAAAATAGGGAAACATCTGTTCGAGCGACCGGTATGAAAAAGTTTCCCCATTGATCAAAAGTCCCCGTTGTCCTGCGAGGCCCTGTTGAATGGCTTTTCAGCTCCGGCTTTTCTGTCTTTTCAGTGTCAACGTCAGTGGGCGTAGAAGAGCCAAACCCACAAGCCATTCTTTACGCGTTCACCTTCAATTAATTAAAAAGGAAAAGCCCGCGCGCGCGCCTCGATAAATTATAAAAACCGGCGGGTGACAATAAATTCCCGTTTATAAATATAAACAGCCCTCCAACGGTCGACAAAAGGTAATTCCAGCATAATGGAGGTGTGTCGCCGGAGAAAAGAAAAACAAACAAAGTTCAGACATAAAGCGATTGCTTCACACATTTTTGAACACGTCGCCGCCGATCGCTATCTAGCGCCTCGACGCCTTTTAATACCATTAATTCAATTAAACTTCGCCTTTGTTCGCCAATTAAATAATGAAATAATAAAAATCGCTCACCGTGAGTGATCTTTTTCACGCTTGCTGAATAAACCGGGGGAATCGATGAAAGAGAAGGAAGGACCCCCTCTTACCTTAAATTATTATTTACAAATCGCAAACAAACGCTATTGTTCTCCCAACTTTTGTCTTTTAATTTTTTTTTTCCAATTTCCATTTCTCAACCGCCTCTTAACACCTTTTACCGCCTCTCGGTGTACCTTTCCGCCCGCGGGCGTACCGATCCTCCTTCGAACCGTAACCCGTATAACGTGTAACATTCTATTTTCCATTGTGTTGTGCGTTTCGTGCGATTTCGACATATCGATGTCGTCTTTCTGTTGCAATATTTCGAATAATTCCCCGCGAACAATTGCGATTGTTTCAATTATTCCGGACAAAAACAATCAATTCCTCGATGTTATCTTGATAAATTTGTATTGGTGAGGTGCTCAACAATAATGCATTAAGCGCTATTACCTCGGGGATTATCGTAATAAAAATCTACATGAATTCAGCCCGATTCACTGAAGGTACGAAATGAATGAATGAGTTCTCGACATGGAATACCTAAATTATTCAAGGAGATTGTCAACACGTTTTTGAACATTTTTTGATTGGTACTTTTATTTAACATATTTATTAAACCATCTTAATTTTTGGACACTAAGGGCCAGTTGTATACATTTTTCATGAGTCGAAGTTTGGGAACCAGGGACCGACTGGCTCTCTAAAAGTTGCTAGGGAATGAAGGAAAAAACCTACTCATTTTGTCCACACTGGCATGTCAAAGAAGAATCAGTATAAAATCGAACATTAGTTTGGTAGTTAATAATTAATTCTAATAATTTCTATAACTTACTATTTATTCATTCAATAAATAATATACAGGGAATTATTGTTTTAAGTATACATATGTACACGCTGTAAATATTCAAATATTAAAGTTTAATAGGAGTGTTTTCCACTCCCAGATTAAGCATGAAGTAAAATTTCGAGTTTAGAAAAGCCTGAAAATTTGGTTTGGTTGCGTAGCGCGAAGCGCGCAGCGACCAAACCAAATTTTCAGGCTTTTCTAAACTCGAAATTTTACTTCATGCGCCACGCGTATAAAACACTGATTTGATGTGAAGTTCAGAATATACGTCTTAAGCATACTGCCTTAGTAGTATGTTTTGAACTCCACTTGAAATCAGCGTTATATACGCGTGGCGCATGAAGTAAAATTTTGAGTTTAGAAAAGCCTGAAAATTGGTTTGGTCGCGTAGCGCTACGCGCTACGCGACCTAACCAATTTTCAGGCTTTTCTAAACTCGAAATTTTACTTCATGCTTAGTCTGGGAGTGGAAAACTCTCGTTTAATGTTTCAATTTGAACTCTTATTAAAGACAACGAATCTGAAGATTTACAGCGTATACTACGTATACGATTTATCTAAATTACTTAAGATTGTGTTATCAATAGATATAATTTGAGTTATTAAGATAACTGCAAGTACTGAGAAATATTTTTAGTAGACTTTTAGCAATCGAAATGTCAATCTAACGAATAAAAATAAAAATGAAATAAGGAATATAAAGTATTTATTTCGTTGTGATTAATATTCGTATTTTATTCGAATTAAAGTATAAATGTGAGCATCACATTAAAATAGTGTTTTATACGCGTGGCGCGTGAAGTAAAATTTCGAGTTTAGAAAAGCCTGAAAATTTGGATTTGCCGGCGCGACTCGCTTCACTCGCGCGCCGGCAAATCCACATTTTCAGGCTTTTCTAAATTCGAAATTTTACTTCATGCTTAACCAAGGAGTGGAAAAACACTTGCTCGGGTGAAATTATTTTCAAAACATACTATAGATAGATAATGTGTCGACGCATTAAACCGAATCATCGGCTCCGTCACATAGCAAAGTTTAAAGTGGAAATATAAAAGTAGGAAGAAGATAAATAGTGTAGATTAGAAGGCAGATAACCAGCGCAGAAAAAGGTTAGTAATAGCAAATAGAAAACTCAGATAATTGACTATAAACATTGATAAAGTGAAGCGAAGTTAGGTTAAGAAGGAAGAAAAGAACACGGCATATCGTCCTTCGAGGGGTCGACCCGGGCCGATAAGCCACCAATCGAGGCGCGAGTAAGCGAGGCAGTAGTAAAAAAAAAAAATAGTAATACGAGAAATTAATGAAAGTGTAATAACTAAATGCGCTTAAATTTAACGACTGGTGAGCGTTGCAAGCTAGCAAAAGCGAGGTTGCCAGAGTGTAATCAAATAACGGACAACAAGGAAAAAGCAACGAGAAGCACAAACAAACACCATTAATAAATAATAAGATAAATGAATAAAGAGAGGAAAAGAGGTAGAGAGAGCGAACATAACGAAGAGGGAGAAGAAAGACAAGGAGAGGGAAGAGACATCTTTACAAGCAGTAAAAATATTCTACGGTCACCAGAACAAAGGAAATTACAAGAAGAAAGAGCGACAGCTAAAAACGAGCAGAGGAACAAATCAAAGACGAGCGATAAGAACAAAGAAATAGAAAATATGGAGGAAGTAAAAGACATGATGAAAGAGATGATGGCAGAGATGAAAAAAAAAATACAGAGGAATTGAAGGAAGAAATACAAGAGTTAAGAAGGGAAATGAAGAGGAAAGAAGAAAAATGGGAACAAGAAAAAAATGAAATGAACAAGAGGTGCGAAAAACTAGAGAACAGAATAGAATTAATGAAGAAAGATGAGAGAAGAAACAATATTGTGATAAAAGGACACAAAATAAGAGAAGAGAACGTAAAGACTGCAGTTCTCTACTGCAAGGAAACTCTGCAAGGAAAACACTACAAGTAGAAATCAAAGTAGTCAAGCCCCACAAAATGCAAAAAATAAAAGGAGAAGAGATAGTAATAGCGGAAATTGAAACGAGAGAGAAAAAAGAGGAAATTATGAAAGCCAAGAGCAACAAACTGAAGAACACTCAAATATATATTGACAACGACATAACCACAACAGAAAGAGAAGTACAAAGAGAAATTAGAATGACAGCCAGAGAGGAAAGAGTCAAAGGGAACAAAATACGGGTAGGCTACAAGAAATTAATAATAAATGGAGAACAATACACCTGGAATGATCAGAAGAAAGGACTAGTAGCAGGGAGCCAGAAACATAGGCCAAAAAACTAATAACACAAGGAAAAGGAAACACAAAACCGACCAAAGCATATAATAAGGACAAACCTAAGAAAATAATACAAACACAGGAAATTTACGGATGAAAGAGAATAGGCACATGGAACGTAAGAAGCCTTAAGGGAAAAGAAACAGAACTAATAGAGGAAATGATAGAACACAAAGTTGAAATATTAGGAATAACAGAAACTAAAAAGAAAGATAAAAGAACACAGGGAATACATAAACGATACTGGATAATCTGGTCAGGAGTGTAGGAAAAAGAGAGAGCTAAAGGAGGAGTAGGATTAATAGTAGCACCAGACAGGCTGAAAGACATTATAAAGGAAAGACAGGTGAATGAAAGAATAATGCCAGTAGACATAATGCTTACAAAGGAAGAAAAGTGGACTATATTAACAGCATATGGAGAAAATGAAGAAGTAACAAAAGAAAACAAAGACAAATTCTATAAGGTACTACAAAAAGAAATAGACGAGGGAACAGAGAACACTATAATCATAGGAGACTTTAACGGAAGAATGGGCAAAACAAACGACGGAATAGAAGAATATATATGGAAAGAAGGAGAAGCAACAAGAAACAATAATGGAGACAGAATGATATAACTTTGTATAGAAAATAACCTAATAATCACAAACACAAAATGAAAACACAAAGTTATACATAAATATACGAGAACGCAAGCAGCGAGGAACAAAAAATCTCTTATAGATCACTGCCTAATAAGTAAAAATAAATGGAAATAGTGAAAAACGTAAAAGTAACAAGAAATGCCGAGATAGCAAGTGATCACTCATTACTCAAAATAGACATAGCAGGAAAACAACAAGAACAAACTGACAAGAGAAGAGAAAGACATACCAAGAGATAATAAATAGAGAATTCGCAAAAGAAAAAGATAATAAAGAAATAGACGAAAAATGGACAATATTTAAAAAATGTTTGATAGAAGCAGCAAAGAAAAGTTGCGGGACAACAAAGATAGGCAACAAGTATAGAAAGAAAACAGAATGGTGGTCCGAGCAAATAAAAGTAAAAATCAAAAATTATTAAGAAAGCTGGAAAAAATATCTAAGTACCAACAAAAACGAAGATTATGAAGAATACAAAGAGAGAAGAAAAGAAGTAAAAATGGAGGTACAGAAGTCTAAACAAGATTCATGGAAGGAATTTGGTATGAAGATGAGCGAAAATTATCGGGATAATCAGAGATTATTCTATGGAATTCTTAAACAATTGAAAAAAAAGAAAGAATACAGTCTAATGAACATAAAAGATAAGAACGGAATGATAGTGACAAATGAGGATAAAATAATGCAAAGATGGAAACAATACTTTGAGGAGCTAATAGATACAGAAACGCAAACGAAAAGAAAACCGGAAGAAGAAGATAACCAGATAGACAGCGATATGGAAGAAGCTAAAGAAATTACGGAAGAAGAGACAATAGAGGCTATCAAAAAACTAAAGAATGGAAAAGCAGCAGGCAAAGATGAAATAACACCAGAAATGATTAAAAACATGGGAGAAGTGGGAGTTAGAAAACTGATTATGAACGATATATTAAAAAATGGAAAGATACCTACAGAGTGGAATATAGGAATAATCCTACCCATATACAAGAAAGGAGACAAGAGGTACTGCAATAATTATAGAGGAATCACATTAACAAGCATACCAGGAAAGTAATGGCAAGAATACTTGAAAAAAGAATTAGAGACAAGGTAGAAAATACAATAGAAGAAGGACACTGTGGATTTAGAAGAGGAAGAAGCACCCAAGATTTAATTTTGGGGACAATAATCAAATGCAATGGCAAACTAGAAAAAGAAATAGAAGAGAAAGTAGGAAAAACTGGAAAACTGTACAACATGATGAAACATACGTTCTTTGGTAAAAAGGAAATACCTAAGGAAATAAAAACAGAAATAGTAAAACAAGTGATAAGACCTACGCTAACATATAGTAGCGAAACCTAGACAATGACAGAGCAACAAAAAGGGAGAATAAACGCAACAGAGATAAGATTTCTTAGGAAGATAGAAAACAAGACAAAACTAGACAAGGTAAAAAATAAGGAAATTAGACAGAACCTAGACATCGAGCCAATTAATGAAAGAATAGCAGAGGGTCAGATAAGAAGGTTTGGATATATAAACCGAATGAAAAATGAAAGAAACACGAAAATAATATACGAAACAAGAGTACAAGGGAGGAACCAGAGAGGAAGACCGAGCAAAACTTGGAATGATGGAATCAGGGATACAATAGAGAAAAGGGGAATGAATTGGGAAGAAGCAAAACAACTAATACAAGACAGAAAGAGATAGAAAGAAGCATACAGATTAAACAGATGATAACATAATTATGTATGAATATGTAAACCGCCTTACACCGCAAGGTAAAAAGGATTAAGATTAAATAAATAAAAAATACTATAGCCATGTCTTACTCTTTAAAACTTATAATTATTAAAATTAACATAAGTAACTTACTTAAGGATGTGTTATTCGACTTTTTTTAAAAATCTATTATGTTAGTTTAATGTTTACTAAATTATGACTAATAATTGAAACTAGCAACCAAAAAAAAAATTGCTCAAAATAGTCTCAAAAATCTTTAAAAAATAATTTGAATTTTTATTAAAAGTCATAGAGAATAAACAAACATTAATTGCAGGACCAAACAAAATCTCAAATTCACTCAAGTTATACCGAAATTATGGAAGGTCAAAAAATTAAACTTACTGCCTTAAATCTTACAAAATAAGTTTATTTTACTAAAGGGCGAATTTTAATGAAATAAAAACACACCGACACACACACCATCACAAAAAAATCCCATCGTATGCAGTTTCTGTTGATTTAATATTTTTTCACGTTGATATAAACATTGTTAATTTGATGATCTAAATTAATAAAATATTAAACATTTCCATTTTAACGTTGGATAAAATTAAATCGAATTATTTTTATCAAAATTTCAAAAGATCAAAGATTAAAAATGCATTGAATAAGACGCAGCATGAATTAATAATAATAATAATAATAATACATTTATTAACAGGAACCCCCATTTTATACAGAAAATATACAAAATTTATTTCAAAAAGTGTACATACTAAATGTAACATTAATATATATAAATTAACTTAAAAAAGCTATTAATATAGAGTGTGAATAATAAACATTTGTTTAAATATTTCATTGTGATTTCTTTCCACTAAAAAAGACTGTTATTCCTTACTTCACTTTTTATTTGTTTTGTTAGATGCACATTTCGAGACACAAAGTGCTCATTATCAATAACAAACTCGTCTTAAAAACATCTAACGATACAAATAAAAAGTGAAGTAAGGAATAACAGTCTTTTTACTTTCCCCCGTATGTAATACAAAGGGAAAGTATTGTTTTCGTGAAAATTTTCGAATCAAAAATTTTAGCGGAAATATCCGTTTTGAGGTCCCCTGAGTCGAATAAGACCATTTTTGAAAAATGTCTGTCTGTCTGTCTGTCTGTGTGTGTCTGTGTGCGCTGTACCGCAAAAACCGCTAAAGATATCGAGATGAAACTTGAAACTTAGGCTTTTTGTTACAATCGGAAGAACTGAAAAGCTTTTGGTGAAAATCGGAAAACCGGAAGTGGTACTATACTCTTAGCGTTTTTCAGTTTTTTCAGATTTTTTCAATAAATGTTTATCAAACGAAAAATTCTTTCAAATAAAAGTTGTAGATAATAACAAAATGAAGTATTGTTCACTTACTTTTTGTCATAGCACTCTTAGTTTTTGAGATAGTTCAAAAGTTGTGTGTTTTATCTAGTTATTGAGGACCACTTCGTAATATGTTATAAAAAGAAGAACGTTTTTCGGGAACTTTCAAACACAATTTTCTACAGGGTGATTCATTAGCCTCTTTACAAACTTTAAAAAGTGATTTAATACGCAATTTACGGGGGAAAGTACTATGATGGACACATCACCATTTTTTAGTGTAATAATCACTTCACATAAACTTAAAAACATACAGTGATTTCTATTTCTTTTGAATAATTTCCATCAACTTTAAGCTCTTGTAACTTTTTTCGATATTAACTAATATTAAATTGAGTTTGTATAAAAATAAGGCGCATTATTTTATATTTTAAATTCTAGAAATTTCACGAATATTTGATTTTTCAGATTTTTTTATGATGCTATAACGCGAATTATGCCTATACGTAGGAATTACCTTAAATATCCAAATCACAAATTATCACTGACAGAAAAAACAGCATATTACTTATGCACAAAATCTTACAACATTTTACCGAATGACGTCAAAACTGTCACGTGCTTTAACAAATTCAAAACTACCGTATTTAATTTAATTTTAAATGCTGAACCATATTCAGTTAATGAATTTGTTAATTATTTTAGCGGATAAGTTATTTGCCTATATTGCCCTTCTTTCGACTTTTCAAACATGTTATATTTTGCATAACAAAAAATGGTACAAAGTTAATACAGTAGAACTTTGTACCATTTTTTTTTTTTAATAAATTTGTATTATTATTGTTATAGCATGCATTTATTGTGATTTTATCCTGTTACATAAATAATTTCAATTAACTTTAAGTTTCTGTAACCTTTTTACGAGTTAATCAATTTTATTTCAGCTTACAAAAAAAGCACATTATTTTTTTTTTTAAATTACACCAAATTTTATAAAAATCAGATTTTTTGGAATTTGTTGAGATTTTTTTTATTAATAATTGAAATCAACTGTAAGCTCCTGTAACTTTTATCCAAATTAAGCAATTTGGTTTCAGCTTATTTAGAAATACAGCGCATTCTGTTCTTTCTCAAATTTTATAAATTTCATAAATGTCAACATTTTCAGAATTTTTTTATATACTTATTTATATAAATGAAACGTGAATTTATTTTTATTAATAATTTAAGTCAAATTTGAGCTTCTGTAAATTTATCCCAAGTTAACCAATTTTGTTTCAGCTTGCATAAAAATAAAACACATTATTTTCTTACGAAAATCTTGATAATTTCATGAACATCCGAATTTTCAGAATTGTTTATGAATTTTTACAAAAAAAACATGAATTCATTTTTAATAATAATTTAACTTACCTTTGATCTTCTGTAATTTTATCCCAAGTTAACCAATTTTGATTCAGCTTACATACAAATGAAGTGCATTCTTTTTTTTAAATAGACAACATTTCATAAATATTTGATTTGATTTTCTTACAAATAAAACATGAAATAATTTTTATTGACAATTTAAGTAATATTTGAGTTTCTGTAATTTCATCCCAAGCTATCCAACCAATTTTGCTTCAGCTTGCATTAAAATAAAGCACATTATTTTCTTGCGTAAATCCTGATAATTTCATAAACATCCGATTTTACGGTATGTTTTATGAGTTTTTACAAAAGAAACACGAATTAATTGTCATTAATATTTTAACTTAACTTTGAGCTTCTGTAATTTTATTCCAAGTAAATCAATATTGTTTCAGCTTACTTACCAACGGAGTGCGTTCTTTTTTGCTTTAATAGAAAAAAATTCATGAAAATTCGATTTTTCGGAATTTTTTTTATGGTTTTATTCATATCGTTAACTTGTTGTTGGTTTTATTCATGTTTCATATGAATTGATTTTTATTCAAAATTTAAGTCTTATTTGAACTTCTGTAATTACATCTTGAGTTAACCAATTTTGTTTCAGCTTGTATACATATGAAGCGCATTTCTTTCTTGTTTGAATCCTCATAATTTTATGAACATTTGAGGTTTCCGCAATATTGTTATGCATTTTTACAAAAGAAACCTGAATTAATTTTTATTAATAATTTCAGTCGACTTTAAGCTTCTGTAATTTTATCCTAAGTTAGGCAGTTTTTATTTCATCTTGCATAAAAATAAAGCGCATTATTTTCTTGTTCAAATTATTCAGGAATTTTTAGTAACATAAATTTCAATAATATTTTTTTATTATTTTCATTAATAATTTTTTAGTTACTCCTGGTCAGCGGACTTTATTTCCGCTTGCACAAAATGAAAGCCCATTGTTTTCTTTTATAATTTCTAGGAATTTCATGAAAATCCGATTTTTAAGGAATTTGTTATGAATTTTTATGAGGAAAAGTGTTTTTTTTTTGTAAAAATGTCGGCTTTAAACTTAGCCTATTGTTTTCTTTCATAATTTCTGGTAATTTCATGAAAATCTGATTTTTTTCAGGAATTTGTTATAAATTTTTATAATGAAAAGAGTTTTTATTTTTTGTAAAACTGTCAACTTTGAGCTTCTGTAACTTTTTTCCAGGTTGGCGGATTTCATTCCCGCTCCACAAAATAAAAGCGTATTCTTTTTTTACAATTCATGCAAGTTTCATAAAAATCCGAATTTTTCAGAATTTTTAAAGAATTTTTTATAAATAAACATGAATTTATTGTGATTTATTTTTAATAATAATTTATGCCAACTTTAAGCTTCCATAATTTGATCCAAAATCAACCAATCAGCTTACATAAAAATAAATAACATTCTTTTCTTATTTACATCCCGCAAATTTCGTGAAAATTAGTTTTTTCATGATTTTTTATGATAACTGCTAAATTTAAATATTTAGAATTTTGTTAAAAAGTGTTCGATAGATTGTTATTATTTTAAATATTTGCGCTGTTGAATCTACTTGGGCAGCTTGGTGGTGTAGTGGTTAGAGTGTTGTACTGCCACGCCACGGGCCGGGGTTCAAATACCGGCCTGACAAGTTGTCTGCATTTATATAGGTTAGGATAAAAATGCCAAACACTCCGTCTTCTCGGATATGACGTTAAATGCATGTAGGACCCGTGTACTGCCTGGATGTTGCGAGCACGTTAAAGATCCCTACCGGTGGGTTGGAACTCCCACCGGGTTCGGCAAAATTCCCGGATAGCTGTAGACCTAATCTCCGGCGTCATGATTGGCCATAGCAGCGGAAATAGATGACGTAAAACCAAAAAAAAAAAAAAATCTACTTGCAATGTCAACTTTTGTAATACTATTTGAAAGTCCGCATTTCTTCTGAATTTAACTTGTCTCTATAAACAATTTCTTAAAAATATATTGAAACGCAAATGATACGTTCAGTTTTTCTGTAAATTTTTAACCAAACTTTTATAAAAATTTCCAAATATCAAAGATTCAAAATGCATGAAATATGATTTTTTTAAAGTCCCATTTAATGCATTTCTGCTAAGTTTAAATATATATAATTTTGTTAAAAAGTGTCGGATTAGAGCTTAAAAATTTGAGAACAATTTTAATAAGCAATTATCTTTGAATAGTTTTTTAAAATAATTGCGTTGATTGATGAACTTAAAATTTCCTGATTTTAATTAAAGTTTACACAAAATGTTAACTTTTGTAATAGTATTTAAAAGTCCACATTTCTTTCTCAATTCCATAAACAATTTCTTGAAAATATAATTAAAAAAAGAATGATAACACTTTTAGTTTTTATCTAATTTTTAAGCAAACTAGAAAATTTTTCGTAATTCCTTAAATTTTCTTTCAACCTATTTTATGAATATCCTTAATTTACTTCTCGTTAATCACTTGATGAAACATGTTTACAATATTGATAATTGAATACAAGTCAGGGAGAAGAAGATACTAACCTTTATTGGCACAATAAAAATAATATACACCATTAGACAAGGTCGAAGAGACTAGAAACAGTCGTGAAACAAATCAAGTAACTTTTATGTAATTATCAGTATTTTATGAAATTTGAGATATGTCAAACATTAATTGTAACCTTTTACATACATTTTTAACCCGGCATTTGACACGTCCCTACGTGTGGAATGCCCCAATACCTGAAAACATATCTAACTTGGTTAACATTGATTTTTCTTGTAGATCTATAATACATTGAGTATTGTATTTTAAAAATTATTGTTTGGTTCTACAGGTATGTATAACATAAAGGTTTGCTCTTGTTATCTTTTGGAAGTTCAAAATCCTAATAGACATTTGTAAAACTCAATTTTAGACTGGGGTAGTTTAGACCCCACAGTTAAAATAAATCCACATGTCAGATTCCGGATTAATTGATATTTATTTTCTAGATATAGCACTCATTATAATTTATTTTCAATTAAATGAATCTCTAATTGAAAATATTTCACTAGTTAAAGTAAAGTAAAGTAATTCAATCATGTTAGTAACATTTACAGTTTTACAATCGTCAAGAGAAAAGTTATGAATATTTTCAAATGATAAATAAATCACTTGCAGAAAATGAGTACATTCGGTTTTTTTTCAAATTATTTATTTTGGTCCTATTTTACATTTTTCCAAGCGATTTTCTTTTAAATTTAGCAATGAATGGATAATTTTTTGTAGATGTATATCAAAGTAAATAATTTCTTAGAAAAATTATTTGAATTATTACTCTTATTCGCAAATATTGAGTAAAAGTATAACTAATTTTGTATATTCTGAATATTCCCAGTAGATGTGCAAAAAATAATCTACCCAATTTCTACCGAAAGTTAACTACCAAATTTGGCCATTGTGCTATTTAGATTTTATATATACTTGTAATCAGTGTTTCCACTCCCAGATTAACCCATTAACGGCCAAGCAATTATAGAGTTAACTGTAATAGTTGGTTTTAGGTAATAAATGCGCACTTATTTTTATGAATTCTACGAATGACTTGTTGTATGACATACTGTGCATTTTTTTTAAATTATACATAATGTGTACGATGTAAATTTTTAGGCATTCGTCGATTATATATAAAAATGTGCAATATGAAGTTTAGAAAGAGTGTTTTCACTCCCAGACTAAGCATTAAGTAAGATTTCGAGTTTAGAAAAGCCCCGCGTAGAAAATTTGTCGAGACAAATTTTCACGGGGCTTTTCTAAACTCGAAATTTTACTTCATGCGCCACGCGTATTAAACGCTGAAATATTGTGGAGTTAGAAATACACTACCATTTTTGTTTATGATGAATAATCAAAATATTTACACCTTTCCTTATACACTTTCAAGTTAGGTTAAATAATATAATATATCAAATTAACTTATTTACTAATTTAATTAACAAAAAAATAATAATGTTGCGTGTATGCATCAAAGGCGCTTAATGGGTTAAGCATGAAGTAAAATTTCGAGTTTAGAAAAGCCTGAACGTTTGGATTTGGACGCGATTTGGTCCAAATCCAAATTCAGGCTTTTCTAAACTCGAAATTTTACTACATGCGCCACGCGTATAAAACACTGATTTTAAGTGGAAAAAAAACACGAATGAATTTAATTCTTTTTTTTTCTAAACACAAAAGTTTACTTAATGCTTAATCAAGGAATACGATTATAGTTTATATTAAACTTTAATCAAGGAATACGAGTATAGTTTATATTAAACTTAAACTTTTAAAAGCTTAATACAAATATTTTCAATGCAAATATTTTTGCTATCAGTAGATTATATTATAATAAAAATAAAAAAAATTAAACGACGTCCAATTTAATCGTTATTAACGAGTAATTAAAACTGTATAATTACATTAACGATCCGGCGCGGTGTAAAGCCGGCCGTGCAATTAATTCCAGGGCATTAAATCCAGTTTTATGTTTTATGAAAATTTCTTAATCATTCCTGATTGTTTATGGAATAGAAAACTATTCTGCGGGGATTGTATTCCTTATTAATTATTAATTGGACGCATGATTTATACGCCCAGTTTTAATTGAAAATGTGTTTGCTGCTTAATTCTTAATGGAAAACGTGTATATAGGAAAATTAATAGATAATAACTCATTTGAATTCAATAATCCATTATTGTAAGATACTGTAGATGTAAACACAAATTAAATTCCTTATGTGGAAAAAAAGTTACAGAAGTTTAATGTTGATTGAGTTTACGAACAAACGAAGTAGCGTATTCGCGTCTTACATTTTATTTGTATCTGCAATATCTATAAATAAGAGTGTTGGAAAACTAAATCTGTCACATTGTAGACGATTTCTTTGGGAAACTTTGGAATTTTTTCCATTTATTTATATCTGACAATGAATTCATTGGGATGTCGCGATATCTTATAATATGTGCATTATTTGATTGTGTGGGCAGCATAAATGGGGTGCATTTAACACTCAAGTACATTAAACACGGGATTTGCGTGTTAAATGTGTTTTTAACACGAATATAAATAATTGCCTAGTTCGATTCTTTTGCCGTTATGCAATAACAGCGCTGTGCTAGTCAAATCAGCTTCCTTTGTGTTACATTTGACCATAGTGGTGATAACGCCATCGATGCCATTTTGTTAAAGTACGAAGTAACCGCGTCAACATCTCTGCCGTTCTCACTAGTTTAACCTGCGTAAAACGCGTTTGTAAACATAAAACATTCTCAAATCGGTTAAACAATTGTGCTTCTATCCGTCGAAAGTGTTTTTTTTTAAAGCGGAACAAACGTTAACACCCTGAAAACTCCATCCAAACGGAAGAGTTCGTTTTTGTGCAAAGAGCGTGTTTCTATGTAACTTAGGTTAAAGGGTAGACTGTGTGAGTATTATTTATTGTTGAACGATTGTTTATATTTGTGTTAAAGTGTAATGGGGTTAACACATTCAAATGAAAATACCGCAATCTGTCATCATTTATCTCTCGAATTATTATTAAACAAAACCTACCATTAAAACTGACGCGTATTTGATAAATATATATATAATAAATCTTATGTTATATATTGTTGTTGCCATGAACAAAGTATAGTGTACAACTCGCATATAATGGCTATTAATCACTAGAATGACTTGCTCCACTCGCCTTCGGCTCGTTCCGCAAACCTCTTTCTCGTGATTAATAGCTATCCTTATATGCTCGTTGTACAATATACTATTATAGATATTGTAGAAAAATAATAAATTTAAGACGCGATTAAGATAGTTTACCAGTATTTGATATTTTTTATGAATTATCGGTATAAGTAGAAAACATTTTCATCGAATAGGTATAAAGATTGTACTTTCCTCAAAGTATACCTATTTTCTCAAAATATTTGAATCTTAAATAAGAAGATGACAAGTTTTATAAATTTAGATAGTGGTAAGTAAACGAAAGAATGAGCTTTATTTTTGTGTAAACACGAATTAAATCCTTCAACTTTGAAATAAGTTTGAATTTGATTAAAACTGTTATGGAAAACTCTGTTAACTTATGCTGTATTTAAAAAAAAATATAAATAATTATAGAAACATCGGATTTTTACAAAACTTATAGGAGTTATAAACGAATAGTTTTAGTTTTTGTGCAAACATGATTTAAACTTTTCATCACGCGAATTAAAGGAGTTTAAATTTAAGCTTTGAACGAGTGTTTTCCACTCCCAGACTAAGCATGAAGTAAAATCAGGCTTTTCTAAACTCGAAATTTTACTTCATGCGCCACGCGCATACAACACTGATTTATAGTGAAGTTTACAATATGCTACTAAAACAGTATGTAAGAATACAGTTTTATTTCTTGTGTTAACATGAATTAAATCTTTTATCAAGAAAATAAATAAGAAAGAATAGAGTTTTGTTTCTTGTGTAAACATGAATTAAATTTTTCATTGAAAAAATAAAAATGAAAGAATAGAGTTTTATTTCTGGTGTAAACATGAAATTAATATTTCATCGAGAAAATAAAGATTATTTTTTTTTAAATAACTTAAGGTGAATTTCCAAAAAAGTGACCGAAGCTTAAAATTGGTTCAAATCAATGTTGAATTAAAAAAAAATAAACTTAACTTTTGGTAACTAGTAAAAAGTGATAGATACTCAAAATTTAAAATAGACTTTTAATTTGTTTATGTAAACATGAATTAAATCTTTCATCGCCAAAATAAAGCTCATTCTTGCCTTTAATAAAATAAGGTGAATTGCCTGAAAAAAATTCTTGTAAAAAATGGTAGAAACTCAAAAATTTGCAGATAGTTATTGGGTTATATACACATTTTTATTTGTAAATTGTACTTCCTTTCATTCTCAAAATGTTCAAATGCAAATGCATTATTTCATTACATGTTAATTAAGCAATTAAATAAATAAATAAATATACTCTCACTGTATAAATTCACATATTTTGAAGTTCTGTAATTTTATCTACAAATGATTCATTTTGTTCATTCTAAATCTAAATATAGTCTACCAATTTCTAAATAATCTGTGCCAATCAGAGCTAAGCTGATTTTTTTCTTTCGTAAGTTTCAAAATTACAAATATTTTTCCAGCTTCTTTTATGACTTTGCGTAAGGTATATCAATATTTGCTTTAAAAAACTTTATATAGCCTGGATTAAGATCAGTGTATGCAAAATATAATTTATAAACAAAAACATTTGATAATTTCCCATTATTTTTTAATTTATGTAAATTATTTAGATGTACCTATTTTTTGTCATTCTATAAAAAGGAGAAATCCGTAAATAAATTAATAAAATTAATATGTACACTTCTGTGCAATAAAACTAAGCACAAGTCTTTTAACTATTTTTCCACAATATTCTAGTTGTATAGTTCAAGTTTGTTTGAATTACCTAACAGCAGTTTCACTAAATGATAAAACACCATAACTTAAAAATAACACCTTTATTAAAAAACCAAAACTAAGATAACTTCTTTACTGATGTTCATTAATCGAGCAATTTGTCTAAAAGAAAAACCATTAGTTAGAATTCAAAATTTTGAATAATTGTCTAAATGGCGAGGTATTTTGACATTAAGAAAATCGACATATATTCGTAATTAAGAAACTCATCATGTCCGCTTTAAACTATAACATATTTTGTTTGCTTAATTTTATTGCACAGAAGTGTACATACGTTAACTGTTTATTATATTGTCTTGTAATTGGTAAATTTGCTGTTGGGCAATAAACATTTATTATTATTATTATCCTAGTTTAAAATGTATTCTATCCAATTAGGATACTACAAGTTTCCCATCTGTCTTGATTCAGTGGTGTGAATCAAGATTTTTTTTCAAACCCGTGCACATATTTTTATAACACGTCTCAATACTCCTAGCGCCATCTATACAAAAACGCATGAACCGGCATGCATTTTTCAGCGAGCTTCACAATTCGTGCCTTTGAAAATGGTTAGTCGTTTCCACGGTCCGACTCTGGCATACCGCAAGCAATTGATTACAATAATTAGAGTCCGGTAGTCTGGTAGAATGATAGGCTAATAATATATTTAGGGTTATTTATTAAACAGATGATACAAACGGACCGGAATGGGGACCGAAAATCCAATCGTTGGTTTTTACTCCGCGCGCCATTCGATCTCCATTAAATATAATTTTAATCATAGTTAATTAACGGGTAGGCAAGAATCTTTTTTTCTCAACATAACGACGTCTTGTGTTTGAGTCTCGGATTAAAATTTATTACCGGTAACTATTGTCATTATGGAGGTTGATTTAATTTGGATTGAGAAATAATTGTTTTATTTTTCGGAAACTTCTCCAAGTCCTAAGAAGATTAATTTCAAATCCCATCGATTATTGCATATGCTTTTCTATATACGCACACTTTACTGTAATTCTGATTAAAAACTTGTCTAGTATTTTTTTCAGTATTTTATTTCCTTTTAAGGATGTGTGATTAATTTAAAATTATATCGATTCTTGCATCTGCTTTTTTGTATACTCACACTTTAGAGTACTTCTGATTACAAACTTGTCTAGATTTTTTTTAGATTTCAGTATTTTATTCCCTTTTAAGGATGTGTAATTAATTTCAAATCCCTTCATTTTATACAGGGTCGCTAAGAAGTATGGAAACAGCTAAATAATTTCAGAACGGTTTAGCAGAGCTCATTGAAATTTAGGATACAGTTAGAAGTATTTAAATTCTATAATCTCAGATTTTTAAAATTTTCTACCATCCTTTATTTTGAAAATACAAGGCTAACTTGATTTTTTTTAAATGGCACGGTTGGTCAAATTTGTTATTTTTTTAAAAAATATTTTCTTCTGAGTTTTGTGATGTAACACATGCATATCTTATTATTATCAAAACTTAAAAAAAAATTATTCAACGAGCTCTGCTAAACCGTTCTGAAAATATTTAGCTGTATCCATACTTCTTAGACCCTGTATAAAATGAAGGGATTTGAAATTAATTACACATCCTTAAAAGGGAATAAAATACTGAAATCTAAAAAAAATCTAGACAAGTTTGTAGCTTTTTTTAGATTTTAGTATTTTATTCTCTTTTAAGATTGTGTATGCTGTTCCTTTTTAAAACTTCTAAACAATGATTCCTTTCGGAAGTCAGGTAAATTTAATAATAAGGTTGTTCTTGTAACCACATTTTGACCTAAATTTCTCTTGTAGTGTAGACATATGTGTTGCTGTCGGTACCAAAGTGAAAATTTGTCCAAACCGCACACAACACGCCACTCGATTGAGACATGCTAGGGCATGTTGTAGGAAGTGGTTGTCCATCTGGCATACGCCCGATGCAGCGATGGTCTATCATTATTTTTGGCATAATGCAGACATAAATTACCCGCTAATGGAGAAATTTACTTTGATTAAACATCTTTAGCAAAGTAAATTACTCAACTTACATTTAAGTTATTCATTATTTAGTATATTTACAACGCAGATGATATTAAAAATGTAATGAGATGTTATACGAATATGGTTACATTATTTGAGCTTAATTTTAGTATAATAACTACAAGGAAATCTCCTTGTAGTTATTATACTAAAATGAAGCTCAAAATATGTAACAATATTCGATTTTTAAGTATACATGTCCCAATTACAGTTGTAAATCTACAGATCTTCGTTGTTTAAAACAGTTCAAATTCAAGCTTTAAACGAGTGTTTTCCACTCTCAGATTAAGCATGAAGTAAAATTTCGGCTTAGAAAAGCCTGAACGTTTGGATTTGGACGCGTAGCGTCCAAATCAAACGTTCAGGCTTTTCTAAACTCGAAATTTCACTTCATGCGCCACGCGTATAAAACACTGAAATTTTGGGATTTTTAAAATATACTTTTAAATCAGTTTGCTAAACTGCACTTTAAATCAGTGACCCTAATTTTTCGGGCTTCAAATATTAAAATATTAAACTAAATAATAATTACAGGAATTATGTTTACGTCAAATAATATCAAACCAATCTTGATTATTTCATAATAAATCACTTCCAATTACGATAAGCATACTTTTATGCAGAGATTGATTTTTTTCAATTTGCACATTCTCTAAAAGGGTTCAGTTTGAAGCTTGTAACGAATGTTTCCACTCTCAGATTAAGCATGAAGTATAGAAAGCCTGAAAATTTGGTTTGGTCGCGTAGCGCTAAGCGACCAAACCATCTTTTCAGGGTTTTCTAAACTTGAAATTTTACTTCTTGCGCCACGCGTGTAAATCACTGATTTAAAGTGATTTTCAAAATATACTCTTTATAAATAATATATCACTGGTACTATTGTTGGTATACCGTTTATAAAATAATGTGGTTTTCCAGTTTTATTTTAAGTAAATTCTAGAAATGCATTTTGTCTAATAGCCCTTAGACACAACGCATATCGTCTAGACCAGAGGTTCTCAACCTTTTCATGTTGCGCCCCCCTCATAACTCTACGCCCCCACCTCCCTGATTTTATTTGTTTTTTTTTTAGTTAGATTAAAACACCAATATAGCCTTATTTCACTTCACCTCTCCTTATGAAATCTGTCGCGTCCCCCCTGATATCTTGCCGCGCCCCCTTACTAAGACGTGCCCCTCAGGTTGAGAAACCCTGGTTTAGACCATGGGTTCTCAACCTTACATATCCCACCCCCCCACTTTGAGATTTTTTTTTCTAGAGCCCTCTATTTTTTTTTTATTTACCATCTGTCGCAAATCTGAAACATCTATTGCCACGATTATATTTAAAAATGTAATATTATACACCCCCTAATTTTCTCTGGGTTTCTACTGCCCCCTGAAAGTCTCAAACGCCCACAGGAGGGCGTTATCGCTAACGTTGAGAATCTATGGTCTAGAAAAAGTTCAAAATGACAGATATATGCAATTTTATTCGGGTATTGTCTAAAAACCTTAGACAATTTGGGTTTTGTCTAGACAAAACGCGTTTTGTCTGCATTTTTGAGTGTTATCTGTTACATACACACACGTAAATTGATTAACATTACACATTTTAATGTTATTAATGTTTTATTAACATTTTGATTAAGAAAAAAAATCATTGATTTAAGGATAATAATTAAAATTAATTCGTTTAATTTTTCAAATTATAATAATAAACCTAATGGTTTCAGCAGGGTTGTTAAAAAACATTTTTTTCATTTTAATTAAAACAGTTTTTTTCATTGAAACAGTGTTTAAAACATTAGGAATTAAAAACATGTTTAAAACGTGTTTAGACATAAACATAACATAACATAACCAGCCTTATTAATAGACGTTAGCATACAGCTTTAACACGGTTCTAAGGATGATATTAACATTTTCGGATTAATAAAACGTTTTAGTAGATTACTATTGTTAGTTTACAACTAATATTTTAACAGCCCTAGTTTAAGTCTTCTACATAACCTCAATTGTCATCGCAAAATAGGGTTATTTAGAATTTATTTAATAATGCAATAAATCATAAATGTATAGACATAAAATTTGAACCTTCACTTGAAATCAGTGTTTTATATGCGTGGCGCATGAAGTAAGATTTCGAGTTTAGAAAAGCCTGAAAACTTGGTTTGGCCGCGTAGCGCTACGCGACCAAACCAAATTTTCAGGCTTTTCTAAACTCGAAATTTTACTTCATGCTTAGTCTGAGAGTTAAGACTCTCGTTAAAAGTAAATTTCAATCTAAAATTTTATCAGAAGTAATACATTTTCACAAACATAAAAAACAGTGTAACATACCTTTTAAATTAATTGGTAACACTAAAGTTAGAACACATGAAAATGTAATGTTGCCACGTTAATTTTATTATTATTTTAAAACTAACTAAAAACATGTAGATTTTGCTCCATTAGTATGAAATGTTAGTATCGTGTTTGTATGCGTCTAGTAGAGATTAACTAGCATTAAACTATAATGATATTAAGGGCAATTCTATTAATAAGGCTCATCATGTTTAAATCACATTTATGTTCACATAATTGTGATATTTTATTATGATAAGATTTTATTTTTAATAATGTAATTTGAAATATCTTCAACAATTTAACTTAAATTTGAAACCGTAAACAAAAAATGTTTGATAAAGTAGTATTAAATATAGTTTAACTAATTTAATGTAAAATAATGATATAAACAACTGTAATGTTTAAAACATGTTTCAAACGATTTTAACATTTATAACATTTCTTGAATAACTTTCTCATTTATCACTTGGTGAAACATTTTGAAATAATATTAAAGGATAAATTAAAAAAAATCACTATTTGTTTCTATTTACTCGACTAGTTTCGCTTTTTATCACTCTTGATAACTAGTCGAGTAAATAGAAACAAATAGTGAAACAAACCAAGTATTTTTTTTAATTTATCCTTTAATATTTATAACATGTTTAAAAAAAAAACGTTTAAAACACGCCGGCTGTTTTTAAACATGTTTAAAACACTGATTTAAAACAAAGTGCTTTAAACATAACAACCCCGCTTTCAAGTGATAATGAATACATCAGGTCTTGAAAATATTTCAAATGGAGAAAATACTGATACTTGGGGAACCCCAGTTGACTATAATTATTGACTATTACGACTTAAATTTTTTTAGTTCTTTAGTTAGTGCAGTAATGTTTAACTTACATTTGTGTTTGACTGAAACACTTTATTGTGATACAAAATACTTTAAAATGCGCACCAAAATATTTGTTTGAATAATAAATCAAGTCTTGAAACTATTTCAAATGGAGAAAATACTGATATTTGGGAACCCCAGTTGAGTATAATGATTGACCATTACGACTTACATTTGTTTAGTTGTGTAGTTAGCGAAGTAATGTTTTACTTACATTTCTGTTTGACTGAAACACTTTATTGTGATAAAAATATTTCTATAAACACAGCCAAATACTTGTTAAAATAATTTACGACCGAAAATAAAAATGATCAAAACGTGTCCACAAGACAATAAAGGAAACCCCTAATGGCGTATCATTACAACACAGGTGCGAAAAACGGACCGTTTAAGCCTGTCTAACGAAACCCACAAAGTACAGGAACTGACTAATTATAAAGTCATGTCAGTGTGTGTAAATTTTACGACCCCGAATGAAGTTTTATCGTTTTTTTCCGCCGAACATACAAAAACACTCAAATTCGACCGAATTGTTCAATTACCTCCGAAGAAAGAACGAAATAAACCGGACGTATTAAACGCTTATCAAAAAGATGCTCTTCTGCACTGTGTTTTTGTATTGAATTGTCGCTGCAACGCCCTTAGGATGGGTTTGAAAGGATGAAACCGCAATTTTGGTTTTTCCCATCGGAATTGGTGCTAAATTTTAGTTTTCGGGTGGAATTTTATAGGGATGCATTCATTGGGTAAAGTATTCTATTACGTGAGATTGGAAGAATGGGTGTGGTATAGATTAGTTGATTCAAAAGAAATCTTTTGTTGGGTTGCAACTATCTATTACTACAACAGTTAAACTAAAATTTTATTAATAGTTTACAGAAAATGAATAGAACGAGTATTTATTTATGGTATTCATTATTTATAAACCATTTATAAAATCATTTGTGAATAAAACACTTTTTCCTTTTTTTTTGTATTATGGAGGCTTCTACTTTGTTATATATGTTAATTTAACAAAAAACACTTTAAACTTTATTTGCATAACGCTTATTTATTTTTCGTTTCGGCAACTTTAGCTTACCATTATCAAACGTGTAGTGCTACACGTTTGATAATGACAAGCTAAAGGTGCAGAAACTGCAGTCACGAAAAATAAATCAGTGTTATACAAACTTTTTACTTTGTTTAACCACTGTATTTCCACTAAATTTATGTGACTTTAGTTTCGACTATCTTGTAGGAATTCTCAAAAAAATATATGGTCACATAAATTAAGTACAAATACAGTGGTTAAATAAAGTATTTACAAGTGTATTTAAGATCGACAAAGTAAACGGCTACAACACAAAACAGACCACTATCGTAGAATTCGAGAGAGATGTCCCATGAATCATTGATGTGGAATGTGTGGTTCAAATTTTTTAGAGAGTATGTCGACAGTTGTATCTGCAACGATTTTTCCCAGTTGTGTCAAATTTTGACGTTACATGACAATGTCATACTGTTTAGGTCGCGAGTATATTAGTGTTCTTTCTTTTAAAAAAGCTTAAATCATAATTTCTTGTGATTTTTTTCTTTTGAGTATACATATCCCAATTACGTTTTGTAGGTTTTTAAATGTTCGTTGTTTTCTTAAAAGTGGTCAATTTGAAGTTTAAACGAGTGTTTTCCACTCCCAGGCTAAGCATGAAGTAAAATTTCGAGTTTAGAAAAGCCTGAAAATTTGGTTTGGTCGCGTAGCGCGAAGCGCGGAGCGACCAAACCAAATTTTCAGGCTTTTCTAAACTCGAAATTTTACTTCATGCGCCACGCGTATAAGATACCGATTTCAAGCGAAGTTTACTTGTTCACAATGTTTTAGTGCTTTTAATGTTTAATACGCGTGGCGTATGAAGTAAAATTTCGAGTTTAGAAAAGTCTGAAATTTTGGTTTGGCCGCTCCGCGCTTCGCGCTACGCGACCAAACCAAATTTTCAGGCTTTTATAAACTCGAAATTTTACTTCATGCTTAGTTTAGGAGTGGAAAACACTCGTTTTAAGCTTTAAAGTGAACTCTTAAAAAAACCGTATGCATATGTATACCCAATAGAAAATTCGTCATATGTATACTTAAAATAAAAATTTCCTGTATTAACAGATCAATCCGATGACTATTTGCCAAATCTACTGAATTCAACTTAAATTTTTGTTTGAGCTTACACAATACAACATAAATGCATTATTTATTTCTGTAAATACCTGAACTATTTAGTAGATGAAGAAATTGGAATGTTACCATTTAAACTCACATTTAAAACGATTGTGCACATTAATTAAAATTATTTGTGGCTGGGTTTTTGTAGATTTAGTTTTACGAAGACATTGTCAAAATGTGACGTTTAACCTTAAAATTTCAAAGCTACATACTGGAACATACGTTTTCGCATGTTCCATCTAAAAACCATAGCAGACATATTAGTTATTTGTCTCTTTTGACATAAAACTATTTTCGTATTACATGTATTTGTGCAGAAAGCACTACAAATCAAGAAAGATATGGGACACCTCTCGTGAATCGTACTTTAATTATAAAAATCTGTAATTTATTACTTAATAGAATCAAGAAAGATATGGGACACCTCTCGTGTATCGTACCTTAATTATAAAATCTGTAATTTGTAAGCTTAGAATTAAAAGTCTCTCAAAGTACGGGATTATATAAAAACAAAAATCAATTTCTTATATGATTACATTATGAATTTTTCCGGAATATAAAAAAAAGTTCTTATATAATTACGTTACAAATTGGTAATTACATGAGAGTTTATTTTCTCTGTGAATTTACGTGAAATAATTAGAGCTAATTTTAACGAATTGTCACATACACAAGCCGGTCGTTACCGAGAAGGAAATAAAGGAGAAAGAAGAAGGAAGGAAAAAAACGTTAATGTGTGGAAACAATTGTAGCGAAACAACAATTCAACAATCGGAATAAATGCAGGCTTTCTATTACCTGGAAACGCAACGATTATCCGTTTATTACTATGATCAGGTAATAGTTACAAGAAGGCATATTCGTCTATTCTTCAATTGGCCTTCTGGTCGTTGTGTTTTATTTATGCACGCCTCTTTTTCATTCGTTCCCATTTGTCATGGCAGCGATTTTCTATGCGGAGTACAAATATTTTTAGGGATACCAGGAGGGCAGCTGTTTATCAAAAGGGGATAATCCGTTACGGATAATGTTGGACTTTTTACGAATTCGACACGTATACTTGACTTTTCGAGTAATGGTACATATGTTTTTGACACTGTTTTATTTTTTTAAGATTCATTTTATGTTTCGGCCTTGCTGAGCCTCATTAATATTTTGTGACGTAGGCGTTACAGTCGATTCTAATCGTTACGTTGCAATTTTGGTAATGTTTGTTGTTCCGAAATTGTAACGACTTGGACAAAAAAAATGCTTGGTTTCAACAAGATGGTGCCGCTGCACATACAGCACGACAAACTCGAATTTTATTGCAAAATATGTTTCTTAGTCACTTAATTCCGGAAAATATAATATAGTTATATGCTAACAAAAATTTACTTAATTTATGTTAAATTTCCGAGGCTGATTTCTGAGGCTGATTGCAGCAATTCATAGAAGCGGGTTGTGAATACTAATAATAATAATATTGTTTATTTGTGGTAAAGCAGTGCTTACATACGTCAAGGTGTACAGGGTGGTTTTATTTCGTTGATATTATAGGGTATAGGCTAAACGGTAAGTAAGCTGGGACAAAAAACCTACTACAAAAGCCCTACTAAAGAATCGAATCGACAAAATAAACCAACAAAATCACAATTATCAGAACTACGAGTAACCTAAGTATTCCCAATCTTAAGCTCCAAAGATCTAGGAGTTGTGAAAACTATTATGGTCTGAAATGTTTTCACAATTTACCAAACAAGCTTAGGGAACTTAATATATTACAATTTAAAAATGAAATCAAGCTGCTACTTATTGAAAATGCTTTCTATTCGATCGAATACTTTCTAAAGTATACATTCTAGTTGCGATTTATATTTTTATTATGTATTACTGATTATTTACAATCTAATGTAATTATTTATTACTAATATATTTTACTAAAACTTTTATGTACGCAATATTTTTAGATTTTCTTTTCTTTTTTAATCGTCTATATCACAAATACTGTACAGGGTGGTTTTTTTTCGTTGATATTATAGGGTATAGGCTAAACGGTAAGAGATACAAAATAACTAAGATATGTGTCCCTTCTCTATTTTAGTGTTTAGTTTAATGGCGCAATTAGATCTAAGCTAACTAGATTGGTTTAGAAGATACAGGGTGATTCTCAAAATGTGCCGAATTTTATTATCTCTTATGACTTGGTTATTTATGGAGATAAAAAAAAGTTAAATACGAAAGTTTTATGACTTTTTACGTAGAATCCAGTGGTGTACTTAGAAAAATTATAGATGTTTTCATTTTTGAGATATTATCAAAACTAGCATTTTCTTAAACGGAATACCCTGTATCTGAGTTACTAAAAAAATTCATTTTTTCTTGTGAATGCAACAATATGTAACACTTAATATTTTACTCTGTCCTAAATAGCTAGAATACTTAAAATCAATAAAAAAGATTGTCTAGATGGCTATGAATTAAATTCTTTAAGCGTTTGTTTTTGTTTTTTACATGTCATAAAATTCAATTACAATTACGTATTGGTTTTGATATTCTGTTGTTAACGAAATATTTTCGATTATATTTAGAAAAAAAAGGAGTCTTAAATGAATATTTTTCAAAACTATGAAAAATTATACATGTTTGAGTGCTACATAGAGACTTATAAATAAAAGACGCAACTGTAGACGTATATTTTGAGCGTTATCCGGAACGACGACAGCCAGAATACAAATATTTCAAAGAGTATACAATTTAAGTGAGTATGGATCATTTGGAAAACCAAGAAATAAGATTTAAAGTAAAGAAAATAGAGAAAGAGATAGCATTAGCTTCTGTTACTGCTGATACGACGGTATCTAGCCGCAATATTGAGAAAGATATTGCTGTAATTGGGTGTTTTCCACTGCCAGGCTAAGCATGAAGTAAAATTTCAAGTTTAGAAAAGCCCCGTGAAAATTTTCTGGGCTTTCCTAAACTCGAAATTTTACTTCATGCGCCACGCGTACAAAACATTAAAATATTGTGAAATTTATGTATATTCAAACTTCACTTGAAATCAGTATTTTATACGCGTGGCTCATGAAGTAAAATTTCGAGTTTAGAAAAGCCCAGAAAATTTACTTCATGCTTAGTCTGGGAGTGGATAACACTCATTTAAAGTTTCAAATTGAACTCTTTTAAGAAGCAACGAGTATCGGAAAATTTGCAGCGCATGCATATGTATACTTAAAAGAAAAATTTACTGTATAAGTATATGAGAAAATTGTTAAGTTATTATAAATGTTTGTTTGTTTTTTGTAGTTGTTGTTTTGGTTTATCAATGTTTCAATATTCTTGTTAACTGGGTTTTTAATATACCTATTATAAAAGATAATCATTTAATTCATGGCCATCTAGAAAATCTTTTTTGTTTTCGTTTTTTGGTATTTTAGCTATTTAGGACAAAGCAAAATATTAAGTGTTACACATTGTTGCAATGACAAGAAAAAAATCAATATATTGAGATACTCAGATACAGGGTGTCCTATTTAAGAAAAAGTTAGTTTTGATAAGATCTCAAAAATTAAAACAACTATATATTTTTTAAGTACACCACTGGATTCTACGTGAAAAGTCAAAAAACTTTCGTGTTTAAAATATTTTTTTATCTCCATAAATAACCGAGTCATATAAGATAATAAAAACCTGTAGATTTTTAGAATCACCCTGTATCTTCTAAACCAATCTAGTAAGCATAGATCTGATGCCATTAAACTAAACACAAAAAAAGAGAATTGGACACATATCTTAGTTTTTTTGTATCTCTTACCGTTTAGCCTATACCCTATAATATCAACGAAAAAAAAAACACCCTGTACAGTATTTGTGATATAAACGATTAAAAAGGAAAAGAAAATCTAAAAATATTGCGTACATAAAAGTTTTAGTTTGATATATTTTCAATAATAAATAATTACATTAGATTGTAAATAATCAGTAATAATAAAAAACATAAATCGCAACTAGAATGTATACTTTAGAAAGTATTTGATGGAATAGAAAGCATTTTCAATAAGTAGCAGCTTGATTTCATTTTTAAATTGTAATATATTAAGTTCCCTAAGCTTGTTTGGTAAATTGTGAAAACATTTCAGACCATAATAGTTTTCACATCTCCTAGATCTTTGGAGCTTAAGATTGGGAATACTTAGGTTACTCCTAGTTCTGATAATTGTGATTTTGTTGGTTTATTTTGTCGATTGGATTCTTTAGTAGGGCTTTTGTAGTAGGTTTTTTTGTCCCAGCTCTCTGCGACTAGCCGTTTTCTCGTAGGGGGGCTGATGCGGGGGGTCTAGGACACCCTGTATACGTAAAATGTATTAATTCAAAATTACCTGACACACTTTTTTTTTTCTTCAAAAACTGTAATTAGAATTACTTTACTTATTAAGAATTATTGTACTTGACAAGTGTAAATTTTTTATTTGCTCTTAACACACAATAAAGATTATTAAAAAATATTATTGTTATCGTCGTAATATGATTTAATTGATAAAAGACTTTAATAGTGTTGTTGTAAACATAACGTAATATAGTTTTAATTCCTTCCAAAATTTGTTCACATACTTTATTCGCTCCTTATAGCAAGCTATCAAAAGCCATTCACTTCAATTGCCGGACTCTGCACAAACGAGAAACTTTAGGTAATAAAAGAAGGAAGCTGTCTTTGAACTTCGGAATAAATCAGTGTTTTATACGCGTGACGCATTAAGTAAAATTTCAAGTTTATAAAAGCTTTGATAATTATCGAATCTTCTAATAAAATTAAAATTCAATCTTAGAGTGCACACTCTACAATTTCCATTAGTTAGTCGTCCCATTCTGAAGTGGGTATTTAGACAATGGTAATCCCATAATGTATCCATGATGAAGGGTCGAGTGTAGCAGCGTATAATTTGCACTCTCTGTCAGGCTGGCACCCGTTTTATTGAGGGTAAGTCGGGGTGGCATTGTTGTGAGCCTCAGGGTCCGCATTATTATAGTTCGGTACGGTGGCTGTGACAGCGACAGTCGTATGTTTGTCACGTACTTCCTGCTGATCAGCAGTATATTTCCGATGTGTGTGCGCGTGTCTCTCGCCGCCAATTCTCTCCGATTTCACAACAAATCATCCTCGCTTTAATTTATCAATATCACATATATATCGCTGCACATGAAAATGAATTATTGCTGCCGTATATCACAGGAATTAATCGTTTCATTGCTATCATACACAACGTACTACATATATTTTTCTATTGTTTTTCTATATGTTTCTGTCAGTTACTTCTAAACACTACCTCAAAATAAATAAAAATGACCATATAAATTCAAAATGCGCGAACCTTTGAAGAAACTGCAAAAACTACAACAAAATTTCAACGTATACATTTTGTTGTAGTTTTTGCAACTTCTTCAAAGGTTCGCGCATTATGAATTCTTTATTACTCTAAAATAGTTCATAAAAATGTACTTGAGTAAAAATAATCGAATCATTTGATTATTAAAATCATCGATTATTTAATAATCTATTATTATCATTCGAATGATGATTTGAATGGTCATTCGAATGATTATTAGAATAATCATTCAAATGGTAATAATGATCATTCGGATGATTATTCAATTGGCAATAGGAATGATCATTCGAATGATCATTCAAATAGTGATATCAATGGATCATTCAAATGATGATCATTTGAATGGTTATATGAATGATCATTCGAATGATGATTCAAATGGTTAGATGAATTAGTGATGGGCATCATCGAATGTAAACTCATTGCATAAGCAATTTATTAGCAATACAGCTGCAACTTCATTTATGTGTTAGCATTTTATAAACATAACAAATATCCAATGCACTTATTACATGAAATAAATAGCGTTTTTGCTTACGGATCAACCCAAATAACTGATATAATTGATGCACATATTAACGGATTACGTGCAGATGATTTCAAATTTTAAGCTTTATAAAAAAATAAAATAAAAGGAAATTACATTATTACCAATACCCTGCATTGCAAATACCAAATGTATTGTAGCAAAATTTTAGAATATTTAATTTAACAGTTATAGTTATATTTTATTTATTTTTATGTTTTAAATATTGTTTTTTCCAGTTGAAATATGTCCTAGTTTTAAGACTAGTTGAAGACATGGTGTAGTAATGTAACATTTGATTCGAAAAAAAAAATCCCCATTTATATGTTTCGGAAAGCGAATATGTAACTAAATCCATGATTATTTAAACAAAATATAGTAGGCTATAAGATTAGTAAAATGTTTAAAACAGCGTATATTTACTACAATTAAAAACACTTATTACAATACTTTATTGGAACAATAACAAACAAAACAAACAAAAATAAAACGAATACAATAATTAAATCTAGCTTCGCTGGTAAAAGGCGCAACAGAATAAAAACAAGATGTTCAAAATACCAAATTAAGCTGCATATGTTAAAAATATGTAAATCTTAATATACTCGAAATTTTGCTTGACTTCAATTACTTTCTCGTTTCTTTTGCTTTTACATAAGATGCAGATGAAAATGGAAAAGACTAATCATTAAAACGTTGTAACTTTAGTTAGGTTAACCGAATTTAATAAACTTTAGTTAGGTTAAAGGAATTTATTAAACTTTGACTAAATTGATAAACAATTGAATCCACTTTTAAACACTTTTCCATATATCTCCGGTTAGGTTAAAGATATCGGGATGCGGTTTTCGCCAGTTTTCACACTATTTCTTATTTTAATTAACTATTATAACTTACGTATACCTTCTCATTTAAAAATTAAAAATGGAGATAATACGGTGATTATCTCAATCGCACCCTCTGGCGCTTAATATCGAAACTAAAATAAATCAATAAATCAGAGTGAATTATGTTTTAATGTGCATTAAATTATCTATTAAATAAGCCCAAGTTTATGAAATTCAGTGGAACTTCACAAAAGTTAAAGGCATTTTAATAATTAAACATATTCGTTCTCCCGTGCATCTTATGTGAGACATAAAAAAACAAGAAAATAATTAAAATTAGGTAGAATTTACCGTACATTAAGAATTTCATATTTTTCACATTGCTTAATTTGACTTTTATTTGATAAACATTGGTTTTATCATTTACTATAGAAATAGTGCTCTTTCGCGGCAAAGGTACGAACTTAAAAACAATTTCCAGCAATTTCTCTTGGCCACTTTTACAATGAAATTTTTTATCGCAACATGCTACGATGTATAGTTTCTGAGATACACCCGGTATATTATTCGAAGAATTTTATAAATTCATAAAATTGATAAACCTTCAAAATGAATAAAATTGGAATAAAATCAATAATATAACGACGTATTCTTAAAAATGAGAAAAATCGTAAAGTTACTATTCATTTGTAATTTATAGAAATTGATAATTTCGACAAAAAAATAGTAAATATTACTGTAATTTTTTGTACAATTTAATAATTCTCAATTGCATCCAAACATCAATGAACAAATAATAAAAAATAATAAAGGAAAAATGCTGAAATAATATTAAAATAAGAACGATTATTATTATTGTCATTTTAAATAACACAAATTGATTAAAGGGTAAAAATTTACAATCCAACAAAAATATTAAAAATTAACAATTTAAACTACAACAAAACAATACAAATAGCAAAATAATATAAGAAAAAATCGTTAAAATTGACTAAAATCATAATATATTAATAAATTAGTCAAAATAAATAAACACAAATTGATATATACACGTGTAAGTCGTCTAAATCATATAATTTAATTTAAACAAACATAAAAAATGAGATAACTGTTCTCAATAACATCTTTAATTTTGTCAAATTCAACGGTGATAGTCGACAGATTAAGTGGAAGCGTAGAAGGTTAAGTGGAAGAACAATTAAAGTCACTCCGTAGACTGAATAAATAAATAAATACTGACTGGTTGAACTTCTTCTGCTATATATTATATATTTTTCCTTCGATTTTTTTATAAATTTTGAATAAAGATAATTTATTATTATAATCTTTGTATTTGTGTTTTCAACATTAACCCATTAAGCGCCATTGATGCATACACGCAACATTATTAATTTTTTTAAATAAATTACTAAAGAAGTTACTTTAATATATTATATTATTTGACCTGACTCGAAAATCTATGATGAAAAATGTAAATATTTTGGAATTTAAATATTTCGATTATTACTAATTAATAACTTCAGTGTTTTATACGCGTGTCGCATGAAGTAAAATTTCGAGTTTAGAAAAGCCCCGTGAAAATTTGTCGAGGGTCGCTGCGCGACCCTCGACAAATTTTCTACGCGGGGCTTTTCTAAACTCGAAATTTTACTTCATGTTTAGTCTGGGAGTGGATACATTCGTTCTAAACTTCATATTGCAAGTTTTTGTATAAAATCGACGATTGCCTAAATATTTACAGCGTATATATTATGTTTATTTAAAAGAAAAATTCACAGTAGGTAATACAATAAGTCATTCATAGAAATCATAAAAAAAGTGCATAATGTTAACAATAATTGTTTGGCCGTTAATGGGCTGTGAATATTCCTAGTTATATGTGTTAATTAATATTCCTAGTTATATGTGTTAATTAATGCCTTAATTTTTGTAATTTTTATGTAATTTAATGGGTATTATGAGAGATGGCTTATAAGAATTTTGTGCCTTACATTTGGAGAAAAGAGTGAATTTTGTAAATAAATATTAATACGAAAATAGTAAGCATAAAATGACATGGACCTTTAAAGATAATGAAATTTACACAAGTAATCATTTTAGAAAAATTATCATTTTCATCACTATTAATAAATTTATATTTTCAAATAGACTGAAAAGATTGTATTTTTTATTTTGCAAAAGATAAGGTAGGATAAAAAAATTAAGATAGTTTTCTACTTTACAATGATTAAATTCATATATAAGAAGTTAGAAGATTTAATACTTTGAAATATTCAGAAGTTATAAATGAAATAAAAAAAAAAAAACGTAAATTAACCAAAGAATAAATATCAGTGTTTATGATACATTAAAATGGTTATTGCATATACAGGGTGTGCTATAAAGTACCATCTGGAATATCTTTAGAACCATGCATCAAATGAAAAAATGTTTTAAATAAAAGTTTAATGATCTGGATGGAAACATCCAATTATGCAAGAAAATTCAACCCCCCACCCTCAGGTGAGGCTGGGAAGGGGGTAGCTTTGAAGTCTTATTACAGATTTGGATAAAGCATGAAAAAGAAAGTAAGATTTATCTACAAACATTTTTTGTTAGTTTAATAGATATCGCTGCAATCAACAAAATTGTTTTAATTATGTAAATTTCTCGAAACCAATGACAGCGGCGTGCGCGCGTGCTTTTTGTAAAAATGAAAATAAATAAAATTTACCGAATCTACACTGAAATGAATAAAATTTTGATAGACTATAATTGAAATTTAAACATCGTCTCGGGATATTTCAAAATATCGAATACAAAATTTTGATTTGAAATATTTATGAGTATTTTTTTATTGAAATAAATTCTATTAATTTTGAATAATTTCTGATCATTTTGAACTTTAGCAATTATTTATTAGGGTTTATTTTACATAATTTAAGGTTTTTCAATTTGTTCGTCACAGTTTAGTTACAAATAATACACAGGAATTTGTTTTTCATCTAAATTTAAAGTAAAAAATAAAATCAACTATTAATTTTACGTCATAAATTTTACAATAAAGGAAATTGCAAAGTAAGTTCCTGATTGATCGTCTAACGAGAGTTTCCACTCCCAGATTAAGCATGAAGTAAAATTTCGAGTATAGAAAAGCCTGAAAATTTGGATTTGCAGGGGCGCGCGAGTGAAGCGAGTCGCGCCTTAGCAAATCCAAATGTTCAGTCTTTTCTAAACTCGAAATTTTACTTCATGCGCCACGCGTTATAATCACTAACTTCGAGTGAAATCTTCAACTAATTGGTTAGAGTAAAATAAATTTACTATGTCAATTATCAATTGTTCCATTTTGTTTATTGCAGCGCCATCTATCAAAGTAACAAAAAATGTTTTTAGTTAAAACTGACTTACTTTTCTACACTCTATCCAAATCTGTAATAACAAATAGGGGTTCGCATTTAAAGCTACCCCTTTCCCAGCCTCCCCTGGGGGTGGGGTGTTGAATTTTCTAATAGAATCGGATGTCCCCCTCCAAATCATTAAACTTTTATTTAAAACATGTTTTTATTCGGTACATGGCTCTAAAGATATTACAGGTGGTACTTTAAAATGGGACCCCCTGTATACAGAGAATTTGTCTTTTAAGTATACATATCCCGATGTATACGCTGCACATTTTCAGGCATTCTCTGATTTTATAAAAGCGTTCAATTTGATGCTTTAAACGAGTATTTTCTACTCCCAGGCTAAGCATGAAGTAATATTTCGAGTTTAGAAAAGACTGAACGTTTGGATTTGGACAAATTCAGGATTTTCTAAACTCGAAATTTTACTTCATGCGCCAAAAAAAAAAAAAATACAATCAGAAGAATAAGACAAATATTACTGGCAATCGGCTATCGGCCAGCAGCCTTTCTGCCGAGGATTTTTTTTAAGGAGATATGTTTAGGTTATGATGTAAATGGAATTTGGATATTAATGTTAGTTATGGTATGTGATGCATTGAAAGACAGTTTGTGAGGGATTTTTTTAATTTAGGTAAAATGTTGTCATTTCTGGGGATGCAAAGTTGTGAAAGGATTTGAAAATTGGATTATTTTTTTGAGATAAAGAATTATTTATTTCTATCCTGTGAAAAATACATCAATATTATATGAGAATGCTTAAAAATTGAGAAAATTCCAAATAAATTATCTTATTTACACTGAATGTTAAAAAAGTCTTAAAATTTTGTTCTGAAAGTCAATATCCAATAAATTATATGATGAACATCATAAAATCTAGATGCCAATCTATCTATCCCATTATCTAACAATGATAAACGATGACGAATGATAAAATTCCCATGTAAAACCGTGTTCGTTTATCATAGGCCCCATTGTGTGCCTTCGAGCATTTGTCAATAGGTTTTCGGTTGAATGGACGAATTCAGCCCACCTATGCAGAAGAATACCACAACACAGCAGATATCGGCCCTGTGTTATCACAGCATTCACACTCCACTTCATTCAGAAATCCACGAATTCACGGGTGATTTACCGTTCAAGTTTGTGTCACGCCGAAATACAGAAATCCCCCGCGCGTATTGTCCGAGGGCGAAACTTTATGAATAGACTGGAACCACTTTACACACTGCACATTTGTCTGTTTGTGTAAATACCACAAATTATTTGTAATGATTGCATGCATACACAGGGTAATTGTTGTACCTAGTTCTGGAGTTGTTAAGAATCGGATTGTTGGTTTTCATGAATTCAAGAGCCCACTCTTAGTAAATGAAATCAGTTGATTTAATGATTTATGATTCATGTCTTTAACCTTACCTAACCTAACATTACTGAACATTTCGATTTCTTGGCGTGAAACGATTGTTCTTTGCAACGCGCCGACGTAAACATCTAATGTGTCGGCGCAGGATGAGAACAGCATGCCTTTGCCTTTTATTTCATGTCTTTAACTTTCATGTCTTTATCCTAACCTAACCTAACCTAACATTAGTAAGCAATTTGATTATGTATTTAGCTTTTATTTCATGTCTTTAACCTTATCTAACCTAACATAACTGAACAATTCGATTTCTTGGCGAAAAACGGTTGTTTTTTGCAACGCGCCGACGTAAACATCTAATGTGTCGACGCAGAATGAGAACAGCATGCCTTTACCTTTTATTTTATGTTTTTAACTTTCATGTCTTTAACCTTACCTAACCTAACATTACTAAACATTTCGATTTCTTGGCGTGAAACGGATGTTCTTTGCAACGCGTCAGCATCGAATGTATCGGCGCAGAATGAAATCAGCATACTGACGTAAACAGAGACGTAAACGAGAACAGCCCGCCAATATGTCTGGCGTGCTGTGCATCCTCTCCATCATTCTCGAAGGCTCTAAAAAAATGTACAAGACACAAAATACCCGAAATATGCGTCCATCGGAAGGGCGATATATCTTGTCAAAGATGATGATGAATTAGGAGTAATAATTTAAAAAGTAATATAAACAAATATATGGCAAATATTTATTCAAGCAACACTAATAATAATTTGTGAAGTTATACTTAACCCTGGCATTTACACGCAAATATTTATTCAAGCAACACTATATAATAACAATTTGTCAAGTACACTTAACCGCGGCAATTTACACACTTAGCAAATCCTTGTATAAATCGCGAATTGATTCAGTGCAAACGCTATCGGCAATGGATATTATTTATTTAGGACGTGCGGCGGATTATAAAAGAAGCGCACGTTTAGGGGGCATTGTCATCTGGCCCTAGGGAGGCGCAGGGTCCATATTTCAACCTAAATAGGGCCATTAGTAGCTATTACTTTGTTTGGGGGAAACCTGGGGGAGAGAAGTCGGCGGTGGGTCCTGAGGTCGGATAACATTTTCGCGACAATGTCCGTCATTTATTCAAACTGTCGTTTTCAATAAGTTGCCCACTGAGTCGGTGGTTTAAAGTCGGTGTCGTTTGTGGTTTATAGAAATGATGAGATGTTTTTTTTTTGTATTCGATACTTTAACATTTTATTATTGGAAACCGCAATTGACTTTTATGAAGGTGGACACATTTTTAGTTTTGAATTTGTTTGTGCATTTCTTCCCAACAGACAAATTCTAATTAAACGTATATATTTATGTTATGTGTGTATAAATATATGTTAGTAGTATATACATGCTTAATTAATTATCTTTGTAGATTTATGTAAAATGGAAATTTCGTTAAAAAAAAATAATTAAATAAATGAAGGGAAATCTTTAAAAAAAACCTAATATCACATTTTCCATATGTGATATTAGGTTTTTTTTTAAGATTTCCCTTCATTTATTTAATTATTATTTTTTAAACATATAAACTATTCTAAATAACTAATAGCAACAAACCAAAGTTCTACTATTAACTAATAGCAAATTTACAATTTCATGAAAAGACTGAAGGACTAGATATAAATACATCAATACTGTGATAACAATTTAACATAGAGGCATATTTTCTTTAAGAGGGGTAAATTCGTGTCTGATTTGCGTGTAGCAAATTTCACGAAAACAAATCGAGATAAAGAAAATGTGTTTTCTATATCTTTTTTACCATGACTCACTGTATCTTTTGAAAAATGTTAAGGAAAACATATTTATTATTAACAGAGAAAATCCATTCTTAAAATTGATTTCCTTTTATTTGCAATGAAATTCATTTAACACATGCTTATAGCCTTAATAAGACCAATCCCGTAAACAAAAAATTATTAACTCTTTAGTTTTTGAGAAATTCTCTACACAAAATTTGACTAATTTGTGGGTATGAATTTAGCACGTGACTCTTATCGCTGCGGCTGGGCGGGACTCGAAGCGGTGAGAGGTGGATTACTGTAGTGTCGCCATTTAGAATGACGGAGCGGGATTCCACGTTATTATTTCATATAATATTACATTTTTATAAATAATATTCTTGAACGTAGATAACATATCGTATGTTCAATAAAATAAAACCTCTAGAGTGCCATGGAAAATATTGTAGGTTGGCAACTCTGAAATTATACCTTATAAATATTATGTCTGACGTTTTAAATCTCAATTCCTAAAGCGTGTAGTCAATTTAAATTTTTAAAAATATAAAATCATGAAAATCTAGAGGTTTTTTTTTTTATTGAACATACGATACATGTATACATAGCTCGCTAAACTATATCTAATATGTTGTTTCTTGATTAACAATCCAATAGTAATATGGATAATATTAATTGATACTAAAATTGTAATAAAACTACGTTTTCTTAATGTTAAAAAAAGGTGTAAATAAATCGGTACTGAACGAACGCAATTTTACAGTAGTAAATACTATCATTTATTCATTACGACGAAGTAACAAGAAATGAACCAACATGTAAACTTATAATGATTTATATTTTATGGTACACTTTTTTCTGTTATCTGCCGTTTAGTGTTTAATTGCTCAACAGAAACGGAGCGAAAGGGATTCCCAAATTTGATACTAATATCCGTTTCAAATGTTTTGGCTCCTGTGTTTGAAGTGTAATAAAAACAAATCAGGGCAAATAAAGTTCAATTTCTTACAGGTGAATAATTGAACATTTTCCAATAACATAATGACGTATCAATTTTATTGAATAATTAATTAAATTATTATTGTGAAAAGTGTTTAAAAAATAGTGATGTGTCCATCAAAGCACTTTCCTCATCACCTAAACAATTGATACTTAATATAATAAACTTATTTCACTAGTAAATTGGTTAAAGAGCATTCCACATGAAATCAGCTGTTTGTGCGCGTGGCGCATGAAGTAAAATTTCGAGTTTAGAAATGCCTAATTTGGCTCGGTCGCTCCGCTTCGCTATGCGCCCGAGCCAAATTTTCAGGCTTTTCTAAACTCGAAATTTTACTTCATGCTTAGTCTGGGAGTGGAAAACACTCGTTTGTTTCATCATTAAAACAATTGATCATTGATTATTGTCGTTTTATTGAGGGAGAAAGTTCTATGAGGTTAAAACAGCACGTCAATTTTGATACAAGTTAAAGAGGAAGCAGTAGATTTTTTTGTCAGACGTCAAAAGATAATTCGCAGTTAATCAAGGGACTTAAGGTCGAAATGACATAATAGTGAAAATACAGGCGACAAAGAAACTTACAGTCAAAATGTTACAATTGTCATTTAATGACGAAATACTATAAAATTGCCATAATTGTCAAAATGTAAAAATGTTACAATAGTCATTTTATGATGCAATACTATGACAGTTACAATGCTAAGTGATTTTGAAACAAAATTAATGATTAAATACTGTTGAAAATGTCAAAATAATTAAATATTATTGATTGATACTGTTGAAAATGTCAAAACAGTTAAATATTAATGATTGGTTCTGTTGAAAATGTCAAACTAGTTAAATATTTACTATTAAAAATGTCAAAACAGTTAAATATTAATGATTGGCTCTGTTGAAAATGTCAAACTAGTTAAATATTTATTATTAAATACTGTTAAAAATCAAAATAGTTAAACATTAAATATTATTCATCCGAATACTATTTAAAATGTCAAAATGGTTAAAGTAAATTTAGAATAGCCCGTAGCTCGCTTGTTTTAACAGTTGGACTGAAATGTCAAAAATTGATAGTGTGCGGTATTTGATGCAGTGTTCATTTGTTTCGACAAAATTGACAAGTAAAGCTACAATCGGTCGTTGTTCGTTTGTTTTGGCAGTTACAGTGAAACTTAAAAAATTGCAAGTGTGCGGGATTTAATATAGTTTTTATTTGTTTCGGTAAAATTGACGTATCTGTCAACGTATAGTTACAATCGTCCGTAGATAATTTGTTTTGACAATTGGAGAGAAATTTCAAAGATTGAAAGTGTGTGATATTTCGTATATCAACGTAAAGCTACAATCGCTCGTAGCTCGTTTGTTTTGACAGTTAGAGTGAAATTTCAAGGATTGAAAGTGTGCGATATTTCGTATAGATTACATTAGCTTCGACAAAATTGATGTATCTGTCAACTTAATGTTACAATCGTCCGTAACTAGTTTGTTTTGGTAGTTGGAGCTATACTTCAAAACTGAAAAGTGTGCGATAATAAAAGTGTGCGAAATTTACATATCTGTCAATGTAAAGTTGAAATGAAAAAAAAAGAAACTTTAGTCCAAGTGATTTTATGTTTAATGTCAAAATAGTTAAGACATGGTTGACTAAGTAATTTTGTGATAACAGGAAAAAAAACAGTCGAATTGAGTCAATGTAAACAGTAAAAATTCTCCAAAACTTTGGATACAGTTCAACTATTGACAGTTGAATAAAAGTGTCTTAACTTCATCATCAATCATCATCATCAAGTGTAACTATTTAACTTTATAAAAACTGAAACAAAAATGTACGTAGCTCTTGGCAAACTATTATTAATATCTAGATTAATTATTATGATAAAAATAAGATTTTGCCAAAAAATATTATGAACATTCTGAGGAATGTAGATCTGTATTCATTTTCTTTTTGTGATTTTTATATTTTAAAATTCAGCATCCAGAAGTAATATACCTCGCTTTTTGAAGAGATTGTAATGTCCGTTTCAAAAGTTTTGACCTGTGTGTTTGAGTGCTACTAAACAAAAAGTATTTTTTTAATAATCTTTATTTAAAAATAAGCGAAAAGAGTAATCAATTCTATGTAACATATTTTAGTTTTGTCCTTTACAAATAGTGTTTTTATTGACATTTAAATGAAAAAAGGTACCCAATTTATAACAATATTTCAGAATACTCTACTTTACGAATTTATTTCTCGGCATGTGCTGTATAGAAGGGAAATTACCGGAGCAAACCCAATTACATTAATGTGTAAAGTTAACTGTAACACTAATTATTTTGAGTTTGGTGAGGTAAGCTGTGTTGGGATACGGGACATTGTTAGAGGTCTCAGAAATTCAAATACCAGAGATATGTATGGAATCACAACAGGGCTTATAAAAGGTTGTATCGATGTAATTCTTACACCAATGACGAAGCTCATTAATGAATGTATTAGGAAGAGCAGGTTTCCAGATAGTTTAAAGGAGGCATATGTTACCCCAATAGTTAAATGTGGTGACAGGTCTGATGCGAAAAACTATAGGCCAATCTCAATTTTGCCAATAATATCCAAGATTCTTGAAAGGGTGTTATGTAATCAAATAGCTGCCTACTTTGAGAATAATGAACTATTCTCTGACAGTCAGTATGGTTTTCGTAGGAGAAGATCGACAGGGGCCGCAGTTGTAGCCTTTGTAGAGGAAATATTAGAAGATCTTGAAAACAAAAAACATTCAGCTACAACATTTGTTGACCTCAGCAAGGCATTCGACTGTGTTCCTCATGATCTTCTCCTGCGAAAGCTGTACTACTATAATTTTCATCCAAAAAGCTGTCGTCTCTTGGTCTCATACCTGTCACTACGTCGTCAAAGAGTAAAGATTAATAATAACATATCTGAAAGCATGGAAATAAACAGTGGGGTGCCTCAGGGGTCAATTCTGGGACCCTTGCTCTTCCTGATATTTAATAACGACCTACCATGTCAAATAGATATGGGGTCGGTATTTTTATATGCAGATGACAGTACCTTTAAAAGTGTTGCATCTAACATAAACACAGCGAAAACAAATAACGATACATCACTAGAAACTTTGTCTGAGTGGTTTATTTCAAACAGGCTGTCCATAAATGACACAAAGACTGCGAACCTTATGTTCTCCTTATCACCTACTATCCCATTAGGAGTTGTGAAATTTCTAGGCATACACTTAGACTCAAAATTGAAATGGACGCCGCATGGTGACGAAACATGCAGTAAACTATGCCGTAACATCTATCTCTTGAGACTTTTGTCATGTTCACTACCTCAGAAAGCCCTAAGATCGGTATATTTTGCACTTTGCCAGACTCACTTGACCTATGGTTTGTTGTCGTGGGGACACTCGAGCATCACACCTCGGTTATTTGGTCTACAAAGACGGGCAGTAAGAATAATTGCAGGTGCTGGCTATAGAGAAGACTGCAGAGAATTTTTTTAGACAACTAAACATATTTACACTAACCTCATTATATATATTAGAATGTATCCTTTATATATTTGATAATAGAGATAAGTATGTTACTCATAAGGAGGTACATTCGCACTGCACTAGAGGAAGAGACAAGATCTACCCTAAATACGTAAGACTCTGTAAGACAAAGAATGGTGTTAACTATCTCGGTATTAAACTATATAACAAGTTACCCACCAGTGTCAAAAATAAGTCCAGGACTTTTTTTAATAAATCAATCAAAACATATCTTACATCAAAAGCCTACTATAGTATAGAAGAATGCTTATTAGACAATTTTCACGATTTTTTAATTTAATTTGTATTCGTATTGTTTTTATTGTTTTTTACAGTTCTAACTAACTTATAAATTATTTTAATTATGTGATAAATCTACCTCTTAGTGTAAGTTTTATAACATTTATATAGTGTGATTATTTTTAAATAGCTCTACACGAATCATTTTACTTTATGTGATATCAATCTACTATTAATTGTGATATATAGCGCAAGATATGATATTGTGACTTGTGTAATGGCTGTGCTAACTAACATGAATAAATTATTTAGAAAACAATCATTTTATATATTATATGTTTTATATGTTATGTATATCAACTTCCTGTATAAGATCCCTTAATTTGAAGATTAGATATTTTACAATATTAGTTTAAATAATTAATATATTACAAGGTGATGATTATGGAAGAGAATAGAGTAATTTTCGAAATTCTTACACTGGGTTGTTGATATTCATAAATTAAATCAATTTTTTAACAAAAATCAAAATCAATTTCGGCGGAATAGTTTCTTTGATTTTTTAAAACATTTAGAAAAGGAACGTTGCTTCTTACATTTAACGTCAAAATGAAATGTGTCATTCATTAATCGCCTACATCACTAATGGAATGTTTATATTAAACAGAAAAAAAAAAAAATGAAAAAGAGGAGAACATATTTAGCTTGAATGCAAAAATAATAGAAAAACAGATTCCTGTTACTTGCGTTTGCTAATATTTCAAGATAAGTTTATACATTGCTTCAATTTCACTGAAGATTATTAAGAACTTCGATTCAGCGTATGGTGTAAACCATTTGATCAGGACCACCCCAAGTACGTTGCTTTGGGTGTACCAGCAAAAATGCCGTAAGAAAACTGCCTTTCGGCAGTTTTAAATATAAATATTCCAAATTTGAAGAGCGTGGCGTGGCAGGTTTGCAAGTACCGCACCTAGGTCTGCTACCAGCACAATAACACTGGTGTGTTAGGTGTGCTGCTTCATTTGGCAAACATTTAAATTTTCATGTATTTGTTAACACAATACTCAATAAAGAGAATGTAGGTGTATTTATTAATTTATTGAATGCATAACTTACAATGAATTGACATTTTTCTTTAGGTAAACATGCATAAGCTGTAAATTTTCCGACATTCGTTGTTTTTCAAAAGAGTTCAATTTGAAGCTTTAAACGAGTGTTTTCCACTCCCAGACTAAGCATGAAGTAAAATTTCGAGTTTAGAAAAGCCCCGTGAAAATTTGTCGAGGGTCGCGCAGCGACCCGAGACAAATTATCTGGGCTTTTCTAAACTCGAAATTTTACTTCATGCGCCACGCGTATAAAACACAGAGTTCAAGTGTAGTTCGAATATACATAAATTTCACAATATTTTAGTGTTTTATACGCGTGGCGCATGAAGTAAAATTTCGAGTTTGGAAAAGCCCAGAAAATTTGTCTCGGGTCGCTGCGCGACCCTCGACAAATTTTCACGGGGCTTTTCTAAACTCGAAATTTTACTTCATGCTTAGTCTGGGAGTGGAAAACACTCGTTAAAAGCTTCAAATTAAACTTAAAAAAAACAAGGAATATCTAATGATTTACAGAAAATTGGCTGAACTTGGAATACGTATACTTAAAACAAAAACTTCCTGTATGTTTCACGACAGTAATAATCTTGATTGTCTTGAAATGCCGATGTCTTGCTTTGGATAAAAAAGTATGTTCCATATTCCCACACACTGCTCTTACCATAAACGCACAAGATTTAATAACTGACATATTTTATTTTGACGTTATATGTACCCTATTAACATTAGTCCTAATTTGCATTAGAACTACTAACAACCGTAACCAATGAATTCGCACCCAGAAGTATGTAAATTGGGTTGACCATATTGCCATTGGAAATCGTAGCTAATCATATTGCACTCAATGCTTTGATTGGTCTCAGAACAAATCGAACATAGGAAAATTTCCAGTAAACATTTTCTGGCATGTTCGGTGTTACTTAAAACTCTCTGTATGTATTTGTTTATTTGTGAAGTTTAATTCCTTTTTGTTTATAAACAAAGAAGTTGTGATAGGTTACAGCTGAGTTAGCCGTGAAACGACTTAAAAATACTTACTTTTTTTAAACATTTCTTACAATAATAATTCATCAAACTATTAAATACAATTGAAACATAAGTATGTTAATGGAAAATGTTCAACTATTAACCTGTAAAAAATTAAACTTTATTTGCTTAACGGATTTTTTTATTACCCCTTAAACACAGAGGCCAAAACTTTTGAAACGGATATTAGTTGTTTGTTTAATTATATATTTAATTCGATTACTAATAATAATGATAATAAATTTAGAATGAAAAATTATTTTGTACATGACTACCCATGAGCGGTTAGACTTTTTGCTAGCAGTAAATAATTATGAATAAGCGGAGAAATAAAAAATCAATCTTCCAACCGAGCAAAGCAACTCAAGTGTTTGTTTAGATTAGGAGAGCCATGGACGCCGAGTCGTAATTTTGGCCTGTTCGCCAGCACGTCAAGGATGAAAAGTCCTCTAACTCTGAAATTTGATACCCGACTTTGCCTCTCCTAAGGTATACATTTCCCGATGTACACGCTGTAAATTTTTAGGTATGTTTTAAAATGCGTTCAATTTGAAGCTTCTAACGGGTGTTTTCAATCCCTGATTAACCTATTAACGGCCGAGCAATTATAGAGTTAACTCTTAAAGTGGATTTTAGGTAAAATTCTACACTTCTTTATAAGATTTCTACGAATGGTTTATTGTATTACATTCTGTGAATTTTTCTTTTAAATATAAATATTGTATACACTGTAAATGCAAGGAATTCGTCAGTTTTGTATAAAAACGTGCAATATGAAGTATAGAACGCGTATTTCCACTCCCAGACTAAGCATGAAGTAAAATTTCGAGTTTAGAAAAGCCCCGAGTAGAAAATTTGTCGAGGGTCGCGCAGCGACCCGAGACAAATTTTCACGGGGCTTTTCTAAACTCGAAATTTTACCTCATGCGCCACGCGTATAATACACTGATTTAAAGTGAAGTTAGAAATACACTGAAAACATTATTTTAAATGATTAACAATCGAGATATTTAAATAACAAAATATTTACGTTTTTCTTCCTACATTTTCAAGTTAAGTCAAATAATATAATATTTTAAATTAAGTTATTTAAAAATTTAATTAACATAAAATTAATAATGTTGCGTATATGCACCAATGGCACAATGGTTGAGCATGAAATAAATTTTCAGGTTTTTCTAAACTCGAAATTTTATTTCATGCGCCATGCGTATAAAACACTAATCTAACGTGAAGTTCAAAATATACTGATGTAAATTATCTGAAAACGCTGAACGCACTCGCAAAAGCGGACGTAATTTATTCGATCACGATTGTACGTTTTTTTTTTTCTTCTTCAAAAATTAGCGAATTTTCCTCTGCTGCAAAAAGAGAGAGAAAGGAAAAAAAGAAACAATAAAGGGCCGATTCAAATTAGAGGAACATATGGAAGGCGATTTTATTGTGCCTCGGTAGAAAATTGTCAAAACACGACTTTCGCAAGTCGTGACTCGCGAGAGCGTCAAAAGGCCTGGCCCCTGTAATTTCTCATTTCAAATCCGCACAAAGCGCAAATGATCGAAAAATTAACTTTTTTTATTTTGCAAAATAACACAATGCGGTTTTTACTTACAAAGAATACAGAGGAACAGTTTGAACACGCGCCTTTTATTATTATTATAATAAAAAGATAAAAGATGATAAGTTTCACACTCATTATTTGTAATGATGGATATTTTGATGATTAAATTACAATGTTATTTAAAAAGTAAAGAATTGCCAAATTATTTAACATTCTTTAGGAAAAAAAAATATATATTTGATTTGTTTCTACAAAAAAAAAATCGTCAATAATTCCTCCCAAAAGAGTTAATGCCGGTTAGCAACACCGGCATTAACTCATTTGGGAGGAATTATTGACTCTAGACTACCAGATGGCTAAAAATATCGCTTAACAAATCTCCAGAAATCACTAGATTTTGTATTTTGTTATAACATGAATAATATAAATACATGTTAACAAAACAACAAAAAATAGTTTTTATTATTTATTAACGTTAAAGTATATAAAAACTCTAAAGATGCATTGTACTATAATTATATTATATTATTAGAATTATATTATATTATTATAATTATATTATATTATTATAATTATATTATATTATTATAATTATATTATATTATTATAATTATGCTATATTTTTATAATTATACTATTATTATAATAACAGTGGTCCTAAAATTGAACCCTGAGGAACACCTCGTAATATGTTTTGAAAAGAAGAATGTTTTTCGGAAACATTTAAACATAATCTTCTACAGGATGATTCATTAGCTCTTTACAAACTTCAGCAATGAAAACTTGTTTCAATTTAAAGAAGAAATGTTCAATAAACGCAGGTTCTATCTTTCTTCGTTCAGAAGTTATAGCGCATTTAATATAAATTATAAAAGCATTCAATTGCCGCTTCTAACAAGTATTTATTTACAGTCCTTGATTAAGCATGAAGTAAAATAATAAAAACATATTAATATTATCATATTAGTTGGATAAACAATTATAAGTTTGAAAAATGTGTAACAAATTCGATTTTTTGCTCTAGGGCTTTAAAAATTTAGAATAGCGCGTGAGATTAATTGAGTTGAAAGGTGCGGTGAGTGAGGTTAGGTTAGGTTCACGTTTCCGCGAATCAAGTCAATTATATCGCGAACGGAGCATTCTATCGAAAAAATTGTTGCAGCTAAAATGTAGACAATGTGATGCCAAACGTCTTTTGTTTGAAACAATTTTTGTTACTTTTTACAACAATCGAGATATCGTTGAATTAACAATTACACGTTTTGGAAATGTGTATTGTATTCGATTTTTCTCTCTAGGGCTTTAAAAATTTAGAATCGTGCGTGGGATTGATTGAGTTGACAAGTGCGGTGAGTAAGGTTAGGTTAGGTTTACGATTCCGCGATTCAAGTCGTTTATTTCGGGAACGGAGCATGCTATCGAAAAAAATGTTTAGGCGAAAAGGTAGAGAATTAGTTGCCGAAACTCTTTGGTTTGAAACACTTTTTGTTATTTTTTAAACAATCAAAACATCGTTGGGTAAACGATTATACAGTTTAGAAATGTGAAATAAATTAGAATCGCGCGTGGGATTGTGGGAGTTGATAGAAACAATGAATAGGGTTAGGTGAAGGTGACGTTTTCGCGGTTCAAGTCAATTAACTTGTAAACAAAGCGTGCTATGGAAAAAATCTTTCAGCGAAAATGTCGAGAATTTAATGCTGAACGTCTTTTGTTTAAAACAGTTTTTATTATTTTGTACAACAGTCGAAATATAGTTGGATAATGCAATGGTTAATTAGTTGTGTTTGTGTTGGAATATTTGTAATAAATATTTATTTTAATAAATTTTGCGCTAGAGTTTTCAAAACTTGGATTTAGATGTAAGATTATTTGGAGTTTAAGGTGCGCTAAGCGGGAATTAAATCCGGGGTTTACAAATTGATTTACAGTTAATCAAAATTGCTATTTAGTTTGAGTTGATTGAATGTTTGAATGCAGTTCCTCTTATTGCAAGATTATTAAGGAAATCTTGGATTTTGTTGAAATCAGCAGGGATTGTTGGAGGATGAATGCGCTTTGTGTTAGAGTTGAAAAAACAAAATCGAGCTGTTTTGAACTAAAAAAACACCTTAAATATTAATTTCAATTCTTTGTTACGACTTTTGTGAGTCGACAAGAAATAAATATAAATCTGTAACATTTTGTGCATTTCTCGATTTTAAATTATTCTTTATAGAACGAAAGAATAATGACAGAATTACAAAAACGCATTAAAAAACAAAAGAATAAATTGCTGGAATTTTTATTAAATTCAAAAATATCCCTCAAATAAATTGAATTACAAAACTATAAAATATAATCAATCGTTCTTCGTTTTTCCGCGGGGCTTTTCTAAACTCGAAATTTGACTTCATGCTCCACCCGTACAAAACACTAAATTCAAATGAGATTTAAAATATACTCCTTAGATATGATTTATACAAGATTGATCAAAAAGGATTCTCTTGCAAATGGTGACCATTTGGACATGGACAATTTTGTCAATGATATGCTAAATATTTCCCAATTTTTGATAGTTTTGACAGTATTTTGCCACGTTCGACTGTTTTAACTTTAATCACTTTTTGATGACAGTAAATTACTAAATTGTCACTGAAAACTTCCAACAAACACTAGAATTTAGCCACGCCTGAATCACAAACGATTTGTCTGAATCTGAAAGTGGAAAACACAAGATTTGATGACAAAATCACTGAATTGGCAACCCTGGTTAATGCGTAGATGCGGGCTTTTCTAAGCTCAAAACATTTACTTTATGGAACATTGATTTAAATTGAAGTTCAAAATATTATAGTAATAATAATAATAATCTTTATTCACAAGTTAAATATTTGTTTTGTTTAGTGAATACAAAAAAGTTAAAAGTGTTATTTAATTAACTGTATTGTTTTGAGTTTACGTGAAGTGATTAATCACAAATAGAAAGACTGTTATTCCTTACTTCACTTTTTATTTTTATGTTAGATGTACATTTCGAGACACAAGGTGCTCATTATCAATAACAAACTCTAACATAAAAATAAAAAGTGAAGTAAGGAATAACAGTCTTTCTATTTGTGTTATTTAATTAAATAGTTAAAATGTTTCACAACGTAACCGCCTCCACCACCAAATATTAAATATTTGTACACACAGTTACAGTATTTTAGTCATATAACTAGTGAACCATTAGACGGGATTCAGTTAGGCTTTCGCCAACCTATTTTTTCATCCATACCTAACATATAAAAATAAAACCAAACAAAAAATAATACTTTTATCTCTACAAACATAAGTAGAGAATAATGTAGTTCCCCAACTGTCAGTACTATATCCATTTTGAAATGTTTTCTATGAATAAAACATATGAGATTTATCTAGCATGGAAAGCTGAATACGCTACTGAGTATAAAACATAAAAAACAATTGACTAATTAATGGTAGATACAATAATCAATTAAACAAAATGAATACAATCACAAACTCCAATCTCATGTATTACTTGCACATTATCGTGTTGATCCCACCAAATGACAGGTACACATGTACACGCGCATTAATTAATTAATCATTAAGTTATAACATGCAAATGCATCAACATGTGTATTTAGAAAAGATGATTAGCAACGATAGCAACAACAATGAATGTGCGTATTCTGAGTCCGATCAATTTACGATTTCAGGTGAACAAGATAATAAGAGAAAGAAAATGTAAAGATATAAATGTTTGAATAGGAAGTATAGTATCCGTATCCCACATCGAGGGTCGATTATATATGATATAATTAGTGAGGTTACGTTTTCCGGAAGGTACATCCTCTAGTTGCATGGTCATGTCCCGCAGTATGTACTTATGTGAACATAGCACATGGATCTGCTACTTGCTTTCTGTAATTATTGATATTAGTACTTCGTACGGCTATTATTTACCGTCCATTGTACAGGAAAAAATAAGTATGAAATTATATACAATTTTTGTGAAACACATGTGATGAAGAGAGGACGGGTTGGGAGGCGGGGGGGGGGGGGATCCTATTGTTAGGCTATATTGGTATCGTTTCGATACCTGCTGTTTATTCTTCAATCCCTTTTTCCCTTTAGCAGCAGCAGGAAAACGTGTGTTTGTGCGTTTTCGACACGCGATTTATTTTATTTATTATGCATGCGATTTATTTTCAAATTGTGAACTGATTGGGAATTCATTCTAGGTTGCAGCTTTCAATCAACAGATATGTTAATAACTTAATTGTTAAGGCTGTTAATAGTTGAAAGTTCATTTTTACTTTGATTTTAGTTTAATAAAACACTTATTACTTTCAAACACTTTATTGCACTCGCGACAATTGTTTCGTAACACTGTGGCTTCTTCAGGCGAAGAAAGCACAGTATGGCGAAACAATTGTCGCGAGTACAACTTAAGTGTTTGAAAGTAATAAGTGTTTTATTAAACTAAAATCAAAGTGAAACAGATATGTTGTTACTGTCAAATTGGTCAACCAAATTTGTCAGCTTTTATACAATTCAATTGATCTTTACGAAAACGAAGACATTATTGTTTTTTTCCTAATCTACTTAGCGTTCATGCTTCTAGATTTTGTATACGTAATTCATTGATAATTCATTTACAGCAATAAACCTAACACTGTTTTTTTAGTCACTAATGTATACAGTGTATTTTTCTTCTAAGTATACTTAGGGATTGGAAATACTTATAACGACTTTTTCAAATTTCGGAATAATTTATAAAAAATAGTTTTTATCGTTATATCACAGTATCGTTATTTTATTGTTAAAAGTACTTAAGTGCATTGCAAATATAGTTGTAGATCAACAAAGAATCGATCTTTTTTCTCGTATCCATATCCTCTACATATTTAACACTTTTAGTAACAACAACACAATGGGTAATACATAATGACGTATACTCTGTTTATTTTTAACACGAACAAACTTAGGGTATATTTACTGCGAACAGTTGCAGTCCTGCTTTAACAGTAGAGTATTTTAAACATTAAATGTTGAGATGTTGGTAAATGATTACACAGCGCAACAAAAACCCACCTTTCTTCTGTTGAATGAAATATTTTAACGGTTGTTTACTAATTCGAGGTCCCTTATTTCGAATCTAACCTAATTTTTTTTCGAGCAGCTCCAGTTTTTGAGATACAGCTTCTACGTGTATATTGGGTCTGTTTACATTAACTTTTGTTTATTACGGTCGTGTTTTAGATACATTTTTGTAATTTCTGTCATATCTTTATCAAGAAAGGTCTGTAATAACGATCCAAATAGTTTTTGTTATATCTGTGGTGAATATATTTTTAAAAAATTTCGTTTGTATCTCAGATTTCGTAAAACAAGTATATTTGGAGTGTTTTGGGTTTTCATTGGAGACAAAAAAAGTACTGGGTGCCCAATGTTTAAGCAAAATCTGTGTTGAGGAGTTACATTTATGGGCCACTGAAATGAGAAAATCTTTAAAGTCCCAGTCTCCAATGATCTGGCGTGAACCAATAAATCATTACGATATCTGCACAATATGTGTTGTGAATATATCTGGAATCAACAAGAATACCGCTCTAAATGGATTTACCCCACATTATTAGTTAACATCAGCTGTTAATATCAGCTGTTAAACCTGTAAGTAGTTTGAATAATCCATTTTTATCACTACTATCAACATCTAAAGAAGGATCTGACATGTACATCTAAAGAAAGATCTGACGAATTGGATGAGCTAAGTTGCGCGAGATATGACGAGTTCGTTCCAGATAAGCATTTAGAACCGATACCATACAATCAATACGAGCTTAATGATTTAATTAGAGACTGTCGAAAACTTCTTCTGAATTACTAGCATCCCTGTTAAAAAAAGAGATATGTCATAACTAAGTTTTTTATTGCCGCACTCGAGAACAAGGCTTTCTTCAGTTTTTTGCTAAAGAGGATAATCTTGTGTATTGCACAGATATTTCTGGTTTAATGGCTGCCATGGGATTACAGAGATATAATTTAAATAAATGGCCTTTATTTATTGACTCGTCAAAACGCAGTTTGAAGTGTGTACTATTGCATAGAGAAAATTAACTAGGCTACTAGCTGATCGCACATTCAACCAAAGTTAAGGAAGAAACCCTACAATAGCATTGATCATGAACAAGATAAAGTATAACGAACATAAATGAGTAATTTCTTTTGATATTAAGATGGTAAATTACCTGTCATAACAACAAGGTGACTATACCAAATATCCTTGTTTTATATGTTTATAGGATAGAGCTAAATCAGAACATTGGACAAGAAAATAATGGCTTTTCTAGGGAAACACTAGTTCCAGGTAGCTTTAATATTTTAAATGTACCTCTGTGCCACGAGATCGTAACATATTGTCACCTCTGCATATTAAACTTGATCTGATGAAACAATATATTAAAGCACTAAACAGAGATAGTGAATGATTCAAGTATATTTCAAGGAAGTTTCAGAATCTAAGTTCAGAAAAGCTCAAAACACTCATATATGAGGGTTTGAGGGTTTGTTTGGGTTATTCAAAATTTCTGAGGCAAAATTTCTGAGGCTTTGAAGAGATGTTGTCTCACTTGCAGCGAGTTGGATGCAACATGAGAATCAATGTCCATTTCCTGCACAGCCATTTAAATCGTGTTCGGGAAAATCTAGGTGACTTCAGTAAAGAACAGGGCGAACAATTCCACCAAGATATTCATCCATACTATGGTGGAACGATTCCAGGGTCTCTAGAATGCACATATGATGGCCGATTTTTGCTGAAGAATTCAGAGAAGCATTTCGTCATTCGGCGACAGTAGAAAATCATATAAAATAAACTTCCAGAGTTTGTAGTTTTTTTATAATTAAATATTTTTGTACAATTAGTACACAAAAAACAAGCCCCCCCCGCCTTTATAATTTAAAAACTAGAGCTGATACATAAAAAGTGATAACATATTTGAAATCAGCATCATAAATTAACTCAGATGGGTAAAAAATATTCCATGCAACAGAAATGCTGTTGGGCGGTCTTATCAATGTGACAAATGAATCATAATTTGTCAAATAAATTGTCACGATGCAGAGAGTTTCAAAAAGAGAACGCTACACCTTGCAACTTTACAACACATACAAGGATTTTTTTATTTAAGTATACTTTCATATATTCCATGTAAACATTTGTGAAATTAATAAACATGTGATCAACCCTACGCAGTATATTTTGAACTTCAGTGTTTTATACGCGTGGCGCATAAAGTAAAATTTTGAGTTTAGAAAAGCCTGATTTAGCTTGGTCGCTCCGCTGCGCTACGCGACCAAGCCAAATTTTCAGGCTTTTCTAAACTCGAAATTTTACTTCATGCTTAATCTGGGATTGGAAACACTCGTTAGAGTCCTTAAATTGAAAGTTTTTAATAAAATCACGAATGTCTGAAAATTTACATTCCTTGTATTTAAAAATTTTTCAAAGTTTGAACATATAAATGTCCAGATAATAAAGAAGGCAGATATTCCTGAGCAACTGAACATGGAGGATTTACCTGATCCTCAGAGACACTTAATTAAATTGGTGAAGGATACAAATAATTTGAGGCATTGCTAAGTACATTTGTAGTCGTAATCTTTGTGAGTTAATTGAATTGTTTTATTACTGTCAGATTTTCCTTCACATAATCTATAATTTTAAAGTTGATTTACAACAAAACATGTGATTAATCATGTCCTATCCTAAAACACATAACCTGCATCACACCACTAAATTCTTGAAATGTCAAATTTGATTGGTCAGATTAAAAAAAAACAGAGTATAAATGTTTTGGAACATTACTTTAAATCAGTGTTTAATACGCCAGGCGCATGAAGTAAATGTTTCGAATTTAAAAAAACCAGAAATAATTACTTCATGCTTAATCAAGGACACTCGTTCGAATGGTATCGAGAGTTTAAATAAAAACAGATTTATGTTGTATTTTATACGTATTATTGAAAGTTAAGAGTGCAAGTTGACAGGTAGTTGAATAATCCATCAATTTATGGAGATATACAGCAGTTTTTCTTTTAAGTATACAAATCCAAACGCTCAGGCTTTTCTAAACTCGAAATTTTAATTTATGCTTAGACTGGGAGTGGAAAACACTCGGTTAAAGCTTCAAATTAAACTCATTTAAAAACACAACAAATATCTAAACGTTTAAAGAAAATAAGTTGAATTTGGAATACGTATACTTTAAAGAATAACTCCCTGTATAATTAATTTAGGTTTTAATCAAGTTTATAGCTACTATGTTTTAACTTATTATGTTAATTAAGGTTTTGTTTTAATAGCGTTTAAATTGAAATTATTAATGAGTGTTTTCAATCCCAGGTTAAGCATGAAGTAACATTTCGAGTTTAGAAAAGCCTCAAAATTTGGTTTGATCGCGTAGCGCTCTGATGTGAAGTTCTAAACACTGCTCTGATGTGAAGTTCAAATTATAGTAAATAGATTATATAGATTTTATATATTTTACAAATACCGGTGTTCTAACATTGTTGTGAACGTGTTTGAAAAATATTATACCGGGTGTTGACTTGGCGGACGCAACATAGAAAATCGGTTGTTAATTTTGAAGTGTTTAAATATTGGCTCCCCATTTATTTTAGTAACAAAATGTATTTACCTTTTTTGTAGAGGGAAAAATTCTGAATTCATTCGCGTTAACGATTATCACTTTACGTTTCCCTAAGTTAAAATTATTAAGAAAAAGTAAAGTGATTTTATAAAAATAATGACATGCCATGGAATTGAAATCACAATTGCGGATGTCTAAATGGCAAAAGATATCGCAGTCACTTGATTAAAGTCAATGTTTTCGAGATGATTTACACTATACAAGAAAAGATCCTTCTAATAAAGTGGCATTATGCAGACCACAATTATTTATTTATTTATTTATTAACGGAATCTCAATTTTATTACATAAGTGTACATATACATATTGTAATATATGACAAAAATAACAAAAAACATAAAAATCATATAAAGAATTACATTGATTACAACCGACTAAATTATTACTGAACAAAAATAACAAAAACCGTATAAAGAGTTACGTTGATTACAGCCACCTAAATTATTACTGAACTAAAGATCTAACAGTCAATGACATTATCACGATGTTTGCGTTATGTTTTTTGTCGTTAATTAAGTAACAGCAATATCTTGTGCTATTTTGACATCCGCAATTGTTGTATTAATTTTATGGTATGTCATTATTTTTATAAAATCACATTACTTTTTCTTAATTATTTTATCTGTGCATTTTCTGACATTCGTTAATTCTTAAGAGTTCAATTTGAAGGTTTAAACGAGTGTTTTCCACTCCCAGACTAAGCATGAAGTAAAATTTCGAGTTTAGAAAAGCCCCGTGAAAATTTGTCGAGGGTCGCGCAGCGACCCGAGACAAATTTTCTGGGCTTTTCTAAACTCGAAATTTTACTTCATGCGCCACGCGTATAAAACACAGATTTTAAGTGAAGTTCGAATATACATAAATTTGACAATATTATAGTGTTTTATACGCGTGGCACATGAAGTAAAATTTCGAGTTTAGAAAAGCCCAGAAAATTTGTCTCGGTTCGCTACGCGACCCTCGACAAATTTTCACGGGGCTTTTCTAAACTCGAAATTTTACTTCATGCTTAGTCTCGAAGTAAAAAACACTTGTTTAAAGCTCTAAATTGAATTTTAAATGAACAGGGAATATCCGCAATTGTTGTATCAATTTCATGGTATGTCATTATTTTTATATAATCACATTACTTTTTCTTAAATATTTTAGCTGTAAATTTTCTGACATTCGTTGATTCTTAAAAGAGTTCAATTTGAAGGTTTAAACGAGTGTTTTCCACTCCCAGACTAAGCATGAAGTAAAATTTCGAGTTTAGAAAAGCCCCGTGAAAATTTGTCGAGGGTCGCGTAGCGACCCGAGACAAATTTTCTTGGCTTTTCTAAACTCGAAATTTTACTTCATGCGCCACGCGTATAAAACACAGGTTTTAAGTGAAGTTCGAATATACATAAATTTGACACTATTATAGTGTTTTATACGCGTGGCGCATGAAGTAAAATTTCGAGTTTAGAAAAGCCCAGAAAATTTGTCTCGGGTCGCTGCGCGACCCTCGACAAATTTTCACGGGGCTTTTCTAAACTCGAAATATTACTTCATGCTTAGTCTGGGAGTGGAAAACACTTGTTTAAAGCTTTAAATTGATTTTTAAAAAAATAACAGGGAATATCTGCAATTGTTGTACCCATTCCATGGTGGCATTATTTTTATAAAATCACATTACTTTTTCTTAATTATTTTAACTTAGGGAAACGTTAAGTGTTAAGTGTGAACATTCATAAATTTAGAATTTTTCCCCCTACAAAAAAGTGAAATACATTTTGTCTCTAAAATAAATAGGGAAAATTTGTCTCGGGTCGCTACGCGACCCTCGACAAATTTTCACGGGGCTTTTCTAAACTCGAAACTTTACTTCATGCGCCACGCGTATAAAACACAGGTTTTAAGTGAAGTTCGAATATACATAAATTTGACACTATTATAGTGTTTTATACGCGTGGCGCATGAAGTAAAATTTCAAGTTTAGAAAAGCCCAGAAAATTTGTCTCGGGTCGCTGCGCGACCCGAGACAAATTTTCACGGGGCTTTTCTAAACTCGAAATTTTACTTCATGCTTAGTCTGGGAGTGGAAAACACTTGTTTAATGCTTTAAATTGAACTTTAAAAAAAAACAGGGAATATCCGCAATTGTTGTATCCATTCCATGGTGTCATTAGTTTTATAAAATCACATTACTTTTTCTAAATTATTTTAACTTAGAGAAACGTTAACTGTTAAGTGTAAACATTAATAAATGTAGAATTTTCCCGCTACAAAAAAGTGAAATACATTTTGTCTCTAAAATAAATAGGGAAGCCAATATTTGAACACTTTAAAATTAACATGCGATTTCCTATGTTGCATCCGCCAAGTCAACACCCGGTATAATTAACCTTATTAATTTTTTTGTATATATTTTACAAATAAGATCATTCAGGTTGAGTAAGGAATTAATTAATGATGTATTTATATTATTTAAAATAGTCATAATTCCTGTGAGTTTATTATCATTTAAGTGAACAGAAGGACTAATTACAAACACATTTACATAATTGCGCTGCAAATATTCAATCACCATAAAAAAGTAACAACTGCTCGTTTTAAAACGAAACGACCGCATATAAATCAAAGTTACATCCACAAATTACATACATTCTCATAATAGACAGATTTTTACGTGCATTACAATATTTTCGTTAACGTAATTTCACGCACACTCATAAATCCCCATTCATTCACACACGAGACACGAGTAAAACTCCCTTTCAGTCAAAACGCATGAAAAGTAGTCCACAAGCGGGGATGACAAAACAAGGAGGCGTTGACGCCGCGCGTTTATCATCCCGAAACGTGAAAAAATAATGCCCGGATGATCATTAGGACATTATGCAAGAGGTTCCAGGTGTTTGCGAGTTCACACCTCCATTGTGAGGAGGCTTTGTGAGTGGATCGTAACCAGGGGGGCCAACCTCTGGAATTACACGATTTGATACACAAAGTGGGGGCTTTTATGATCCGGGGATGGAGGAAGAAAAAAAAGTTATTTTTATGGGGGTAAAAAGGGGGCGGTTTCGGTTCACGGTGTGAAAGGTGTGAGAGGCGACAATGCGCTCCCCTCGGCTGATTGATGTTGACAAATTTTTGGCGGTTGCCCAGATATTTTTCACGGTGGCTCGTTTTGTAATAATTATTTCATCTTTTCTTTGTAAGAAAGAGTTATTAATGTCTTTATTAACCATTCCTGTTTCAACGTGTTCTAGAATATGCGAGAACGAGATACTTAAAACTTTTATTATTAATGACTATTTTTCACACCAGAGGATTTTGCCCTTCCAGTTTAATTCTTTTTGTAATTTTCAGCTATCATTAATGTTTTTGATAGTGGAGTAAAGTTCAGGATCATCTACGTAAATCAAATGTTTATAAGGTATGATTCACGAGAGGTGTACCATGGTTTCCTTGATTTGTAGTGCTTTCTGCACCAATTCATGTAATACGAAAATAGTTTGATGTCATCAGATTACGTGTATAAAAGAGACAGAAAACGTCATAATATGTCTGCTATGGTTTTTAGATGAAACATGCGAAAACGTATGTTAAGGTATGCAACTTTCAAATGTTAAGGTTAAACGTCACATTTTGACAATGGCTTCGTAAAACTAAATCTGCAAAAACCCAGCCACAAATCATTTTAATTAATGTGCACAATCGTTTTAAATGTGAGTTTAAGTGGTATAATTTCAATTTACACATCTACTAAATAGTTCAGGTATTTACAAAAATAAATAATGCATTTATGTTGATTTTGTGTAAGCTCAAACGAAAATGTTAGTTGAATCGAATGCGCATTCAGTAGATTTGGCAAATAGTCATCGGATTAATCTGTTATTACATGGAATTTTTTTTAAGTATACGTGTAGGGAATTTTCTATTAGGTATACATATGCATACGCTTTTTTAAAGAGTTCAAATTGGAGCTTAAAACGAGTGTTTTCCACTCCCAGACTAAGCATGAAGTAAAATTTCGAATTTAGAAAAGCCTGAAAATTTGGTTTGGTCGCGTAGCGCGAAGCGCTACGCGGCCAAACCAAATTTTCAGGCTTTTCTAAACTCGAAATTTTACTTCATGCGCCACGCGGATTAAACACTGAAAGCACTGAAATATTATGAACGAGTAAACTTCGCTTGAAATCAGTGTCTTGTACGCGTGGCGCATGAAGTAAAATTTCGAGTTTAGAAAAGCCTGAAAATTTGGTTTGGTCGCTCCGCGCTTCGCGCTACGCGACCAAACCAAATTTTCAGGCTTTTCTAAACTCAAAATTTTACTTCATGCTTAACCTGGGAGTGGAAAACACTCGTTTAAACTTTAAATTTACCTCTTTTAAGAAAACAACGAATATTTAAAAATCTACAACACGTAATTGGAATATGTATACTCAAAAGAAAAAAATGCTCAAGAAATTATGATAAAGTTTTTCTAAAAGAAAGAACACTAATATACTGGCGACCTAAACAGTATGATATTTTCGTGTAACGTCAAAATTTGACACAACTTGGAAAAATCGTTGCAGATAAAACAGTCGACTTACTCTCTAAAAAAATTGAACCACATCAATGAGTCGTAGGACATCTCTCCCGAATTCCACTATAGGTGAATATTTCTAAAAATTGATACAGACTGATAAATAAGTTGAATAGCAACGGTCCTAAAATGGAACCCAGAGGAGCCCCAGAGGTTGGAGAATAGGATGACAATTCAAACATTTCGAGTGAAATATAAGAATGAATTAATGCTGTGGATATCTTTGAAGTTTAGATACTAGTAATCTGTGTAACTAACTATAAAATCACAAAAAATTTACATGTGATCTAATAAAATCTAAGTCCTCTCTTCCTGCTTTCCGGATAGGTGCCGACTTTAAATATCACAACGCACTAATAAATCCTAATAACTGGCCGGAAGGTATCACTGTATCTCGATATATTTTTCGAAGAACAAATATTGCAACAAAAAAAACCTAACAATAGACACACACTAAGTTTCCTATATTTTAATACCCAATGTATTAGAAATAAATGTAATCAACTTGAAGAATTTTTAATAAATCACAATAATATTTTTAATATGCTATGCATTTGTGAGCATTGGCTAAAACAAACCGAAGCAGAGACTTTGTCCATCGGGTTGTATAACATGGTGACATGCTATGCGCGTGTTAAGTATCAACATGGTAGGGTGCTTAATCTCACTAAATTTAGAACGGTTACAAAAAACCTAGTTGAATTAAATAAACTTTCAGAAGAAAAACACTGTGAAATTGCAGCTACGTACATACCGGCGAACAATGTCATTGTTGTAACTCTCTATCGCTCACCTTCGGGGAGTTTCAATGAATTTCTATCTATTCTTGCAAGATTACTTGATAGCATTGATCTTAATAAAATTGTAATAATAGGTGGCGATTTCAATGTGAATTTTAATACTATTATAAATGATAGTCGAGCTTTGCAGATACTAGATGTTATGGCCTCGTATGGTTTAGTCAGCCTGGTAAATTTTAAGACTCGATCAACCAACCAACTTGATAACGTTTTCTCAAATATAGAGGAAAATATTTCAACCCATCCAATGGATCCAGGACTGTCGGACCATATAGGCATCCATGTGAAATTACACATCGATTATGGTATTACAAAGCTAGTCAAAAATACACTGCGCCCCATTACTAATGTAGGTAAGATAGAATTTTATAATTATCTTGCACAAATTAGTTGGAGTTTTCTTGATACAGTGAACATTAGCACTGAGACTAGATTTGAATTATTTATACAAACAATACAGGAAGGTATCTATGAATCTTTCCCACAAAAAAAAGTAACTGCCAAACCAAATAAAATCGATATTAAATGGTTTAACGACGATTTAAAGCAAATGCGCGAGACGTTATATTTAATGCGAGAAGCATCTATAAGATACCCTGAACTGAAAAATAACTATTTAGGATATAAGAAAACATATCATTTAGCACTAAAAGATGCCAAAATAAAGGCAAACCATAACTATTTAGTGAATTCCAACTTTAGACCGAAATCTATGTGGAATATAATTAACTCTAGCCAAAACAAAACTAAACCTAAACAAATCTGTGATATGAATCCAAACGAATTTAACTCCTTTTTTAGCAACATTGCTGAAACACTTATAAATAGTTTACCACAGTCAAACACCGATCCCATTAAGCTTATGATGCAATCCAGTATTATTAACAATACACCATATTTTTCATTTAGGGAAGTGAGTCCTAGTGAAGTAAAATTCATAATAAAACATCTAAAGAACACGAACGGCAGGGATATGTATGGGATTAACGTGGGTCTTCTGAAGTGTGTCGCTGATCTAATCAGTAATCCTCTCACCAAATTAATTAATGCATGAATAAAATCTAGCACCTTTCCCGACAAGCTAAAGAAGGCCTGTGTCATTCCTATACATAAAAGAGGCAATACCTCTGACATAAACAACTACCGTCCTATATCACTGCTTCCTGCAATCTTCAAGATCGTGGAAAAAGTACTAGCCAACCAGATCAGTGAGTTTTTTGAAGCTCATAATATTTTTTCTGATAGACAGTATGGTTTTCGTAGGGGAAAGTCGACTGGTGGTGCTGTTATCGGTCTTACTGAGGAAATATTGAAGGGATTCGAGGATGGATTGTACTCTACTGCCTCTTTTTTAGACCTCAGTAAGGCGTTTGACTGCATTTCACACAGTGTTCTCCTGAGAAAGCTATACTGCTACAACTTTTTACCATCAAGTTGTAAACTTATTAATTCATATCTCACTGATCGGTGTCAAATGGTAATGGTAGGAGATCAGACCTCAACGAGCATACCTATTAATAACGGGGTTCCTCAAGGGTCTATTCTTGGCCCATTGCTGTTTTTAATTTACATTAACGATCTACCAAATATATATAATGATTCGTCAGTTATCCTGTATGCTGATGAAACAACAATTAAATCAACTTCTAAGAATTTACTGGCAGCAATGGACCAATACGTGCATTCAATCAGAAGCACCCAGGAATGGTATACGTCGAACATGTTATCATTAAATGATAACAAAACAGTACGTGTCATTTTTTCTCTGAAAACGTCTGTCCAATTTGAAATTAATTGTTCCAAGTTTTTAGGTATGATCGTTGACTCAAAGTTGATTCGGAACCAACATGGTGATGCTCTAGCTGCTAAGCTATGTAAAAGTGTTTACTTGTTGAGAAGACTCAACAGTTCACTGCCTCTCGTAGCTCTTCGTTCGGCTTACTACGGATTGTTCCACTCACATATCTCGTACTGTCTCCTGGTATGGGGACATTCTGCGATTAGTGGTAGAATATTTGGGTTGCAGAGAAGAGCTATAAGAGCTATTTGTAACTTACCTTATCAGGCAGATTGCAAATCAAATTTTATCTCGCTAGAGATTTTAACTCTCCCATGCATGTTTGCACTTGAATGCCTGGTATATGTCAAAAACAACACCCACAAATACCACACCCATAATCAAATTCATGAGCACGCTGTCCGAGATTAAACAAAACCCAAAACGGGATCAATTACTATGGACCAAAACTATTTTACAAGTTGCCTGAGCGAGTAAAAAACTTATCGCTGAAGAAGTTTAAATTAACTATTAAACGTCATTTTACTTCCCAAGCATACTATAGCATGCACGAGATATTATCAAGTAATCTTCAAGGTATAGATTCATTTTATTAAAATGTTTTAATGTTTACAGTATTCTTGTTACAACTTATTTTAATATGTTTTTTATTATTTTATATTTATTGATATCATCTTTCATTATTTTATTATGTTGCACTGTTCTATATACACCTTATTATTTTATATATATTGACATTATTCGTTTACTATTTTAACATGTTGTACTGTCCTATATACACTTATTACTTTATATTTATTGAAATCATCTTTCATTATTTTAATATGTTGTACTGTTCTATATACACTTTATTATTATATATATATTGACATTATCCGTTTACTATTTTAACATGTTGTACTGTCCTATATACACTTATTACTTTATATTTATTGATATTATTCATTTATTATTTTAAGATGTTGTACTGTTTTACATACACCTATTATTTTATTTAATTGATATTATCGCATTGTAAGTGATTATCCTTAATTGTGTAATTTTTAACATGAACCATGACCTGTGTACACTAAAATGTAATAGCACGAAATAAAGTATTATTATTATATTACATCAAGTTGCCATTTGGGTTCAACTACATAGATTAGTTTCTGTGGAACGACTGTGATACAAACCCGTGCTGTATTTTTGATAAGCAGGTTTTAATATGAACACATATTTTATAAAATCGTGTAAACTTAAATATTATTGGAATATGTGGTAAACAAATCATAACTCGATAACCGCGTAAAGAATTTTGATGTAAGTCTCAAGTTCTTTCATATTTATTCATGCATAGTATAACAAAACAGTTCAGCAATTTCCTAATTGACAAAACTCGCATGTTATTTAATTGTCGTGTATATTGAGCAGTACACATGCAACCAGCCCATAGAGCATGGAACAAAACGAGGAAACGAATCGGCCATCCAACCAACCATCCGACTATCCAACCATCGACAGTGGTTATTAAGGCGTGCTGTGGCCCCAATAAATGCATACCAACCGCATATTATAAAAGCATTGTTACTGGAATTAGTGTAATGAGTCGACTGCTAACTTGCCGGGCTGGACGTGGAAAGGGAATTAATGCACTTTTCCACCATTACAATTTCATTCCGTAACCCACCCACTCCACTCGACCGGACGTTTTGTTTCACTTTGCATATTGGCACGGAATTCTACTTGCTTAATTGTTCTTCAACGGCAACCACTCATTTCTCGACAAACATTATCCGCATTGTGATGGGATGTCTGTTAATTCAATTGCTGGATAATTATGTTCTTACCTAATCTGATTAAGACATTATAAGGAGAATATACAGTGTACTATTTATACTGATTCCGGTTTCGATAGGAAAACTAGTAATTTATTGACTTCAAGTTAGCTTCTTTAGATACATTTTTAAATCTAAATTGTTCAACAGTTACCTAATTTCATTTTAGTTTAAATTAAACATAACGAATCAATAAAATTGCCAATACTTTTTTGGAGAGTATTTCAAAAATATTTACAGAAGTTGTGGTTTTCGAAATGAATTGCATTTTTTATATTTATATATATATATACAAATAACAGATTGAAGTTAATATCAGCAACTGATGAGCAAAATATTACAGTAAAGACTAGATGGAATAATATAATATTGAATAAAAATATATGAGTTTACAAACTAAGTAATTGAAATTAAGATAAAACATTATTAACAATAGCGGATAAATTGATTCGTTTCAAATTAGCCTTAAATGTTGAAAATGAAGAATGATGTAATAAAAAATAATTGTTATTGTTTAATTCGTTACAGTAACTCATCATTCTGCATATTGGATTAAATTTTGCATAATTATCTGCATGATAGCGCAAATAAAACCTTAATGTTGAATAAGCGTCATTTGGATTATATATCTTGTAATTGTGTCATTGCAAATGTCTTAACTAACAATAAGTAAAAAGAATAGAGAAATTCATTTTAGAAAATAAGTGGAATTACTTTCAATTTACCCTGTTAAAAGTGGAAAGAACATAACTGACTGCAATAATAAACAAATAAATTGTCAATATGGGAAGAGGAAAACTTCTACCACCAGGTTATATCCTAATTAATGTGAAATTAAGTATTTGCTGAATTGGCTACAAGTGTATTCAGCTAATTCAGCAAATACTTAATTAATTAAATATAATTAAACCTGTTTGATTCAAGCAATATCTTATCTTTAATTTGGTATAACAACATTATTACCGTTGCTTTTGATATTCGGAATTTTGGAAAATATCCGTGTCGTTGAATATATCAAAACAATTTGCTATACACTTGTTTTCTTTTAACCACAATATCTTCTGCGTCGCTTGATAAATTACTATCAAAAATGCTTTTGATTCTTCTTGTTCTTCTACTAAATTAATGGCCCTGGCTTTGGAGCTCTATCTACCATGCGATTCATACTATTTAACATTTGAAAATATTTTTAGGTTAGTTTTAAAGCCAGCTTTATCTATTTAAAGTGTCAACAAGCCGACTTTAACTTTAAAGTCGACTTTTACTTTAAATTTGCATTGTAAAACGGAATTTAACGTTAAAGTCGACTTTAACTTGCATTATGAAACGGAATTTAACGTTAAAGTCGACTTTAAATATTTAAAGTAGTTTTAACTTGATTACGAAACCGGCCGTTAAAGTGTATGTTTGTTAACCTCAATTGAAATCAGTGTTTTATACCCGTGGCGTATGAAGTAAAATTGTCAGTTTAAAGAAGCCTGAAAAGTTTGTTTTGTCGCTACAGGCTTTTCTAAGCTCGAAATTTTACTTCATGCTTAACCTGGGAGTGGAAAACACCTGTTAAACACATATATTACTATTTTACTGAGACATTTTCTTCATAGTATAAGAAAATTTAATAAATAGAATTGATGATTATTCAAGAAAATTATACTGTTTTAAATAAACAATTTCAATTTATTCTTCACAAATATATTTGTAAAACTTTGATGTCATTAATACTTAACTAGCAAAAACTAGAGGTGTTCAAGTTTTTATTAATTTAATATAAAAAAAACAAATATAGACAGTGGTCCACCGTGTGAGCCTTGAGGCACACCAGACCTTACATGAACTCAATTTATATAGAAATAACTCAAAAACTATCAATGTTTATATACTCTGCTCCAAGAAATTAACGCACCACCTAAAGTCTCTCGAAAATTTTGGAAATTTGTACTATTTTTGTAAATTTTACGTTAGCGTCTTTCAAGTAACGAAAAATGCTTTCAATCTTATATCTATTTTGACAGGTTGTAGGTTATAAAAAATGAAATAAAATAAACACATAGATAAACTTAAAAACTTACTATTTTTAAAGAATTGTAAGTTGGTGCGTGAATTTCTTGGAGCAGTGTATTTTTCTGAAAACACCCAGCAAAATTATTGAAAAAATAGATTTTGAACAAGATAAATTCAAATTCAAAACTATTTGAATTCGAGAAAATAAGCTTACGCTTTTTATAGTTTGCACACTTTAAACATAATATATAAAATTACGAAAAAACTATTCATGAAAATTCAAACAGTGTCTTAATTAATAAGACAATTTAAGACGATAAATATTCATTGAAACAACTACTTTCCGTGCAAATAGACCTCCGGATATTGAATTATACAATGAAATATTTAAAATCTTATTTAATTTGATTTGTTACAACGCTCTATTAAAGTATATGTAACGTTTAGGTCAAATTCTCTTCAAACCAACTAACAATAACTAACTTCAAACCAACTAACAATACAACTAACAAATCAAATTAAATAAGATTTTAAATATTTCATTGTGTAATTCAATATCCGGAGGTGTATTTGCACGGGAAGTAGTTGTTTGAGTGAATATTTATCGTCTTAAATTGTCTTATTAATTAAGACACTGTTTGCATTTTCACGAATAGTTTTTTCGTAATTTTATATATTACATAGATATTAATAAATAAATAAATAAATAAAGACATAGATTTTGTTTAATAATTTCTGTTTGAAGTAAAAATTATATTAAACATCACAAAGTAGGCCCTGAAATAGTCATGTTACCTAAAAACAATATCTAATTATATTCCATGAATATTTTTTACAGTTGCCGACAAAGAAAGTTAAATGCCAAAATAATAATCTCGAAAATTCTAATTTATAAACGCACTGTAATATGAAAATTTTGAATAGCACACGCTGCTTTTTTGTAATCATAAAATTTTGTTTAAAATTCCCTATTCAATTATGTATTTCAAGTTGATATTAGTTCAAGATTTGACCGTATTAGAGTTTTTAAAAGTTTGCACTCAGTAGGCTTTGTAATAATAATAGCTTAAAAATTAATGGTATGTTGTTGTTTATATTGCCTGAGTAATTGTGTAGGCAATACTTTCATGGCCACCCGGTATATTATACTGAGCAAACCATTATTTTAAATTAAGTTTGTGTATTTAATTTTATATATCTGAGTCGCCTATTTCCAAATACACCTAAATCCACTTTAGTTCGTTTCAAGTAATTTAATATTTTTATATTCACTTAATGAATGATGAATAATTCAACTTATAATTGCAGAAATCGGTTGTATTTAGAATAATAAATAGGGGACTGTAATGATGAAAATCTTAATTTCATACTTCTTTTGGAAGTATCAAAAAACAATTGGATTTAGCTGATTTAGAAAATAAATTGGTGTTTAGGGGTTTTTTGATATTTATTTCACTATAATTTATTCTATTTTTGTAGTTTTTAGGTAATAATGTAGCTTTATATCGTATGTTCAATTAAAAGAAATCTCTAGAGTGCCATGGAAAATATTCTAGGTTGGCAACTCTGAAAATATACATTTAAATTATTATCTCTGACGTTTTATATGTGAATTCGTGGAGTGTGTAACCAACTTAAATTTGAAAAAGATTAAATCATAACACTCTAAAGGTTTATTTTTATTGAACATATGATATTACATGATAGTTACATAATTAAATAAAATATTATTCTTTAAAGACTGTCTAAACATGTCAATGGTTCATTATAAAATCTTGTATTTTAAAGTATATTATCTGATATATATATATTTGTTTAAATGTCTTAATTTTCGGTCTCATCGTTGTCCTCTATTTGTCTTCCTTAAGCTTCATATTTTGTGATGACGTTTTTACAGTAGATGAGGTTTTCTTTCATTACCTTGTTTTGGCAGTTAATAGGAAGTGTTTTGAGAGGAGTTTATTTACGTAAATGTTTTCTTAGTTTAATTTAACACCATCTAATTCTACAGGTAGTGGGTTAATTTAGCACCTCTTTTAAATATACTTTGAGAGTTGGTGACATCTGAATGGTAGTTTACGACTAACTAATATGTTTCCATTAATCACTCTTAATTGAGCGCGAAAATCGACAACATTGGATTTAATTACTATTGTTATAAAACTAATACATTAATAAAGTCTGCAATGGATGTAGCGGTTTTTATTTACTAAGTGCGTTACTGGATTTAGCGACAGGTATTCAAAAACCCCATGTGTATTTAGGGGTTTTTGAAACCAACAGCGATCTTACACAGGTTTTTTACAGCAGGATTTAGTTCGATTAGATGGCTAATTTCGGGCTAAAATTTGTCTTTTATTATTTCATTTCATTTATTAACGGAAATCCTTTTGCATCAAATTTTAACAATAAAAAATTGTGTAGAAATACATATAGGTACTTAATGTAAATAACAAACACTAACAAAAAGTCAACTAACAATAACTCAATAATTAGACAGTATAAATAGTAAATACAACAATACATAAATAAATACCGAGATATAAATTACATAAATAAATAGAGAGAAAAAGTGTAACTTATAACTTATCTATCAATATCAGAGACGCAAATACCGCGCAGATTAGATTTAAATAGTGGCGTAGAATGTGTAAAAAGTATAAAGTTAATATTATCTTGCAATTTATTTGCATAGAGCATAGGTCTGTCAATGGGGTTGAATATACCGTAATGTGTAGGATAATAAGACGAACGAAATAACGGCTTGTGTCTACTAAGAGATAGCAACACAAGTACTACATACAGTAGCTTCTGCTAATAACAGAATAAGGTTATTTATTTGTTTATTATTTGAGATTTGTATTTATGTATAACACACTTTTCTTTTAATTGTATTTATTAACTAACGCTGCAATGAATTTCCCCAAGTATAATTTATACAGGGTGCGTGTGCGTGTGCGTGAATGTGATGGTGTGTGTGTGTGTGAGAGAGAGTGTGTGTGTGTGTGTGAGAGAGAGTGTGTGTGTGTGTGTGTTTGTTTGTATATATGTGCGTATGTGTGCTTGTTTGTGTATGTGCGTATGTGCGTATTGTCGAAGGAAATGACATCCCTTGTTTCCCAGGGATCGCGACAAAGGACTGATAACTCCTGAATAAATTTTCCAGTCATTGATCACTAAATGGCCTGGGCATGGTGCGAAATTCATTGAATACCGCTCGAAATTCTCCCCCTCTTGTGTTTGATGTCGGATGATGTTTCCACTGCGATGATCTTCAATGGCTATATTGCTAATTGACATTTCACATGTAAAACGCACGTCTATTTCGACACTTGCATAATGGATTCCTTATTGGGATTTATTTTTATTATTATACACGTAGTATAAAAAGAAACCCTTCTTTTGTATATTTTATAAAATTATGTTCTTTGTTACTCTTTAATTCATATTAAACAAATTCTTATAATCATATGAAGTAAAACTGAATTTGCCAATTGTTTGCAGAATATTTACTTATAATTTCTATGATTTGAAAAAGAAAACAGTTGGTTAAATTTCACTAATATTTTGGTTTTTTATTTCAACTAGTTTCAACGAAACTAGTTGGAATAAAAAAACAAAAATATTAGTGAAATTTAAACAAGTGTTTTCTTTTTCAAATCACAGTTAAATATGTTTCACCACGTGAAAGATAAGAAACTTGGTCAAGTTATAATTTCTAATTACAGTAAAACCTCGCTATACCGGGCCTCGATATACCGTGATTCGGATATATCGGGGTCATTTTTCAGGTTTCTTTTTTTTTAAAGATGTTAATTTTAACAATTGACTGCGTACCGCCCTGATTAGGTAAAACTTTCCGGCGTCATTATTGTATTATATAGTATGTCTTGTTATGTAGGTGGCTACTGCACATATGTATATATATATATATATATATATATATATATATATACCGGGTGTTGACTTGGCGGACGCAACATAGGAAATCGCATGTTAATTTTAAAGTGTTCAAATATTGGCATCCCTATGTATTGTAGAAACAAAATACATATAACTTTTTTGTAGAGAGAAGAATTCTAAATTTACTAATGTTCACACCTAACACATTACGTTTCTCTAAGTTAAACTAATTAAGAAAACGTAATTTGGTTTTATAAAAATAATGACATATCATAAATTGATACAACAATTGCGGATATTCCCTGTTTTTATTTAAAGTTCAATTTAAAGCTTTAAACAAGTGTTTTCCACTCCCAGACTAAGCATGAAGTAAAATTTCGAGTTTAGAAAAGCCCCGTGAAAATTTGTCGAGGGTCGCGCAGCGACCCGAGACAAATTTTCTGGGCTTTTCTAAACTCGAAATTTTACTTCATGTGCCACGCGTATAAAACACTATAATATTGTCAAATTTATCTATATTCGAACTTCACTTAAAATCTGTGTTTTATACGCGTGGCGCATGAAGTAAAATTTCGAGTTTAGAAAAGCCCAGAAAAATGTTCACGGGGCTTTTCTAAACTCGAAATTTTACTTCATGCTTAGTCTGGGAGTGGAAAACACTCATTTAAAGCTTCAAATTGAACGCTTTTTAAAATCAACGAATGTCAGAAAATTAACAGCTAAAATAATTAAGAAAAAGTAATGTGATTTTATAAAAAAATGTTATTTTTAAGTTCAATTTAAAGCTTTAAACAGGTGTTTTCTACTCCCAGACTAAGCATGAAGTAGAATTTCGAGCTTAGAAAAGCCCCGTGAAAATTTGTTGAGGGTCGCGAAGCGACCCGAGACAAATTTTCTGGGCTTTTCTAAACTCGAAATTTTACTTTATGCGCCACGCGTATAAAACACTAAAATATTGTGAACTCTATGTATATTTAAAAGTGACTACGATATTTTTTGCCATTTTGACATCCGCAGTTGTTGTTTCAATTCCATGGCATGTGATTATTTTTATAAAATCACATTATTTTTTCTTAATTATTTTAACTTAAAGAAATGTAAAGTGATAAACGTTAACTCGTATAAATTCAGTAATTTTCCCTCTACAAAAAAGGTAAATACATTTTGTTTCTAAAATTAATAGGGGAGCCAAAATTTGAACATTTCAAAATGTACATGGGATTTCCTATGGTGCATCCGCCAAGTCAACACCCGGTATATATATATATATATATATATATATATATATATGCGCGTGTGTGTATGTGACTATTATACAAATTACATATATTCGGATATACCGTGTTTTCCTTATATCGTGCTAGGTATAGCCAAAAGCCATCCCGGTATAACGAGGTTCTACTGTATAATTCTTATATTCACATTTTTTTTAAAATACAGTAGAATAAGAACTTTATTTAATAAAAGTAATTATAAGAACTTTTAATCTGTTTCGCATTGCCTCATAATATGAATTATTTTTTGTTAACTGTTCTCCAGCGTTTGTTCAATATTTAACAAAAAAAAAATCCCGGCGCATTCACCAGGATTCTATGTAGTACGAGTATTGCAGGGAATTTTTATTTTAAGTATAACCGCTGATACAGACGCCGTATTTGTTCAGGTTTTCGTTTTTAAAAGAGTTCAATTTGAAGCCTGAACAAGTGTGTTCCACTCCGAGACTAAGCATGAAGTAAAATTTCGAGTTTAGAAAAGCTTTAAAATTTGGTTTGGTCGCGACCACACTAAATTTTCAGGCTTTACTAAACTCGAAATTTTACTTCATGCGCCACGCGTGTAAAACACTGAGTTATTGTGAAATTCAAATTATTCTTGTTTAGCAGTATATTATTAATCCCGCTTTAGGAGTTAATTTTTAATACTGATTTTGCAGTATATTTTTAAGTATTTAAGTATTTATTTACGAATAATTTCATTGTTATTAAAAAAATACAAATATGATATAACCAATACTACTTTAACTAAACTATAACTATTTAACAGTATTAGAACACTGGTTTAGGTAGAATAAATAAAATCAATTTAATGTATTTAGTATATTTTTAACTTCAAATCAAATCAGTTTTTTATACGCGCGGCGAATGAAGTAAAATTTCGAGTTTAGAAAAGCCTGAAAATTTGGTTTGGTTGCATAGCGTTACGCGCTACACGACCAAACCAAATTTTTAGGCTTTTCTAAACTCAAAATTTTACTTCATGCTTAACCTGGGAGTGAAAAGAAGTAACGAATATCTGAAGATTTTCAGCATATACGCTGTGATTGGGATATTTATACTTGAAAGAAAAACTCTTAGTATGTCCATTTTCAGTTGCAATAGGTAGGCATTTACAAACAACAAAATGTTAGTTAAAAGTCTCTCAAATCGATCTGCAAACTGATAATTTATTCACAATAAAACACTTATTACTTTGTGCAGTTTGGACAAATTTAGCTTGTCATTATCAAACATTCAATAAAATGTTTTATACAAAGTAAAAAGTGTTTTATTGTTAAATTAACATGTATAACGAAGTAGAAGCCTCCACAATACAAAATTTGATCATTTATTGACTGCAAAGAAATCCCCCTTTATATATAAATTGCGCAATTACCAGTTTCGTCATAAAGGTGTAACAAGTGTATTTTACTATTTTAACTTTTTTTTTCTGATTGATACATTACTGAGTATTATCGCCTTAGTTACGATATGTCATAAAATACTCATATTTCCCTAGGGAAATATAAAACTTTTTGACAGTCCATATTTCCTTAGGGAAATATGAATTGTCAAAATGTGACAAGAAAATGTTTTCCTCGATACTGTTCATATTGCCACAAACGCCCGATAAATGATGAAGGCTGCACGTAAATAGTAGCATTTACAAACAACCACGCCGCGCTTTTTCTTTCAAATGTAACATTAATCCTAGCATTGATAATTCGGGTTATAACGTATTTGGTAAATATTTCTTTGACTAAGGATAGAATTAACAAGTCATACCTCAAAAATTACAAAAATTATAACAACATACCAAATCTTTAAAAAACGCCAGTAAAATATTTGCTGCGGCACTGTTCACGGAATGTTGGCTCCACGATTATTTGTGAAAATTGCATACATTTTTTTATAAGCAGATTTAGATTTGGCTGCAACCAAACATTTCGCCTCTTGCGTTAACACGTATGATATTTCGAATTATGACATGATAGAAAAGTCAGACCCACGTCAGATCAGTCTACTATGATAATTACAAACATGGCCCTTAGCAACGTTATTAATAAATTCAAAAAATTAACCCAATGTTTTCCTATTTTCAGAAATGTATTGCTTTAATAAAAAAAAAACTATTAATGCAACACGGGAAATATGAATATATTTCCATTGGTTGGCTATACATCCCTCCGGCTTCGCCGTCGGGATGTAACTAGCCAACCTCGGGAAATAATCTCTTCATATTTCCCAAGATATAATAATAATTATGAAATATTTATTTTTAAAATTGACGAGCACATTCGCAGCTTGCCTCTATTATTATTATTATTATTGTAATCATGTATTTGTAATATGGCTTAGATGAAATAGAGTTATTTGATTTGCTCTATTAAACAATATCATAACATGTATTTTTTGTTTACTTATACAGGGATTTTTTCTTATCGGTATACATTTCCCTATGTATACCCAGATAAAAAACGAATTGGACCATTGGTGTATACTTTGCTTTATGTTGTGATTATAGGCAAATTTACACAAACATGTTAAAATGTCAAAAAGTAATCAAATTTAATGATTTAATTTCAAATTATTGTAACACAGTTATTGTAACAAACAAAATAGTGATTTGGTTTGAACAAATTAGGAAGACTATTAATTATAATTAACTTTGTTAAAATGTTGCTATTTTAACAAAATGGTAATTAATTCATTTTACGTATCTGTAAATTATATTATTTTTTTTAAATTTATTTATATACGGGAAACCCCTTTATGATAACAAGAACTGAAGTTTAATAATATACAATACCTTATTTTAAATGAAATTAAACAAAACAAAATTATTTTAACGGAATGAAACTATTTAAATACATATAAACAATATAAATATATATGTATACAAAAAAACCTAATATAATTAAATATATTTTAACTAAAATTCACACAATTAAAACATATTCAATAAAAAAACTAAATGAAGGAAATAATATAAGATCAAAAAAGGAAACAAAATGAAATTCAATATTATAAACAGCACAGTAAACTAAACTAAAAGAAATCATACTGAATACTATAAAATTATGTTGTCTTATTAATAGACATTCTACTAAACATAATGGTTAGTGGGGCATTAAATCTCTTGTTTAACATCTAATAATTAGACAAATACTGTTTAAGAAGTATGAGGTGTCTAATCTCATAAATTATACCAACAATTTTATTTGAAAAATGTAAAATATAACTAATATCACAAAAAAGTTACAACAAAGGTTCTCAATAATCACCACCTTATAATTTAATGTATAGTCATCACTTGAAACGTGATTTATTTTTATCTGCATTAAATGTTAATTAACTACACACCCTTGTGAAGGAAACTGATTTATAATCTTTAGGAATTTGCCGATCTGGATATTTTTCCGAAAATAGGTCTGTTATACTCCCCAAGCTATTACTAGTACGCTTCTAAGTTTTCATTTCAACTCTTATACAATACATCGCTCCTGAAAACTTTCACCCGTACAAAAAAAAAACAAATTTTATTACTATTTGACATTTAGATGTTGACCAATGTTCCAATGCGTTCTTATCTGGATATACATAGGCAAATGTATACCGAAAATAATGATTCCCTGTAATATGTTTTTATGTTTCAATTAATCTGTGTAATCTTATTTTTAACCGACAATTAGAAGAAGGAAATAAGCCCCAAAAGTATCAATTTCTCGCAATATTTCTTAAATACTGTTTCAAAATGTTTACTGATCAATAACTTAAATTACATTTCAAGAGAATAAATACATCCAACAGCAACTATCACTAAACAAAGCTATGTTCATTGAGCAGGTGATCGTTCGTATTTTTTTTTTCATATGCAAATGCGACACACCTTCCATTGTAACCAATAATTGTAAACGTAATGGATCTGAGGATGTTTGATTGAAGAAAAAAAAGGTCAACGGTAAAAGTCGGGACGGTATCGTTTCGTCCGTATAAATCAATCGTAAGGTTATTAAACAATGGACAATACGAACAGATAGAATCTCGCATAAATGGGCTGATGCACAAAAGTGCACGATTTAATTGTGAAATGGTCGTGCATGTACGCAATATGTTTTCGTATCGTGCTTGTTGATTTGCATTTTTCGAAATTATATATGAAAATGTTAATTTAAATAAAAATACATGAATGCACTTCTTATTAATCTTACGAGTGTCTATAAACTGTTAGTATTCCAGTAGGTCCTGACTTCAGAAACATACGTCGTGATGTGACACTACTAAATGACATATAATTAAATTTATTTGAAGTTTCCGAGGTTCACCAACTCGTATGACTTAATCTACGATATGTAATTTGTTTTTCAAAGCAACCGAGATGACGACAGTTTATAGACACTCGTTATCATTTTTTTAATTAAAATGTAACTGTTTACGTGTGTCCAAATAAAATACAAACCTCTTGAATTTTTAATAATTCAAATGGTTTAACTTATAAACGCTCGAATTAATCCTCATGTCAAACACACCTTTTCAAGAATAAGGTAGGCACCAATAAAAAGCGGCGACAGCATTGCGAAAACTCGCATGGCCGAATAAAAAAATAAAGCGTTCCACTCTTTTATTTCCCATTCGATCTAAGGAATACCAGAATACCGGAATACCGCGTCGGGCGCGGAAGGTTCGCGTGGCGGAGCCCCACCTGCTCTGGCGAGGGCCCCCCGTGCAGAACCAATCCTCTCCGGAGGGAGGAGCGTTGCATATTATTACAACTACAAACTGTATATTACATATTCACATTCATATTACACAACCATTTTATTTGCTGCATCATTACCGCCACGATACCGGTACGCTCGTACCTACCCTAAAATAATAATAATAAACCGCGATTTCGTGACCGTATCCGTACCTACCCCAAAATAATAATAATAATAATAATACGCGTTTCGTGACTGCGCCCGTTTTCCCTTGTTTCCCAAGTTAACGAACTAACATGGCTTTCGGTGTATTAGCATGATTTTCCGATAAGGGTTTTTTTGCTGTTGGGTTGTTAACTGACCTTCCGCCACTGGGGTTTTGTTAATGGCTGGGGATTGGCGTATGGCCAGCGAGATTTTATCGCGTTCGGATTTATTAAATGGATCTGAGCTCGTTTTATGCGTGATTACAAGTGGATACATTAATTTCGCATGTTTATTTTTAATCAATACCATGCAGAAATTAAAGCCAGTGGTGCCAAACAATTGTTCTTTTCATATATTCAGGTTTTCTTTCTTTCTTTCTACATATGGACAGGGGTGGATTTATAGCAAGATGCGCCCTATACCCATGCACAATTAGGTAACATGTAGAAAGTCGTCAATGTATACTCAAATAACAGTCAATATATAGTCAGTATTTCCAGTATAGCCAGTATAGCAAAATGCCAGTCAGTGTGTAGTTAGTTTTTTTAGTATTTAGCTAGGATTCCGTAAACTATTAGAGATACGGAGTCGGTTAAATTAGACAAAACTTTCCATTTCTTATGCAAAATAAAACTGCGTTAACAAATTTCTCTAGCGTCATTTATTTTTAAGATAAACATTAGGAGTTCATTTTCGGGTTATGATACATCGTAACCTAGGCAATAATACTTATTATTGTATAAATTAGAAAAAAAAATTGTTAATATAGTAAAATACACTTGTTAAACCTACATGACGAAACTGGTAATTGCACAATTTTTATATAAAGCGGGATTTGTGATCGATTCGAGAGACTTATAACTGACATTTTGTTGTCTGTAAATGCCTTGCTATTAAAATGTTGCAGCTGAAAATGAATATACTAAGAGCCAGTTGCACTAAACACATTGAACCGGTTCAACTCTGAACTCGAGTTCAAAGTGACATTAAAACAATAGGAACTGTCATCTTGAACTCAAGTTCAGCTTGAACTCGAGTTAACCGTTTTTGGTGCAACTGGGCCTAGGCATATTTCTATTAATTACATATCCCAATCACAGCGTATATGCTGCAAAATATACGTTTATATACAGCAATTGGTAAATGGATGAGTACTGAAAACAATTTTCTTGATCACAGTTTAATCTTTCTTTGTTAATAAAAGCGGACTGGCATAGCAAAACTTCTTAGCATCGACATTTAGCAACAATCTAATAAACATTGACAGACACATTGTCAAAAAAATGTTATAAAAATGTATAAAAATTACGTCAATAATATCAATTTATTTATAACAAAAGGTTAACGTCAAAACGTCAGAAGTATACAATTTTTATTAACTTTCTAAAAAAAATTTGAAACTCCAATATTATTACTAGCATCATTCATGCTAATTACGTCAATAATGTTAATTAATGTCAACAGAAGTTAATTTGTTCCAAAAATGATTGAGGTTTCGTGTGTTTTCACGTCAATACGTCAAAAATGCATTCTCTTGTAAACCACAGAATTATTTACGTACATTAAACAAAAATCTGATCATATGTTATTCTGATTAAAGTCGATATATGAGTGTGTATGGTTTTGATTTTTAGAATAAATCAGTGATTTACAAGCGTGGCTCATCAAGTAAAATTTCAAGTTTAAAAAAGCGTGAATTTGAATTTAGGCGCGTAGGCTTTTCTAAATTCGAAACTTCACTTCATGCTTATTCTGGGAGCAGAAAACGCTCATTAAGATAATATTAAACGGTTTATACAAAAAACAGTTGGTAATTATTAATTTAAATGCACATTTTATTGAATATTTAAATTCATTGATTGATTAGTTTGTTGTAACTACTATTAAACATTCACTTTCTAAACTTAATTTTCCAGTTGTTCGTTTCAGATTTAAATTCCAATATTAAACAATTCCGAACGAAAATTTCCTCCAACATAAAATCTTAATTTTCTAAATGTATACTCTTCCAACTTTAACTTTACTAGTTGATTTGATGTTGATGTTTATTTTATTTTTATTTGTTAAATCATAAATCATTCACAAAAACACATAATTTTTTTAATACATTTATTGGATATTGGTTTTAAACCATTCTACTTTTTTATTTGGTAATTTTTAGACGCTACAAACACATTGACACACATCCATGAACCCAAATTTTGTCCTGGGTTAGGACCCTGCCTCCTAACCCAGGACAAAATCCTGGGTCCAAGGATGTGTGTCAATGTGTTTGTGGCGTCTAAAAATTACCAAATAAAAAAGTAGAATGGTTTAAAACCAATATCCAATAAATGTATTAAAAAAATTATGTGTTTTTGTGAATGATTTATGATTTGACAAATAAAAATAAAATAAACATCAACATCAAATCAACTAGTAAAGTTAAAGTTGGAAGAGTATACATTTAGAAAATTAAGATTTTATGTTGGAGGAAATTTTCGTTCGGAATTGTTTAATATTGGAATTTAAAACTGAAACGAACAACTGGAAAATTAAGTTTAGAAAGTTTACCCACTACCCCACCGGGGTCCCCACACATAAGTATAAACATTAAACACAATAGTTTAGGCGTAAAACTTAAAACTAGCTTAAATCTAATAACTAAGGGTTAAATAGGGTCGAGGAGACTTTAAATTTCCATTGAATAAATCAAAGTCAATTTATGACTTCATCATAATCTTAAAAACTATTTTATGAGAATATCACGGCCTTAAATTTTGTACATAACCTAAACGAGTTCTTAGAAATACAATGAAATCGACAGATTTTATATGCTATTTTCTAAGATATGACTCTTCTTTTTTTTTGACAGATATAACTGGGACATCTCGTAAACAATTTGGTATTTTTGCTGTGTTTTTTAATTATAGCTGTTGTAGATTAGAAAGATAGCAAACTGAAAATAAAAATAACAAAATAGCAAGCTGATAATAGAAATAACTTAACTATTGTCAGCTTGCTATTTTGTTATTTTTATTTTCAGTTTGCTATCTTTCTAATCTAATAAAGTTATGACAAATAGAAAATTTTATCGATTCTGACATTCTTCATTATATTGTGAAAACAAATTAATTTATTACACTACTTTAAATTTGTTAATGTACGTAATAAAATTAAAACTTTTTCCTAATTTAAACCGTCTTCGTATCTCTAATAGTTTACGAGATCCCAATGGTGAGCACAATAAAACAAACGAACTGTGTAGTCAAATGATAGTATTTCGTGTATATTAGTTTATATAATTACTCTGTCGACTGTATTTTAATTATTTTGACATTTTGATATTTTGTGTTAAATCACGTTGTGTACAGTACTATTACGTTCGTTACGTCACCTGGTCGATTGTCTTTAGACTATGACAGTATTTTTACATTAATTCATTCTGTCAACAGTACCTTGACGATTATGACATCTTGACTTTGGACCGTATTTTAAACATTATGGAATATGATGTTAAAGACCTTGGTCGATTGTGGACTGTTTTTTGACTTATGACATCAAAAGTGACTACTTCTTCCTCATTTACTTGTGTCAAAATTAACATTCAATGTCATAAAACTTAGCCCACCATTGCAACAATTGATAACTAAAATATATTTTTATATCAATTAACAATGGAGGCATCACTATTTTTATAGACGCGTTCAATCTGAAGCTTCTAACGAGTGTTTTCCACTCCCGGACCAAGCATGAAGTAAAATTTCGAGTTTAGAAAAGCCTGAAAATTTGGATTTGCCGGGGCGCGCGAGCGAAGCGAGTCGCGCCCAGGCAAATCCAAATTTTCAGGCTTTTCTAAACACGAAATTTTACTTCATGCGCCACGCGTATAAAACACTGAAGTATTGGGAAATTAAAAAGTATACTGCTGAATAAGTATTAAAAAATATATTTTGAATTGTGGAGGCTTCTACTTCGTTATACATGTTAATTTAACACAATAAAACACTTTTAACTTTGTTTGTATAACACAATTTATTTTTATGTGACTGCAGTTTCGGCAAATTCAGCTTGCCATTATCAAATATGAAGTGTTTCATTCATTCATGTTTGATAATGGCAAGCTGAATTTGCCGAAACTGCAGTCACATAAAAATAAATTGTGTTATACAAACAAAGTTAAAAGTGTTTTATTGTGTTATATTAAAAAATAAGCTGTTACAGCAAGATTTGAATAATACTAATTTGATTTGATTTGACTAAACCATATTATCGATAAATTGTGTTTCTAATATCCATTAAAGTAAAACTTGTATCAAAACGTTAATTTACCTTGAAACGAATACTTTTAAAACTTTAGTAACTAAATAAATGATTATTTCTAATATTCAATTTTTCACAAAGCTAAATTGAATATTGGATCTTGGAATAATCACTTCGTGATAAATTTTTAATATTGAAAGATTTTGTATCTTAAATAAAAAGAACTCATCTATTCAACTATAATTATACATTACTTAAATTACTTCAACACTTTATGAAATGAATGTTAAAAATGACAAATCAATACCTATTGTTTCTTCATATTCATGGGTTGTTATCAATAGAACATATTTGTATGAGCACAAAAAGGTAACCCTGTCAAATAGAAAATAAAGCCCCTAACCCGAAACGTATAATCATCCCACAAATGTCCAAATATAATAAAAAAACACATTGGACCACCGACTAGAATAAGTACACGTTGAATTTTTTTTTTCTATCAAACTGGTGATATTCCCGTGCAGCTGGGTTTGTAAATGTTGAATAACCGTCGCGTCGGGCACGTGATTCTGCAAGTGGTCGTAATATAACGCGCATGCGGTATCCAGCAGCGCCCTAAACGCTTCTTAAGACGAAGAATGGCCGATGTAATTGCTACGTATTAATTCAATTTGCCCGGGCACTTCCTGTGCCCGTTGAAAGGAACCCCTTTTTCGCGACATCCGGGACCCACGGAGTTCCAAATTACACACGTCCTAACCCTACAATTTTGTCACAAAAGAGTTGCTACAAGAATGGACCCCGTAGAAACACCCCCATTTTATTCATAAGCGTATATACAGATGTGCGCGCTCGGGTTTTTCTGTTGGAAATACTGTTATATGGAACAGGGGTTCTAATTTTTAATAATACTGCTTCGGATACTTTATATTTAATTTTTTTATGTGGTTTTTCAAATTTAACAATTAAAAATAGCAACGATTACAATTATTTCACTGTTGTTATCAATTTCCCTCACTGTAACTATCAAAACATGCAGTAAGCACCATAAATTCTAATATAAATTAGAGGAAAGGCATTGTTTTAAGATTTTGATTAATTTTGTAGTGGAAATATTCTTAAAATGAGTGATATTTCGGAAAAATAAAACTATTTTACGAATACCGGGTGTTCGATAAAAATAATTCTTGTATTTATTGACCGATTTTATTGAACTAAAAACCAAAGTCAATAGCCGTTTAGATACTACAAGATGACATGAATATTGATTTTTTTCAATAATAACTTCATTCCCAAATAATAGCCTCAAAGATTTTTAAATGGCTGCCTATGATTTTTTAATTTAATTACACTAGACATTATTTTTCTGAATATAATACAGCCAAATTTTTGGCTTTTTTTCAATGTTTTAGTCGATTTTTTTATCTTCTATTTAAAATTATGTCTTTTTTAAAATATAATTAGAGTGCCTTGTAAAAAAACAGATAAATGTTATTTATTGTGAGGTTATGCCATTAATAATAACGAAACAAGTCAACGACCTACGTAACAACTTAATACAGAACAAAAGTAAAGGAAAAATGTAAATATTTTGTAATTTCAATATTACGATTATTACTAATTTTTGAAGCGTATCTATAACTTCACAACATTTCAGTGTTTTATACGCGTGGCGCATGAAGTAAAATTTCGAGTTTAGAAAAGCCTGAAAATTTGGTTTGGTCGCGTAGCGCTACGCGCTACGCGACCAAACCAAATTTTCAGGCTTTTCTAAATTCGAAATTTTACTTCATGCTTAGTCTGGGAGTAGAAATACTCGTTCGAACTTAAAGTTGAACTCTTTTATAAAATTGACGTACGTAATATAATAATACAGTCTTTGAAATCTTAAAAAAATGAATAATTATTATAATTTGCTCGGCTGTTAATGGTTTGGTAGCGTAGCGCTACGCGCTACGCGCTAAGCGACCAAACCAAATTTTCAGGCTTTTCTTAACTCGAAATTTTCCTTCATGCTTAGTCTGGGAGTGAAAACACTCTTTCGAACTTAAAATTGAACTATTATAAAATCGACGTATGTAATATAATACGCGCTAAGCGACCAAACCAAATTTTCAGGTTTTTCTAAACTCGAAATTTTACTTCATGCTTAGTCTGGGAGTGAAAACACTCTTTCGAACTTAAAATTGAACTCTTATAAAATCGACGTATGTAATATAATAAAGCATTCTTTGAAATCATAAAAAAATTTATAATTATTATAATTTGCTCGGCTGTTAATATGTTAATATTCTATTCCTAAGAAAAACAGTATTTATTAAATATTAAAGTTTCATTTAATATAATAACAAACTGTGAATGTATAATAAATTAGTTAATGGAACACACGGATTACGTATAAACCAATCAACAATTTAAACAGTTTTAAAAGACCAAGTTTGTTTTAAGGCACACTATATTTAGTGCCAAAAAATCATGTGGATAAGATTTGTTATAATTTCTTACTGGCATAAATATTAAATTAAAATCAACTCATCGAGCATAATTCGATTAAAAAACCAATGTCCAATATAATAAAATAAGAAGATTTTAAGTTGACTATTATTTGGCAATAAAGTTAATTTAAAAAATATATATATAACCAGTATCAATTTATGATATTAAAAGTGCGATTAACTTTGTTATTCAGTTCATTCAAATCGATTAATAAATAGGAGAGTTATGGCGTTGGACGTTTATTTATCGAACACCTAGTATATTGATTCTGCATGTTTAATTTGAAGTTTCAAACGAGTGTTTTTACGCCTTGGTTAAGCATGAAGTAAAATTCGTGTTTAGAAATGCCTGAAAATTTGATTTGGTTTTACCTTTCCCCGGCGCATACACCAAACTGCACACGATTGAAACAATGCATATATATCGCGAAATTAATTTGATATCAATGTTTTATGATATAAATAGTTATTTAGGTAACTAGTGTGTAAAGTAGGGCTTTTGGTCACGATTTGTGTCGTAGATAAAGCATGTTTATATAATACCAACTAATCGGTTGAGTAATTGGTAAGTAGACAATAATTTATTTTAGAGTAAGAAATCATTGAGTTCAGTTAAGTTTAATTATTACTTTTAGTTAGAACTATTTGATAAATTATCCCCTAGCAGAATTATTCAATTTTATTCTATTTATTGTTCATTTTTATACAATTTGCTTTATCTAGTTTCAATGAGCTTAAAATTGTCTCTATTAGCAGTTATTGAGTGCATAGGAAATTATCTATTAAAGATGTAAGATTAAATAATTAGTAATACTTTAATTAAATTGTCCTGTAATTAGTTTGTCTGTTCTGTAATAAAGTATATTATGATTATAATTATTATCAAGTTCATAGAGAATTATTATAATATATCACTAACGACTTTTTCTTGAAACGTAATAAGGATTGAAATTTGTATGTATGTTAAGCGCGTTTAACCCATTAACGGCCGAGTAATTATAGAGTTAACTCTAAAAGTGGATTTTAGGTAAAATTCTACACTTCATTATATGAGTTCTACGAATGACTTATTGTATGTTAATTATGTTAATTAAATAACTTAATTTGATATATAATATTATTTGGCTTGACTTGTAAATGTATGAAGAAAAACGTGAATATTTTGTTATTTAAATATCGTGATTACTCATTTAAATAAAATGTTTTCAGTGTATTTCTAACTTCACAATATGTCAGTGTTTTGTACGCGTGGCGCATGAAGTAAAATTTCGAGTTTAGAAAAGCCCCTCGACAAATTTTCTACGCGGGCTTTTCTAAACTCGAAATTTTACTTCATGCTTAGTCTGGGAGTGGAAATACACGTTCTAAACTTTATGTTGCACGTTTTTATACAAAATCGACGAATGCCTTACATTTACAACGTATACATTATTTTTATTTAAAAGAAAAATTCGTAGAGTAAATAAAAATAATGTATACGTTGTAAATGTAAGGCATTCGTCGATTTTGTATAAAAACGTGCAACATAAAGTTTAGAACGTGTATTTCCACTCCCAGACTAAGCATGAAGTAAAATTTCGAGTTTAGAAAAGCCCCGCGTAGAAAATTTGTCGAGGGTCGCGCAGCGACCCGAGACAAATTTTCACGGGGCTTTTCTAAACTCGAAATTTTACTTCATGCGCCACGCGTACAAAACACTGACATATTGTGAAGTTAGAAATACACTGAAAACATTTTATATAAATTAGTAATCACGATATTTAAATAACAAAATATTCACGTTTTTCTTCATACATTTACAAGTCAAGCCAAATAATATTATATATCAAATTAAGTTATTTAGTAATTTAATTAACATAAAATTAATAATGTTGCGCATATGCATCGATGGCACATAATGGGTTAAGTAAAAATAACTCAAAAAGTATTAAAGGGGTGTTTATAGGTTATTGCCTACTTGTAAAGAGATAAATTGGTTTATTATTTTAGTGAACACTTCATGTTAAACCATCTGGTTGTTATTGTTTTGTAAGTTTTTGAAATTTCAATTCATTTCTATGAAAATCAGATTAAAATTCAAGTCAACATTTTTTAATTAATATGCTTGAAATGATTTGTTTTGATTGTCAATAAAGTCATTAAGTGCATGGCAAGTTAGTAGCAGTAATAATTTTTGCAACAAAAAATTAAAAGATTATCTACTCGTTGAAATTAGTGATAGTTAAGTGGAAATAGCTAGAAAATTATGAAAAGAGTATTTTCACATATTTTTTAATTTCTGAAAAGGAAAGTTTGCTCAACATTTTGGTAATTTTTTTAAATTTTATTAATTTGCTTAAAATGATTTGTTTTAATTAATAGTCATTAAGTGTATGGGAGTTAGTAGTAGTAATGAGTTTTTTCATAAAAAAATTAATAGATAAAATACTGGTTAAAATTAGTGTTAACCCAATAACGGCCGAGTAATTATAGAGTTAACTCTATAAGTTGATTTTAGGTAAAATACTACACTTCTTTTTATGATTTCTATGAATGACTTATTGTATTACCTACAGTGATTTGTTTTTAAATAAACATAATGTATACGCTGTAATATTTTAGGCAATCATCGATTATATATAAAATAGTGCAATATGAAGTTTAAACGAGTGTTTCCACTCCCAGACTAAATTTTCACGGGGCTTTACTAAACTCGAAATTTTACTTCATGCGCCACGCGTATACAACACTGAAATATTGTGAAGTTAGAAATACACTGACATTTTTTTTTTAAATGAGTAATGATAGAAATATTTAAATAACAAAATATATACATTTTTCTTTATACATTTTCAAGTCTGATCAAATAATATAATTTATCAAAGTAACTTATTTAGTAATTAAATTAAAAAAATATATTTTAATGTTGTGTGTACGCATCAATAGCGCTTAATGGGTTAAGTAGTTGAAAATAACCAGAAATGTATGTATACGACTTTTTTACATTTTTTTCTAATTTTTGAGGAGGAAAGTTTACCTAACATTTTAGTGACATGTCACAAAAATCTGTCTAGTTATTTTTGTGTTGTGGGCGTTTAAAAATACAGTTTTATCTTACAAATATAAAATCAATTCTCGCTTTTAGACGAAAAACCATAACAAAACTAATTAAACACTTTTAATGAGATTATTTTTTTACGTTAATGCGTAAAGAGAAAAATTTCATGAAAATTCATTGAGTTATCTATTGATATCAATTATCATGTATGTTTAACAGTTTTTCTCCAATCAAAACATGCTGTAATTGTTGTACGTTTTTATGTTAAATTTCTTTTTAAACTGTACTTAATGTGTTGGCTACAATAAACAACATTAATACTAATTTGTCCTACAATCTCTATAGAAAGTAGGCTTCTATACTCTCAAAAGTAATCGGAAAGCAGGCGTTTCCCGAGGAGACGTCACTTGTTGAGACTTTACCGCTCTAATTGTCAAAAATTCTGTCAATAACGCAACTTAATAATATAATGCACGGTGGTCAATGATCAAAAATACTTTAGTATTCAGCCAAATTCCACGTGAACATTGGCGAAGAAGTATAAATAAGTTACAAGGTATGGTAATAAATGTTTTTTGTTCATTTATCTAAAAATACGAAACCGTCAAGAAAAACTCTTTTGTGTGCTCATTTCTCCGGACAATATGTTCTCAACATACAAAATTACATTTAAGAAATCTAATAGTAGTATTTCTACTTTGGTTGGCTTAAAAAATGCAATATTCCAAATGTAGAAAATAAAATGGTTTTATCAAATGGATACCGTTTAGAAAATATATTTGAAATTTTTCAAATGAATGTTTGTTGTACATTGTTGGTGCGATTGTAGGATAAATACTGTATGTAATTTGAGCGCAAAGTGTGATTGGCGATCTTTAGAGTTTGGCGCTCTCCGCTGCGCGTTGAGCGAGAACTTTCACTTGCGATTGCCAATCGATCACTTTACCCTCGCATTACACAAATTATTATTGAGTTTATCCTATTTTTATGTAAAACAAGCCAAAAATTTACTTAATTTTTAATGTGAACAAAATTTTTTTCTTTAAAACGTCATAAGCAAAACTATACTGAAGAGAGATAAATCTCGAAACGCGTCTATAGATGGCCTAAGACATTAGCTTTAATCCAAGTCCCTTCACTTCTAATTTTTTGTTATTTCTCCTTTCATTTTTAATTTGTATTTGTTAGTTGGTTTGAAGAGAATTTGACCTAAACGTTGCATATACTTTAATAGAGCGTTGTAACAAATCAAATTAAATAAGATTTTAAATATTTCATTGTATAATTCAATATCCGGAGGTGTACTTGCACGGGAAGTAGTTATTTCAATTGATATTTATCGTCTTAAGTTGTCTTATTATTTAAGACATTGTATGCATTTTCACGATTAACATTTTCGTAATTTTATATATTATGAATGAGGGAAGTAATTATTGTGTAACTTTTGCATATTTTTAAATGTTAATATTATCAGTTTTTCATAATTAAGTTGTGACTGAATGGCGTTAGCCAAAGTCATTACAAATTACAATCTGAGACTAGTTAAACGGACCTAGTTGCCTAGAGCAATTAATTTTAAGAAAACAAAAGAAATTGAATTTTCTTGAAAAGATTTCCTTATACTATTGCCAAGATATTTAACTTATTTACTTATAGGATAAATAGGATAAACACGATACATTAAGCCAGTTGTTTAATACTGATTTATACCAAGATTATTTTAAGCTCAGTTTTATATACTACAATATAAACCAGTGGTCTCCAAACTACTGCCCGCGGGCCAAATCCGGCGCGCGATTGTTTGTAATTTTTTTTGTAAATGTCATATTTTGAAATATTGTAACAATTGTTCCTTAAATGTTTCATAATTTTATAAAATTAATCGGATCTTGGCCGACTATATTATGTAGAATTGTATTTGTGGCCCGCGAAGAAGATAGTTTGGAGACCCAGGATATAAACTTACCTTAACGTAAGGCATTGTCTATTAATAAAATATCAAAGGGCTTGAATTTATTTTAAATCACTACAAACAAAAACGTAAGGGCCAGTCATGATTTTTTTAAATATAATTTTCCTTAAAAGATTTATTTTTAATATTCTGACTGAACATCTAATCTACTACATTATTTATTCAAATTAATAGACAATTTTATATTTGGAAGAAAATTCTATGAAAATGTATTAATGTTGGGAAGTTATGATTTTTTTTTAAGAAATGAATTTCTATGAAAAAATAAACTCAATAGATTCAATTTTTATCACAAGCACAAAAATTAAAGTTTAATTATTAATCACAAATTTTTGTTTTCTCTTTAAAAGTGTACAAAAATGTCAAATTCCCTATCCTTAATTACATACTGTGATACCAACTGATATGAAATTTATAATAATATATTAGGATTTTTATATACTGCATTCAGCGTAAATTTTTAGGCATTCGTCGATTTTAGAAAACATGCAATTTGTAGCTTCTAACGAGTGTTTCCACTCCTAGGCTAAGCATAAAGTAAAATTTCGAGTTTAGAAAAACCTGAAAATTTGGATTTGCCGGCAGCGCGTAGCGCGCCGGCAAATCCAAATTTTCAGGCTTTTCTAAACTCGAAATTTTACTTTATGCGCCACGCGTACAAAACACCGATTTTAAGCGATGTTCAAAATATACTGCTTAAGTTTGATCTCACGTTAATAAACTATACAAATGATTAATTCGTCTAACCAAATCTCGCGTTTTTGAAAAATTAACAATTTAATTTGCGATGTGAATAAATTTGAAAGTAAATTGCCCCAGGCGCTTCAATTTACTTGAAATATACAATTTATTCTAGTGAGATTAACCCATTAACGGCCGAGCAATTATTGAGTTACCACCAAAATTTGACTTTAGGTAAAATTCTGCACTTCTTTTTATGATTTTAATGAATGACTTATTGTATTACAACTATGATTTTTTTTTTAATTATACATAATACATATGTTGCAAATTTTAAGGCATTCGTCGATTTTATAAAAGCATTCTATTTGAAGTTTCGAACGAGTGTTTCCTAGATTAAGCATGAAGTAAAATTTCGAGTTTAGAAAAGCCTGAAAATTTGGTTTGGTCGCTCCGCGAAGCGGAGCGGCCAAACCAAATTTTCAGACTTTTCTAAACTCGAAATTTTACTTCATGCGCCACGCGTATAAAACACTGAAATACTGTGAAGTTCAAAATACACTTATAAATATTTTTTTTAGAAAGAGTAATAATCAAAATATTTAAATAATAAATCTTTATACATTTTCAAGTCAGATCAAATAATATAATCTATCAAATTAACTTATTTAGTGATTTAACTAACAAATAAATAATAAGACGTTTATTCATCAATGGCGCTTAATGGGTTAAATATATTTTGAACTTCATTTTAAATCACAATCAAAGGATTATATTTTTAACTTCAGTTAAAATCAATATTTTATTCGCGTGGCGCATGAAGTAACATTTCGAGTTTAGCAAAGCCTGAAAGCCTCGCGCTCCTGCAAATCCAAATTTTCAGGCTTTTATAAACTCGAAATGTTACTTCATGCGCCACGCGTATAAAATATTGATTTCAACTGAAGTTAAAAATATACTCCTTAGATTGTGATTTATGCAAGATCACTCCCCACTGAGCAAAACACCCACAAATAACGGTATATCAACATTGTAGCAACATTAAACGTTGTATTAATGTTGAATAAACTACTTGAATTAGTTTATTCAGTGGGTCTAAAGAATCGAATCTTGTTTATGATCTAGCAACTCGATACTTTAACTGCTCGCTCCTTGTGGTACTATATCACTAATTTTAACATCTCGCGATGTGAATTATTATTATTTTTCCAATTCAAACGAGCTGGTTTTTGTTATTAGGGCGGTGACATTTCACAAAACGAAGCTGAGAAATCGAAGAGAACGCCTCTTCGGTGCTCTTCGACGTGGACCACACATCCAGCTCCCTTCTACATGTGCTTCCCATAAAAAGCGCTCGACATTGATTCATATTTCCTATTAAGCAACTTCACTGGTCAAGAGATTGAACAGAGGGCAGATCCCCCTTCTCGCGCCGGTTTTTCGTGTTTTTGTTTGCCGTCGCTAAGCTGAAAATAAATAGCGATAAATTACCGAGCTAATCTGGGAAAACAAGCGTTCGCGTTTGTGAACTTCGTAAATATTTTCGTTTCCCGCGCCCCGCATTCCGTTTATATCTTTATAATTGAAGGAGGCGTGGATTCCTCTAGTTTCACGGTGGATGCATTAAGACGTTCTTTGCGCTGGTTGGTGGTTTTCAAGGAATTACATGAAAATTATGCAGATTAATTAAGTCATTTTACTAACCGAGCTTTACAAGTTCTTCACTTAAATAAATTCGTAAATAATAATTATATCGCACAGTAGATCAGAATCCCGAACAGCTGGCTAAAAGTAAAAAAATAAAATTACTATCTGTGGATTTTGACGTTACTATTTCGATTGATTAGTATTAGGCCTATTAAATTATCTAAGCAGTTACCGTTTATATATTACAGCTAACCGTAGTACCAATTTTAAAAGTAACCCTGGAGCGGTGCATATCTGGCGAGCACAATTGCGTGATTTTTACGAGTTTTGTATTCGTGGATTGATAAGCGTGTAGTTAACGGAATTTAGATCTGTGAAATCGATTCATTTCCTTAAATTGAGTAGAATTATTGACTGCATAATCAAAATTGTGGAAATAATTTATTATTTTGATAATTAACAATCTTTGCCAATGAAAATCTGCATAGAAAATAATAAAAATATTATTTTAAACAAGAAAAAAGTTATTTGTTCTGCCGTGTTCGGTCAAAAGCTTAAGGCCACCTTTTTTGTAATGCTATTGTGAAAATAAACAGCAAAAAAAAACAACTGCCATTAGGTGCCATTTCGTTTGCAGTGCAGCTTTTCTTTATTAGGGGTCCTATCTGGTTAGTTGCTTAGATAAATTCATTTTACTTTTATTATTATTCTAAAACTATTCACAAAAAAAGGAATATTTTCGCTACACCTCGGTAAATATTGATCACCATCATGTGATGCTTAGATGTCTAAGCGTTACATATTTTTAACTTTACTATAAATCAGTGTTTTGTATGCGTGGCGCATGAAGTAAAATTTCGAGTTTAGAAAAGCCCCGTGAAAATTTGTCGAGGGTCGCGCAGCGACCCTCGACAAATTTTCTACGCGGGGCTTTTCTAAACTCGAAATTTTACTTCATGCTTAGTCTGGGAGTGGAAGACACTCCTTATTATAAAATGTGTCAAGAGTATTAAAATGTGTATCGTAACTGTCACAAAGAAAAAAAAAATAACATGGCGATCTCATTATAGTTCAATTCAAACTCGCATCAAGTTGGCATGATTGGTTGAATGTCGGCTTGCGCCGACTTATGTTAACTGTCATTATAGTTTAAATGTCGGTTGCCGCCGACTTCTGTCAACTGTTATTATAGTCCAAATGCCAGCTGGCACCGACTTGTATGTCATCTGTCATTACAGTTCAAATATGAAATGACTTATATCAAATGACTTATGTCAAGACACGATAGACTAAATGTCGGCTTGTGCCGACTTAATTTCAACTGTCATTATAGCAGTGGCGTAGCGTGGGTTTCAGCCGCCCGGGGCGTAGGTCAAATTCGCCGCCCCCTCTCAGTAATTATAAAGATCTTTTCGGCAAGAATACATTTGTTATTGTGTATTGTACAGAGTATAGTCAGAAGATCAAAAAAGTTTCATGGAAATCTAACACAACAAACACAAACACGGCCGCGGGCCGATTTCAAATTTAACCGATTCGAATTTCTCTTTATTCTTTTAACACAATAATCTATACATACAGGGTAAAGTAAATAAAAACTAATTAAAATAAAAAACAATTTCAGGTGAATGACCGAATTCAAAACAATTCATTTGAAAAACAAAACACGGATTTACTGTTTTTTGTAAAACAAAAATCAGATTTTTTTTGTCCGTCAGATTTGGTTCGCCATTTTTTTTTTAATTTTAACATCAGATTCTAAATAAGCATGCTCAAAAAACACGGGTGTACTGTACTGCATATCTTTTAACGTTTCGCTTCGCTTCGCCCGAATATTAGTTTCATAATTTTCTTAAATATTATTTTATCATTATTTTATCAACACTCAATTTGTTAATAAATTAAATATGAAATTTCACTGAGAATACAACTCATAGCCTACTAGAACGAATTTTCAGACAATGGGTTGCAAGGAAAGCGGTAGGTACATGTCTATCACCGCGATGATAAAAAACAAAAGAAGCAATGATAAGTGGTCCTGTCATTTGAAACGTCAAATTGGACGAAAATCGCTGGGGTAAAGTTTCGTCCAGTGATATTAATAGAGAAGTAAAAAGTGCGACGGCAAAAAACACCGTCATAAACAAAGAATCGCAGTGGCGGCAGTTTACGAACTTTTGTGCGGTTAAAAAACTCACAATCAATAAGGAAACAACAATATCACAGCTGTCGATAAAATTGAGGGACTCGCATTATTTTATTTGTTATATTATCTCACTAAATATAACTCGTGATATGATTAATTATCGATGATATTTTGTCGTTGAAACCGAAGCAGCACATTCAACTTGAATCTGCAGCTCGGTCTCAACTTCAAAATATCATCGATAATAATCATACCACTCGTTATATTACGGCTGAGAATATAACTCATGCGTCACATGGCTACATTCCCTCCAATCAGAATCGCTTATTTCCATAGATACATGTTATCACAGCGGTGATGGAATTCTATCACCTTGCTGTGGTGGTTGCTACTAAAATGATTTGTCAAATCCGACAGGTAAAATTTCGAGTTTGGAAAAGCCTGAAAATTTGGACTGATCGCTGTTTTATTCGTAATATTCTCTCATCGAATATAACTCGTGGTATGATTAATAATCGATAATATTCATTCGTGAAACCGGAGCAGCACATTCAACTCGCCCGTTGAATCTGCAGCTCGGATTTACTCATGAATATTATCAGCCGTAATATAACGAGTGGTATGATTATTATCGATGATATTTTGGAGTTGAAACCGAGCTGCAGAGTCAACGAGTGCGCAGCATGAGTTGAATGTGCTGCTTCGGTTTCAACGACAAAATATCAGCGATAATTAATCATATCACGAGTTATATTTAGTAAGAGAATATAACGAATAAAATAATGTGAGTCCCTTAACATTATCGACAGCTGAGATATTGTTGTTTCCCTATTAATTGAGAATTTTTTAACCGCACAAAAGTTCGTAAACTGCCGCCACTGTGATTCTTTGTTCATGACGGTGTTTTTTGGAGTCGCACTTTTCACTTTTCTATTACCTATTTTGACGTTTCGAATGACAGGACAACTTATCACCCACAGCTTTTGTTTTTTATCATCGCGGTGATAGACATGTACCTACGGCTTTCCTTGCATCTCATTAGTTTAAAATTCGTTCTAGTAGGCTATGAGTTGTATTCTCGATGATAACCACACCACTTGTTATATTATAGCTGAAAATATTCTTGATTCTCAATTTCCTCCAATATTATTTTATTAATAACGCGAGCTTACAGTCAAGAAGAATTCTTTAGCCATCCCACACAAACACAAAACCGTTTGATTTATACAGCATAAACAATGGGGAAAAGATGAACTTTCCATAGGAAAGACCGACGATGAATAAAATATGAGCGTGTGTGCCTCTTCTTTTTTTATTTGAGATATACGCGACATCTTGACCTCGGTGAGGGAAGTAAAAGGAAATAATCATGAGCATCCGATCCTCCCCCATATGCGAAAAGCTGGCAATAAACATACGGCATATATAAATATAAAATATATGGCGGCTTTTGTGCGCGGGGAAAGTTTCCATGATTTATAGAAAAGTACGGGTCTCCGAGGTTTTTCTGGTGATTTATTATTCAAATTTTAATTCGCTTATAAACGGTTTTGATTTATCCGGAAAGTTTCGCTTAAAACCGCTGAAAATGGGATATTATGGAAAATGCGGGTAAATAATATAAATGCGCAAAGTTTATTGAAAGTTCAAGCTAAATATATTATAATGGTAAATATTTTAAAATCAAACAAAATATTGTATATAAAAAGAAAAAAAATCATTAGAGAAACTACTAATGAAATTATTGCTATAATATTTTGTATTATTGAGGCTTCTACTTCAATATACAGGTTAATATAAAAATACAAACATTTCAGGCTTCAGTGCTTTGTGCTAAAACTGGTGCTTTTAAAAGCGCTTTTTTAATTCTTCGTGCTTAAAAACTCAAGTTCTACTTACAGAGTGCCCCAGAAAGAAGTGGTAACTTTTCTAAATAATCTCAACAGATGTCGCTTGTTTTACATTCAGACTGCAGTGACTTAATTAAACACAGTGGCGACAACCCCCTGTCATTCGCTATGATGAGGCTATATTAATCAAGAGAATAGGTTATAATACAAACATCTGGTATTCAATTGTGACAGCGAGTGTTGTCATCTTTTACTTGAAGCGTCATCCATGGGCGGGAGCTATTCCCTTAATTTTGATATAGGAATATACGATAGTTAATACCAAAAATTAACGTGTTTAGGTTGTTTCTATTTACCTTTGGAAATTTTCGAGATACGATTTTGTGTAAGTGAAATAAAGCATGACTTTTAGACGGAATTGCTGTGACCAACTTTAGCTACGCCGCTGTTTGTCCGCCATTTTGGGTCAGAATTACTAATAACCAATCAAAAAGAATACCAAAGTTGTCGCCACTGTGTTTAATCAAGGCACTGTAATTTAGACTAAATGTAAAATAAGCGACATCTGTTGAGATTATTTAGAAAAGTTACCATTTCTTTCTGGGGCAATCTGTATAATGGTCGTCAAAAATATAATATATCAAATACACCTTCATCTTCACAAAAAAGCAGTATGTAAAATAATTATAATTGCCTAAAAATCTCATTTCCGTAAATATTTAATATTTAATAAATGTCATGAAATTATAATTGTGTAAACTGTAATAACTGTCACTAAAAATGTCTATTAGAATGTATAATATAATATTAGACAAGTCATACAAACACATAATAATAAAAATCTTGTTCACATTATTTTTTGGCAATAAATACACAACATTTATAAAATGCAGCACACGATGTTGTAAAAAGATGCAATTTATGTATTCAACAAAAATATTGTCAAATATCATTTATTGTAAAGTAATGTCAACGAAAAAAAAAACAAGATGTGTAAATTGTCTTTTTAATATTGTTTAAATTGTTTATTATTTTATATTTTAATCGCAACTTTAGAATTTAATAAATATTTCATTTCTTAGATCGAATATTAATTTAACATTTGCGCCACTTATTTATTCTATGCTACATAAAGTTATTTATTTGGTTGACCAAGTAGTTGAATCTTGGTCAACCAAATAAATAACTTTCTTAACCTCCAAATTTGATAAGAAACAGGATTTAATAATCCTAACCCCCAAATTTCATGAAAACAAGCAGGACTTAACTAACCTAACCTACAAATTAAATGTAAACAAACAAAATTTAACCAACCTAATTCACAAACTTAATGTAAACAAATAAGATTTAACAATCCTAAATTTCATATTTGATATAAGCAAACAGGATTCAACACAGATAACCTAAACTGTATGTTTCTGAGTTTACGTGAAGTGATTATTACACTAAAAATGACTGTTATTCCTTACTCCACTTTTCATTTGTATCGTTAGATGTACATTTCGAGACACAAGGTGCTCATTATCAATAACAAAGTTTGTTATTGATAATGAGCACCTTGTGTCTCAAAATATAAATCTAATGATACAAATAAAAAGTAAAGAAAGGAATAACAGTCTTTTTTAGCATAACCTTAAAGATTGATGTAAATAAACAGGATTTTACAAACGTAACCTCCATTTGATTCAAACACTGGAGATGTTAACGATGTATGCTCTAAAAATAATGTCTAATGATGAAACGAGTTTTTTCCACTCCCAGACTAAGCATGAAGTAAAATTTCGAGTTTAGCAAAACTCAAATTTCCACGGGGCTTTTCTAAACTCGAAAGTTTACTTCATGCGCCACGGGTATAAAACACTGGTTCAAAGTTAACTCCGAATTTTTAAAATTGATGTATTCGAATATTTTGTTCAAGGCACACTAATTTAATTTCTTTTAAATATGATTTTAAATAGAAAATTGTTTTCAATTTATTATCGACGACAATATTTTTTAAAAACAACGTATCGGGCATTACTGGATTCAGAAAAATAAGAATGTAACAAAAATAAAAAATTACAGGCAGCCGTTTACAAGTTTTGAGTTGGCCATTATTTCGCAATGAAGTTATTATTGGAAAAAAATAATATAAATGTCATTTCTTAGTATTTAAACGGCCATTGACTTTTGTTTTTAGTTCAATAAAACCGGTCAATAAATAGCCGAGTCATCGCGTTGGGCGTTTTTTATCGAACACCCGGTATAAACTTTACAGTATACTAAAAAGTGAAACATTTTACCAAGGCTCCTCATTGAACTGTAATATAGGTACATTTTAAACAAGTTTAAAGACTTCGATGTTCTGGTTGGTTCTGGTTCAAAGGGGAGTGTACAGTTCTGCACTGCACTTAGGCCTCATTAGGCCCATTGTGCCACCTCCTATAGATCACCCATCCTCAGTTTAGCCAGCCCACCTTGTTTAGGTATTCTAGCATAGCTGAGGTGGGTAGATCTCTTATGTAGGCCATTGTAGGCCATCTATCACCTAATATCGATTCCCTGATTGACGATAGTGCCGGGCATTCACAAAGAAAATGCCATGCAGTCTCGTCTTCCATGCTGCAACCTCTACAAGATGGGGAGTCAACTATCCCCATCCTATAGAGGTACCCGTTTAGTCCACAGTGACCAGTAAGGATGGCAGTAAGCGCCTGAGATTCCCTCTAGCCAGCTGCAGGTACCGTTTCGCTGATCTCTCATTGGGATACACAAGTGTTTCCTTAGAGAGCTTGCAGCCCTCGATATCATCCCAACGCATCCTGAATTTCTCCAGGGCATTGGTTTGTAACATGTTACACAGGGAGAGAGCAGCTAACCGCACTAGCGGCTCCGGTGAGAGTAGATTAATCCCAGCCGCAGCTCTTGCCAGCGCGTCAGCTCTCCCGTTACCTGTGTCTGTATCATGCCCTTTCACCCAGCAGATTTCAATGTTGTTGTGCATTGCTGCCTGTCTGAGTTTCCCGTGGCACTCTATTTCGGTCTCTGACGAAGCATAGGCTTTCTGCAGAGACAGAATCGCTTGCCTGCTATCCGTTAAGATTAGTATGGCTACATTTGTCACCTTGCGGTTTATGATGTACTCAGCCGCAAGTGTTATTCCCATCAGCTCCAGTTGCGTGATGGTTCCATGAATTCCCATCGGAACCTTTGCTTAGATTTTTAGGGTTTTAGAGAAAACTCCAAGGCCCGATCCTTCTCTCTTTTTAGATCCATCTGTGTAGATCCTTATAGCAGACTCTCTCATCCGCTTAGTGGGTTGAACAGTAACGTTGTAGGGTGTGTTCCGTATTAGTGTTGGTACACAGCAGTCATTAACAGCCTCTAAAAGAGGTATATCTCTACAGACATTCCTCCAGAGGTGTCCTCTAACTTCCCCACAGCTGTTACTGTTCCAAATCCCACTGCACTGAAGGCGAAGTATAGTCACCTAGGCCTCCTTCTCCACGTGGATATCAAGTGGTGGAAGGCATAGCATGACTTCCATCGCCATCGCCGGAGTAGTGTGCATGGCGCCTGTTACACTAAGACAGACTGTCCGCTGCACTTGCGAGAGTTGCTTCCTCGTGGTCTTCTGTTTGGTTCTGGGCCACCAAACTGAAGCTCCGTAAGTCAGCATGGACCTTATGACAACTGTGTACAACCACAGAGTCGTGCGTGGTTTCAAACCCCAGGTTTTCCCCACTGCCCGACGACATTGCAAGAAGACCCTTATAGCTTTGTCTGTTTTGATGTCGATGTACGCTTTCCAGCTTAGTTTCCTGTCGAGAGTGATGCCCAGGTATTTAACCTCGTCGCTGTACTGCAACATCGTATTCAATAATTTTGGTGCTTTTTTCGACACCTTCCTTTTCTTAGTGAACAGGACCATCTCCGTTTTGGCAGGGTTTACCGATAGGGAGTGATCATTGCACCACCTAGAAACTATGTTTAGAGCTCCTTGCATCTGGTCGCAAACTTACCACATACTAATATGGCCAGATCATCAGCATAGGCTGTCACAAACAAGCCTAGTTGCTGAAATTTGTCTAGTAGGCTGTCCAGAACCATGTTCCATAATAGTGGTGATAAAACACCTCACTGAGGACAGCCTCTGTCAATTTTACAGGTTATACGTTCCCTTCCCTGTTCCACTGTGACTATACGATTGGCCAGTGCATTGCCAATCCATTCACACATTTTAGATGGTACTCCGCGCTTGCTTAGCGCGTTTCCTATCTTCGGTATGGTCGTTATATCAAACGCACCTTCTATGTCAACAAAAACACCTAGGGTGGATTCTTTAACATCCAATGTTCTCTCGATTCTGCTCACTACACTATGCAGGGCTGAATCAGTGGACCTTCCCCGTGTGTATGCATGTTGTGTCGCCATCAGCGGGTGTCTGACTAGAGCTGATGTTCTTATGTGCCATTCACAAATCCTTTCCTGTGTTTTAAGGAGAAACGAGGAAAGTGTGATTGGTCTGTATGCCTTGGGAGCAGTATAGTCTGCTCTACCGGGCTTCGGTATGAAAACAACCCTGGCTCATTTCCAGACCTTAGGGACATATCCCAGCGCCAAACTGGACCGAAACAGCATCATTACAAACTCAGCTAGTTCATCCCGTCCCCACTGTAGCAGGGCGGGAAAGATGCCGTCGGGTCCGGGTGTTTTAAAGGCGGAAAAGCTTGCAATTGCTCTAAGGGTGTTTTCTTCATTTATAATTTCATGAGCCAGTTCCCAGTCCTCTGGTATTGCCGAAGTGATCTCAACCACATCCCTAGATTGCGTAGATAGTAGAGTGCATCCAGGGAAGTGAGTCTTGAGCAATAGTTGCAGACTTTCATGGAGGTCGTCAGTCATGGTGCCGTCCTCCATCTTCAGGACTCCCACAGATTGATGTTGGTCCTGTGATAGAGTCTTCTTAAGTCTGCTAACTTCTTGAGTGCTTTCAATTCCTTCGCAGAAGGCACGCCATGACCTGACATTGACATTGCCTTATGAGCTTTTTGTACTCTCTAAGGCGGACCTTGTAGATGGTCCAGTCGGAGGCCTCTTTGGAGCGTTGTGCTCTATTGAATGCTTTCCTGGCCTCATCTTTTAAGGAGTCGAGATCTGGGCACCACCATGGGGTGGCCGTCCCTGTCTCAGGCCTCCTCTTAAGTGGATAATAAACTGTCCTGCCCACTTAAGACTTCGATGTTCCGAAATTTGTAAACTACAAACTTAATGTAAACAAATAAGATTTAACCAAACTAACCTATAAATTTGATGCAAACAAACAAGATTTAACAATCCTAAATTTTAAATTTGATGTAAACAAACAGGTATCAACATTGTTAACCTTAAAGATTGATGTAAACAAACAGGACTTTACAAACGTAACCTCTAAATTGGATTAAAACACTGGAGATATTAACGATGTAAGCTCTCAAAATAATGTCTAATGATGAAACGAGTGTTTTCCACTCCCAGATTAAGCATGAAGTAAAATTTCGAGATTAGAAAAGCCCCTCGTACAGGGCTTTTTTAAACTCGAAATTTTACTTCATGCGCCACGGGTATAATACACTGGTTCAAAGTGAATTTCGAATTTTTAAAATTGATGTGTTCGAATATTTTGCTCAAGGCACACTAATTTATTTTTTTTTTAAATATGATTTTAAATAGAATCAATTTATTTTCGACGACAATATTTTTTTAAAAACAACATATTGGGCATTACTTGATTCAGAAAAATAAGAACGTAATAAAAATAAAAAATGACAGGCAGCCGTTCACAAATTTTGAGTTGGCCATTATTTGGCAATGAAGTTATTATTGCAAAATAATAATATAAATGTCATTTCTTAGTATTTCAACGGCCATTGCCTTTAATAAAATCAGTCAATAAATAACCGAGTCATCGCGTTGGGCATTTTTTTCGAACACCCGGTATAAACTTTTTAGTATACAAAAAAGTGAAACATTTTACAAAGGCTCCTCATTGAACTGTGATATAGGTAAACAAGTTTAAAGACTTCGAAGTTCCGAAGTTTGTACAAAACAGATTAAAATGTTCTTAAGGTGTTTGTGATAAAACTTTAACAAAAACGACGAAACAGAAATAGTATGGCAATAATATCAAACAACTGTATGTTTTTGAGTTTGCGTGAAGTGATTATTACACTAATAAAGACTGTTATTCCTTACTTCACTTTTTATTTGTTTCGTTAGATGTACAATTCGAGACACAAAGTGCTTATTATCAATAACAAACTTTGTTATTACTTTGTGTCTCGAAATGTACATCTAACGATACAAATAAAAAGTGAAGTAAGGAATAACAATCTTTTTTAGTGTAATATCAAAATATATCATATTTTATATTTTTGTCGTCTTGAATTGATATTTTGATCATACAGAGAGTTTTATGTAACACCGAACATTTTCATAAAGAGAATTTTTTTAGTATACATAAGCATACCTTGTGCATGCTCCTACGCTCGGTTTATTAAAAGATTTGAAGCTTTGAACGAGTGTTTTCCACTCCCAGGCTAAGCAAGAAGTAAAATTTCGTGTTTAGAAAAGCCTGAAAATTTGGTTTGGTCGCGTAGCGCGAAGGGCGGAGAGGCCAAACCAAATTTTCAGGCTTTTCTAAACTTGAAATTTTACTTCATGCGCCACCGGTATCAAACATTAATGCAATGTAAAGTTTAGCAGTGTGTTTTAAACTTCGTAGTATGTCAGTGATTTGTACCGGTGGCGCATGAAGTAAAATTTCAAGTTTAGAAAAGCCTGAAAATTTGGTTTGGCCGCTCCGCGCTTCGCGCTAGGCGACCAAACCAAATTTTCAGGCTTTTCTAAACTCGAAATTTTACTTCATGCTTAGTCTGGGTGTGGAACATACTCATTTCAAGTTTTAAATTGAACTCTGTTAAAAAACAACGAGTATCTAAAGATTTACTGCATTTACGCTGTAACTGGGACATGTATACTTGGAAGAAAAACTCACTGCATGTACAAGTTGAGGCATTAATTGTGATTGATTGGCTACAATTTTTAATGGTCATATTGGCAACTCAATTTCACACAACTTAAAAATTAAAGGTGACAAATTGTATTCGATGCAAATGTTCGGTGTTACATAAAACTCTCCGTATGTGTGTGGAGCGGGTCAAATATTTATCAGTATAAAAAAAAAGATGTGCGCATTGCAGACTGATTTACGACTTTTTTCGATGTTATTTTCATTTCATAACCCATGAAATATAATTAACATCAATAAAGGAAAATCTCCCTCTCGCAGCAATAAAGATAAAAATCGAGCGGTGGTTTTCTCCGTTTGCAATTTTCGCTTCCTAAAATTAAAACGAGATTAGCCGAAATGCTGGGGATGGTTATCGCGTTCGAGTTCCTCGAATGATACAATCGTAATAATGAGGGTTATCAATTTCATAAGTTCCGAGGGCACGACGTGTTATAATTTTTTATTCATTAGCAACGCGCCCGGTCTAATTAAGCCCTTTTGAATCGCTTGTTACCCTAATTACACTCGTTCAACCCCAAATTGCGACGAATGAACATCATTTTCACATTTTAATTAACACTTTGTGGTAATTATCATTATACTGAATCAACACTTTGAACAGGTTGATCGGCAATCAACGGCATTCACTTGTGCCGCAGTTAAATTTGCGCTTAGGCCCCGCGGCATGTACCTTGTGCCGCATCCAAAAACAACTTTTATAGCAACGTGCTGCCCGTGCCGCGGAACCAGTATAACTATATAGAGATATAAACAAGGCCGTAGCCAGAAAAAAATGATTTTTTACTGTTTTCAGTTCAGCTCCAATATCAGCTTCATTTTTCAAATGTTTTAACTTTATATCAAAAAAAATTTTGATGTGTAATATGAAAATGTGTCTCAAACTAAATTTGTTTTACTTTTATTATTATTATCGCCTTTACAAAATAAATATTTTTTACATTTTTTCGCTATATCTTAGTAAATATCTATCACATCTCTGCAGTATATATTTTCAACTTTACTTCAAATCAGTGGTTTATACGCGTGGCGCATGAAGTAAAATTTCGAGTTTAGAAAAGCCCCGTGAAAATTTGTCTCGGGTCGCTGCGCGACCCTCGACAAATTTTCTACGCGGGGCTTTTCTAAACTCGAAATTTTACTTCATGTCCACTCTGGGAGTGGACGACACTTATTTAATTATCGTTAGATTTGCAACATATTGAGGATTTCATTAATTTGTAAAATTTTCATGAATTGTTTAATATTTCGTCAATTTATAAAATTTTTATCAGATTTTGAATATATTTATTCAGATCTAAAACAATTTTCAAAAATTAATTTTTAATTTAGCAAGTACATCAATATATTCGAAAACTATTTGAATACACAATTTTTTTTTTTCATCAAAACATATGTCTACTTTTTTAGTGTGGAAAAAATCAAATTATGTTAAAAGCGACAATTCATGTACTTAATAACGAATCTAGAAAAAATCGACAAAAAAAATCTGATGAAAAATTTAATAAAAACTTCAAAGGAAAATGCATAAATCAAAAAATATAAAAACGGGCGAGACACGTCGCCTTCTACAAATATAGTTTTCATTATAATTAACTTATTAGCTTGTACCCTACTCATTTACACTGTAAATCTATATTTAGTTTATATACAGGGTGAGTTTTTTTCGATGTTCTCTATGGGGATCTCGGAAACTATAAGAGATAGAAAAACGGTTAAAGTGGGAATGAAGTGTAGTTTTATAGGACGAATAAAATGACACTTTTAAAATATTTGAAAAAGTCAAGGGTAACTAGATATTTTAAATACAGTAAAATGTGTCAATTTTTTGAAATCAATATATCTCTATTATTATCATAGATAGAAAAAAACTGTAAGGGACAAAGTTGTAGAAAATTTTACACAGATTAATAACAAAAAATCAAACAAAAAATTTCGCCCATATTTTGGGAGATATGACACAAACTTATCTTTTTTTAAATGGAAACAATAGTTGGCTTTGGCCTCATTGGAAAGGTTATTTTAATCCGATATAACATATGGCATAGTTATTTTTAAAATAAAATAAGTTATAGTCGTTTTAATTTTTCCATACACCAAAAAATAGTTAGCCATGAAAAAGACAAAAGTTAAACAATTGCGGTTGTTTATAGCAACGAAATCAATATTTAATTTATTATCTTTCTTTAGATTTGTCAAAAGCAACATAAAGTAAAATAATTCCAAAATTATCATAATAATAATAGAAGAACATTTTAAATATTACATAAGATGCTCAAAAAGTCCACCATTATTAGTATGGCATAAAGTACATCTTTTTAAAATCGAATTTGTGGCATTTTTGACTTTTCTTCTGTCAATAGAATTAAATGTTTCAAGTACAGCTAATCTAAGATCCTCCACGGATTGATATGATTGTTGATATACTTTGTTCTTCACATAACCCCACAGAAAAAAGTCTAAAACGGATAGGTCGGGTGATCTAGGTGGCCATAGGATTGGTCCATTTCTTCCCACCCATGAATTAGGAAAAGCATCATTTAAATAGTTTCGCACAGCCAACTTGCTATGAGGTGGAGCTCCGTCGTGTTGAAACCACTTCAATCTTGCCTGTACTGATAAATTTAAATCATCGAGCATATCTTCAAATGTTTCTTGAAGAAAACGAAGGTAATCATTTCCATTCAATGTGTTATCAAAAATATATGGGCGAGAATTCTCGATCCGAACACACCGCACCATACATTAAATCCAAATTTAATTTGTGGTCTACGTTGTGCAACTTCTCGTGGATTCTCCTGACTCCAAACATGTTCATTGTACCGGTTAAAAATCCCACAATTAGTAAATCGCGTTTCATCTGTCCAAACTATTTTTGTAGGGAACGTATTATCCTCTTGGCACATGTTTTTGTACCACATACAGAAGACCATTCTCTTATTGGTATCACCGTCATGTAAATTTTGTGAAATTGATACCTTACATGGGTGATATTTCTGTTTTTTCAAAACTCGTACTACAGTCCGTTGAGATATGCTTGCTTCTGTTGCAATTTGTCTGGTCGATGTGGATGGAACTATCATCGCCAATGCTAATACGTTTATTTCCGAAACTTCATTAATTTCGTTTTTTTCAAGTTTCGGCTTTGTAAAGGATCCGTACTCACCCAAATTGTGGTAAATTCTTCTGAATTTTGGTAAAGATGGCTGCCGACGATCGATATATTGATTATAATTTTGTTCTGCAGCATCCGCAGCGTTTTTATTACACTGAATGTAACAAATAAGCATATCACGCTTTTCTTCGTTGGAAAAATTCATTATCACTTTAAAAAACTTTCAACACCAAATAAATACAAAAGAAACTTATCGAAACAAACCAAATATGGAAATGAATTAATATGTGTTTAGAATAAACAACTGCAATTGTTTTACTTTTGTCTTTTTCATGGCTAACTATTTTTTGGTGTATGGTAAAATTAAAAACGACTGTAACTTACTTTATTTTAAAAATAACTATGGCATATGTTATATCGAATTGAAGGGAAAAAAATAGCCCTTTTATTAAAGTCATAGCCAACTATTGTTTCCATTTAAAAAAAGGTAAGTTTGTGTCATATCTCCCAAAATATGGGCGAATTTTTTTTTTGATTTTTTGTTATTAATCTATGTAAAATTTTCTACAACTTTGTCCCTTACAGTTTTTTTCGATCTATGATAATAATAGAGCTATATTGATTTAAAAAAATTGACACATTTTACTTTATTCAAAATTTCTAGTTACCCTTGACTTTTTCAAATATTTTGAAAGTGTAATTTTATTCGTCCTATAAAACTACACTTCTTTCCCCATTAAACCGTTTTTCTATCTCTTATAGTTTCCGAGATCCCCATAGAGAACATCGAAAAAAACTCACCCTGTATATTTCTCTGTAATTAGGCTATCGTTGTTGAGAAATAAATTATTATTATTATTGTTAAAACTTTCGACTTAAATTGACAATTCTGACATAAGCTGACATTTTCGATACTTTGGACAGTTTTATTAATTTTAAATTTTTCAACATTTTTGATGTAAATCAACATTTTTGAAATTAGATGATATTTTTTACATTTCTAATGTTTTTGACATTTGATAAAATATTTGATATTAGACTACGCTTCTGACATTAAATCACAGTTTTAATGTTACTTTTGATTAACAATGACAGTCTAGACATACGTTTTTGACATTAAATGTTACTTTTGACATTGAATTAAAATTAATGACAATATTTATGTTTTTGATATTTTTGACATTTTCGATATTTTTACAATAATGTATTTTCGATATTTTTGTAATTTACGATAATTTTGATATTTTTGTTATTTTCGTTATTTTTGATATTTTCGATATTTTTGTGATTTTGTCGATCTATAAAATTTTCATCAGATTTCGATTTTTTCAACAATTTATAAAATATTTCCAGATTTTAGTCGATTTATAAAATGTTCAATACTTTGTGATTGTTGTCCATTTATATAAAAAACATGAGATTTTCAAAATATTGTGATTTTCGTCAGATTTTCAATATTTTGATGTTTTCATCAATTTATAAGATTTTAAATATTTCCAATTTTTTGTAAATTTATAAGCGGTATATAAAAATGTGTCAACTGTGACATGAATGTCAATGTGCAATGGCAATTGTGTGGAGTAAATGTCAGCTGGCGCCGACTTGTGACGACTGTTTTCTGTCAATTCTGGATATTTAAAGCACTTGGTTTGTTTCACTAGTTTATATTTTCTCTCCTATAACGTCCGCCCTTATAGCCTGATGTTTCATGATAGTTTGTATTTGTATATACAGGATGTCCGTATTTCGTGGAAATACATGAAGCTCTCGGTTATTTGAAAAGAGTCAGTTAAATTGGAGTAAAGTTGCTAATTTTAAGGCCCACTAATAATCTGAAATCAAATTTGAAATATATTCTTTTGTTTTCGAGATATTGACAAAAACTGATTTTTTTAAATTTCGTTTTTATTGTTTTATTTAAAAACTATTAAATCTAGAGATTTGAAACTTTGACATTATAGAGGAACTCTTAAATGAGGAATCTAGTAGGATATATTATTTTAAGATATCTCTAACATTTACCAGAAAACCATAGCCAACTTTTGTTTTTCTTATGGGCGTCATTTTGGATTTGTATATTTTTCGAAAGATTATTTTTTTTCTGAATTCATTGATGTATTATACTCATAATTTATTTTACATTTGACATGTAAAATGATATCTTTTAGTAATTTGTAAAGAGTGCCATAAAAACAACGACGAGATATCCATTTATAAATGAAATATTGACAGCAGTCACACTAATTTAAATGGACTTCCGTTAAATAAATAATATATTTGAAATAATAGTTGTCTCAAATTGACAATACTCGTCTGATGCCGATTTGTGTCAAGTTTGGTACATTGAACTAAATGTCTTTTGAATTGTAACAGGATAGACATGTCTGTTGACGGCGAATCATGTCAAGTTGACACAATGGACTAAACGACGACTATCGTCATCTTAAGTAAAGTTGACACGATAGACTAATGTCAGTCAATCAAGTGACTTACAGTCATAAAGTCACAATAGTGAAAATACAGTCGATGATAATGACAAAATCATTTCGTAGTCAAAAGACAGTACACCAAGTGACTTACAATCATAATATCGCAATAATGAATAAACAGTGAAATAATAACAAAATCCTTTTTATTCTCAAAAAAAAAAACAGAGGTGAAACTAAAACTGACTTTCTTCCAAAGCCGAACGAACACTAAAATTTCTAGGTAAAAAACATGTCTTAAAAAAAGGTCTAAAAGGTTCCGCAAACAGTTTTGATTCAAAAATTGCAAAAAAGTAGAAACTGTTGTAGAATTAAACAAGTGTTCACGTGCGTGTTTGAACCGAAATGAATTGATATTTTTTTTCAGTTCAGTTCCGGTTATCGTTCCTACAAAAATGACGGTTTTTCCAGTTTTCGGTTTACGGTTTAGTTCCGGTTCGAAGCCCTGGGGGAGGGGGGGGGGGGGGGGGGGGGGGGGGTGGTTGGACGCCCATATCCTTCCCCTGGCTACGGCTTTGCTACTGCTTTTTATATAAACTAGGTGGCCTGAACGTTTAAAAACGTTTGTCATTTTAAATGTTACCTTTATTATTCTGTATAATTGAAACAAAAACTTAAGCAGCGGCCTGAGGTAATATTTTTATTGTTATATAGGTGGCCATCAACGTGTTAATAATATGGAAAGTGTTCGTCCAATCTGTACCCAATTCCTTATTTAAATAATAGTTATTACAGCAAATGAAGAATACACATTACTCAAATAATTTTTTTATTTTCAGACTTTCGAAACTCGACATGTTACTTCATGCTTAATCAGGGAGTGTAAACACTCATTAAAAGCTTGAAATTGAACGCTTTACATTTAGTGAATGCCTGAAAATTTACAGTGTACATCAGGATATGTATTCTTTAAAGAACAATTATCTGGATAATCTTGTGGACCTTTTTATACAATTTTTATTTTCTTAATATCATTTGGTGTAAATATTTATCAGTAGATTAAGAAACTTAATTCATTTGCGATTTATTATATTTTTATTGTACAATAATGTAACACCATTAATTAAGTATTTATCAATTCGACAAGTTATCTATTATCTACTAAAGTTAATTTCTGAACAATTAGGTAAAACTTTAATGCCGTACTTTGTTTCATAACAATTTATTTCTTAAATGTAGATCATTATACATATAATCTACAGTTTGGAGTTGAACATACAAAAAATAAAAATACTTTGTAGGCTCATTCTATTTTACCATTCTAGAGAGACATTTACAATCAAGATGGTTTATAGCGAAATCCATACGTTTTTATTGTACTCCCCAATGGCAGATAATTTGGAGCAATATAATTCGGAAGCGTGAAATAAAACAAGCTCCCCTTTTGAGAATCGCCGTCTCCGTTATTACTCCTTATGTTGCCTGCCACTCTTAAATAAATATATGACATTTCTCGCTAAGCCCATAAAAGCCAGAAGATGAAAACGAAACGAAACGAAAAACGAGCCGGCTTCGTTAGCGTGGGAGGACGCGATGCGAGAGGAGGCAAATGAAGAAATCATTAAAATATGGAACGCGAAGAGGGGAAATTGATGCTAATTAGGGCGCAGACGGCCGTTTGTTTTAAATGAAATAAAAGTTTGTGTTTAAGCGAGCGATATCGTGTGGGCTTTTCTCGTTAGGATGGCGAGAGCGAGGGCGATACCGACCATCAAAATGTCATTTGCGCTTAACTGGAAGCGTCCGGGATCGCTGATTACACCTGCTGAAAACCAGCCCTTCTGGCGATAATGGAAAAATCACATCAATCATTAAATTATAGTGGATACCTTTACTGAAGACAACTTTGCGATTTGTGTGTGTAGTTTTTAATGTTATAATAATTGATCATTGAAATTTAAAACACTTTTATCTTTAGAAATGTATTCTATAAGGGACGTACATTTCAGACACAAACTTAGCAATAATTGTTTGGTCATCAAACCATTGATAATGGTCACTTAGTGTCGAAAATCACATCTGGTGTAGAATACATTTGTGAAGAATAGTTAAATGTTATTATCATCTTCACGTAACTCACCCAAATTCATTTATCTAAGCACTTTTTGTTACCTTCACACAAAGTTATAATCTGTTTAATAACTGGGAGGAGCGTTTTAAATTTCAGGAGCCAAAACCTACAACTCTGATTGAGCGAGAGCGCGCCCATTTTACACTATGCTAATTACGTCATTATTAGACGCAACAGCTAACATAACCTTAATTCGAAGCGTTACCAAGTTGCAACTTTTTCTGTTTCGTAATAATCTTTGTGCGGCGTTTCTTTAGCATAGTTAAAAGTTAGTTTTGTTTATATTGTTGTGATGGATTATGGACCCAGTACAAGCTCGGTGATAATATCACCTTCACCTCAAAAAAAGCGTAAGAAGTTGGATTTGGGTCATTTATATCTGTCTGAAAAACAGTGCATAATAAATATGTATAAGCAGATGATAACAGATGATCCACATATGAAAATGACTGCTGTTGTATCAGACATTGTTGGTGCGGTAGGTGAGATATCAAATAGCATAAGAATATGCATCAAATAATAAAATGTTTAATTTTTAGGAGTTGTACATTCCACTGTCTATCGTACCATTAGCGAATATAAGAAATCCGGAGAGATTTGTAGCCCTAAACAGCTTGGAGGACATAATTACACGTTTTGATGACATAGTGAAGAGAGATACGTGCATAGTTTCTTCTATAAAAATGAACTGCCAACTTTGAATAAAGTTTTAAAAGAAGTAAACAATAATGCAGGCATGCCGAAGATGAGTCGTTCTACCTTGTATAGTTTTATGAAACAAATCAATTTTAAGTAAGGGATAAAATTGCTAGAGACTTTAATGCAAATTCTAATAACGTAGAGAGGGCGGCACTCCAATTAAAATCAGCATATAATAATATAAAAAATTAAACTTAAAACAGACAGTGCTAATGATAAGGTAATTATTATTATTTAATTCGACGTTTAGGCTTTATTCTTTAATTTTTAGTTAGAAATGTATAAAACTGGTGGAGGGCCTTCTGTCTTGAAGAAAATAGGGGATACACAAGCTCACATGTTGAGTCTTCTAAAACCCCAAATTACACCATTGGTTTTAAAATATGATTCTGCTGCAAATTATATTTGTAATGGTAAGTGCAAATTATACCTAGTATACTACTATATTTGTATTTTGTAAATATATCAACACAGTTGGGAGTGCTTCACTTTATTTGTTGAACAAATAAAGTAAAACCCTCACAACTGTGTTGTTTAATTTTTAAAATAGTATAATGGAGTTTCATCATGTATCCGCCTTGTTAATAAAATACTCCATTTATACATGTCTACATAACAAAAGTTTTAAATAAATTATTTAAGTTTAAACATTTATTTTATTTTAGATTTTTTAACAGAAAAGAAAAATATTTCTCAATCCGAAGAACCGTTAATATCAGACCTTATTATTGATGATGCAATTTATGATATACAACCAGAAGACGTGGTTACAAATACCCCACTTCCAAATAATAATCGTAAAAAAACGCTAAATAGCATTTATGATACCATTTTAACCTCTGCACATGAAAAAAGTAAGAAAACCAGTAATGCAACCAGAAAGTGTGACATTGAAATTGATATTTTGAATTTTCAAATCTTAAAAGAAAAGCTCATTTAGGAAAAACTTAAGACGGAGCATGACAATATAGATGTTGAAATAAAGAAGAAAGAGTTGGAAATAATTAATTTAGAAAATTAATTAAATAGAAGGTATTATAGTAAAAACTAGTTAAGATTTTGATACTGTTATCATATTTATTTACAATTATAAACTAAGAACAATTTAATATATGTTGTTTAAATTAAATATAACTAGGAGTATTTTATGAAATTATTTTAACAAATAGTTTATTACTACCTTAAAACAAATGCTATTATTGACTAAAAAATGTATTTATTAATGAAGTTCGTGCAGATATATTTTCGTTTGTTTGAATGTTAGTTTCAATTTCACTTCCGTATTCATTTCCATCAATAGGAATATCGTCAACAGAATCATTTAATTCTATTCCATCTTAAACTTTGTATTAGCGTACATCTCAAAAGGATTATTTCTATTACGATATAATTTTGGTTTTGACAGTAAATGTATAATGAACTTTTATCTTCGGTATCACTGGAATCACTAGATGTTTCACTTGGTATATCATGGTTACGATTCATATTAATTCGAGTGGAAAAGTCGCGATATAACATTAAATTTGATTTGCACCGTATATAGGTTATGATTAATTTGTATTGAAATGGCTAACCACCGAAATATCTGTAATTAAAAAAAACTAGTTAGCTAACCTCATATTACGACAAACATTGATTGGTGCAACTCAAAATGATTTAATACGAGTTTAGTTAATACAAATTTAGTTAACTAACGTTGGTGCAATCGGGCATAAATGATTGAAAATGTTTTTTAAGATAATAATCTAGTTTTCAAAATTTTGTTTAATATTGTTTAAAGTAAAACTGACATGGTAGCCACAATCTAAAATGTTGTTTTTTTCTGACATTTCCCTGACTAAAGATTTTTTCCCTGGCCTTTTAATATAACTTTCTTGTGTGGGAAACCCCCATTTTGTTTATTAGTTATCATTGTTTTTGCCCATATTTAAGTTAATTTTATAAATTTTTACGTGTTTTGTAATTTGCCTGCTGATTTTGACAAATTTAATAATATCATATAGCTTTTTTGTTAGTGTTTTGGTCAATTTGAATATAATTCCATGACTTTTCTCTGCCTTTTACGGTTTTAATGATATTCAGTGAATTTTTTATTTACGTAAATTTCAGGCATTAGTCGATGTTATAATAGAGTTCAATTTGAAGTTATGAACGAGTGTTTCCACTCCCAGGCTAAGCATGAAGTAAAATTTCGAGTTTAGAAAAGCCCCGTGAAAATTTGTCGAGGGTCGCGCAGCGACCCGAGACAAATTTTTGGGCTTTTCTAAACTCGAAATTTTACTTCATGCGCCACGCGTACAAAACACTGATTTGAAGTAGAGTTCAGAAACACACAAATACATCTTTTACCAGAGTAACAGGGAGTCAGATATGTAGTCTGTTATCAACGATGTTCAGTGGTAATAATATATAATTAGGTTTTGAATATTTTTGTTAAAACATCTGGTAACGATATTTCTATGTTAATGGTTGTAAAAAAATAATAAAATCAAATTTATTCTTAAAGGATTTGTATTCCTGATTCGAAAAAACAGGATTCGAATCTTCGATTATTAGGTGATTCGAATCCTTTTTACGAGGATTTGTTCCAGCTCTGATAGAGACACATTATTATATAAATTCCATATTATATTATGATCATAATGTAAATATGTTTTATTTCACAGATATATAGCGAGATGCCGTATAAGCATTTTAAATAAACTGACGATATCGTACGATGGAAAAGAAAATACTCAACAACAATTAAGAAGTACAAAATGGATATTTGATTTTAATTAAAGAGTAATTATAAATTATTAAATTTCTGGTAACTTACTACTTCTAGTTTTTAAACAGACTATAGTGTACTTTAACTCATTTTGTGTGCAATAAACAGTGCTACATTTATTTTAATCCAATTAGTTTCGGAACACTTTTCTTACCAATCGCTTAAAACCCAATCAATTATCAAAAAAAGTTGTCACTAAACCATAGCAAATTAACTATTTGGGTGGTCTAATTTGCATCCTCTTGAAATCCGAAACATGATATACAACCCAGAACAAATTAACGAGTTACTGCCGCTTTCGAAAAAATTACCAACCACATGTCAATAAATCCGCTCAACGCAAAACAGCTTTAGCGCGAAATTTATGTTATTTGTGAATGGTAGCCCCGCTTTTTTAAAATCTTTAACACAATGTGTTCGTGCAATTTACCACGTGATTTACACCCCTCGAACGGCAACATTTGTTAATAAATCCAATAATGTTATGCATGCGATTTCCCTTTGTTGTTGATGATGATTCCTTTCTACCTGGCGCGTTCCAGTTGGCAATTTGCAATTTGCTTAATGCCTTTTGCGTCGGCGTTTTGTAGCCGTATTTCCGCTGGCGCCACTCGTCTTCACCTTCTTGTTTTAGCCGCTCCAATTTCTAATTGCCTCGTGCTAATTTTTACGACCCTTCTCCCGAAGTGTACAAAAGAAATTAAGGTCTTCTCTTTTTTCGGCATCAATTCTAAATGGACCTCTTTAATGATTCCGCCAGTAACAGGATGTTGGCTATTAGGGGAAATTTTGTTCTGGCATCTATCAATGTCTTATTACTAATTTCAACTCGACATATTTGGAGCATCTAGGGCATAAATTGAAGTTAAATCGTTCAAAATACTTTGAACTAGTTGCCATTTTTTGAGCACCTAGGGCATATGTAGAGTCGAACTTAAATCATTTAATTTACTTTAAAGCAGTTGCGTGAAAATTTGAACGTTAGATTAATACCAAACTTTTGTTTTACTGAAATCATATACAATTGATATTAAACTTTAGTTCAGAGTTAAGTTTCTAACAAGTTTTGTCCACTCCCAGATTAAGCATGAAGTTACATTTCGAGTTTAGACAAGCCTGAAAATTTGGATTTGCCAGGGCGCGCGAGCGAAGCGAGTCGCGCCCTGGCAAATACAAATTTTCAGGCTTTTCTAAACTCGAAATTTTACTTCATGCGCCACGCGTATCTAATACTGATTTAAATTTAAGTTCAAAATATACTGTTCAAGTTTGATCTGACGCTAATAAACTTTACAAATACGTATTTTATCGTACCAAATATTGCGCTTGAAAAATTGAGAGATAATCATTAATAGAAAACATCTGTAAGTAAATTGTTCTAGGCACTTGAATTTTTAAAGATTTGGTTACACCCAATAAACATTAAACTCAAGCAGTGTATTTTGAACTTTACTTTAAAGCAGTGTTCTATGCGCGTGGCGCATGAAGTAGAATTTCGAGTTTAGAAAAGCCCGAAAATTTGGTTTAGTCGCGTATTGCTCGCGTATTGCTCACTATTATTAACCCGTTAACGGCTGAACAATTGTAGAATTAACTGTAAAAGTTGATTTAAGGTAAAATTCTGCTCTTCTTTCTATAATTTCTATGAATGCCTCATATATATTACATACTTGGAATTTTTCTTTTAAATATACATGATGTATACTCTGTACATTTTCAGGCATTCGTCGATTTTATAAAAGCGCTCAATTTGAAGTTTTGAATGAGTGTTTCCACTTCTATGTTAAGCATAAAGTAAAGTTTCGAGTTTAGAAAAGCGTAAACGTTTGGATTTGGACGTAGCGTCCAAAACCAAATGCAGGCTCTTCTAGACTCGAAATTTAACTTCACTCGCCACGCGTATAAAACTCTGAAATATTAATACTTTAATTTTTTTTAATGGTTAATAATGGAAATATTTAAATAACAAAACATTTACAATTTATCATCACATATTCTCAAGTCAGGTCAAATAAAACAATGTGTTAAATTAACTTATTTAGTAAGTAATTTAAAAAAATTAATAAAATTACTTTATTAGGTTAAATTTCTCGACTTAGTTTTCACATGATATTCAACCGTATTCACGAATTTGAATTAATGACTGGATTTGCAATAAATTTTCATCAGTTTCGTACTTTTTTTTATAATTTTCACAATTTCAAAGTTTCAAAGTTTCATAAAAATAGTAAATTTATGTTAATTGAATCTGTTGATTTTTATACAGTTTTTACTATTCTCGTATGTAATAAATACATAGAGAAAGTATCATTTTCATAATCATTTTCAAATCAACATTTTTGTATATCCCGGGAAGTATTAAAAATATCGAACTTTTTTTTAAAATGTAAGTTGTAGGACACTTTAAAATACTTAATATCCATAAACACGTATTATACTTTTCTGTAGCTTGAGTAGTTTTCAAGTTATTATAAAATCCATGATGACCGAGGAAACTCTAACAAGATACCAGAAATGTCAAAACTTTGCCTGTCCGCCACGACTTTTAGAGTGTTTATGCTTGACGCGGAGGGCTCATTTTTGACATAAAATTGCACGCTCGTTTGTCTGGTACCCATCTGAAAACTCAAAATCCATTAATAAAGTGTAAATAACTTGATTTCAATTATTTCTACAACTTTCATTTAAAAAATTCTTCGGGAATAAACACATTACCGTTTTAAAAATATGTCCTCTCTTTTTTTTGAACATTTGAGAAAAGAGAAAATGGTATTTTGATTTTCCTTTGGACATTCAGTTCTTAGAATTAATTGTGTGCTGAATCCAGCGGTGTTTTAATTTTTTTCGTTATATTTAGTCTTGGAATTAATTAGAGCTTAAGATGAAATAAGAATTAAAAATACATTCACGGTCTTTCAAGCGAACTTATTTTAGAGTGAAATTAAAAACACATTTCATGTCATCATTTAAAAAACAGGTAAGCTCGTGGATTTCTTACACATTATTTAAATTCAGATCTTAGTGAATGAACTAAAATTCCTGAAATTTATTTCATTTATCTGATGAAATTAGCACATAAGAGACAGATGAAATTAGCGCATAGAGATAAATTTTATTAATTTATTTGTGGCCAACTAAGATAATGAAAACAAAATAAAGAATGCAATTTGGAAATGCATTTGCAATAAAGACCAGCACTCTTTATTGCAAATGCATTTCCAAATTGCATGCGCCTTTCTGCCGTGCCTTTCTGCTTTTTATTTATTAGCGAGACATATAATTTGGCCTATCGTGTCTGCATTCCATCAAGCTATGTCTCCAATTAATTTCACAACATCATTTTCCCCTATTAAATGGATATTTCTTCGTACAACAAACGTAAAACTAAAACGACATGCAAATTTCAATCGACCATCAATTACTCAACACGATCATGAAAAATGTTCACTAATTTAATACATATCTTTTATCCTTGTGGTTAAGTTTACATACCATAGAGTTTAAAAAGACTCACTCTTAGTATGTTTATCTATTATTTGCATTCTTTGAATTCATGTCGTTCTAATAGATAACCTTGGAACAATTAATCCAACAATCGACTTTCTTTAATCAAACAATTTATTTAAAAAATATCTATAGATATTATTTTTTATCAGAATCAAAATTGAAATAATTTAATCCTTATTTTCATATCCACTTGGAAAATTTAATGAATCCGTTTATTTTTTGTACAATTACAATTTTTTATCGAGTTGATGTATGGCTTTATCTCTCCCACTGCACTTAATTATAATATAAATTAAATGTAATAATAACACATAAATAAACCGCACCTCAACGTGTATATTACCCGTAATTATATAGGAAGGAGAGCTCCGATCATTGAATTAACTTAATTAAAAGAATTTTTATAATTAACGGAGCATTCGTTCCCCACACTCACATACAATTTTAATTAATTCTCGACCGTGGCCAGTCCAATGCGCTCACCAATAATCAATAAAGTTGTGTCATAATTGAATTTATACAGGGTGTCCTACCGAAACCACACAATAAAAGTATACGGACTTTTATTTAATAGATTATAATAAGAGTTTTAACATTTATGTGAACGAGGGAGCTCTTTTGAATTACTAAGGTTTTTCCTCTTATTTTATTGTGTGTACAAAAATCAAGATGAAGTTATTAATGTCAACAAAAACTTTCTAATATAATAGCGTGTTTTGAACTTCACTTTAAATCAGTGTTGTATATGCGTGGCACATGAAGTAAAATTTCGAGTTTAAAAAAGCCTAAAAATTTTACTTCATGCTTAACCAAGGATTGAAAACGTTTGTTTGTAGCTTCAAATTCAACGCTTATAAAATAGTCTGAAAATTTAAAGTGTATACTTTATGACGATATATAGAAGTATACCTAAAAAAATTATCAAAAATCTTTAAACATCTAATGCCCGGTATTAGAAACGATTAATAAATCATTAGATAACTATTTGTGGAGTAAATTTATTTACCTAGTAAACTAATAGGCAAATACAATTGCGTATTATAAAGCAAACCTACCAAATAAATAGCAATTCTAGAAATAAATAATTTAATTAGTAGATTACAGACCGAAATTATACATTTTCATTGTGGCCATAGCTGGAACCACCAATTTGTTAAATTGAATTGTCAATATTTCAAATTAAATTGTCAATCAAATTTGAAATTTAGTATAATTCCTTATAATTATGGAGAATAACCGTGGAATAGGACTTAATTACACAGAAAAAGAAAAAGAAAGCTTATTAGAAATTATAAAAGACTTAAACGAGTGTTTTCCACTCCCAGGCTAAGCATGAAGTAAAATTTCGAGTTTAGAAAAGCCTGAAAATTTGGTTTGGTCGCGTAGCGCGAAGCGCGGAGCGGCCAAACCAAATTTTCAGGCTTTTCTAAACTCGAAATTTTACTTCATGCGCCACGCGTACAAAACACTGATTTCAAGTGAAGTTCACTTGTTTACAATATTTCAGTGTTTTCAGTGTTAAATGAAGTGCATGAAGTAAAGTTCAAATTTAGAAAAGCGAGTGTTTTAAAACTTTAATTAGTAGATTACAGACCGAAATTATACATTTTCATTGTGGCCATAGCTGGAACCACCAATTTGTTAAATTGAATTGTCAATATTTCAAATTAAATTGTCATTCAAATTGGAAATTTAGTATAATTCCTTATAATTATGGAGAATAACCGTGGAATAGGACTTAATTACACAGAAAAAGAAAAAGAAAGCTTATTAGAAATTATAAAAGACTTAAACGAGTGTTTTCCACTCCCAGGCTAAGCATGAAGTAAAATTTCGAGTTTAGAAAAGCCTGAAAATTTGGTTTGGTCGCGTAGCGCGAAGCGCGGAGCGGCCAAACCAAATTTTCAGGCTTTTCTAAACTCGAAATTTTACTTCATGCGCCACGCGTACAAGACACTGATTTCAAGTGAAGTTCACTTGTTCACAATATTTCAGTGTTTTCAGTGTTAAATTAGCGTGGCGCATGAAGTAAAGTTCAAATTTAGAAAAGCGAGTGTTTTAAAACTTAAAATGGAACTAATTTTAAAAAAGCGTATGCATAAGTATAAAAATTCTTGATTATGTCTGATTTGAAAAACTGTGGATCTTCGGCTCCTTAGAATGTCTTGTGGTTCGAATTAATCACTGTCAGGGAAGATACTATGAGCGAACTTAAATCTGACAGGGAAGATATGGTAGACATGATAACTGTAATGAAATTAATAAATACAGGTAGTAGAATTTTGACTTTTAACTGTCAAATTATTTAGAGAATAAAATTTACTTGATAGAAAAACAAACAAATAATTTACTGGGGAGATGTATTAGCCAAATAAAGTTATTTTGTGTTTATAATACTGAAATCTTTGGAATAAATTAATTTATTCCTAAAGTAAATTTTATTTAGGGAATAAAACGTTTTATAATACCGGGCATAAGTCTAAAAAATATTACGACTGAAATCTTTGAAAATAATGAAATGAATGTATATTCCAACATTCAGTGATCGCCGAATATATACTAATATTTGTTAGTCTTTTATTAAGTTTATTATATTCAACTCTTCACGTAACTCAAACCAAATATATAATATTTACCTATTTTAAATATTTAAAAACGACAATATCTTTCAAAATCAACTAAAGATATTTACATTTTTTAAAGAAGCTTAAAGTTAATTTATTTTGGAATACATTTTGAGAATTTTATGTTTATTGAATAATCCCTTCATTTTATTATCAATAAAAACAATTTTTTCATCCAAATCACAAGTGTAATTTTCAATTAAACAAAAATATGTAAATAAAACACTTTTTAACTTTGATAAGGCAAATAGCAGTAATTTAGATTTTGTAAACAAAAATACAATTAATAATTTGGGGAGACTTTGTTTTAATTGTTTTGTATTACAGGCTTTGTGGTATGCATATAACACAAAGCTGTTAAAACAAAATCTCGCTAAATTAATTAATTCTATTTTTGTTTACAACATTTGAAGAAGTTCAATTCAGTATTTTAGAAATAACAAAAACGAGATATTTTAATTTAATTTGAAGAAGACTGAAAACTAATCATTTGCACTTGAATTAATAGTTTTATTTAGAAACTATAAATTTACAGCAATAATTCGAATTATTTTAGAGCATCATATTTAACTTTATGTTTATTTACTAATGCTACTTATATAGGGTGCCCGTTTTCGACCGGCACTATGGAGATCTTGCTTATTTGAAGAGATAGAGAAGGGGTTAAATGGGGGCAAGTTGCGTATTTTAGTGCTTACTAATAATCTGCTTTCACACTTTAAATATGTTTAATTGTTGTGCTGTAATTTAAAAAAAAACTGAAATTTTCGATATTTGAAATTTTTGATAGTATTCCAAATTGGTAAAAACATTTTTAGAATAACTTTTTATGACTCGACTTATGGAGTAAGTTATAAAACAGTAGAGCTAATCGTTTATGTTTTTCAAATGTTTTTTCTTATAGGCGCATATGAAGATATGGATATCATTGAACAGAACAGAACATCGAACAGCATATTTTAAGCTGATGTGCCACATGTTGACTTTCAAAAAATATACTTTTTTATGGTTTGTTGCCATGGAAACAAGAGCGCAAAATCCACAAAAACAATTTATTAGCGTAAAAAAAATAACCAATCATTAATAGTCTAGCCTTAATAATCACGTGGATTGTCTTTCAAATAACATTTCAACTGTTGCATAGCAACTTTTTATTGTTTGGATGCCATGGCAACTTGAACAACAACAATAATTAAACAAAGGCCTATTTGTGGTAAAATGAATTTCAATGATGCGCATACATTTATATGTTTCCATTGGAAAAACAAAAGTTGAGTCTATAAAACAAAAACCAATAGATCTGAATATTTTAAACGTTTGCCATTCGATCAGTCTTAAAAAGTTGTCCCGAGAAAGTTTTTACAGAATTTAAAATAAATAATAAATAACGGAGATAAGGACGATTTGTGAAAATCCAAAATTTCAGTTTTCTTTCGAAGTACATCGATACAATTAAAGATGTTTCAAATATGAAAGCAAATTATTAATTAGACACTAAAATACACAACTTTGCCCCTATTTAACCGATTCTCTATCTCTTCAAATAACTAAAATCCCTATAGAGCCGCTCGAAAAACGGGCACCCTGTATACATAAAATACTGTAAACACAAAAATACAAAATAAAATGAACGAGTATAATATAATAAACATTAAAAAAAATGTACATGCAAAATATATAGTATGTTCAATAAAATAAAATCATTAGAGTGCCGTGGAAAATATTGTAGGTTGGCAACTATAAAATTATACATTATAATTATTATGTTTGATGTTATATACAGAGAGTTTTATGTAACACCGAACATGAGCATTTTTTCGTTTATGTATACATTAGCATACGTTGTACATTTGCCGACGCTCGGTTTATTAAAAGAATGTAATTTGAAGCTTTAAGCGAGTGTTTTCCACTCCCAGGCTAAGCATGAAGTAAAATTTCGAGTTTAGAAAAGCCTGAAAATTTTGTTTGGTCGCGTAGCGCAAAGCGCGGAGCGGCCAAACCAAATTTTCAGGCTTTTCTAAACTCGAAATTTTACTTCATGCGCCACCGCTACAAAACACTGACATATTACGAAGTTTAAAACACGCGGCTAAACTTTACATTGAATTAGTGTTTTGTACCGATGGCGCATGAAGTAAAATTTCGAGTTTAGAAAAGCCTGAAAATTTGGTTTGGCCGCTCCGCGCTTCGCGCTACGCGACCAAACCAAATTTTCAGGCTTTTCTAAACTCGAAATTTTACTTCATGCTTAGCCTGGGAGTGGAAAACACTCGCTTAAAGCTTTATATTGAATTCTTTTAATAAACCAAGCATCAGAAAATGTGCAACGTATGCATATGGATACTTCAAAGAAAAATTCTCGTTATTAAAATGTTCGGTGTTACATAAAACTCTCTGTATGTCAATTCCTAAAGCGTGTAGCCAAATTAAATTCTAAAAAGGATAAAATCATGGCACTCTAGAGGTTTTTTTTAACATACGATATTATTGTCATAAGTGGCAAATCAAAATCTAGTCTAATCGGTTTTGTTTTGTTTTTTCTAAAAAAAAAAACAAAAAACAAATAAAATAATGAGGTTTCAATAAACCGCTTATTATTATCACTCATGTCATTTAAATAAATATATCTTGAAAACAAAACAAGATAGGGAATGCCATTATAGATCAATGCAAAATTGAATTTGAGATATGTTAAAATATATAGGGTGTTACGTTAGAAAAAAAAATACTCGTTTAAAGTTCACTAAATGTGATATGAAATTTTGAGCACAAGTAAGTTAGTGACGACTTCCGATGTAATCAGAAGTCGTACGATCCTGAAGATATTTTCATTAAGGAGACCATACTCGTATAAGTAAATAATAAAAATCTCACTAGAAGTCTGTATCCTTTTTACACAATGTAACATACCTGAAACGTGGATTGTCTTTTAAATTTATAATTTTTATTTGAAGTTAGAGTTAGTTTTAATGAGAGTGTATCAATTAGAAACGAGCTAGTGGTTTCCATTCCTAGATTAACCCATTATGTGCCATTGATGCATATACGCAACATTTTTAATTTTATGTTGATTTAATTACTAAATAACTTAATTTGATATATTATATTATTTAACTTGACTTGAGAATGTATGAAGAAAAACGTAAATATTTTGTTATTTAAATATCTTGATAATTACTCATTTAAATGAAATGTTTTCAGTGTATTTCTAACTTCACATTATTTCAGTGTTTTATACGCGTGGCGCATGAAGTAAAATTTCGAGTTTAGAAAAGACCCGAGAAAATTTGTCTCGGGTCGCTGCGCGACCCTCGACAAATTTTCTACGCGGGGCTTTTCTAAACTCGAAATTTTATTTCATGCTTAGTCTGGGAGTGGAAATACACGTTCTAAACTTTATATTGCACGTTTTTATACAAAATCGACGAATACCTTATTTATATTTCAAAGAAAACCTTATAGAATGTAATACAATAAGTCATTCGTAGAAATCATATAAAGAAGTGTAGAATTTTACCTAAAATCCACTTTTAGAGTTTACAGCGTATACATTATTTATATTTAAAAGAAAACGTTATAGAATGTAATACAATAAGTCATTCGTAGAAATTATATTAAGAAGTGTAGTATTTTACTTAAAATCCACTTTTAGAGTTAACTCTATAATTGCTCGGCTGTTAATGGGTTAAGCATGAAGTAAAATTTCGGCGTATACATTATTTATATTTAAAAGAAAACCTTATAGAATGTAATACAATAAGTCATTCGTATAAATCATATAAAGAAGTGTAGAATTTTACCTAAAATCCACTTTTAGAGTTAACTCTATTGCCCCTATTCTCTAATTTTTCGATAATGAACGATTCGTTCATGAACGAAAATCGTTAAGACCGGATTTAATGATAGATGTAACGAAAATCGTTCAAAAGTTATTCAGTATCTGACTTCGTTAGAAAAATTGTCATGGATTCGTTAATGAACGATGAGCGAATGTTTTTAAGACGGGTAATATGACAGCGTCAGTTTTACGTGTATTATCTAACCTAGAAAACCACACGCTAGTAAGCAAAATGGACAACAAAAAAGATGTACAAAAACCAGCAGCCAACAATATATGTTGTACATTGAGGACCAATAAGCTATCTCCAGAAAATCCAAATGTTTTGGATTTGACTTGGGAAAAACTTTCAAGTAAATTGAATGCTTCAGGGGGTCTACAAAAAAGTGTTTCAGATTGGAAAAAGGTAGGTACTCAAGTATAAATTGGACAATTGTTGTGTAAAATAATTGTAATAACATTGTAGGTATTTGCGGATTGGAAATGTTCAGTGAAAAAAAAGGCCAGGAAACTTAAGTTGTCACAAAATGGTACAGGTGGTGGCCCTCCTGAGAAAGTCTTGAGTGATTTAGAAGAGAAACTAATACAAGTAATTGGAAAAGTTGTAGTAGATGGCTTTCTTGCAGTACCAGAAATTGGGTTGATAACTTCAGATGACGGTAAAAATGTTGAAAATGAACAAGATAAAAAAATGTTAATTGTACTATTTTATTCCTTATTGTTCAGCCGAGTAAATATTGAATCTTAACAAAACATTTATTATATCAGATGATACAAGTTGAAATAATGCAATAATTAACATTAGACAAACAATAATAATTATGTATTTCTTCCAGGTTGCGATGAAGTATTACAAGTTGATAATCATAATTACATTGCCATAACACCTATTGAACAAAACCAATTAGGTAGGAAGGCAGGAAACAATAAACGTAAATGTTCTAATTCACCTCCAAGGACTCCAAACCCAAAGAAACAAAAAAATAATACCAGCTATCAAAGTAAATTGTCTCTCGGCACTGCTATCTCTAAACTCTCAAATATTATAAACAATAAGAGCAACATAGAAAATGAAGTCAACCAAAGTTTAAATAACATTAAAAGCAATTTAGAAGAACTTGTACAAATAGAAGATCAAAAATTAAAAATGTTAATCTTTGAATTTCAACAAAAACATCCAGATACAACCATTGTTACTTTATTAATTTAGTATATTCTTATGTATTTTATTTTAAATTACTATTTGCACATGTAGATCTGTCCCAAATATTAATATAAACTTAATGTAGGTAATTTCAAACAATTTAAGATTCATATTTTCCTTTTTGTTTCTTATTAATGTTATAAATATAAGTAGTATCTATATATTAAATTATAATAAAATTATGCAAAATGCTGAGCGATAATATTGTTTCTTGTGTTACGACCTTGATTTAATAAGTCATCATTGGGATCATCATCATCACCATCATCACTATCCTCTGAAAATAGTATACTGAAATTTAATATGAACGGCCGTGAAATATTAATAAAATACACCTTCTATTATTTCTGCATTCTCGAAGTTCCAATTCCTATTCCTTAATTTATTGTAGATTGCAGCACAGGCATAAATTATTGTAGCGGCAACATTTGGTTTATAGTGCAAAACGCGGTCTCTACGTAGACATCTGTAATTCACAAACAAATTAAACGAAATCAAAGCTCGATGAAAATATATCTTACCGAAAATATGCTTTAAAAACTCCTATACATCGCTCTACGCTATTTCTTACACGAATGTGTTGTGCAGTATAACGCCCTTCAGGTGTATTCGGATTTGCTCCCAGAATGGGCGTCATCAAAAATGGTTGAAGAGGATATCCAGAATCCCCCAACAACCACGTTGTTCTGTTTACATTATGATTATTTCTAAGGAATTCTTTAATTATTACTCATCATCCAAATTGCTGCATCATGTACTGATCCAGGGTATCTAGCATTTATATTAAAAATTTTCAAATCTGAATCACAGATTATTTGGCAGTTTATGCTGTGATATGATTTTCTATTAATGAAAACATTTCCTGGATTGTCTGGATCATTAGATGGTGGAGGGACTATCGCAATATGAGTGCAGTCAATACATCCTATTATCCCAGGAAATTGAAACTTTTCAAAAAAGCCTTGTTTTACCCTAGTAATGCTTTCTAAAGTTGTAGGAAAATGAATATAATTATTGACCAAATGTTCGTTTCTGACGGTTGTAACCTCAGACAAACATCGACTAACCGAAGCTTGAGATAAAGCACAATGATAGTCTACTCCAACAATTTTCTGATAACTACCATGAGCATAGAAGTGCATTGCTGTAATAAATTTTATTACAGCTGGAATTTTTGTATTTCTTCTCGCTTGATTTAAATGAATTTCAACTTCGTTAAATAATTCAAAACATAAATGTCTAGGAAGCCGATAGAGTTGACGAAAACTATTTTCAGGCAATTCGAAAGGGTTTGAATTATCTCTCATTCGTCTTCTCAAGTTCCTAAAGTCTTCCCTATTAAAAATGTGAATATTATTAATATTACTTTGGCGGGAGTGCCATTTTTCTCTTTTAATTGCCATCTAAAGCAATGTATAAGCAAAATATATTATATTAACTGTAATTTCGGGCCACGTGAACACAAGCCAATGCATAGTGAGCCGTAGAAATAGTCTTACGGCCAAAAATTTAGCACCGCTAACTCTTAACAAATATACAGATAAATTAATATACCTTCTCTGTACTTCTTCAAATATTAAAATAATTACCTGCTCCATTTGGTGTCAGGATTAATTAAACAAAACAATAAAACATTCAGTTTGATACTTAACGAACGCTATAAATATGTCGTTTAATAACGATCGAGTTTAAACGTCATCATCGTTTATGAACGGTTGTCATTTTTTTAGAGAATAGCAAAAACGTAACGAAACGTCAAAATACCGATTTTTTTTCAATAACGAATCGTTCGATTGTCGATAAAAGTTAGAGAATAAGGGCCTATAATTGCTCGGCTGTTAATGGGTTAAGCATGAAGTAAAATTTCGAGTTTAGAAAAGTCTGAACGTTTGGATTTGGACGCGAAGCGTCCAAATCCAAACGTTCAGGCTTTTCTAAACTCGAAATTTTAATTCATGTGCCACGCGTATAAAACAATGATTTTAAATGAAGTTCAAAGTATACTCCTTAGGGTTACTTTTACAATCCCTAATTAAAAGATTGATAAAATAGATCTTTGGTACTGTACTGCCTGGTTTAAACCTTTAGCAAACGGCCTTTTGATTATACAATCGTTTAATGGAACCTACTTTTTTAAATGTTAAAATTTACTTCAAATGACATGAAAATATTTTTATTACTTTTACACCTGTTTTAAACTACGCTGCATTATTTACTGGAATAACTGAATACAAACTAGTGAAAGTTTGCAGTACGTTTCCCACCAGTCATGTATATTGATTATAATATTAACAATATCAAAAAATGTTTCAAATGAAAGTTGCAGATCTTTTACAATTCTTGAAATCAAGCGACGAGCGTGCAACTTTACTTGAGGCATAATCCCGCATAATCCCTGGAAACCGTTATGAACGCGCATAGTTTTGACAAAATATCTATCTTGTCAGATTTTTATTGGTCATCATAGATTTTTTGTTTGTTCGGTTATTTTGTGAAATTCGCCAAAAACCTAAGTTTATAGGGATTTATTGAACGAAAGAAAAAACAATAGACTCTATAGCCTATTGTTTTTTTTTTTTCATTCAATGCTTCTTGAAATACTTTGCTACTATATAAGAGAATAAAAAGACGACGCACAGTGGGACGAAACCTCGAAAAGCTGGCCATAATATGAAGGTGTTGTGCGATTTGTCTGAAATTACGTATATAAGGGTTTTCGACCATGGTGATCACGAATCCGGTATCAAATTTTCAAAAAACAAAATGGCGGATCCAATATGGCGGACCAAAATGATTAAATAAGGTTTGTTTTACATAAAAATCAGTACATTAGGGTTTTTGACCATGGCGATTACGAATCCGGTATCAAATTTTCAAAAAACAAAATGGCGGATCCAATATGGCGGACTAAAACGATCAAAAAAGGTTTTTTTTACCTAAAAGTCAGTACATGGGGGTTTTCGACCATGGCGATCACGAATACGGTATCAAATTTTCAAAAAACAAAATGGCGGATCCAATATGGCGGACGAAAACGATCAAAAAAGGTTTTTTTTACCTAAAAATCAGTACATGAGGGTTTTCGACCATGGCGATCACGAATCCGGTATCAAATTTTCAAAAAAACAAAATGGCGGATCCAATATGGCGGACTAAAACGATCAAAAAGGGTTTTTTATATAAAAATCAGTACATTCAGGTTTTTGAACATGGTTAAAAAGTTGTATCTGAACATACATTTATTTATAACATTCGTTTGTACATTTCTTAATCGCTAACCTCATCGCTATATTAATCTAATCGCTGACTTAATCACTATCCGACGATTCGTCACAGTCAGTTGACGATTCTACTGCAGATTCAGAATCCTCTGCCTCGCTACAAGATGGTGACACGGACGGCGGAATCAACATCTCTAATGTTTCCGGGAACAGATTTCGAAGTTTTTTCTGTGGTAATTTCCTCAAACCCGTGATCAGAGGATCGGACGAAGCCAAAAGCCGTAAAAAAATGTCCTCCATCGTTTTAGCCCGGCTATGTTTTCGTGCGAAATCTTCCCGAAATCGTTTGATGTACTTGTTACATGACTCCTGCGCATCTTCTGACATCTGCCCTATTGGGAGTAACGCAGAAGATATTATTTCGGCGCCATGAATCAGAAGTTTGTGGACGGACGTCGGCATATAATACCACGGATACAAGTCCACAAACTTCCGTGCTGTAGCCAACGAATATTCCTCGAAACGCACAAGATTGACATCATGGCCAGAGGAAATCGTTTGCAATATAATGTAGAACCTTTTGATCAAATCCTCATCAATACCAGTAATTAACGAGGAAATGTCATGGTGCTCGAAAAATCGCCGGGCCGTGTTCCCATCGTTGGAGCTACCGTAGCCGTGTTTGGGTTGGTCTACGATGAGCCCCAAACGCTTCCGGAACCCTTCCTGGATATTTTTTTTACGACTTTCGACTTTCGTCTTTTCCTCTGCATCACGGACCTGCCACTTCTTCACTTCAAGTTTGTACGACACGTGCAAGCAGCACTCGAAAAACCTTATCCATGCATGCAAAGATGAAATGCCATACTGGAGATTCTTCTCTATGACTTTGTTTTGCACCATGCTATCAATGTCGTTAAACTTTTTGCTTGTTGCACCGCAAATGTTGCAGCGCTGAGTCGAAGAAGTCCCAGTAATGGCATTGCACACTTTACTGTCAATCATGGTTAAAGCCAGGTCGAAGTGAACCGAAATGGCTTTTCCATCGATGACTGTTTTATACGGGATAAGGTTTTTCTGTTGTTCCTGGATGTTTTCAGTTTCTTTTACAGTATTTTCGACGTTTTCGTGTAAAAATTGTATGTGAATAGGCCTGCAGTATCGAGGGGAGGATGGTCGCGGGTTTTTCCATATAATAAGCTGATCGGAAGACAACAGTTGTAGCGGGACGAGAGACGTGAGAAAGATGCTTGAATCGGATATGCTGTCATCGGAAAATGATTGCTTATAATTGCTTTGACCAGAACTGCCATCACAACCCCACTTAGCAATCAGTTTCAAGACTCCAACACTCTCAGAAGTCAAGTTTTTAACCACTTCTTTTTGACTGAGCAGAATACGTCCTACCGTGTGGTCCAATAAAGATTGAAGTTGGACTTCCGCACTGCTCTCGGTGACCGATATGTACTGCCTGGATGGATAGCAGTCCAGTTTTGCTTTCGATACGGCTCTGTAGGGCGGGAACAGTTTGCACTTGTGTCTAAGGCCTGCATTTCGTAAGCCCTGATACTGTCCTTTCGATAGTTTTTGTTCAAGAAAGACAGACAGGGCTTCATCGGCTGACATTTGGCTTTCCGGGACGAATTCCAAAGATCGCCTGTACTTCTCGGCTGTTGATGAATGAGCCAGACCAACATCCTTAAGGAAGAAAATGAGATAACGTTACAATTCAAGTTGATGAAAATGAAACATGTTGTTGATCAAAGTGTGCAACATTAATTCATTACTATATTTTTCTCGAATAGTATTATTTTGCACGCGTTCAACGTGGACTTTTCGAGCGCCACGCGCGAGAAAAGTACCACTTTTAACGCGGGTGTCGAGAAAATATGTTGTACCTTAACCACTTTTGCGGCTTCAACATTTCCCGAAGCTCGAAGACTCATCTGTGTTGCAAATGCCAATTCCGCCGCGCTCACCTCGGAACGGATGTTTTCGGTCCTTCTGCGTTTTGCCCTTTCACTCAGTTGCAGAAAATCCGACGGAGGTCGGCCTGTAATTAATCGAGATATATGAAATTATTTGCATTAATTAATCAAGAGTATTTATTATATATTAAAAAAATATGTTAATCACCTTTCTGCACTGGCGTTTTTGCACTCGACTCTATTTGCAAGGAATGGCAGGTGGAGAGCCAGTCCTTGTATTTTTCGAGAAATATATCTTCTCTCCTTGCAACTTTCTGCCACTTCGATCTGATCTCGTGCAATAATTTTCGAATCCATGGTTTGTCGTTTTCGCTCAACGTAAATGGTCGTCCAGTTTTTGTGGACACGTGCTGTTCAATGGAATCCAAAATAATGGAAGCGTTTTCGTTTAGTTTTCCTTTGAGAAGGACAAAAAGGTCTTTCCTTGAAACATTCAAAGTTGACGGATGATCAGTTTCTGAAACAAAATCAATCAATGTCAATACAATCGACTCCAAATTTATAATGAATTTGATTACGTTTATCGCGCTAATTAAACCAAATTTAATAAATCACAGTAACCTTATTCAAAAGAAACCAAAACACAGTGTCAAATACTTCTCTAAATAATCTCATTTGAAAAAAACTTTTTTAAATAAATGTCAATTTATAAATAGTAATCTAATTACTTGTGTTTACGTTATGTAATTATAATTTATGAATTTACAAAGTAATAGTGAATTTTGAATGTAATAAAATGGAATTCTTTATTTGAACCGAAATTACCAGTAATTTATTGTAATTGTAATCATAATGAATTTGATTACGTTTATCGCGCTAATTAAACCAAATTTCATAAATTACAGTAACCTTATTTAAAAAAAAACAAAACACAGTGTCAGTATACTTTCAAATGCATAAATACGTCTTCTAATTTATCAGCTGTATATTAAGATTCTTAAGTTTGTAATAAAATAAATTGGATTACAAACGGATTAGCAGTTATTAGCAGCTGTTTTTTTGCTTATAATGTTCGTAATAATATTATCTGTAAGGGCCGCAAAAGCATTTGACTGAACACGACGGTATTCACAACTATTTTTATGTGTAAAGAACAAAGAAAAAAGATGTTTTTTGTTATTTTAGGGCTACAAAGATTGTTCATTACAGATCAACAAGATTGTTAATTAACTTTTGCGAAGGTCACAATTATTCTACTTACCTTGTGGAGACGAATCCATTTTGCGGCGACCAATTCCATTGAGAGCACGAGATGTTATGACTGTTTGAAAGTTAGGTTAAAACCGGTCGGCATTAGGGCCGGATTTTCGACGCGTAAAGGCCCGTTTTCAAACGCCTGCACAGCTTAAGTACGGTTCACAGACCGAAAACTAATAGGTGTTTTGGATAGGCCAATTATTGCTCTATACAACTAGTAACTTGAAAATCCCCAGATAGTAACTTTTTTTTTGACTTTTGGCCAGCTTTTCGGCGTTTCGTCCCACTGTGCGACGCCCAGATTTATATGACAAACAAACATTTTTGACGAACGAACATTTTTGTTCTTCCAAAAGACATTAATAGACTGATTTATTAAATTAAGATCAAATATATTAATTTTCTAATTGTTTTATTGAGTTATGTGGAGTATTTAATCACAAATAAAAACACTTTTATTACTTAATTCACTTTTATTTTTAATCGTTAGATGTACATTTCGAGTGCAATCAATAATAATTATTATCAATAACTAATGTATTATTAATTTTGTAAATTAAATTCACTGGGTTCTGTTTTACTTACATTTGTTTTACTTTTCACTAGTCTAGTAAAAAAGTATCCGATAAGATCAAATAAAAAATCAAGACAAAAATCAAGACATATCTCTAGGTATTGCAAAAGTGGTTCTCGTAAATTCAATTTGGTTAGATTATTATTAACTGCAAATAAAAGTAGTTTTCTCAATTTCAATTTACTTAATCGCTACGAGAATGATCACAGGTAGTAAAAACACACCTTTCGACCAAATTTTTATCCGAACTGACCGCCCATTTGAGAGGATTATAACACAGGGATCTGTCGTTTCGACAGAAACGTTAACCGATTTTATATCGACGGCAACACCCTTTATTAGGTATTATGATCGTTTCGGCCGTTCCGGACGTCAGATAAAGAGTGACATGCGTCAGCGGGGCCGTTCGGCGCGGCAGGAGGTCCACCGTCTGAAAAAAGTCATTTCCGAGGCGCCACCGGTGGCGGTCACTCTTTGAAAAGACGGCGTTCGGGAAGAACAAAGGAGGCGAGGTCCAGTTTTTAATTTTTTCCTACTTTTGAAGAGCCGCGTTATGAATTATGATGGTTAATTTCGGTCTTACTCGGGTCTTTTAAATAGGGGAGAATAATCATTTGTTTTGATTAAAATAGAGTTTAGAAAAACCCACAGTTTAAAATATTTAATAAAAAAATTACACGAAATATTATTCTATCATCGGAAACACTGCAATTTATCAACGATTTCCGTGTTATAGTATTTAACAAAATACAATAATTTCGTAAATTTAATCAAATTGGAATTACAAAAAAATATGTAGTAAGTTATGAAACATTTCCGTGGATACTTATGTTGTTTATTTGATTGTTGTTTATTTTGATTAAATTAGGATCATGATAAAAATGGTATTTATTGTATTTTTCTTTAATAAATTCAATTCACGAAAAATTATAAATTACTATTCCAGTACTAATTTGTTAAATTTTAACAAGTTAGTATACTGACTTGTTAAAATTTTACAAGTCAGTAGCTTGAAAACATAACCTTACTTGTTTAATACCGTCTATTGATAAATTGACGTTTACAAATGAGAGACAAATAAACCCATTAACGACCGAATAATAATAGAGTTGATTGTAAAAGTTGGTTTTATTATTTATGATTTTTATGAAAGACTTATTGTTTTACATACTGTACATTTTTATTTTAATCATACGTAATGTTTACGCTGTAAATTTTCAGACATTCCCCGATTTTATATTAAATCGTGCAATATAAAGTTTCGAACGAGAGTTTTCACTCCCAAAAAATGTCAGTGTATTTCTAACTTTACAATATTTCAGTGTTTTATAATGTGATTTGTAAATACAGGGAATTTTTCTTTCAGGTATACATATGCATACACTGTAATTATTACGGCATTCGTTGTTTATTTTTTAATATTTTAATTTGAATCTTTAAACGAGGGTTGTTCACTCCCAGACTAAGCATGAAGTAAAATTTCGAGTTTAGAAAAGCCTAAGAATTTGGATTGGCCGCGTAGCGAAGCGGAGCGGCCAATCCAAATTAGGCTTTTCTAAACTCGAAATTTTACTTCATGCGCCACGCTTAAAAACACTGATTTACAGTGAAGTTTAAAAATAACACACATACAACGATTATAGGCAACCGAATATACGTTATAGTTATTGGATTGCATATAATCACTGTTTTAATCAATTTGTTCAGCGCAGAATTTGACTCATGTTTTATTCATATCTACATATTATATTTCTAAAACCGTATATTTTAAACTTTACGATATTTCAGTGATTTATATGCGTGGCGCATGAAGTAAAATTTCGAGTTTAGAAAAGCCTAATTTGGATTGGCCGCTCCGCTTCGCTACGCGGCCAATCCAAATTTTCAGGCTTTTCTAAACTCGAAATTTTACTTCATGCTTAGTCTGGGAGTGGAAAACCCTCGTTTAAAGATTCAGATTAAAATATTAAAAAAAAAAAACAACGAATGCCGTAATAATTACAGTGTATGCATATGTATACCTGAAAGAAAAATTCCCTGTATTTAAAAATCACATTATAAAACACTGAAAATTGTAAAGTTAGAAATAAACTGACATTTCTTTTTTTTAATGAGTAATAATCGAAATAATATAATATAATAAACAAAATATTTAAATTGGTCTTCCTACATTTTCAAGTCAGGTCAAATAATATAATATATCAAAATAACTTATTTAGTAATTTAATTAACAAAAAATTAATAATGTTGCGTGTATGCATCAATTGCGCTTAATGGGTCAATAATAAATAATAACGTTTTGGTCATATTTTATTTTAACATTACTATAAAGGGTGTCCCAACAAGAGCGCCGGATTTAAATTTGCCGCCATTTTGTTAATACGAGTTGTACGGTGATTTTTTTTGACAGTTGTCAAGTACAGACCACGCGATTTAAAAATATGGAGAAGTATTCAAACGAACAACGTTTAATTATTGTAAAAACACATTACAAAAATGGTGAAAGTTTTGCGAAAACAATTCGCATATTACGTCAAGTTTTCGGTCGCCATTATGCGCCAAATGAATCGACAGTGAGACGTTTAATTACAAAATTTGAGACCAAATTTACGCTGATGGATCAGAAGACCATTGTTCGTCGTCGTCCTTGTCGGTCACTCGAAAATATAGACACAGTAAGGGAATCTGTGGCCGAGAATCCAGGAACTTCCATTCGGCATCGTGGTCAAGAATTAAACATTTCCAAAACTACTATGCAACGAATTTTAGTAAAAGATCTGCATTTGCACGCGTACAAGATTCAATTGGTGCAAGAAATCAAGCCAAGGGACCATGAGCAGCGCCGTGGATTTGCTGATTGGGTGTTGGAACATCATCAAATTAATCCGGATTTTTCGAAGAAAATAATTTTTTCAGATGAGGCACATTTTCAACTCGACATATACGTAAATAAACAAAACTTTCGGATTTGGGGTGCTGAAAATCCTTGTGTGATACTCGAACAGCCAATGCATCCACCGCGAGTTACGGTTTGGTGCGCATTTTGGGCTGACGGAGTGATTGGGCCGTATTTCTTTGAAAATGCGGCTGGAAATGCGCTAACTGTTACTGGTGTGCGGTATCGGGAAATGTTAACGGAGTTTTTGTGGCCCGAATTGGATGTAATTGATGTGGAGCACATGTTTTTCCAACAAGACGGTGCGACCTGCCACACAGCACGTGAAACAATGGTGTTACTGCAGACCAAACTTCCAGGCCGTGTCATTTCTCGATTTGGCGATCAACATTGGCCACCAAGATCGTGCGATCTAACGCCGATGGATTTTTTTCTTTGGGGCTATGTGAAGCAAAAGGTGTATGCAAATAAGCCTGAAACAGTTCAACATCTTAAAGAGGAAATACGGCGCGTTATTTGTGAAATACAGCCACATTTATGCGAAAACGTTATTCAAAATTTCAACAAAAGAATAACCCTGTGCCAGAGGTTTCGTGGTGGCCATTTGCCTGATGTTGTATTTCATGTTTAATCGGAACTATTTTTCTTTATGTTGAAACAAAAATGTTTGCTTAATTTAAACAATAAATTTGTTTTTCTTTATAATTAAATCCGGCGCTCTTGTTGGGACACCCTTTACTTGTAACTAATGTTTATTTATTTTTTGATGTTCAAATTTAACGAAATACTTTGTTTGACAGAACACCGGTTAGTTCCCACTAATATAATTAAAGTTAAATAAATAATAATAGGGAAATATTCTCGTAATTTTATATTTGATAATATAGAAATATTCTCGTAATTTTATATTTTATAAATAATAAGATTATTAATAGGCTCAATAATCTCAAAGGAAAATATAAAACAATATACGTTAACGAATTAATATTCTGATTGTTACAAGTATGCAGGTTTGCAAGCAAAAAGGATAAGGATGAAGAAAATAAATAATTAATTAAATTATAAGCAAGTAATAAGAGGATGTTGTTAGAGGTATACATTTCCACAAATACACAATAAAAATAATCACACCGCATAAATTCACACAATAAAATATTGAATCAACACAAATTGTAACGCAAACTTCTCGACGGTTATTAAGACAATAAGGTATCTGGCGGAATTTATTCTGTAATTATTTTGGGCATTATTTATGCATCGGTTCCAACTTTGGCATGCTTTGGCATTGGACGTGTGTAATTATTGTTAATTCCCTTTGAAATATTCAGGGGCGGAGTGTGCAAGCCGGATAAATATTAATGAAATATAAAGTTCTCGTTTGTGAATTATTGAGGGCGGCATGTTTATTTAAAAACAAAACTACGGAATCAATACGAGCGAAAATTACATGTTTTAACCGGACTATATACACACGCATCACTTATTTTCATTAAATAATCATTTCTGTTATGTCGGTGAAATTCTAATTCTGAAATGTACTCGTCATTGTTCAGAGTTCAGTGTATAAATTAATTTATGATTTTTATACAACTTTCCTTTCTTTTAGGCACACATCCCACACACACATCCCAATGTATACACTGTACATTTTTAGGGATTCGTTGTTTTTCTTAAAGTGTTCAATTTGATGTTTCTAACGAGTGTTTCCAATCCTTGGTTAAGCATGAAGTAACATTTCGAGTTTAGAAACCAAATTTTTAGGCTTTTCTAAACTCGAAATTTTACCTCATGCGCCACGCGTATTAAACACTTACTTAATGTAAAGTTCAAAGACATCTGTATTATTACATCACAAGATTTAAAAAATAACCATTAATTTCAATAAAATAAAACACTTTAACTTTGTTTGTATAACATAATATTTTTTAGTTTTGTGACCGCAGTTTCGGCAACTCAACTTGCCATTATCAAACGGAGGGATTTAAATTACGGTATGGTACCGGTATATATACAAGAATGTTTATTTACAAAATAGCATTAAAAATAGGGGTATGCACTTAATCAACCGGGTCGTTAATTAGGGGAATTTCTGGATTAGCGCGGGCTTTCTGTATTTCTAACGATTCTAAAAGGTGCATTTTTCGACCGTTTTCGGCATAATAAATGATCTTAAGTACATCCTCGCCAAAAAAATGGTTTTCATCGATGAGGTGTTTAGAGAAATTTGATTTTCTGATTGATTTAAACGAAAAGATCGCTGATGTTCTTTGAGCCGAGTGCTAAAATTACGACCAGATTGACCTATCCATCACAATCGGGACAAACAAGCTTATAAATACCGGATTTACTAATATTACATTGTTTTGTTTTGTTATTAAAAATGTGGTTTTCTATTTTACAAAATATTTTAAAAGTAATGTTAATATTATGTTTCTTAATGATGTTTTTAATTTGTAGGCTGATATTATGGTTTAACACCAATAGACTTTCTTTGAATGCGGGAAAAACTGTAAACCAGGTATTGTCTTTAAGCACAGATGCCACAAACAACTGTTTAATAAAGTTCCTGGGTATCAATTTAGATTCCAAATTAAATTGGCATGCCCATGGTGACTACATTTCAAAAAAACTATGCTCTGCTATCTTCCTGTTACGCAATCTGACGAATTCCTTACCTCAATCTTCTCTAAAAACAGCATATTTTGGTATGTTTCACAGCCACATAACCTATGGAGTAGTATTGTGGGGACACTCGTCTATGATGACTCGCCTATTTTCTCTGCAGCGTCGTGCCATCAGAGTGCTGGCAAATGCCTGCTACAGAGATGATTGCAAATAATTCTTCATTAATATGGGAATACTCACTTTACCGTCTGTCTTTATTCTGGAGTCATTAAAGCATATTCGCAAACATATCGACTCGTACACTACCCATCAACAAATTCACTGCTATTCCACAAGAAATAGCAGCCTACTTTATCCTGAATACCATCGCATATCCAAGGCGAGAAGTGCCACCAACTATTATGGTCCTAAGTTGTTTAACTTATTGCCACAGCACATAAAACACCTGTCTGTGACAAATTTTAAGACAAGGATTAAAGCCTACCTCTTGAAAAAGGCATTCTATACCATCGATGATTGCTTGTCCAATAAGTTCCTAGATTTTGTGTAATTGTTTTTCTTTTATCTGTCCATATATATACATATATACATGTTCATGTTGATTGTCTACTTTTATAGATCAAAACATGTTAAAGGTTTGAACTCTGACGTGTGTAAACTACTGTAATAACACAAATTTTATAATAAAAAAAATAATAAAAAATAAAAAAATATTACCGAAATAAGTAATTGATCCGAAAGGTGCTTTCTGTATTGAAGGATTACCTGCATACAATAGTTTTTGAATTTTCTTAATGCTTTGTTTTTTCCACATGTTATTTATTAAGTTGGAGTTGCAACTAACAATGGTTACAACTACATTGTAATTATGATTATGTTTATCAACTAAAATTGAATTTATGTGCAAACAATGTAAGTATTAATTTCACCCAACCAGTTAATTTGTCTCTGGACTATCAGATGAAGAAATAAATTTCGGAACACCGCTCTCAAACGTTCAATGAAGAAAATATATTTGACACCAAGAACTAAATGCCAGAAAGAAAATAAATATAGGGATGTATTCAGCACACTCAAAATTCTAAGCACTGGATGTCAGAAAGAATACAATAATACGATTGGATGTAGCACTCTCTGGGTTATCAGATGAGGAAATAAAATTGGAAAGGTTAATGAAAAACTATTAAACCTTAAGGACTTGGTGTCCATCTGTGGTTTTAGTAAACCCAGGGGTCGCGGGTTCGAGTCCTGCCGGGTGGGGTTATGTTAAAATACAAAATGATTCCACCCGGGTCCATGGATGTGTGCGAATATGTTTGTGGCGTCTAAATATAGTTAAATTTGAAAATATATAGGTAAATTGGTGGAATGGCTTAAAGGTAATATCCAATAAATGTTTATAAAATTTAAAAAAATAAAAATACTTGTTTTTTTATTAGTGTTTATACAAATGGGATAAAAAGGTTAATTTAACATAAAAAATGATTTCACAATGAATAATTCAGCAGAATTAACCTTCTAGACTTATAAATGTTTCAACAAACGATGAAAAAAAAACCTGGCGAGTGTAATTTTTCCGCACGCCCCTTTCCCCTGAGTTTTCGCAACCATCAATCGTCGATTATTATACAGCGCGCGAGTAAAGGAGGCGAATGCAAAAGGCAATTTAATAATTCGTACCGTCCCACACGTATTATTGTATTATCATTTCCCGTCATTACGAATGATTATAAAGAAAGAAAGGGAAAAAATGCGCACGGTAGCGAAACGCGAAAATGCAAAATGCAAAATGGCCGGGGCAATAATTAGAGAGGCCGCGGTCTGGGATTAAAATTTTTCAGCTTTTATAAATTCATTCATATCAGATGCGAAAATATGAAAAACGGGCCTTTGCGTGAGCCGAACAATTACCGGCAATTACACGTAAATTACCGCGCGGTTTTCGACAACGACGCGAAGAAGGCTGCTGTTATTACGTGTCGGGGGGTTGAGAAGATTCTTTAATCCGTGTTATTAATTGGTAACACAGGATGAGCGCCCTGTTTTACTCTAATTGCTTTGAATTTATGTCTTATTATGCATTTTAAAAATTAAACATCTTCAGGGAATTCAATTGCAGTTGTAAACATGAATATCTTGAAATGTAAATGTTATGGTTCACTTTTTAAATTTTAATATACAGAGAATTAAGTATAGAGGAATTAAGTATAAAGCAATTGTTTTTATAAGAGCAGTCAATTTATTGTTTCCACTCCTTGATTAAGCATGAATTGAATCTTCGAGTTTAGAAAAGCCTGGAAATTTACCAATTAAACTTAAGCAGTATATATTGAACTTCACTTGAAATCAGTGCAGTGACGTCTCGTGATCTAAGAAAGTGGGTCGGTTAAATGAAGGCAAGCTGCAGGTAGTCAACCTAATTTTTTGGTGGTTATTAAATATTATTTATATACTGTCGATGCACTGTGTGGAAATACGGTCCCGGCAAATTTACCATACTCAAGTAAACCATTTGAACGTACGTCCACGGTTTACCCCAAACCCTAACAGAAAATACCCCCTTTAGCAATACTTTACCCCCAAAAATTTAGAATTTGATTTATGTAAATAAAATTTAATTCAATTTAGAACAATATATTTTAAAACTGTTTTTTTTTTCTTTCAATGAGTGTTTGATATAGTCTTTGTAAGACTAACTTTTAGATTGCGAAAAGAATCGCACTTTTAATGTTTGAAGTATTCTGCAACCAAGAATTGGAAATTTCATTTATAATTATGTTTGAATGGTAACGTGACCGCCAGTCTAAGGTGTCAAATTGTTTAGAGAGAATGGCAAAGCTATACTGATGAGAGATAAATCTCGAAACGCGTCTATATGTATTAATAAATAAACACAAATTAACAAAATGAGAGAAAAAAAACAAAAAACAAATGCTTCACCTTCCAAAATTAAACTAAATTTACCTGCTTTTAAATTCTCTACGTCCCCTCTTTACTTAATAATATTTTTAATAAAAGTTGTAGATAATATAAAAATTGGCGGTCATGAAATATTTTGTTTTGTTTCAACCATCAAATGAGGAAAATAAAAAGTGTCCTTTCATTTTGTTTCTAATGAAAGAAAGAACGCAGTGTATTCAATTTCTTTCTAAGTAATTTTTAATGAATGAAAATGCGCAATGTTTTTAATTTCTTTCTAAATAGTTTTTAATATAAAGATAAACCTCGTTTTTATTTTACGCTGTGAAAAGATAATTCTGCTCTTAATTTAGATGTTGAATTTTTATACAAATAAAACCCAAACGTAAATATTCAACACTGTTGGTTTTTCTGTTACACAAGTAGTAAAAGAAGTATAATTGTTTTAGGGCGTAAAACAAAATTTCTAGCCCAAATATAAAAAAGGGTGATGATCTGTCTTTGCGCGTGATTTAAACAATTGATAAATAACATACTAAATTTATTTCACTCTTACTAATTGGTTGAAGATTCCACTTTAGGTCAGTCTCTAGTACGCGTGGCGCATGAAGTAAAATTTCGAGTTTAGAAAAGCCTGAAAATTTAGATTCCAAACCAAATTTTCAGGCTTTTCTAAACTCGAAATTTTACTGCGAGTGGAAACCCTCGTTCAATCAGAAACAATTCAAAAGTTAAAAATGATCAGGAATTATTCAAAATTAATCAAATTTAATCAAATTTTAACTTTGATTTGATATTTTGGAATATCTAGTAAAGATATTTTTCAATTATAACCAATCAAAGTTTATTCATTTCTGTGTAAATTCTTGGAATTTTAAGTTAATTTGATAATCTGGTAAATTTTACAATTGTTTCAAAGAAAACACTCTTCAAAAATCGTTGATTTTATTGCATAATTTCAACTTTCGCTAAATATTTTAAGAAAATGTGGTGGTTTAATTTAATTTGCTTTCTACAAGATGAAATTGCAATCAGTTTTAAGTAAATTCTGTAAATTTCATGTTATTGGTATAAAATTTTAAATATTTAGCAATTTTTTCCAAAAAAAGAGTCTTCCAAAATTGAAAATTTTATTGCATAATTTCAACTTTGGCTGAATATTTTAGGATGTTAAGATGATTTAATTTTCTTTCTATAAGAGAAGTACATTCCAAGTACATTCCAAGTAAATTCTGTAAATTTCATGTTAATTGCATAAAACTATAATTTTTTATTATTAAGTTACTTTTTTACGAAATTTTAACTTTGATTTCATATTTTTATAAATCCAGTAGAGATATTTAAATTTCTATTATAACCAATCAAGGTTTTTTCATTTCTGAGTAGATTCTTTGAAGTTCAGGTTAATTTGATAATCCGTCTTTTTTTACAATTCTCTCAAAATAAACATTCTATTAAATTTAACGACTTTTTTCAGCAATTTAAAAAAAGTCTCCCCAAAATTGGAAATTTTATTGCATAATTTCAACTTTGGCTTAATATTTTCAAAAAATACATTGACATAATTTTATTTTCAGTAAAGCAAATGCAGGTGTAATCAATTCTAAGTAAATTCTGTGAACTGAATGTTGATTGGTATAAAATATGATTTTTTAATGCACATAAATTTGTCTGTTCTAAATTTAAACAAATTTATTTTTTGTGTTAAATTTTACACAAAAGGAAATTGTAAAATAGGTTTATGATTAATCGTCTAAAGAGGGTTTCCACTCCCAGGTAAAGCATGAAGTAAAATTTCGAGTTTAGAAAACCCTAAAATTTGGTTTGGTCGCGTAGCGCATAGCGCTACGCGATCAAACCAAATTTTTATGCTTTTCTAAACTCGAAATTTTACTTCATGCGCCACGCACATAAAACACTGATTTAAAATTAAGTTTAAAATCATACTTCATCTATAATAATAATAATACATTACAAGATAACAAAAAGATTTATTTTGTCCATGTATTTCTGTGATTCAGATTAAATAAAGAATAAAGAAAAATTCAAATTTGGAAAGTTAACTAAAACTGACGAAAGTAATCAGCATTAAAGAATATTGATCAATATGCATGTACAAATAAGTGAATACCCCAATTTGGGGTAAAATCCCTAAAATCGGCAGCACTGGTAATGACAGAAACTGCAGTGATACTCGTGACGACGTAGCGCTTGCATTAATCCTCATATTCTAAAAATTTACGGTTGGCCGATTATTGCGGATGGGAAGTTGCGCAGTAAACATTTATTAAATGAAAATAAATGTCCTCATATATTGGTCTTATACTGAGTGCTTATTAATATTATCTATTAGCCTGTTTTATATTAATTTAAAAAAAATGCGCAATATTTATTTCTGAGAAAATGAAAATTTATAATATATGTTCAATCAAAATTTACGGCCCGGCCGATCCTGTCGTCCCTGACGAGCCGTCACTGAATCAGTGTTTTATACGCGTGGCGCATGAAGTAAAATTTCGAGTTTAGAAAAATTTATAGGTTATGTGAAGGGAAATCTGACAGTAATTTGACAATTCAATTACCTCATAAAATAGATTATTTATTTAACAAAGATAACGATTACAAATGTACCTATCACCGCCTTAAATTATTTGTATCTACTAGCAATTTAAAAAAATGTCTCTGAGGATCATGTAAATGCTCCTTGCTCAGGAACATCTGTCTTTTTTTATTATCTGCCCATTTGTTGTTCAAATTTTGAAAAAGTTCTCAATACAAGGAAATTTTCTTTTAGGTGTACATGTTACGATGACTCAATGTAAATTTTCAGACATTCGTGATCTTATTAAAAACTTTTAATTTGAATACTCTAACGAGTGTTTCCAATCTTAGATTAAGCATGAAGTAAAATTTCGAGTTTAGAAAAGCCTGAAAATTTGGCACGGTCGCGTAGGCAGCGGAGCGACCAAGCCAAATTAGGATTTCTAAACTCGAAATTTTACTACATGCGCCACGGGTATAAAACACTGATTTAAAGTGAAGTTTAAAATATACTGCTTAGTTTTTATCACATGTTTATTAATATTACAAATGTTTATATGAAATTTGTGAAAGTATACCTAAGAGAAAATTTTCCCTGTATGTGTTGTAAAGTTACAAGTTGTAGCCTTCTGTTTTTTAAAACTCTCTGCATCGTGTCAATTTATTTGACAAATTATGATTAATTTGTCACATTGATAATCATTTACCATCTCAAAATTTGATGTTTATTTTAAACATCAAATTTCGAGATGTTGGTAAATGATTATCAATCTGACAAGTTAATCCTTACCATACTGTTAAAGCAGGACTACAACAGTTCGCAGTAAATACACCCTAAGTTTGGTCATATTAAAAAAACAGAGTTTACAATTTTCTAGTTTGACAATAAATGAACTAGAACTTGTTTATAATAAAAACAATTAACAACAACAAACAAAAGTCAACTTTGGTACACTGTCAGTTTTTTGAAATTTTATATGACATGTTAAACTATAATTTGTTTCAAGAATTATAAAAATTAGAACGCGTCTTTTGGTAAATTAAATAAAAAACAGTGTTTGCTTGGAAATGAACGAGCTTCAATATTCTGAAGAAAAAATGCAAATATGACAATATTTTTTCTGAAATATCATGTGAAAGTGGAACTTTGCTGAGACAAAGAAAATGCCGAGTTTTATTTTATATGACATGTTAAACTAGAATTTGTCTTTTTAAATTTTTTTTTCTAACTTTATTTGTAGAAGACATAGGTTTCACATGTATTAAAATTGTTAAAAGAAAAAACATATATAAAATTAATTAATGTTACCATGAAATACAATAAGTTAAAGTTACAATTAAAATTATTCACTGAATATTTATATTGAACCGCCTATGGAATATCAATAAAAGTGTCATGCAGAAAATCGCTTTTTGAGTAATATGCCTTTTTTAACGTATTTTTAAAAATATTCTAAAGAGAAAATGCAAAATGTCGAATTTTAGCTGGTGTTTGAGAAATTTAAAAAATATGTATGCGCCACTTTGTAAATTTTAAAATAACAGCGTTTGCTTTAAAATGAACGAGCTTCAACATTCTGAAATAATGCAAATACGATAAATTGATTTTCCCGAAACATCAAGGTGGAATTTTGTTGAGACAAAGAAAATGTCGAGTTTTATAATTCTTTAAACATGTGACCTGACTCTTACCCTAAGTTGGCATAAGCATATAAACAAGGTCTCTGGCAACCTAAGATCGGCTAGTTTTGCAGTACTGTCAATGAGGGTCTGAGTTAATCAAAATGATCTTCTAACACTTTACCATTTTACCAAATTTTTTTGACGAGTTATAAAAACGCTTCGTAAATTTCAAAATCACATCGTTGCACAACCATCAATATACTTTGTTTGACTGTAATCGAAATTTAAATATCTCACCTGGATTTTACAAAATATCAAATCAAAGTTGAAATTTCTTAAGGAAAAGTGACTAATTTATGTTTGAACAATTGTAAAAAAATCAAAGTTTTACACATTCAACAGGAAATGTTTAAAATGTACTAACTTTTAAGAAAGAAAATTGAAAAATTTCAACGCGTTTCAATAAAATATTGAGTTAAAGTTGAAATTATACAATAAAATCAACGATTTTTAGTAGAATGTTTTTTGTTTAATTATAAAAAAAATCAGGAGATTATCAAATCAACGTAAAATTTATAGAATTTCTACATAAATGAATCAACTTTGATTGACTATATTTGAAATGTAAATATCTCTGTTAGATTTTACAAAATATCAAATTAAAGTTAAAATTGCGTAACAAAAAAAATGTGGTTATATTTTATAATCAACTTTCTTCAGTGCATTAATTTTTTTCTGACGTTGAAACAAAGTCTAAGAATTTCTCACTAATTTGCGTAAAATTTATCAAAATGTTACGCTTCGTTAATTTTATGCGGTTGTTTTAAAAAAACGGAAAACATGAATTACACCATTCAACACTAAAAAATTACACATATTAAGACTGTTATTCCTTACTTCACTTTTTATTTGTATCGTTAGATGTATATTTCGAGACACAAGGTGCTCTTTATCAATTACAAACTTTTGTCGCGAGTTTATTATTGATAATGAGCACCTTGTGTCTCAAAATGTACATCTAAGGATACAAATAAAAAGTGAAGTGTGGAATAACAGTATTTTTCAGTGTAATAATCACTTCACGTAAACTCAAAAACATACAGTTACTAAAAAATTATCTGAATCGGTTAATAATGTTTCTTAATCAAGTTGACTAATAAGTAGTATTTGTAGACATTATATTTTAATATCACATCTAGAAGCCTGGAAATTTGACATTTATTGATTTGACGTTCGCGAGAGATATAAAAAGGCTGGTAGTTCAAAAATTAAGTTGCACAAAATCGAAAAAAGCCACTTTCAGACTTAACCCATTAAGCGCCATTGATGCATACACTCAACATTATTAATTTTTTGTTAATTAAATTACTAAATAAGTTAATATAATATATTACATTATTTGATATGACTTGAAAATGTATGAAGAAAAGTGTAAATATTTTGTTATTTATATATTTAAAAAAAAATGTGAGTATATTCCTAACTTCACAATATTTCAGTGTTTTATACGCGTGGCGCATGAAGTAAAATTTCGAGTTTAGAAATGCCTGAAAATTTGGTTTGGCCGCTCCGCTTCGCGGAGCGTCCAAACCAAACTTTAAGGCTTTTCTAAACTCGAAATTTTACTTCATGCTTAGTCTGGGAGTGGAAACAGTCGTTCTAAACTTCATACTGCACGTTTTTATATAAAATCGACGAATGCCTGCAATTATACAGCATATACTCTCTGTAAATTCGTATCCCGTCTCAAACGTATTCAGGCTTGTTGTTGTATGTAACTTGCCACATCCATATATGTATACAGGGTGTTCATTTGAAAACTTCCCAACGCGGATTTAGGGGGAACCAGTGATTAAAAGAAAAAACGCCGAGACACGTCCAAAGATTTCCCTAGGGGGACAACTTTTTAACCAAAAACGACTTCACCCCCTTTTACCCTCTGCCCCCCGGGGTCATCCCCTTAAAAATTTTTAATGACAAGGGGTATCAAGTAATAGCTTGTTTGAAAGGTTTTTCAAAGTGCTTTATTTTGACGTTTGAATTTTTAAAATCGGTCGATTTGTTTACGGAAAAATTATAAAAATCTTTATTTATCTTAATTTGTTCAGATAGAAAAAAAAGCACACGAAAATATCACTTTATATTTTATTAAGTGTTCAAAATGTTGCCCGTTATTGGCCAAACAATGATATAGGCGATGTTCAAATTCCTGCCGGACATTTTCAAAAACATGTTGTGGGAGATCATGGCAGCTTTCGGTGATGCGTTGACGAAGTTCATCTTAACTTTCAGGTTGGGGAGTGAACACAATAGATTTTAAATGGCCCCATATAAAAAAGTCTAATGGCGACAAGTTAGGAGATCTAGCAGGCCATTCTATAGGCCCTCTTCGCCCAATCCATTTATCTGAAAATTCGTCGTCTAGCCATTGCCGAACCGGAAGAACATAGTGAGGAGGAGCGCCGTCTTGCTGGAAATATATTTCAGCCTCATCAAGTATAGGGTTTCCATCGTCTCCGATTTGGTTTTCAATGGTTTCAGTGATAAGCGGATTGATGGTATTTTCCAACATATCTAAATAAATGCCTCCATTTAAATTCCTATTAATAAACAATGGCCCAATCACTTTGTTTCCTAAAATGCCTGCCCATACATTCATTTTTTGGGGGTACTGAGTATGCCCTTCTACAAAAGCATAAGGATTTTCATTGCTCCAATACCTGCAGTTATGCTTATTGACAAATCCATTTAGATAAAATGTGCATTCATCAGTGAAGCAGATATTCTTTACATGAATGGTATTATCATTAATCGCTGCAGTCATTTGTTCACAAAACTCAACTCGCCTATCGAAATCACCCTCGGTTAACTCTTGCAATATTTGCATTTTGAATGGATGAAATTTATGTAATTTAGAAACTGTGTGTACAGAGCCTAATGAAATACCAGTCGCATCACCAATTTTGCGTAATGAAGTATTAGGATTTATGCCAAAATGACCCAAAACTTCAATTTAAAATTCTACGATGATTACGTTTTTTATTTGCAACAGATCCAGTTTGAGTAAATTTAGTAACAAGGTCCAAAACATACCTATGCGAAGGTATCTTCTCCGGATGTCTGGCGTTAAATGTGACGGCAGTTTGCCGAGCACATTGATTTTGGGCACCATAAATTAGAATAATTTCCACTCTTTCGGCTAGTGTGTAAACCATTTTGGAAGTAAAATATGAATCAATAAATTTATTTTCACTATCCCAAGATTGTCACAAAGGTAACTGACAGCAAATGGAATTGTTTCTTTTCCATAGCAACTAACCCAAACTAAACAGGTATAAGAATAAATGTTATCTCCGTATTGATGAAAAGAAGGCGAAAAAAATTAGGGTTTTTATTTGGTTGCTGCCAAGTTTTGTTGGTTTTTGAACACTTATTAATAAAATAAAAAGTGATATTTTCGTGTGTTCTTTTTTTCTATCTGAACAAATTAAGATAAATAAAGATTTTTATAATTTTTCCGTAAACAAATCGACCGATTTTAAAAATTCAAACGTCAAAATAAAGCACATTGAAAAACCTTTCAAACAAGCTATTACTTGATACCCCTTGTCATTTAAAATTTTTAAGGGGATGACCCCGGGGGGCAGAGGGTAAAAGGGGGTGAAGTCGTTTTTGGTTATAAAGTTGTCCCCCTTGGGAAATCTTTGGACGTGTCTCGGCGTTTTATCTTTTAATCAGTGGTTTTCCATAAATCCGCGTTGGGAAGTTTTCAAATGAACTCCCTGTATATATAACATGTATGATCTACATTTTGTAATAGCTTTAAGTATTTTGTATATTTAAATGTATAAAAATGGATTTTTTCCGTAAATTAATAAATAAATATACATTATGTGTATTTAAAAGAAAAATTCACAGTATGTAATACAATAAGTCATTTATAGGTATCATAAAAGAAGTACAGAATTTTACCTAAAACTTACTTTTAGAGTTATCTCTAAAATTGCTCGGCCGTTGATGGGTTAATAAAAAAGTGTTATTTAGCTTATTTTAAGCGTGATGTAAGAAATTAAGATAAGTAGTGGGTTCCTAAAGTGTATTGTTTAAAGTGCTATACGTATCTCAATTGTTGGTACAGCACAAGAATTAAAAAAATGCCTATCGGTACACGAATGGTATGGACTGAGTCAACAAATCATGCGGTGGGTTGCTATTTCTGTCTAACGCAATTAAATGGGTTTTATAAAAAATCTAAACGTAGTAATAAATACACCGATGTGTCATCCGTTACAAAACTTCAGTTACATTCCGATGATTTACCAGTTCCTGAGTGTCCTGACCAATGTTTAATAGAAACAGAAAGTAACTTTAGTGCAGAGCTGGGACAAATCCTCGTAAACAGGATTCCAATCATGAATCCGAATCACCTAATATGATTCGAATCACGAATACTCGAATAAAGGAGTCGTAGAAGATAAATATGATTCAAATCACGAATACTCGAATAAAGGAGTCGTAGAAGATAAATATGATTCGAATCAAAGATTCGAATCCTGTTTTTTTTCGAATCACGAATACAAATCCTTTAAGAATAAATTTGATTTTGTTATTTTTTTGCAACCAGTAATATACAAATATTGTTACCAGTTGTTTTATCAAAAATATTCAAAACCTAATTATTTATTATTTATCGTTGATAACAGACTAAATATCTGATTCCCTGTTACTCTGATTAAAGATGTATTTGTGTGTTTTTTAACTTCACTTCAAATCAGTGTTGTGTACGCGTGGCGCATGAAGTAAAATTTCCAGTTTAGAAAAGCCCGAAAATTTGTCTCGGGTCGCTGCGCGACCCTCGACCAATTTTCACGAGGCTTTTCTAAACTCGAAATTTTACTTCATGCTTAGCCTGGGAGTGAAAACACCCGTTCAAAACTTCAAATTGAACTCAATTATAAAATCGACAAATGCCTGAAAATTACGTAAATAAAAAAATCACTGAATATCATTAAAGCCGGGAAAGTCAGAGAAAAGTCATGGAATTATATTCAAATTGACCAAAACACTAACACAAAAGCCATATGATATTATTAAATTTGTCAAAATCAGCAGGCAAATTTCAAAACACGTGAAAGTTTATAAAATCAACTTAAATATTGACAAAATCAATGAAAACAATTTTACAAAATGCGGGTTTCCCACAGAAGAAAGTAATATTAAAAGGTCAGGGAAAAAAATCTTGAATCATAGAAATGCCGCAAAAATTTAACATTTCAGATTGTGACTACCATATCAGTTTTACTTCGAATAATATTACACAAAATTTTGAATACTAGATTGGTATCTTTAAAAACATTTTCAGTCATTTAATGCTCTTATCAAAGCATTCAGTTTGAAGTTTCGAACGAGCGTTTCCACTCCCAGACTAAGCATGAAGTAAAATTTCGAGTTTAGAAAAGCCCCGCGTAGAAAATTTTCACGGGGCTTTTCTAAACTCGAAATTTTACTTCATGTGCCACGCGTATAAAACAGTGATTTAACGAGGAATTTAAAAACACACAAAAGACATTTTTTAAATTAATCCTCACAATTAATTCGAATTATTTTTGACGATTGAAAACCTTGTGTAAGTATTCGAATCCTTTTATAAATATTAGAATCCTTTTATAAAGATTCGAATCACCCACATTTGGATTCGAATACGAATCCTCTTAAAAAATGTAACGAACCCGGATCACGAATCCAGATGAACTAAAGTATTCGTATTAGAGATGGGCGAAATGGCTCTTTTCGGTGAGCTGGTTCACAAGATCTGACTCACTTTAAAGAGCTGGTTCAATGAGCCGGCTCAAAAGAGTTACATGAGTCAGTTACGATCTAGCGATCCCCTAAGAGTTCTGACTCTTAGAGATCCATCTGATTCGCCAATTCATTGAATTGAGCGACGCGCAGTGGTCTGAAACCGACCAAAATGCGACAAAACACCACAGTTGTTTTATTTTGTGAGATATCAATTTGAAATTTGGTATGCTTATACTAAACACAAATTCGGGTTTACAGATCTTCAATAAACCTTATATGCACTGTCTGTTTCACCGGAAATGACATCAAATTCAAAAATGGTAATGTGTCCATCATAGCACTTTTCCCGTTAAGGATATGATGATTTAAATATCAACAATATGTAAAATTTCCTGAAAATAAATTTATTCTACTTTTATTATTATTCCAAAACTATTCACGAAAAAAGTAATTTTTTCCATTTTTTTTGTTACATCTAGGTAAATATTGATCATCATCACATCTAAGCCTTATGTTGTAATAATTTACCTATTTAAAGGCTTTATTGGACTTAGAATTGTACTACAGAATTGCGAATGTTGACAGAGTTATGTTGACAACTAAACTAACTAGATTTTACTATGTTCAAATAACCGATCTATAACATTCTTCCTCCCTATGAGCTAACGAAGTCTTGCAGATAAGTCGGAGGCCGACGATCACGAGAGCTACGCCGCGAAGGGGGATCTATAACAGGATTCAGACTCAACCGCAAAGCAGCATCTGGTGTGGGACCCAGTGCAAGTGTAGGCTCGGGAAGTTTTTCCGTATTTTCGGCCGGTTCAATTTCTTCCTGGATCATGTTTAACCTATTTAAAGGCTTTATTGAACTTAGAATTGTACTACAGAATTGCGAATGTTGACAGAGTTATGTTGACAACTAAACTAACTAGATTTAACTATGTTCAAATAACCGATCTATAACATTCAAAGTTTTGGTGACGATAAGCAAGTTTATGACGAGCGAACACCTCATTGACAGGTTTTACATAAATACTTCTAAGTAAGCTAATCGCTCCATCGAAGGAACTAACATCACTCACCCGTTCATATACTTGCGGCGAAATAAAGTTAATCAATATCTTTAACTTATCTTCATCACTGGGATTTACCGACTTGATGAAATTCATAAAGGTTTTATACCAATGATGCCATTGTAGAGCAGCTGAGCTTGAGTCTGGATCTAAATCGAGTTTATCGGGTTTTAATAAACGGTCCATACTTAAGAGAGTCTAATAATCTGTGGACTTGCTGTTGCCAAAGTAAAACCAGCTTCACTATTCTTTGATCGGTCTCCTGAATGTAAGCCCGTATCTATTAAATCCCGTCAGCAATCTGAAAGCGACGCTAAGTTTATAGAAATTGAAGTCCAACGTCTACTAAAAGAAGGTATAATAGAACCAAGTTTTTCCCCATGGAGAGCCCAAGTGCTTATTACTACAAACGAAAATCATAAAAGACGAATGGTAATAGATTACTCAAGGACCATAAATCGGTTTACCCTACTAGACGCTTACCCTCTTCCTAAAATAGAATATATTATAAACAAAGTTGCTAACTTCAATAAATTGTTGTAATAGTTAACCTATTTAAAGGCTTTATTGAACTTAGAATTGTACTACAGAATTGTGAATGTTGACAGAGTTATGTTGACAACTAAACTAACTAGATTTTACTATGTTCAAATAACCGATCTATAACACCTTATATATTTTTAACTTTACTGGTAATCAGTGTTTTATACGTGTGGCGCACTTCATGCTTAGTCTGGGAGTGGTAAGCACTCGTTACTTTAAGGGGGGGGGGGGGGGGTGCCTGGGTGCCCTTCTGGATACTAAAAAATCATATTCATAATTAAAATAAATAATTAGAAAATTAGAAAATAAAATGTTCTAATCTAAGGAAGTTATCTACTTAAAAATTGACAAAAAGCTGTCAAAATTTATAAATAGAATTAGTATGTATATTCAGCTCAGAAGATTCAATACAATTTGTCAACCAACCGAACAAAATAAGGGCTAGTACTTTACAATATTTAGTGTTTTATACGCGTGGCGCATAAAGTAAAATTTCGAGTTTAGAAAAGCCCCGTGAAAATTTGTATCGGGTCGCTGCGCGACCCGAGACAAATTTTCTACGCGGGGCTTTTCTAAATTCGAAATTTTACTTCATGCTTAGTCTGGAATTGGAAACACTCGTTCGAACTTTAAATTGAACTCTTTTATAAAATCAAAGAATGCCCGCAAATGTACAGAGTATACAAATACATAAGGATATGATATAATAAAAATGGCAAAATATTTTGTCATATGTTAATGACTTTTTTTGATTTTAAGGAATGTAATCAGATTTTAGGTTCGGTTTTTTAAATTTAGTATTCTTATTGATAATACATATTATTGCTATTTGTATTATTTTACTATTTATTTGTAGTTTTTTGCTAATACTCTGTTAAAATGGAGGATAGATAATGATAATCTTTATTTTTTTATTTGATAAATTTTAATTTGTTTTAACTTTCTAATTTAGAAGAGTTCTGTTAATTTTTATATTTGTATATTTTATTCAAAATAAAAATTATAATTTCGATTACAAATCAATTAAAATATTATTCTGTATCAGTATTTTCTTAGAACAAAAAATGGGAAAGAAATAATTAAGTACAAACATTTTTATTTCAATACATTTTTTGAGATTTTTAAATTTCTCTCCTACAACAACAAACAATCTTTATTGACAACAGTAGGTATTACATAACATGTATAATTAATTATTTTATTTTATTTTGTATGAGTGCTGATCCTATTGCCAGTCGGCTATCGACCCGTGGTCTTTCCGCCAAAATTGTCAATTGTCATGAAATTGTCAGTAGGTACGTCAGTTAGTGTCCTGATGAAATGATGAGATGAATTGAAATATGGTGGTGGCTGGGTTTTTGAATTTAGGAAGGATGTCAGGATTACGTGGCAGGCACATATGGAGTAATATCTCTATATTACATGGGTTGGTTGCGAATTTTTCGGCAAGGTAAATTAGGCGTTGTTCAATGGGAATTATTTTTGTTTTTTCGTAGAGGAGAGTATTCGAAGGGTTGTGTAAGGGATTGTTGGGGTGTCTCATCTTAGTCAATGAACGTAGGGCTGAACGTTCACCAACCTGAATGTGTTTTAGCACAGATGGACGTGGATTGAGGAAAAGGATGGCTGCATAGTCAAGAAGAGGGCGACAAATCATTTTATAAATATGGACCTTTCTCTCCTATTTTGAAGTTTTTTCAATTTTCATGTCAATTTGTTTTTCCAAGAAAATACTGAATAAAATTAGTTGATTTTTATTTCACATTGTTTACTTAAAAATAAAACGTTATTGATGTAATGCTAATTTTGCTACCTTTAAAAATGTTGCTCATTTTTAATATTTGTAAAAATTGATTTATTCGAAATAATTTTTCGCAAATTTTTAGAGTAATTTATAATTATTGAATTAGCTATCGGTATTAATTTCAACGGTTTGCTTAAACTATATTTTTAGTTTTTCTGCAACTTGCCAGCAACCGGGCACCCCTCTTTAAAGTAACGAGTGTTTTCCACTCCTAGACTAAGCTTGAAGTAAAATTTCGAGTTTAGAAAAGCCCCGCGTAGAAAATTTGTCGAGGGTCGCGCAGCGACCCGAGAAAAATTTTCACGGGGCTTTTCTAAACTCGAAATTTTACTTCATGTGCCACACGTATAAAACACGGATGTACAGTAAAGTTAAAAATATATAATGCTTAGATGTGATGATGATCGCAGATGAAGCAAAAAAATGCAAGAATTACTTTTTTTGTGAATAGTTTTGGAATAATAATAAAAATAGAATTAATTTAGTTTGAACAAGTTTTTCATATTGTTGATATGGTTTTCCATATTGTTGATATGGACACATCACAATTTTAAAAATTGATGTCATGTCCGGTGAAACTGCAAGTGCAAATAAAGTTTATGTAATTCTGTAAACTAAAATTTGTGTTTAGTATAAGCATACTAAATTTCAAATTGATAACACACAAAATAAAAAAAACCGTGGAGTTTTTTCGCATTTTGGTCGGTTTCAGAACACTGTGCGACGCCGTGATTAATTATTTCGGTTATACAATGATTGCAATAATTTAATCATAATTTATATAAAAATGTAAGAGTGAATATTTTATCAAAATTATAGTAAACGCGTATTCATTTCATGCGATTACACTTCAAGCGTTGATTGACATATTCATATAATAATTAATCAATGCTTGAAGTGTGATTAAGTATATTGAATGCATGTGCACGCCTATGAAAACACACATACATACAAACAGCACGGAAACATCGCGACCCAACTCCGAACCTCGGACTTGGATCCGGATGAGTGAGCTAGAGCTCAGTCGGATTCAAGAGCTCCGTAAAACGAGCTAGTTCAGTTCGATTCGAGAGCCGTCATGAATCATCGCTATCCAAGTCCAAACCGGGGAGTTGGATCCCGATGAGTGAGCTAGCTCAGTCGGATTTAACAGCCGCCGTGGTTCTTTTTTCGCATGCGTCGTAATTCGAATCGATGATGCTGCAATAACATGATAGAAATATTACTATAGCTATTTTCTTACTACAATAACAAACACTACTTATTGAATTTACAATTTTGGTTACAAAAAGGTGACGAAAGAAAAATTACATTTGTAATGTTTACTAGATAATAAACAACGGCGTTTGCTTATAATATTTTAAATTGTAGTATCTGTGAACTAAGAAGAGGCGAATCTCTATCTGAATAAACGAATAACGCAGGCTTAGAAATTGGACTGAAAATATTCAGTTTTTACAAATTAATTGAGTAGTGTAAAAACGCAAACAGTAAAAAGCATTTTCAGCAAGGCTGAGCGAAGCCGACCTGACGATCCACGAGCTGCATGAAAATCAAGATCTGTTAATACTTAATGCATTGCGAATCTACATTCATTCTAGAAGAGCGGGCGTATCAAAATGAGTCATAGTCAAATAGAGCTACATATTTCGAACTGAGTCACTTAGCTCACCAGCTTACTTCACTGAGCTAACTCTTTGAGTCGATTCGCTCAGGGTTACCCATCTCTAATTCGAATGCCTCTTTTGAATCCTCTAAAAGGATTCGAATCCAGGGTTCGAATCCTGAATGATTCGAATCCTGCCCAGCTCTGCTTTAGTGTAACAGACAATGAAAATCATAATGATTCGGACTTTGTGATTAAAGACACATCGACGCCACTTTTATTTAAGCAAACCAGGCTTAATGACCTGGTCGGGGATTTGAACTTGCCCATTTATAAGGCAGAATTATTGAGTTCAAGACTGCAGCAATGGAACCTGAGCAAACCTGATGTGAGAGTCACTTTTTATCGCAAAAGACGTAGTTAATTAGTTCCATATTATTCTAAACAAGATGGTTTCGATTTCTGCAATGACGTAAATATACTCAATGACATTAGAAGTGTAACACCCAGAAGGAGTTATTATTTTAACTTGATTTTTTGCCAGTATGGTAGTCTTACATCAAAAATAAAATGATTACATTTTCAAGAAATTTTATTAAAAAACAATCTAAAAAAAATTTATAATGTGTTTGGCGACCCCTTTGCTGTATACACTCCTGTAGACGTCTGGGCATCGACAAAATGAGATGGTCGATGTCTTCTTGAAGCATCTCGTTCCAAGCAACTTGAATTTCATCGATCATCCGGCGAAAATCCGGCGAACGGGGCGGCGACGCCAAAACATTAACACCAGCTTCATTAAGAAAGCTCATAGTTCGACGAGCAATATGGGGACGTGCGTTATCTTGTTGAAAAAGTACGTCTGGGCGGCCATCTAAATAAGGCAACAAAGTCGGTCGTATGACGTCTTCAACATAACGCGCAGCTGTCATACTGCCTCGAATGAATACAAGAGGTGATCGACTACCATAAGCAATAGCCCCCCAAACCATTACTCCAGCAGTCCTGTGTACATGCCTCTCAATAGCAAACCTAAGATCAGGTCGTTCTCCACGGTAGCGTCGTACCCTTCTACGGCCATCATGCGTGCCTAGACAAAATCGTGATTCATCGCTGAATACGACATCGTGCCATTCTGCCTCCCAATGCTGCCGTTCTCTGCACCAGTCCAACCTTTGGCGACAGTGTCTCGCTGTTAAAGGAAGCACTAATCTTGGACGGTACGAAAGAAGAAAAATGCGGCGATATAAGGTTCGCATACTAACGGGCCTACCTTCTTCTCCAATCCATTGATCACCGATTTGACGCGTAGTAGCGAAACGGTCTCGCAGGGCTATTTGTCTTAAGCGCCGATCTTGACGTTCTGTGGTATGCCTTGGTTGACCAATTGGTCTTCTTCTTGCTCCTCTACCTTCTTCTGTTCATACCTGATACACACGTATTACAGTTGCTGCAGTGGAATCAATACGGCGGGCAATTTCGCGATAGGACATACCGACATCTCGATAAGCAACAACTCGACCCCGGTCAAAATCGCTCAAATGGTGATATTGTGGACGTCTTCGGACTTAACACACTCAACGGAAACACGAAAACTAAAAACATCTGTACTAAACAGCTCATATAAATAGTTTTATCAAAAAAGAAAAAGTGAAATATTTTTTTTTCACAATAAATATAAAAGGCACAAGGTTGAAATTGTTATCAATGTATGCTTTAAATATAGTCACTCTGTTGCTAAAATATGAATTCAAAAAAATCATTCCTTCTTGGTGTTACGCTTCTAATGTCATTGAGTATAGATCAATGTCTCAACTTGGTCATAATCATGTTCCCACAGAGTGGCGTTTGTCTATCGATTCTTGGACAACGAGCTTAAAAGCTGTTTTACTACACAATGGCAATAAGTAAATATCTTTACCGCTCGCTTATAATGCTCATTTGAAAGAAATATATGACGCCATGAAACTTATATTAGAAAAAAATAAAGTATGAACAGCATAAATAGCTAATTTGTGCAGATCTTAAAGTCGTCTCTCTGCTATCTAGTCTACAGTCAGGCTATACACAATATTGCTGCTTTCTCTTGGAATGGAATAGCCGAGACCGATCACAAAAAAATGTTAAATTTTAACCTTTGGTAGAGTCAGAGAAAATTATTTTGCCACCGCTACACATAAAATTGGAACTCATAAAATTTTTTGTAAAATGTTTACACAAGGATGGTTCTGCATTCCAATTCCTTAACCCATTAACGGCCAAGCAATTATAGAGGTAACTGTAATAGTTGGTTTTAGGTAAAAATTGTGCATTTATTTTTATGATTTCTATAAATGACTTATTGTATAACATACTGTGAATTTTTCTTTTAAATATAGATAATGTATACGATGAAAATTGTTAGGCATTCGTCGATTTTATATAAAAACGTGCAATATGAAGTTTAGGACGCGTGTTTCCACTCCCAGACTAAGCATGAAGTAAAATTTCGAGTTTAGAAAAACCCCGCGTAGAAAATTTGTCGAGGGTCGTGCCAGCGACCCTCGACAAATTTTCACGGGGCTTTTCTAAACTCGAAATTTTACTTCATGCGCCAAGCGTATAAAACACTTAAATATTGTGAAGTTAGAAATACACTGCCAATTTATTCTTCTAATGGGGAATAATCGAAATATTTAAATAACAAAATATTTACAATTTTCTTTATACATTTTCAAGTCAGCTCAAATAGTATAATAAATCAAATTAACTTATTTAGTAAATAAAATAATAATGTTGCGTGTTGCGTGTCAATGGCGCTTAATGGGTTAAGCAAAGTTTTCCAAGCTTAGTGAGGCAAACATCAAAGAGGGGGTATTCGTAGGTCCTGACATCAAAAAACTAATCGACGATTCATCTTTTATATCCACTCTTAACCGAATCGAAAAAAAAGCATGGAACGCTTTTACTAACATCACCAAACATTTTCTAGGCAGCATTAAATCCGCCGACTTTCGTGACAAAATAAATGTGATGCAGGACTGCTATCATAAAATGGGATGCAATATGTCTTTAAAACTGCATTTTCTGCATTCACAGTTAAGTTTTTTTCCCGAAAATATGGGAGCGGTCAGCGATGAACATGGAGAAAGCTTTTACCAAGATGTTGCTGCCATTGAAAAGCGTTACCAAGGAAGATGGGAACCTACGATGCTAGTAGATTATTGCTGGAGCCTTATCAGAGATATCTCTGAATCCGATTATAAAAAAGCCAGTATATCAAAAAAAAGACTGTAATTTCTCTGTCAGTGTATTTGTTGCTGTTTTGTATTTCCGACGGTAAAAGAAAATCAAAGAATTACGTAACAATGTCCGTGCATTTTATCTCAGTGTGATGTTTTGTTGATTTAATGCAATTTTGAATTTAAATGGAAAACATGAATTATCAGCAGTTGATAGAATACATTTATTTTAATCAACTTTGAGCGGTTTTAATTCCCCTTTCGGTGTATCGATTTTGTTTTTTCTGACGTTGAAACAAAGCCTGAGAATTGCCCAACAATGTCCGTGAATTTCATCAAAATATGACGTTTCTTTGATTTTATGAAATTTTTATTTTAAATGAAACACATGAATTATTAGCACTTGACAGAATGCATTTATTTTAATCAACTTTGAGCGACTGTAATTCCTCTTTTAATGTATTGATTTCGCTGTTTTCTGACGTTGAAACAAATTCTGAGTAATTCTCAGCAATTTGCGTGAAATTTATCAAAATGTGTCGCATTTCTTTGATTTTTTGTGCAATCTATAAATGCCTGGAAATTTAGAGCGTATGCATATGTATACTTAAAAGTGAATGAATTTATTTAGAGAAAAAATACAATGGGTTAAATTACTTATATTTTATGCATGATTTAGTTATTACAACCTCCAGACGATTTAATAAAGGACAACTTGTTAAATCCAACAACTTCTGGACAATCATTCCACTTAATAAACAAAACTATAATTTAACGTTTTCACATCGAATCAACCTGTAATTTCTCCCCGAAAAAAAAAGAACCGATTACCCACAAAACAATATTTACAAGAACGGTTTAAATCAATTAAAGTAATTCCCCCCCCCCCCCCGCTAGTGCACGTTTAAAAGAGTAGTCTTTTATTATATAAATACCTACATAATAATGGATGTATCGTGAAAAAGCGGACCCTATCAAGATCTTTTGGACGAAATACGTTAATGGCAGTGATTTTCTGGATTCTTCACGTAAACATCGAGTAGAAAGAAATAACGAAATTGTTGCCGGAATAGTAATACTGCGTTACAATAATACCGCGAACCGCCGATAAACACGATGATTTTCGTGTAATGTGCGTGATTATTCGTAATTTTTTCGAGCTCATCTATGAGAATCGGGACGGTGCGCGACGCAAAGGCTGCAATTTAAATAATGTCACATGTGTGTGTCTATTACATTCATTCAAATTCAATTAGTAAAGTCTGTGACTGAGGAATTATTTTAAAAATAATGGAAAAACGGCACCGGGGAATTACAGGCACTTTAAAGATTTACGCTCTGAAACTGATTTCAGAAGCAATTTCCGGAAGTGGTTGTCAATGTGGCCGGTTGCATTTTTTTTCTCACGACATGTTGGATCCGGTTGGGAATGCATTAAATTTACATCAAATAAAAAATCAATCTGTTATTATCTTTGTTGTTTCTTTCTTTTTTACCCACACCGTATCATTTGATGGGTGTGTCTTTTAATTTCGTAAAAATCGCTGCATGTGTATGAAACGCTTTTCCAGTACTTCGTCAGAATTTAAAAATTAATGGATGGCATGATTTTCTAATAATTGGGTTAGTAAAAGAAATTTCCTCATATTATTTATTAAAAGTTCAACGACATTTCACCAAAAGCTTCCAACTTTTCGATTTGTCAGTATAAATGAAACTACCAATAGTCTGATTTGTTGTAAGATTTGTTGTAGATTGCGTAAAGAATCTCGGTACTTTTAAAGTTGTAGATTTATGTTCAAAATTGAGTGAGCTCTCCAGAAAAAAAAAACAGTTTATATTTGAATTTATTAGGTACTACATCTTTGTAGTTATTGTGAATTAGATATGGGTCGTTCGTGAATGATTCGCTCGAAAAGAATGATTCTGTATGGTGATTTGAATGAACTGATTCCGTATTTGAAAAAGAATTGATTCGTTAATGATTCATTTATGCGAGACGACTGACCGAACGATTTTGGCCGAGCGGAATCGTATTCCCGATTCGGATTTATACATGCGGTCTGAATCCGCCCGAATCGGATGACTAATTCGTTCGCTCGAATCCGCGCGCAACTTCAACTCCGCTTTGTACATTAGTGTTATGAGTTGGCGAAAATTCGGCAGCACGTTCTCTATGACCGAAATGGCGAAATATATAGAACGTTCTGTTGGGGGAGCGCATTTAGCCCGCGCGCTAAATACGCTGTCATCAATTATCCTCCATGCACACACTGTTACATTCTCTCCTTTTTTTTTTAGCTTACTAAGAATATCGTCAGGGTTGCCAAATCAGTGATTTTGTCATCAAATCTGGTGTTTTCCACTTTCGGATTCAGACAAATTGTTTGTGATTTAGACGTGGCTAAATTCTGGTGTTTGTTGGAAGTTTTCAGTAACAATCTGGTGATTAACTGTCATAAGTAAATGATTAAAGTAAAAACAGTTGAACGTAGAAAAATACTGCCAAAACTATTAAAAATTGGGAAATATTCAGCATATCATTAATAAAATTGTTCATGTCCAAATGGTCAAACATTTGCAAGAGAATACATTTTTATCAATCTTGTATGAATCATTTCCAAGGATATTTTAAACTTCATTTGAATTCAGTGACTAGTACGCGTGGCGCATGAAGTAAAATTTCGAGTTTAGAAAAGCCCAAAAATGTTCACGGGGCTTTTCTAAACTCGAAATTTTACTTCATGCTTAGCCTGGGAGTGGAAGACACTCGTTCATAAATTTTCGAATTATCATAAAACTGTGTATTTATTATCAAAAAATCTTTCTCGGTTTATTGAACAAAAACAAAAAAAACTGAGGTGAAAAGTGTTAAGGATTGTTTTTTCGTTGGCTACAACTTTTGTTTAAAACATGTTTTGATTGACAACTCACCGACTATGGCTTTTGATGTCAAGCCATAGTCGGTGAGTTGTTGATCTCCACTAGATGTTTTAATTACTAGTTCATAAACAAAAGAACTGAGATGAAAAGACATTAGCCAAAAGTTTTGTGTTGTATTTTTTTATTATCTTTTGTTTGAAACTTTTTTTGATTAAGTTACTAATAAAGCAGCAATTTGTGAGTGATTATCAAATAAATATCTGAGCTAGGCTTTTTCGTATACTGATCATAAAGAGTTAAGGTGAAAAGTATTTAGGTGAAAGTTGTGTGTATTTTCATTATCTACAACTTTTGTTTCATTTTTTTTTTCTTTTAACTATAAAGGAATATGTAAGCAATAAATTTATAAAAAATGTAAAAGGTATTGCCTAAAAATGTTTATAAATAAGTTTTAAATGAGCAAATATATGCCAAAAAGGCAAATAGTATTAAAATCTATTTGAAAATTCTTCAGTCTCACAAAGATCTGAATTATTTAAAAGTTTTTCGTTGTTAACATAATTGAAATTCGTTTAATAAAGAAACCGAAACATCTAATGAACCAGATATCATTAGATGTTTCCGTTTCTTTATTCAACGAATTTCAATTATGTTAACATAAGACTTTTATACATCTGATGTTATAATTAATATTAAATAACTGAAATAAGTATTTATTTTTAAATTTATTCGAAAGTACACGAATAAATTACAATTTAAGATATAAAGTATAAAAATTAATAAGCGAGTACAATAGATTTGAAAATAAGTACTCAATTATTTTGCTTACAGTTTATGACGCGTTTTTTCTCTATTTCTTTCCAACATATATTAATAGAAGTGACTAATACATAATATGTACAGGGAGTTTTTCTTTAGAGTATACGTTTTCCAAGTTCAGCCTTTTTTTGAAATATTTAGATGTTTTTTGTTTTTTTTTAAACAGTTCAATTTCAAGCTTTAAACGAGTGTTTTCCACTCCCAGACTAAGCATGAAGTAAAATTTCGAGTTTAGAAAAGCCCTGTGAAAATTTGTCGAGGGTCGCGCAGCGACCCGAGACAAATTTTCTGGGCTTTTCTAGACTCGAAATTTTACTTCATGCGCCACGCGTATAATACACTGATTTCAAGTGAGGTTAAAATATACATAACTTTCACAGTATTTTAGTGTTTTATATGCACGGCGCATGAAGTAAAATTTCGAGTTTAGAAAAGCCCAGAAAATTTGTCTCGGGTCGAACTATATTATTATTATCATCATCATTATTTTTTTTATAAGTGATTCATAAAGAACGAATCACTTTTAAGAAATGATTCGGTTGATTCGAATTACCTGAAAGATTCGAACTTCCCATATCTATTGTGAATATCGAAAATTTTTGCAAATAAATGTCTAAACTCTTGCTACGGTCATGTGATAATAATAATAATGTTTTCTGCCCAACAGGAAACAATTCCCAGTTACAAGACAATTTAGTATTAACAAAAAAGTTTTAAAACTAAATACTAAAAATAATAACATTTCACTTCGCAATTAACAAAATTCTAATAAGTATGTCAATGGTTGAAAAAATACATCACATGTTGGGGCAAGTTGATTAAACAAATTGAAGATCACATTAATTGGCGATTTTAATCCAAAATTAGTTCTATTATAATTCATATTGAATGTTGTCTTATATCTACTATTGAAAGTTGGAATGTGCAAGCCAACTAGCTGTAAAATATCAGGTCTGTCAATTCGATCATGCAAAAGCTTATGTAAGAGCGTGATGCCTAGTCTGCGACGACGGCATTCAAGAGATTCGACATTAAATTTGTCTAGCAATAGTGAATGATCACAGCCTCTGTCAGGGTAAAAAGTCTCTCGACTTTAAAGTGCAAAAACTTCAGGAACTTACTTTGAATATTTTCTACTAGGTTAATCTGAAGTTGAGTTCGTGGATACCAAATTAAAGATGCATATTTGAACTTTGAATGGACACTTGCTCAATACAATCAACTTATTGACCCTCCTTGATTCATTGACTGACTAAATTTTCATTTTCATCTGAAATCGTCGATAGATTTGTTTGATGTAAATTGTATGTAAAATGCGGTAATGGCGAGTTCGTGGCGCTGCCAACCAAAACAAAACAAAAAAACGTTAAATCCCACATTCAGCACCAAACCATGAAACTGCAATTACTGTAATGGGAACACTATTTACTAGCTCCTTATTTACAAATAGAAATTACACTTCTGGAACAGCAGGTAATTTCGCAATCCGCTCGAACGAATTGCACAGTGGATTTTAATTAAGACAACGTTCGTTTTTGAGGAAGTTATTACTAAAGGAATAATTGAGATGTAAGAACTGCTTAAGTGGACAGGATTTTCACAATTTAAATTATTTTACTTTTTTCGTGGGAAATGCTTTAAAATTATAATAAAAATTGTTTTATAATGCTAGTAATATCGGGTGTTTATTTAAAAACACGATCGAAATAGCGTTGCTTTTTTGATAGAATTTTTTTTTATGAAAAAGTGAAGTCGCAGCTTAATTTACGGTTTGTCATATCTGACATAAATGTTAGATTTTGTTAATCAGTAGCTCATTAGTTTGCATTGTTATTATAGTTGTTGTGTCAGTTCTTCTTATAAATCAGCTGTTTCCACAGCTAAATAAACAATGGCAATTGCGATATAGAATTAAATAAAAAACTTTTATAAAACTGGGTTAGATTAACATTGACAGGAGCGACTGACAAATTCACGTACAACCTACTTCACAATGTTTTGAAAATTTCACAGCCACCTCTATCGATACTATAAACAAAATCACTTTTAAGTGGGTACTAGAGCTGGGCAAGCTTCGAATCCTTTTAGAGGTATTCTAATACTTCATTAAAAAGGATTCGTAATCCGAATTCGTTAAATTTTTTTAAGAGGAGATTTAGTCAAATCCAAATGTAGGTGATTCGAATCCTCATAAAATGATTTGAATACTTACAAAAATATATAAAAACACTTTACGTCTAAATCAAGTTTTTTGTTCGTCTTAAAAAGATAAATCACATTATTTTGTTCGTCTTTAAAAGATAAAAATAACATTAGAGAGTTTTAGTTAATCGTTTATACGAAATACTGTAAAGCTAATATCTACTGTCACCGGGTAAAAAGTAAGTTTAGCGTAGACGTTAGCAATACCGTATTTCGTAAAACGATTAACTAAAACTCGCTAATATACGCAAAAAATAACATTTTTTGAAGACTGTCTGGACTGATTTAAAACAAGGTCGTCATTATTACTCCAGCGATTTTCAACATTCTCACTTTTTCTACGTAATGCGTCATTTTATACGGTTATTTACTTTGACATTTATACCACGATAGTTTTGACAAGAGTCGGCTTCAGCTAACATTTAGTACATAGTGTCAAGTTGACAAGTTTGAATTGAACGATGGTCGTGTTGTTATTTTTTTTTTGGAAGTTGTGACACGCACTTTAATGGCTGTGACATATTTTAAACTAACGAGTGTCTTCCACTCCCAGACTAAGCATGAAGTAAAATTTCGAGTTTAGAAAAGCCTGAAAATTTGGTTTGGTCGCGTAGCGCGCAGCGCTACGCGGCCAAACCAAATTTTCAGGCTTTTCTAAACTCGAAATTTTACTTCATGCGCCACGCGGATAAAACACTGGTTTTCCTTTAGGCTCAAAATATACTGCTCAAGTTTGATCTCACGTTAATAAACTTTACAAATATTTATTTCATCGAACCAAATCTTACGCTTTAAAACTGGGAAATGTAAGGATAATGAGCAGATAAAATCTGTAAGCAAATTTCTTCAGTCGCTTGAATTTTTAAAGATTTGGTTACACGCAGTAAACATTAAACTAGGGCAGTATATTTTAAACTTCACTTTAAATCAATGTTTTACACGTGGCGCATGAAGTAAAATTTCCAGTTTAAAAAAAGCTGAAAATTTGGTTTGGTCGCGTAGCGCTCAGCTTTTTCTAAACTCGAAATTTTACTTTATGCTTAATCTGGGAGTGGAAAACACTCGTTTTAACTTTCAATTTAAACTCTATTAAAGAACAACGAATATCGAAAAATATACAACATATGCATACACTAAAAATAAATCCTATGGTACCTGTTTATCGGTAAATGTGTACATTTTCTGGTAAGTTGCCACTCTACCCTACCTTGCAAAACTACAACTGAAGACAAAAGTTTAGTGAATGTTAAATCAACTGATATTTACACATCAATTTCGAAATATGCACAATATCTAGGCGTAAATTGTGAATCGGTCATTTTGCAAAGGGTCAATCTTCATAATTTTAACATTTTTTAGAAGAATTAAAAAACTATTTAATTTCTATTCATTATTTATACAGTGCTTTTGAAAAGTAATGCATAAATTTATTTAAATCTAAATTATGAACAATGAAGAAAAATCCTCGGACAGGTCGATTTTTATTTTTAGCTGCGCGATTGGTCAAATACCGAAAACATATACAGGGTGATTCATGTAAGAGTTGTGACGTCATTGAGCATTTTTTGAAATAGATTTTGAAAGATTATATTAGACATATTTGAAAGAGAATATTTTTTTACATACAATATGCTATTTACAAGTATAGGTGGAATTAAAAAATAATCGAGAAAAATAATTTGAAATGTCAACTTATGCTAACGACATTTGAACAAAAACAAACTAGTTTAACTGTTAGTTTTTTACTATTCACGTCGCATAGACATCTTTTACTAACTAACACAATTTAGGCATTTTAATAAGTTGTCTTTATTAAAATTCAATTTTTATTAAATTGACTTTTTAAAATTTTAAGGTCATTTTTCTAGATTATTTCTTTTATTGAGTTATATTTGTAAATAGCTTATTGTATGCGGAAAATAATTCTCTTTCAAATATGTCTAGTAAAATTGTTCGACTTCTCTTTATAAAAAATGGTGAATGATGTCATAACTCTTACATGAATCCCCCTGTATGTGATTTCAGTATTTGACCAAACGTGCACTTAAAAATAAAAATCGACCTGTCCGAGGATTGTTTCTGAAAACTTCATAATTTAGATTTTCATGAATTTATGCATTACTTTTCAAAAGAACTGTATATGATTTATCATTTCTTTTGTACATTTACATTTACCTGTTGTTTGTTGAAAAATAAATGATTAATATTATTAGTTAGGTCAACGTAGAATTGTTCGCGTTATAAAGTATCAATCATGATGCAATAATATCTTTTTAATTTTTTTTTAGATGTGGAGCGCCCCTGATTTTTTTTTTCCTTAGACCTATTTTCAAAACGAACAGGGTATTTTTATATGTAAACTCCCCTTTACAACAAAAACAAAATGATTTTGAGAATTTAAAACAATAAACAAAGTTCAAATTGGAGTAAAAAATCTCTTCTGGTTGATCTTTCGGTGTACTTGTGGGCTATCCGTTAATTTTATCATAGAACTTTCTTGTCTTTAAGGATGTACTTATATGCTGTGCGATCATTTAAAACATGATTTAGGTCCAGTTGCACCAGAAATGTTGAACTCAGACTCAACCTAAACTTTCAATATGACAGTTCCTACTGTCACTTTGAACTCAAGTTCAGAGTTGAACCAGCATAACGTTTGGTGCAACTGTCCCTTAGAGTAGGCATTACATTTTAAATTAGATTGGCACTACTAACTGTTAACACATTGTTTATCATAACCTCAAATTTATTCCATCATTCAGTTAGCATTCTGACCAACTGCACAAAAAAATTTCACCTATTCTAAATCTTAATTTAAACGATCGCACGGTAGTTTCCTGATGTTTTGGATTTAATAAGGAGTTTTCCTTGTTACACAGGGTTACTTTCCGGTGATGGTATAAACAGCAGGGACTTGATAAAAGTACGTTAGAAACATTCCGGTTGATGCCTGAACTGTACGGCGATAATTGTTTTAGTAGAACATATGTTTTTTTGTGCCAATAACGTTTTTCAAAAAGTAAAGAGACGTTGAACATTCAGGAAGGTCAATCTCTGCTCGGACACCCAAAATTACCAAAGAAGTACCTGATTTCTTTGCAAATAATGGAAATGTTTTACTAAAAGTGATGAAAGTGGCTTTGAACATTAGCTAATAACCGTTTCGGGTCGTTCTTCAAGAGAATTTAAGCAAAAGTCCGTTGTTTTAGAGATCCGGACAGTTGGCCTTTGTTGCACAATAACGTATGTCTCAAAAGTTTTGGAACAAATTGGTTTCGAACATTTTTAAACGTTAAAATGGTTTTACGGCAATTTTTCAGAACAGATATAATTGACAGCTTTATAAACAACAAAATGTTTGCTTTAAACTATATGTAAAGGTCCATACGCAGTCTTCTAGGAACATCTGACATCAAGCCTTGAATCCGCCGTCTTAGTTGTTGCTCGTTTTTGGATTCCCAACCTCCACCATACACTTTTCGAGACAAAATGGCGAGACAAAATTGTCAGAGCCTGGGTGAATTTGGGGGGATGTCATTTTTCTGCACAAAAGGTATGTTAAGAGCATTCAGCCAAGTTTGAGTTTCGTGTGCAGAACGGCAGGAAGCCAAATCCGGCCAAAATATATTATCATTTTGAGCATGCATCTGGTAGATAAAATTAATCAATTCTGCTAAGAAATTGTAAATATGACTTTGAACCACAGCTTCGCCTCTAACTTGCCCCACATAAGGTCTGCAAATTCCACCAATTGATGTCGCCCATCAAACTAAAACTTTCTCAGCAAATTTGGCCTTTTGCTTGTATTTTATATTGTTTGGACATTGTTGGTGTAAAAACCGTCGTTTCCTCTAATTTCAGAATTACTTAGAGTAAAGTAGTTTTCATCAACTATGACAATTAGTTTGTTGTTTGCAAAATGAGTACGCCTTAGAGCACGGCAACATTTCGGTATACTTGCTAACTCATTTGGCGTATATTTGGGACATTTCCTTCAGTTCTCCTTTTCTTTCTTTTCTCCTTCTCCTTTCCTTTTCTTCTTCTCGCCGACCTGCCAATTTTATTCTTGGCATTTTTAACTAATTGGTTTGCTCTATATTTAGTTAACAGTCTAGGTCTTTCACTCTTTAGAAGATTTAGGCACCTTGCTAACATTCTGCTATAGCACGATATATGGTTCTCCGCGATACATTTTGATTTTCAATAAGTCGGACCATTTGAGCTTTAGGCATCTGCCCAATAAAATTATAAATGCTTTTTCTAAGATCAAATTTATAAGCCATTGCAGCGCAATCGATTTCGGTAACTGAACTATCATTAAAATGACAAATCATTCAATTACTTTTTTCAAAGCCAACTTAATATTTTGATATTTTTATTTTTTGTATACGTTATTGCACCGAGTCACACTTTTCAATATTCGACTCGAAATCAAGTCTATGCGCTTAGTCGTCCGCAGTGTTCACCTGATTTAGCACTTAGCGACTTCTCTTTATTCTCAAAATTGAAAGGATGTTTTTTGATGATATTCTGATTGTTCAAACAGCATCTACACGAGCATTGGAGGCAATTCTACAAAATAAGCTAGAGCACACATTTGAATTACTGTTACATCACTTTAACAAGTGCATTTATGCGAGAGGAGAATACTTAGAATACGAAATATAAAGCCAAAAAATCAGATATGAGCCACTTAGAAGCAAAGGGGTGTAAGTGCTAATTTGAAAAAATTTAGGGGAAGGAAAACAGTTTTTTTAGTAATTAGTAAAGATATATTTGTGTATATAATATACCCATATATGTATATAATATACCCAAAATATTTTCTGTAAATCCACATAAGCCCTTTGCTATTTTGTTTATTGCTTTTAATATACAGTAGAATTCGGGAGAGATGTCCTATGACTCATTGATGTGGAATGCGTGGTTCATTTTATTTTAGAGTGTGTCGACAGTTGTATCTGCAACGATTTTTCCTAGTTGTGTCAAATTTTGACGTTACATGACAATGTCATACTGTTTAGGTCGCGAGTATTTTAGTGCTCTTTCTTTTAGAAAAGCTTTAAATCATGATTTCATGTAATTCTTTTCTTTCCAATCACGTGCTGTAGATTTTTAAATATTCGTTGTTTTCTTAAAAGTGGTCAATTTGAAGTTTAAACGACTGTTTTCTACTCCCAGGTTAAGCATGAAGTAAAATTTCGAGTTTTAAAAAGCCTGAACATTTGGTTTGGTCGCGTATTAATGTATTAAATTAATTTTATTGAAAATAAAAAAAACAATTTTAAAAATGGATTTTTCTGTTATTAATAAATATTTTTCTCTAACATTTTTTAATAGATGAGTCATGGTCAAAAACATACAGAAAACATATTTTCTTAATCTCGATTTGATTTCGAGAAATTCGCTACACGCAGTTTCAAACACGAATTTACCCCTGTTAATTTTAAAATAATGGGTCAAGAACCGATCCCAGAGGTAAACCAGATGTTGCATAAATTAGACTAGATCTAAAACCTTTATTCGAGTATTCATGGTTCGAATTCTTTTGTTTTTGTGGATTTTTCCCAACTCTGGTAGGCACTAAATATAATTTCATATGATGATGATGGTATTTTTTTTAAGTAGGTATTGTTGTAACTATTTTTTGTTTTCTAAACAGTATTTCATTTTGCAAACCAATGTTTGCTATATGATTTTCCATAGGTATAGCAAAAACTCTTGATGAACTGAAGTTTTATAATGACACTTAGACATTAATGTAACCTGATATTAGTGAAAACTTCTAAAAACCCATAGATGAGATCATTTTCGAAATTTTTAATAACACAAGTGTTTTTTGCTACACATTATTAAAGTAATTACACATTAGAACAAACGACACTTTCTTGTAATGAGTCCTCTTAATTATTTCAAAATTACACAAAGTAAGTAAGCTTAATGATGGTTGAATAGAAAGAAAAAAAGAAACGCGATTGCGACGTAACGACATTTCTTGCATGCATTGCAATTAATCCAATTAGAAAAAATCCTCTCCTCGAAAGATAATACGGGTTATCTAAGCGCAATTTAGCCGCATAAAAGAAGGATTAAAGGATTAAAGAAACGGTTTTCGCGAAAGGCAAACAATCCGAGGCGAAATCCGCCGAGGGTGATAATAAAGGTATGCAGAGGAGAAGCCCTGAGGTAGCAAATCAAGAAAGTCGGCACCGTCGGATTATAACTATAATCAAGACCCCAGCAGCCGGACAAGATGGCGTCCTCCACCATCATCAGACCATATGGAAATTACCGAAGGACTGTAATAGAGATAAACGCACGGGCACGAATCCATAAAATGCATTAAATGATTGCGAACCGTTTATTGGATATGTATTTAAATTGGGCGTTCGCTTTTATGGCCGGTATTAAATATTCAGACGAGGAGTGGCTAGTGGCTAGTGCTCGGTGTCTAGTGCCTATCATCAACCACTTATTCAGAATGCTAATATTTGATGCTTAAAAGTTATTTTGCGGATTTCATCGAATCGCCGAAGGATTTAATGGCGCATGTTTTGCATACAGAAAATTATTATTATGTCTCTTTTTATAACCTAACTTCTTCGTCTTATTATTTGAGATTATCGACTCAACTTTGTTCTGAACTTGCAAAATAATCTCAGCGAAATAAAGTTGGTTGCAATCTAGTGCTCCTATAATTAACAGTACTAGGGGGGTTTATTTGAAATCACTCGTCGTGCGATGGGTGGTTTATATGATATCGCACGAATATTGTAATGATCACATGCAAAAGATGCGAATAATTAGTTCCATATAATATACTTCACACAATGTGGTACTGCAAATATAGAGCTAAAGAATATTTTGTTAAACATTTTAAAAAAAATCGACGATTTAAGTAAATGAAAGCATTTTTTCCTTGAAGGAATGCCCAAAAGTGTGGCAAAAGGCCTTAAAATTAATAAAAGTAAAGTTCATATCAAGCTCAAGTAGATATAATCAGTATCTTTTAAACTTTACTTTAATTTAGTGTTTTATACGCGTGGTGCATGAAGTAAAATTTTGAGTTTAAGCCTTGAAATTTGATTCGTTTTTGAGTTACAGCGTTTTTTTTTGTGACAATTGAAAAACGCCGAGAATTCACTCGAGGACGTTCGCTTCTTTTTTGTATTTCCCAAAAGTTGCAAATTGCTCAATAACTAATCGGAATACGGAAAAATGGTTCAGATAAAAGTATTAGATAATCAAATTTTAGACAATTTTTCTTTCTTTGCGTTTTTTCATAGCTGTCTTGTTTCTTGGAGAAAAACGGTAGTTTGTTGAAAGATTCGTGAAAACTAACATTTTTTACAAAATCACGGAATAACTTAGAATTATTTATTGCAATTTGTATGGGAGTTTTTGAACTTAACTTCGGGATAAATCAGCGATTTAGACGCGTGGCGCATAAAGTAAAATTTCGAGTTTAGAAAAGCCCCGCGTAGAAAATTTCTACGCGGGGCTATTTTAAACTCGAAATGTTACTTCATGTTTAGCCTGGGAGTGGAAGACACTCGTTAGAATATAATATTTTAAAATTGTTGATGAATTTTCAAGGCTTTAAATCATTATAAAAGTTTTGACGATTTTTTTCTGAATTTCTATAATTTTACTAAATTTTTAACGTTTTTCGTAAATTTACAAAATTTTCGTTAACTTTCGAAATTCTGATGTATTTCCTAGATTCCGTTGATTTTAAAAGTTTTAATACTTTTTATACATTTTTCAAATTTCCATAATTTTTAAAATATTGGAAATTTTTACGAAGTTCCCAAGTAATCGTTAATTTAAAACATGTTGATTTTTCAAGAAATTTTCAGATTTTAGTTAGTTTTAAAAATTCTGACGGTTTTCCTGGATTTCCAAAATTTTTGTTAATTTAAAAAATTTCGATATTTAAATTTTCAAAATTTTCTTCAATTTTTAAATTCTTGGTTATTTTCATGGATTTCTCAAATATTCGTTAACTTGAAAAACGTTGAAGTTTTTCATAAAATTCCCAAGATTTCCGGTAATTTTCAAAATTTTAATAATAATTATTATTACTTTTCGAGAAAAATGTCAAAAGTGCCTAATTTGTTTAATTGATTTTTCTAGGTTATTAAAAAGGATAAAAAAAAAACTGTAAAGAGCAAAGTTTTAGATAATTTTACACTATATAATAAAATGTTGTCAATTTTTTTCTATCGATATTAGTTTTCGAGAAAAAAGTCGAAAGTGTCGATTTTTTAAATCGATTTTTCTCGGTTGGTAAAAAACAGAAAAATACAGTAAAGAGCAAAGCTTCAGATAATTTTACACCAAATAATAAAGTGTTATCAGATTTTTTCTATCGATATTTCAAGATATAACATAAACTTGTATTTAATCTGGGATTGGAAGCATTCGTCAGAAGCTTCAAATTCCTAAAAAAAAATAAATTCTGTCAACGCATCTTGACAAAATATTAAGCTAAATTATGTAATAAAATCAACAATTTTAGAAGAATGAAACAATTGTAAAAAAATCAACAGATTATCAAATCAACATAAAATTCATAGAATCTACACAGAAATGAATAAATAAACTTAAACCAAATTTTCAGGCTTTTTTAAACTCGAAATTTTACTTCATGCTTAACCTGGGAGTGGAAAACTCTCGTTTAAACTTCAAATTGACCTCATTTAAGAAAACAACGAACATTTAAAAATCCACAACACATAACTGAGATATGTATACTCAAAAGAAAAACTTCCTGTATAACATGCAAAATTACTGATTCAACATTGGATTTAAGATTGCCCCGCATCTACTTTAGGTGTACAGGACAATTTTTAAAATGAAAATTAGACAAATATAGACAAATAAGCAGATTTATTAATATTATTAAATTCCGTAATATAATAAGGAAACATTAGATACATGCTAAGAGGCTCAGACACAAATACAAATCCTGACTACGCCCCTTTGCTAAATTACTTCTACATAAAAAAAGAACGTCACCTGGTTGAAGCAGATGAACTATCAAAAATATGCAATTACAGCCTATCAAGTTACTTAGCAAAAATCAGCGACAGGAAATAAACATAAATCCTCATTAACCCAAAACATCGACATCCAACAAAACAGTATCAGATATCTTCCTCTAATAATAATAACACAATTTACAGTGGCACGGGCCAGGGTCTGACGAACTGACAGGACAACTCCACCTACATGCTAACTGTATTTTTGTCAGAGTATCCTGCAGCTGCCCTTCAGAAGAGGCGGTCCAGGAGTTACACCTCCCTTGTAACACATGCAGATCCGCACAATGCGTCGGGTTTTTATATAATAATATCTATAAATCCATTATGCCAAATGGGAATCGGCCTCCTCGTTTGGGGGGCTCTGTCGGCGGTCGGAGGTGGACACGCGCCCATGTTTGCCCTAAACAACCCCCTCTGTTACACCCCCATTAGATTCACCATGTGGATTTTAATTTTTTGTTGATGATTACATGTAATTATATTAAGCTACAAAAGGCCGACTGTTGCAAATATTATAAGCTGATAATCTACATTCTAATTATTTTCATAATGATTGCCAATTCATATTTTATCTCCAATCTTAAAACTATTTACAAATGAAACACTTTCTAACTTTGTTTGTTAACAGTATAATTATTTAAGCAGTTTTAGGAATAAACATAAACACAGCATTTTAGCTATTATTTAAAAAAAAAATAACTTTAAGCAACTGCAATTTTGTTAAAAGGAAATCGACCGCTATCTATACAGGGTGCCCTTATTTTATAAGAATGCATGATGATCTCGATTATTTAAAGAGATAGAGTCTGTTAAATTGGGGCAAAGTTGCGTATTTTAATTTCCACTAATAATCTAAAAACAAATTTGAAATATCTTCTTTCGTTTGTGAGATATTGCCAAAAACAGATTTTTGGAAATTTCGTTTTTATTTTTGTATCTAAAAACTATTGAATACAGTGAATACAGTAACTTTGTAACGAGAAAATTAGTAACATAATTTATTTTAAGATAACTATAACATTTACCCAGGGATCATAGCAAGCTTTTGTTTTTCTTACAGGTGCCATTTTGGATTTTCATATTTGTTGAAAGAATATTTTTTTACTAAATTATAATATTTTCTTTTTTACAAAGAGTGCCTTGGAAACACTGATGTCATATCTATTAATCAATCTAAGCGTTATGTATATTCAACTTTACTGTAAATCTGTGGTTTATACGCGTCGCGCATGAAGTAAAATTTCGAGTTTAGAAAAGCCCCGTGAAAATTTGTCTCGGGTCGCTGCGCGACCCTCGACAAATTTTCTACGCGGGGCTTTTCTAAACTCGAAATTTTACTTCATGCTTAGTTTGGGAGTGGAGGACACTCGTTAGTTAAAAATACATCACAACTGACTTGTATATCAACTGTCATTAAAGTCCAAATGTCGAATAACGCCGTCTTATTTCAAGTTGACACAATGGACTAAATATCAGCTAGCGCCGACTTATGTCAAGCTGAAACGATAGACATGTCAGTCAAGCTAGTGTTTACATTAATTCACATTTTGACTATTGTGACATTATGACTGTAAGTCACTTGGTTAACTGTCTTATGACTATGGTAAGATTTTGACTAAGTATGTCTTTATGGACTGTACTTCGACGATTCTGGTATTATAACTGTAAGTCACTTGGTTATATTCGAAGCCTGCTTAACTCTTTTGTACATCCCGCAGAGGTGGAAAGAGACTAATGTGGTGTTTATACCCAATGCGGGAAAAATATCTCACTCAACACCGAAGGACTATAGGCCAATTAGCTTATCCTCCTTCCTACTCAAGACGCTGGAGAGGTTAGTGGAGGCGTACATAAAAGAACGCATACATCCAGACCTCTGGTCGACTAGCCAACACGCGTACACTAGGGGCAGATCAGTAGACACAGCTCTGCACGCCCTCCTAGGTCAGGTTAAAAATTCCATGTGGAAGAAAGAGTTCACGTTGGCGGTATTCCTGGATATCGAAGGAGCCTTCAACTTCGTGCGCCCAGGGGCGATTTTGTCGACCCTTGGCAATCTGCACATGGACGAGTCGATATGCCTCTTCGTAGAGGAGCTGCTAACAAGGAGGCACATTGTCTCTGCGCTGGGCGGCTCACGCTCAAGAAGAGAGGTCAGTAGAGGTACCCCTCAAGGGGGTGTCCTCTCTCCACTACTATGGAATATAGTTATGAATGAACTACTAAAAGGACTAGAGTCTACGGGGTGTAAAACAATTGCCTATGCTGATGACGTGACCCTCGCGATCTCTGGTAAACACGTAGGCATCCTATCTAAACTCATGGAGAGGGCACTCCGCAAGGTAACCCGCTGGTGTGAGGAATGTGGACTGGGGGTAAATCCCCTCAAAACTGAGCTTGTACTCTTCACCAGAATACACAGGATACCAAACTTCAAAGCCCCTGTCCTAAACGGCACGGGACTGGAGGTATAGGAGCAAGCCAAATATTTGGGCACCTTAGTCGATAGGAAGTTAAGTTGGAAGCCCAATATTCAGGAGAGAGTACGGAAAGCGCAGGTCGCGCTGTACTCGTGCAAAAGAGCTGTGAGCAAGAACTGGGGACTGAAACCAAGCGTTGTCCACTGGATGTACACGACTGTGGTGAGACCCATTCTGTTCTACGACGCTGCAGTCTGGTGGACTGCTCTTGATAAGAAAATTCACCGGACCGCACTGGGTAAGGTACAGAGATCAGCCGAACTGCTAATAACAGGCGCGGTTAGATCTACCCCCTCCAAAGCGCTAGATGTAATACTAAATCTAGCTCCTGTTGACCTTTACTGCAGGTATGCTGCAGCTACCACAGCGATCAGGATCAACTCGGTCGGGATATGGAATAGTAGCAAACAGGGCCATGGAAGGATCCTGAATGAGCTTCCAGAACTTACCTTTGGGAACAAGTTCTCCATTTCCATCCCGGACAAAACCGAATGGGTACAGGGCAAGATTGTTCAGGGAAATGAAGTCTGGCTCTTCACGGATGGCTCCAAGTACGAAAACAGAGTAGAGGGTGGAATTTTCTCACATGAGTTCAACCTCAAAAAATCTTTTCGACTCCCAAACCACTGCAGCGTCCTACAGGCGGAAGTCATGGCTATCCGAGTGGCAGTGGACTGGATAGGTAAAACCGACCTTCAGGTAAACCATATCAGATTCGTCACCGATAGCCAGGCCGCCATTAGGACATTAAATAGTCCCAACTGCACCTCCAAGGTGGTCAGAGACTGCAGAAAAGTGCTTAACAAGCTCGCTAACAGCTGTGATGTGGGGCTCATCTGGGTACCAGGTCACAGTGATATCAAGGGAAACTCAATTGCCGACGGCCTCGCAAGGAAGGGGGTAAGGATGAGGGACCTATCTACTGAACTTTCTGCCGACATTCCTCTTGGGGAATGCAAGAGACTACTAAGGGACCAAATGACATCATGGGTTAACCTTAGGTGGAAAAAAGAAGACACGTGTCACATAACAAGGCAGCTATGGCCTATGTGTGACACTATAAACAGTAAAAGATTAATTGCACTTAGCAGAATCGACATAAGGAAGGCAGTAGGCATCATCACGGGTCACTGTTTTCTGGGTGGACACGCACAAAAGATGGGTCTGTAATACAATGACTACTGCAGAGAATGCCTAGATGAGGAGGAGGAAGAAACAGTACTCCACTATCTCAATCAATGTCCTGCTCTTGAGGGGAAACGATTAAAGTACCTCGGTCTGCACCACGCAAGTGAACTGGCGGAGCTCTCACCTATAAAGGTGGGAGATCTGATCGGATTCATTAGGTGCTCAAATTGGATTGTATAGGGGAAGGATCTCTCATGGTATCACAACGGGCCCTATGGGCCTAAGTGAACAGCCTCGGCTGTTGCCATATAAACCTAACCTAGCCTAAGTCACTTGGTTAGCTATCTTTTAACGTATTTATATTTTGTCAATAAATCACTATATTGACTGTATTTGATATAGTGATTCAAGTGACTTACAATCATAACATCACAGTAGCCGAAATACAGTACATAGAGAAATATAATAATCAGGAAAAATCCCAGTATAGCCAAAAGGCAGTCAATCAAGCCACTTACAGTCACAATAGTCAAAACACGGTTAATAAAGATATAATATGACAAAATCCTATGATAGTTCAAAGACAGTCAAGCAATTTATTGAGATGGAAAATGTCACGCTAGTATTTCGATTATAAAAAATACATTTTCTATCAGTACAGTAATTTATCAGCTGGATGCACAGGGGGTGATATGTAAGCAAATTATGGATCCTAGGAGTTGTCAAATGAGTGAGTTATTCAACTGTTTCTAAGGCACTCTTTACAAAAACAAAAGATTAAAATTTTATATAAAAATATACAAAAACTTTCAGTGTAATTAATTCATCATTGGATTCAGAAAAAAATATTCTTTCAAAACATATGAAAATCCAAAACGGCGTCCATAAGAAAAACAAATGGTGGCTTAGGTAGCTTGGTAAATGTTAGTTATCCTAAAATAAAATATGTTACTAGATTTCTTGTTAAAAAGTGCCTCTATAATGTTAAAGTTGTAAATGTCTGGATTGAATAGTTTTTGAAAAAAAAAATAAAAATAAAATTTCTTGACAATATCTCAAAAACAAAAGATGTTTCCAATTGCTTTTTAGAATATTATTGGGCCCTAAAACACGCAACTTTAACCGACTATCTATCTCTCCAAATAAGAGATCCCCATACATTCTGTTGAAATACGGGCACCTTGTATGTATAACATTGCATGTTGGCTTTATTTAGCGATGGAATATTTTGAAAAAAATAGATATAGTTTAAGAAAAGTACAAACTTGCTGCGTCTCAATAAAATGTTTCATGCTTTTAGCGTTATTTGATAAAAAATCAAACATTTTTAAAGTAGCCTAATCACGTCTCAAATTTGATTTTTTTATAATATCTATAAAACTTATTGGAAAACTAAATCAGTAACATTACAAAAGGTTTCTTTGCGGAGATTTGTATTTTTTCCGTTTATTTCTATCCTACAATCATTTCACTAGAATGTCGCGCAATTGAATTTAAACTTTCCGAAAATTTAAAAAAATGCTTTATGCGCGACATCCTAACGACATTATTTTAGTAAATCATATATTTAAAAAATGCACAAAACTTCGCAAGGGAATATTTTACAATGTGACTGAATGTTGCAATTTATATTTATTTTAGATAATACAAAATAAATGGGACATCTACTCTGTACATAAGATTAGTTTAATATCCACGAAACTCAACAACTATATTATTTATCACAATTTAATAATTATTGTTTAATTAGGGAACGAATTAATAACAACAAATCGGAAATGGTGTGTTATTTTTGTTGTGTAGACGGACAAAATGACAGTGTTGCCATAAATCTTGCGGCAAATAAGCATCCTGCTTGAAATTACAGAGCAATTAACGAGTAATTATGACATAATGCGCACTCGGCCGTATTTTATAATAGTAATTAATAATTTAATACTTACGTAGATTGCGCTGGCTGTGATTAAAATAATTTTTCATAACAATCTGATGATGTGAAATTAGTGCGGGCACGCAATTTCCAATAAATTATTACATGAGCAACAGACGCCGTGCGTCGTGCAAAATCATAAAAAACAAAATTACTAATTACACACTACTATATTTATTTATATGCCTACATAAGAGTGATGAAAATTAATAATTACTCCTAATAATTAATTGACGCGTGATGATTGATAAATAATTGAAATAATCTAAAAATATTCTGAGTTTTACATTAAGTATATTATTTTACATTCAGGATTTGTCTTCATGAAAAATAATATATTTTGAACTTCACTTTTAATCAGTATTTTGCACGCGTGGCGCATGAAGTAAAATTTCGAGTTTAGAAAAGCCTGAAAATTTGGTTTGGTCGCGTAGCGCTACGCGCTTCGCAACCAAACCAAATTTTAAGGCTTTTTTAAACTCGAAATTTTACTTCATGCTTAATCTAGGAGTGGAAACGCTCGTTAAAATCTTCAATTCAAACTGCTTTTATAAAAATAACAAATGCCAAAAAAATTACTTTAAGAATATTAATTCCCTGTATAAAAATCTACTTTTCATAATTGGAAGTGAATCACTGAATTCCGACTTTCAGCGCTTGCTAAATGTCGCAAATTATTTTTCAAATAAAAATAAACACCCGTTGTTGTTTCCAGCATTGATAGGAAAGTCTCTGAATTTTTTTTTATATTTTTAGATAAATAACATTTTTTATCAGAAAATTCACATTTTCCTGAGGGAAAAATATAGATCGATATTCCTGAAAAAAATCTCAAAAAAATTACAGACGGTCTTCGCTCTTCTTTAGTAACAATGTGAGTTACTTGTTTTTCATAGAAAAAAATGTTTACACCAACTTATTCAACTTTTATTAACAATAAATTCACTGAACTCTGACTTTCAGTATTTGAAGAATGCCACAGGATTTTTTTCTGAGATAAATAAATAGCCTACGTTGTTTCTAGCATTAAGGTTGGAAATTCACATGTTATTTGGTCATAAGAACGAACAACGATTAATCTTCCACAATAATGAAAATTGATGTTTGAAACTTATAATAATAATATTTATTGCCCAACAGGAAACAATGATTTCCCAATTACAAGACAATGTACAAGAATATCAACAATAATAGTGTATTATAACATTATAAAAAAAAATAATAACACCTAATTATTTGATTGACATAAAGCGACTATGGATTTTAGTGATTCAAAAAAGATATTACAAGTTGGAGGTAGTTGATTAAAGTTATTACAAATTATGCTGATGGGTGATTTAGCGCCAAAATTTAATCTATTATAACTGATATTAAATGTAGTCTTATATCTACTGTTGAAAGTATGAATATGCAAACTAATTAGCTGTAAAATATCGGGGCTGTCGATATGATTATTAAATAGTTTATGTATAAATGAGATAGCAGACTTGTAACGTCGGCACTAAAGAGATTCGACATTAAATTTCTCAAGCAAACGAGAATGATCATAGCCTCTCTCAGGATAATGCCCCTCAGTCTTCAGGTATAGAAATTTAAGAAATCTTCGTTGAACACTTTCCACAAGATTAATCTGAAGTTGAGATTGTGGATACCAAATTAATGAAGCATATTCTACAGTGTGATCAACAATAATTGCAGACAGGTTAAATTTCCCGCCAAAAATTGTTGGTACAACTGATTATATGAAAAGAAAATCCCCTAGATTGCTTATCCATGGGCGTAGCAAACATTTTTTCCCAAAATAAATAAAATATTTAATCATAACTATATTTAAAATTTTTACAATTTTAATTAAATTTACAAAGTAAATTGAAGTGAGTTAAGGCTTTGTGTATTTTTAATAAACGTAGAGTTAGCATCCCTAATTTTATAATAAATGTTGAAAATGATGGCCTTCATTTTCTAGGCAAATGCTAACTCTACGTTTTTTATTTTGAAATACTCGTTGAAGCTCCTCCGGATTTATGTTCCTTATCTTTTCTTCAATTGCTGCTTTAAGCTCGTTTAGGATATGCATTCGATTTTTAAAAACCTTATTTTTTAATGCCCGAATAAATAAAAATCGCACGGAGTGAGGTCTAGCGAACGTGGTGGCCATAATCCGTAGCTTACCAAGCGATCATCGTAAAATTCCCTCAAGTAATTTAATGTCGCCAACGCAGTATGAGGAGTGGCTCCATCTTGCTGAAAATAACCCATTATCTGTTCGTCATCATGCAATTGATTCAAAAATTCATCTAGAATGAGCGTCCGGTAGCGCTCCGCATTGATTATTTCGTTGAAAAATATTGGGCCAATTATCCGACGTCTCGAAATTGCTACCCAAACACCAATTTTTTGTGGATGTAAACCCGTTTCAATAATAGTATGAGGATTTTCTGTAGCCCATGTACGATAGTTTTGGCTGTTCACATATCCTGACAAGTTAAACCACGCCTCGTCAGTAAAAAAGGTCTTGTCCAACATACCATTATCATTTAAATTCTGATTAAACCAATTGCAATAATCAATTCTTTTTTGGAAATCAAGTGGCTGAAGTTGTTGAACTACCGATACCTTATACGGGTGCAAATGCAGAATTTTTTTTGCGGCTTTTATGCAACTCCCATACGATACTCCTGTAAAAGGATTAAACATTAAAATTTGTGCGCACCTTAAAATTAAGAACATACCCGTTTGAGCTGAAAGTTTTCTTAAAGATTTTGTTGGGCTCTGTTCAAGTCGTTGTTGAATGTCGCCAACAACCTCTTCTGTTAAGATAGGCAGTCTTCTAGCTGGCTTGCCCTTACTGATACAATTCTTTTCCTCAAAACGGTCAACAATGCGAGTTTTATGCGAGAAAAATGTTTTGTAAGGAATGTGGACATCGGGGAAGGCTTAAATAAATTGATTCAGACACGATTGTAATGAGTAATTCCATGTGCCATCTTCATTCATAGTTCCACTTCGATAATGAGCCTTCAGGATGAAAGCATCATGCTGTGGTGCAAACATCACGGTAAACACAAGCGAATTCTCTTAAAATCTGTAAATTTAGGATGAAACTTAAATTTTCTAATGTTCTAACCTTAAAAACAGCAAATCACTTACCACAAAACAAAGACTTATACAAAGTAGTCCTGATAAGAACTGATGTCTATGAAACAGAATGAAAAATAACTTAATTCGAAGAATGAATTAACACAATGGCAAAATACGACGCACGACGCTGCTAATTTCAAATCGAGTTACTGTTTATTAATTTTTCCTTGGCATGAACTTGGAGCGATCGAATTCCCCAGATTTTTCGGCGGGAAATTTAACTTGTCTACAATCATTGTTGATCACCCTTTAACTTTGAACGTACATAAACATTGAATAGAGATTTCAAAGCATTCGGATTTCGCAAGTTCGCAGAATTACGATGGATAAATCCTAATGCTTTAAAGGAACTTTTAACAAGATATTGATTGAATATGAGGAGTAAATGTAAATTTATCATCAAACCAAACACCAAGATCTTTGAAGACATTGACTCGCTCAATAGAATTGTTACTCACGACATAGTTAAATGTAATTTGTTTGGATTTTTTTGTAAAGGAGACAAATTTACACTTATTGCTCTTCAGATTAAGTTTATTTGTACTGCACCAATTCGAAATAACATTAAGTTGATTTTGTAAACTTATGCAATTATCTGAATTCGTAATTGTTGAAAAAATCTTTAAATCATCAGCATATAAAATGTGTTTGCACTCTAGTAGATTGGAAAGATCGTTAATGAAAAGATTGAATAATAATGGACCCAGTATGGAGCCTTGAAGGACCCCCGAACTTGGAAAATAAGAATTAGACTTAAAATTATTTATCAGTACATATGATTCACGACATGAAAGATAAGATGAAATGAGTGAAGTGGAATGATCACAAAAACCAAAGTAATTAAGTTTTTCATGTAACAATGAGTGTCAAACGCTTTTGACATGTCAGTATATATTACATCAATCTGCCCGGATGAATCTAATGATCTAGCAATATCATGTGTAATAATAGTCAAGTTAGTTAGAACGTCTCGGAATAAAACCGTGCTGATAATGTGATAAATATGGAGAAGTATGAGAATAAATTTGATCATACAGTGTTTTCTCAAATATATTAGCAATATGAGAAAGTATTGCTATTGGTCGATAGCTTGCAATATCTCGATGATTAGTGGACGTCTTCGGTATAGAGCAAATTGATGTAATTTTAAATTTACTAGGAAAAATTTATGTTTTTAGAAACAGGTTAAAAATAAGTGCAAGTGGATAACAGAGAATGGAAGCACAATCTTTGAGTAAGAAAGCTGTTAGGTTATCATGACCTGACGAAAATCTATTTGGGAGCTTCTTTAAATGTTTAAAGATCATTCTATCACATACTTCCGCAAAAGAAAATGTAGGTATATTGCTGAGGTTCATAGTTGTAGTCGTCGCAGATGGTAATATGAAAACAGATTCGAAGTACTTACGAAAGCCGTCTGCAATTGCATCAGGAGTTTGATACACCTCATCATCATACTTAAGTTCTGTAGGAATTCTCGAAGGGTTAGATTTTTTTGAATTGATATACGACCAAAACCGTTTAGGATCGCTAGTAAGCTGTGATTCAATGTTTATTATATAGTCATTATGTGCAACATTAATTTTTTTCTTAATGAGAGATCTAAGTTTCTTGAATTCGGCTTCAAGCGTCACGTCTCGTTCGATATTTTTACGGCAATAGTTCTTTTCTTTAATAAGTTGTATAATATTATTAGTAAACCAGGGGGGATATTTTCTCTTTTGTTTAAATTTATGTCGCGGAATAAATTGAAAAAGTGCACTATTTAACACATTATAGAACTCATTAAGTGCAAAATCAACATTGGAATAACTCGACAAGAAGTTCCAATCGATAGAACCTAAGTAGGAATACAAAGATAAATAATCGCCTCTTTTGAAGTTAAGTTTGGTGACATTAATGTTGCTAGGAGACATATTGAAAGAACATTGAAAAGATAATGTTAATGCAGGATGATAAGCATCCTCGTTTACTAAGGGATCAGGTTCTCTCGTAATGCTGCAATCTAAGCTGGAATATATTAAATCCAAAATGTAACCAGAACAATTTTGAATTAAGTTGAATTGGTTTAAACCGAGAAATGTACATGCGTTTGAAATTATTTGCGCTTTTTCTGTTTTCAATTGAAATCACCTGCAAAGAGTATAGGGTTATCATTAAAATCTATTTGGATTAATAGATCGAAAAATGATTTTATATCGGTGGTTATTGTGTCCGGTGGTATATATACGTTAATTAGATATAAATAAATTGAATCAATTTTAACTTTGCATACACAAAGATCAATAATTGGAATTTTTGATTTAATATGGCCAGTAGGTATTAAGTCAATATTTAAATTATATTTAGCCGCCACTAACACACCGCCGCCCTTTGATCGACCTGTTAACACTGTGTCACGATCCGAACAAAATATTTTATAACGATCACCAAATAGCTCACTATCACTTACACCTGATGTTAACCACGTTTCTTATATATATTGCTTTGCGAATTAATTGACATTATTCTTTTTTCAGAAAAATGTTTCTTAAATTATATATAAATCAAATAATGGAACACTCTAAAATGATCACATAAATCCGTGCAATACTTCCATAGAAAACATTCTTTCTTCTTTATATTACGTTAATTTATTGCAGTAATTATTATAAACATGTTGTATTAAATAGATTAACCTAAAATAAATGATAAATAAAATTAATCGTTGCTTTGAAATCCCCATAAGAGCAATGTAAATTTTGATTATGCTTTTAATAAAAAGGGGGCAGCATCATGCTATTTTAGTAATATCTTAAAATAATACTGTAATTTCCAAAAACATGTGAAAAAAAATTAGGTTTGATATGTAGAATTCGTGTACGGCATTTATCGCGACACGGGTTTCCGGTGCGCGGCCTTGAAGTGCGAATGTAATTTTTCTGCCGCGGACTGTTCATTGATTATGTTGCTAATACACAATAAACAAAGACATTATTAAAATATTTCCCAATACATTTTTTAAATATAAGTGCATTTCTGGATTATGTTTTCTTTTCTAAACTCGAAATGTTACTTCGTGCGCCGCGCGTATAAAACACTGATTTCAAGTGAGGTTCAAATATACATAAATTTCACAGTATTTTAAAGTTTTATACGCGTGGCGCATGAAGTAAAATTTCGAGTTTAGAAAAGCCCAGAAGATTTGTTGGATATTAGCGGATATTCCCTGTTTTTTTTTTAAGTTCAATTTAAAGCTTTAAACAAGTGTTTTCCACTTCCAGACTAAGCATGAAGTAAAATTTCGAGTTTAGAAAAGCCCCGTGATAATTTGTCGAGGGTCGCGCAGCGACCCGAGACAAATTTTCTGGGCTTTTCTAAACTCGAAATTTTACTTCATGCGCCACGCTTATAAAACACGATAATATTGTTAATTTATATATATATATATATATATATATATATATATATATATTCGAACTTCACTTAAAACCTGTGTTTTATACGCGTGGCGCATGAAGTAAAATTTAAAATTTATAAAAGCCCAGAAAATTTGTCGAGGGTCGCTACGCGACCCTCGACAAATTTTCACGGGGCTTTTCTAAACTCGAAATTTTACTTCATGCTTAGTCTGGGAGTGGAAAACACTCGTTTAAACTTTCAAATTGAATTCTTTTAAAAAACAACAAATATCTAAATATTTAAAGAAAATAATTTGAATTTAGAATACGTATACTTTAAAGAAAAACTCGTTGTATATACTCATCCCACTGAGCAAATCCATTTAAGTAATGTTTTATCAACATTAAAACAACGTTTAATGTTACTACAATGTTGATATAACGTTATTTGTTTGTGTTTTGCTCAGTGGGATATGGAATATCAAACTAAAATCATTAATGGTAAAGGCACCTGTTTCGTTATACAGTTGTACAGGGTGTCAATTTGATAACACGCCAGCCACAATATCTTTGGAACCGTAACAGCTAAAGAACATTTTCCAAAACCGTTCCTAGGATATGAAGGGGGAACCATTTTGATCCAAATAACAATCTGGGTCAAAATGATTCCCCCTCCATATCCTAAAAACGGTTTTGAAAAATGTTCTCTAACTGTTACGATTCTAAAGATATTCTGGCTGGCTTGTTCTCAAATTGACACCCTGTATGTGTGTCGATAGAAACTAAAATCGTGAATATTTATCTAGTTTACTTGTGTCTTCTGTAATTCAATACCCATTCATTCATTCGCTCGGCGCTATGTAAACAAACAAACAACGCTCTCCGCACTAATAATTTTTATTATTCCTTGTGACAAAATTCGGCAGGTACTATAAACCAATACATAGTCAAAACTAGTTTCTGTAATTTTGCTATTTCTGCGCCATCTCGTATCCCAGAAACACACAACTAATAAAAATTGGCCCTCGTAATAGGAAAGTCTCTGATTTGTTTTAGATTTTTAGAAAAATTAAAATTATTATCAGAAGTTTTAAAATTGAGGGACTAATTGTAATAACATGATATGCCACAAGTAAACAGAACTGAGATATTGGGCTTTGAAATTTAGAAAAAATGTAAAATGTATTACTATGATATTAAGAATTAATAGTAGATTGTTTGACAAGTTTATAAAGCTTCGGTTTGCATGCGAATATGAGCATACTGTAGCTTCTTATATTACTGCCTAATCAAATCGAAGAATAATACAGCATTTTATGGTTGTGTCTCTGATTATGTTGTTACAATAAGCCCTTTAATTTCATAAGGGACTTTCACGTTTCTAACATTTTTATTCCTGACAAAATCTCAAAAAAATCACAGACACACTTGAAACTTTTAGAAACAATGTGAGCCACTTATATTCCTCCAAAAAAATGTTAGAACCAACTTTTAATAACAATAAATTTTATTTCTGAAAAAAATCTCCAAAAAATCAACAGACACACTGGAAACTTTTCAAAACAATGTAAGCCACTTGTTTTCCTTATAACAAAAAAATTTTGGAACCTACTTTTTCAACTTTTAATAACAACAAATTCACCGAGTTCTGAGTTTCAGCGCTTGTTGGATATCACAGGATTATTTTTTTCTGAGAAAATAAGTAGTTAATACTGTTTTTCGCATCGATAGGAAAATCTGTTTTTTTTTTTAGATTTTTAGAAAAATTTAAATTTTTATCAAGAATTTTCAAATTTCCCAGGGGTTATGGAAAAATGTCAATTTTCAGATAACAATTTGTGTTCGTAAATAAATGTCAAAAAAATTACAGACACACTTCAAACTATTGGTAACAATATGAGTCACTTGTTTTTCTTAGAAAAAAATGACTTCACTAACTTTTTTTCAACTTTTAATAACAAGCAATTCACTGAAGTCCGACTTTCAGCGCTTGCTGGATGTCGCAGGGTTTTTTTTCTGAGAAACATAAAAATAGCCTACGTTGTCTCTAACATCGATAGGAAAGTCTCTGATTTTTTTAGATTTGTAGAAAAATAAAAATGTTTCACATCCATGATCATCTCTGTCCCCAAACCCCAATATTTCTCCCAAATTCAACAACCGAGAAACCACCATTCATCAATTTATCTCATCTCACATGAATCATAACTAACCGACAAGACAATGACAACTACAACTCAGGCTGAAAGACTGAGGGTCGATAGCCAAGGATTATATAATAAAATATAATTGTAAAAATAAACAAACTGTAATTTATAAGTGCACAATAAAGATGTATATATATATATATATATATATATATATATATATATATATATATATATATTAATTACAGGGTGTCCGTATTTCGAGAAAATGCATGGGGATCTCGGTTATTTGAAGAGTTAGAGAGTTGGTTAAATTAGGGCAAATACGTGAAATTTGGAGCCCAACAATAATCCGAAAACAGATTTGAAATATCTTTTTTTGTTTTCGAGATATTGCCAAAAAACTATTTTTTTCAAATTTGGTTTTTATTTTTTTATTCAAAAACTATTGGATCTAGGAATTTGCAACTTTTACATTATACAGGCACTTTTAAATCAGGAATTTAGTAGTGTACTTACATTTAAAATAACTTTAATATCTTCTCCAGAACCATAGCCAACTTTTGTTATTCTTATGGGCGCCATATTGGATATTCATATTTTTGGAAAGAACTTTTTTTTCTGAATTCAACGGTATATCACACTTATGATTTATTTTACGTTTCATTTGAAACAAAGCAACCTTTTGTTTTTTTTAAGAGTGCCTTGAAAACAGTTGCACATTTTAAAATTCTTGAGGCCTACAACTATATTTTTTTAGGGAAGGAACCAGAATAATCACTCTGCTGCTTGATGAAGTTTTTCATAATATTAAATAATAATAAACAAATTAATTAAATATCTTTTGAACTAAAATTATCACAAACTTAGAGTAAGTGTTCGAATATATCACCATTGACCTCCAAACATAATTCTAGTCTTTTCCTTAAATTTTGGACTGCCCGAAAAATGTCTCTTCTTCTTAATTGCTGAATGGTAACTATTATAATTCTTCTTAAATCGTCTTTGTCCTCTGGAATAGTTTTATAAACTTTTTCTTTTATAGCTCCCCAAAGAAAATAATCTAGAGGTGACAAATCAGGTGAGCGAGCTGGCCAACGTATATCACCATTATTTGCCATAACTATATTTGGAAACATTTCGGACAGACAATTAGCGACAATTTGGCTGTTGTGAGGTGGTGCACCATCTTGTTGAAACCATACATTTCTTAACATATTTAAGGGGATGTTATTGTCTACGTAATCACTTAAAAATGTTCTTAAAAAATCGTGATATCTCTGTGAATTTAATGTATCTTCGTAAATGTATGGACCTACAATATTGTCTCTCAAAATACCGACCCATACATTTAGTCCGAATCGCACTTGTCGTCGTCTTTCTTCATGTTGTCTAGGATTATTTATACTCCACACATGTTCATTATGCCTATTGAATATCCCTGTGTTGGTAAAACGGCATTCGTCAGACCATATCACATTTGACAAGAAATTCGGATTTTCGTTTAATTTTCCCAATAAAATACGACAAAAGTCCATCCTTCGTCTAGCATCTCCAGGATGGAGAGCTTGAGTAACTTTAATTTTGAATGGGCGATATTGATTTTTTTTCAAAATTTTCCATACGTATTGAAACGTCACACCAAACCGGTTCGCAAGTTCTCTCGTTGAGGAAGAAGGGTTATCTTGAATCTAGGGGAATAAATATTATCTTATTGTAATTAAAATGAAATCATTTTACCGCTTGCAAAATTTGGTTTTCATTTTCATGGGGTTGGTGATATCCATATCTTTGTCGTGGCTTTACGAAGGAACCATATTCCAATAAATTTGTATGTAGTTTTATGAAATGACTTTCACTTGGCTGTTGCCTTTCTGGATAGCGCTGTAGATAGACTTCGGATGAAATACGTACATTTTTGTTTGAAGTATAATAAACTTCGATCATATCTCGTTTTTCTTGGTTCGAAAACACCATTTTTAACTTTATTTTATGTATTATGTATAATGATCGTATCTTATTGACACATCAATAACTGAATAACGTATCAATATTATTGTTTCCAAGGCACTCTTTACAAAAAACAAAAGGTTGCTATGTTTCAAATGAAACGCAGAATAAATTATAAGTGTGATATACCGTTTCATTCAGAAAAAAAGTTCTTTCTAAAAATATGAAAATCCAATATGGCGCCCATAAGAAAAACAAAAGTTGGCTATGGTTCCGGGGAAGATATTAAAGTTATTTTAAATGTAAGAACACTACTAAATTCCTGATTAAAAAGTGCCTGTATAATGTAAAAGTTGCAAATTCCTAGATCCAATAGTTTTTGAATAAAGAAATAAAAACGAAATTTGAAAAAAATAGTTTTTTGGCAATATCTCGAAAACAAAAAAAGATATTTTAAATCTGTTTTCGGATTATTGTTGGGCTACAAATTTCACATATTTGCCCTAATTTAACCAACTCTCTAACTCTTCAAATAACCGAGATCCCCATGCATTTCCTCGAAATACGGACACCCTGTATATATATATATATATATATATATATATATATATATATATATATATATATGTTAAAACGTAGATTTTCGCGGGCGTAACATGTATCACTGTTTCTTCGGGTTTGGTCCCGCGTATTTTCTTGGCTCTGGTCCATTTTATTTTTAATTCGACGTTTCGATGACGTCGCAGTCATCATCGTCAGGAATAACTATCAAAATTCCATTGCTCTAACAACCACTTGTTTGACTTTTACGTACTACTTGATGCGTGAATTTCTTGTTTGGCTTCGTGTTACTATTCTGTTTTGTTCTTCTAATGATGTAGTAGTGACAATTTCAATATTATTTTCGGAGGGGGTTGGATTTTGAATTTCTTGGTTGTTGTTCGGAGATAATATATTTTGACCAGAATTTATACAAGTTTTCCAAATTGGTGGTAGTCTTTTAGCATCATCTCTTTGATTTAGACTGTTCGGCCTCTTTTCAATTTCTATCGCTTCTCTAATAATCCTCGCGTGGAAGAAGTCTGTCTTTTTTAAAATTCTCGTTTTTTCGAAATTTATTGTATGTTTAGAAATGTTTACGTGTTGAAATAAAGAAGATTGTGGATCAGACTTTCTTACTGCTAAAATGTGTTCATCTCGACGAGTACTAATTTTCCGGTTTGTTTGTCCTACATAGCTCTTCTCACACATACCACATGGAATTTCATATACGCCTTGAGCTTCAAGTGGGATAATTTCTTTTGGAGTTCGGAGTAAATTTTGAATTTTTGTGTGTATATTGACACAAGTTCTAATATTGTATTTGGAGAGGACTTTTCCGATTTTATCAGTTGTTCCTTTAATGTAGGGAAGGGTGACGTTGCTACACGGACTTTCACTTCTTGTTTGACTTTTGTTTCTGTTTAATTTATTGATTGTTTTTTTGGAAAACCCATTTTGCATTAATGCCTTTTTGACATTGGATATTTCATTATTTAAGTGGTGTTCGTCCGATAGCGTACGTGCTCTTAGTAGTAGCGATTTTGCCACAGACGCTATTTGAGCTGGATGGTGATGTGACTTCGCATTCAAGTACCTGTTTGTGTGTGTAGGTTTTCGGTATACGGTGTAATTTAAGTTTCCATTAGGATTTCGGAGAATAAGAGTGTCCAGAAAGGGTAAACGTTTGTTTCCTTCAACTTCCATTGTGAATTGAATATTGTTGTGGATATTGTTTAGATGCGATAAAAAATGGTTGAGGTTCTCAATACCATGTTGCCAAATAACGAAAGTATCATCCACGTATCGTAGCCAAAGTTTAGGTTTTAGAGGGGAAGAATTTAGTGCTTTAGTTTCGAAATCTACCATAAATAAATTTGCAACTATTGGTGATAGAGGAGAACCCATTGGTGCACCTTCCAATTGTTTGAATTTTTGTCCTTTATATGTAAAGAAAGTGTTTTTTAGGCAGTGTGACGCAAGATCTAAAATTTCGTTTGACTGATGATACTTGGATTTTATTATTGCTATCGTCTCGTCAATTGGGATTTGTGTAAAGAGAGATTTAACATCGAAACTTACTAATATATCATTTGCATTTAAAATTTGATCTTTAATTTTGTTTACAAAATCTGCGGATTATGTATGAATCAGCGTCTTCAGTTAGTGGCTGCCATATTTTAGCAATATATGCTGCTAATTTAACTGTTGGGGAACCAATTCCGGAGACGATTGGTCGTAAAGGAACACCTTCCTTGTGTATTTTTGGTACACCATAAATTTTGGGGCAAATAGAAGATTTTTCCCTAGGAATTAGTTTCAACGCTGTATTTTTATCAATTTTGGAATTTTTAATTTTTGATTTCGTTGTTTTTTCTAAATAGGTGATCGGATCTGTCTCGATTTTTTTGTAGGTTGAATCATCTAAAAGGGAACAGATTTTTTTGTCATACTCGTCTGTTTGCATAATGACGGTGGAATTACCCTTGTCCGCAGGAAGAATTATAATAGATCTATCTTCTTTTAGTGATTTAAGAGCAGACGTTTCTCTTATTGTTAAATTATTTCGTGGTGGTATGGCTTTTTTTAAAATAGTAGCTATTTCTTGGCGAATGTTCTCAGCAATGGTATTATCTAATCCTTTTATACCCATTTCAATATTGCAAATAATGTCCTTGTTTGGAATGAATTTAGGTGTCACCGCAAAGTTGAAACCTTTTGAAAGAACTTTTTTCTCTGTTTCGTTTAGAATTTTGTTTGAAAGGTTACACACTGTTTTTAATTTACAATCCGGGAGTTTTTCTTTATTACGTGATTGGAATTTATCAAATTTTATCAAAATATATTATCTCCGAACAACAACCAAGAAATTCAAAATCCAACCCCTTCCGAAAATAATATTGAAATTGTCACTACTACATCATTAGAAGAACAAAACAGAAGAGTAACACGAAGCCAAACAAGAAATTCACGCATCAAGTAGTACGTAAAAGTAAAACAAGTGGTTGCTAGAGCAATGGAATTTTGATAGTTATTCCTGACGATGATGACTGCGACGTCATCGAAACGTCGAATTAAAAATAAAATGGACCAGAGCCAAGAAAATACGCGGGACCAATATATATATATATATATACTCAATGACATTAGAAGCATAACACCAAGAAGGAATGATTTTTTTGAATTCAAATTTTAGCAATAGAGTGACTATATTTAAAGCATACATTGATAACAATTTCAACCTTATGCCTTTTATATTTATTGCGAAAAAAAAATATTTCACTTTTTCTTTTTTGATAAAACTATTTATATGAGCTGTTTAGTACAGATGTTTTTAGTTTTTGTGTTTCCGTTGAGTGTGTTAAGCCTAAATAAAATGCCTCAAGTCCGAAGACGTCCACAATATCACAATTTGAGCGATTTTGACCGGGGCGCTTAAGACAAATAGCCCTGCGAGACCGTTTCGCTACTACGCGTCAAATCGGTGATCAATGGATTGGAGAAGAAGGTAGGCGAGTTAGTATGCGAACCTTATATCGCCGCAATCAATCCTTTGGGCTTCTTTCGTACCGTCCAAGATTAGTGCTTCCTTTAACAGCGAGACACTGTCGCCAAAGGTTGGACTGATGCAGAGAACGGCAGCATTGGGAGGCAGATTGGCACGATGTCGTATTCAGCGATGAATCACGATTTTGTCTAGGCACGCATCATGGCCGTAGAAGGGTACGACGCTACCGTGGAGAACGACCTGATCTTAGGTTTGCTATTGAGAGGCATGTACACAGGACTGCTGGAGTAATGGTTTGGGGGGCTATTGCTTATGGTAGTCGATCACCTTATGTATTCATTCGAGGCAGTATGACAGCTGCGCGTTATGTTGAAGACGTCATACGACCGACTTTGTTGCCTTATTTAGATGGCCGCCCAGACGTACTTTTTCAACAAGATAACGCACGTCCCCATATTGCTCGCCGAACTATGAACTTTCTTAATGAAGCTGGTGTTAATGTTTTGGCGTGGCCGCCCCGTTCGCCGGATTTAAATCCCATTGAACATGTGTGGGATATCATGGGAAGAAGAATATTCTCTTTGCACCATCCTCCACAGACTCTAGCACAGTTGATCGATGAAATTCAAGCTGCTTGGAACGAGATGCGAGATGCCTCAAGAAGACATCGACCATCTCATTTTGTCGATGCCCAGACGTCTACAGGAGTGTATACAGCAAAGGGGTCGCCAAACACATTATTAATTTTTATTAGATTGTTTTTTAATAAAATTTCTTGAAAATGTAATCATTTTATTCTTGATGTAAGACTACCATACTGGAAAAAAATCAAGTTAAAATAATAACTCCTTCTGGGTGTTACGCTTCTAATGTCATTGAGTATATATATATATATATATATATATATATATATATATATATATATAAATATATATATATATATATATATATATATATATATATATAGGGGCAAAGTTCGGAAAATTTCCTAACAGGGCATTCGACCAATAATACGGCAGGTCGAATGCCCTGTTAGGAAATTTTCCGAACTCTGCCTCTAACGTAGTACGACCGTTACTTCTTGTGCTGGTTTTTATATATATATATATATATATATATATATATATATATATATATATATATATATATATATATATATGCATACGTTGCACATTTTTCGATGCTTGGTTTATTAAAAGAATTTAAGCTTTAAGCTTTAAGCGAGTGTTTTCCACTCCCAGGCTAAGCATGAAGTAAAATTTCGAGTTTAGAAAAGCGCGGAGCGGCCAAACCAAATTTACAGGCTTTTCTAAACTCGAAATTTTACTTCATGCGCCACCGGTACAAAACACTGACATATTACGAAGTTTAAAACACACCGCTAAACTATACATTAATTCAGTGTTTTGTACCGCTGGCGCATGAAGTAAAATTTCGAGTTTAGAAAAGCCTGAAAATTTGGTTTGGCCGATCCGCGCTTCGCGCTACGCGACCATACCAAATTTTCAGGCTTCAGGCAATGCTTCATGCTTAGCCTGGGAGTGGAAAACACTCGCTTAAAGCTTCAAATTGGATTCTTTTAATAAAACGAGCATCGGAAAATGTGCAACGTATGCATATGGATATTTCAAAGAAAAATTCTCGTTATGAAAATGTTCGGTGTTACATAAAACTCTCTGTATATATATATATAAATGTTCATCAGAAACTTAAAATTTTTACAGGAAAATGTTTATTCCTGAAATTGGTGTTAAAAAAATACAGATACTTCAAACTATTAGTAATAGTGTGAGTCACTTGTTTTCGAAAAAAAAAAAATATTTACACTAACTTTTTCAACTTTTAGTAAAATAAATTCAGTGCTTGCTGGATGTCACAGGATTTTATCATGAAAGAAATTAATTGCTCACGTTGTTTCGAGCATCGACAGAAACGTCTCTGATTATATTTAGATTTAAAAAAAAAAAAAAAAATTTATCCGAAATTTCAAAATTTCATAACGGTTTTCAGCGTTTGCATTAGACCGCAGGATTTTTTCTGGTTTAAGTAAGTAGCCTACCTTGTTTCTAGCATTTATAGAAAAGTCTCTGATTTATTTCAGATTTTTAGAAAAATTAAATTTTTTATAAGAAATTTTAAAATTTCATAAGGGATTTTTATGTAAACATTTGTATCGATATATTTTTTTGAGTTTCGTGAAGAGTATAATCAATAAATAATTAACACTGTTGTATCCTTTCTTCACACTTTATTTTCTAATGGTTAGATATATATTTCAAGTGACAACTATCAGTTGTTATTGATATTGAGTACTTAGCACTTGAAATATATATCTAACCATTAGAAAATAAAGTGTGAAGAAAGGATACAACAGTGTTAATTATTTATTAAAAATTTGTATTCCTAAAAAAATCTCAAAAAAACTACAGACGCACTTCAAACTTTTAGTAACAATGTGAGTCGCTCGTTTTCCTCAACAAAAAAATGTTTACACCAACTTTTTCAACTTTTATTAACAATAAATTCACTGAATTTCGACTTTCAGCGCTTGCTGGATGTCGTAGGATTTTTTCTGAGATAAAGCCTGAGTAGCCTTCGTTGTTTGTAGCATCGATAGGAAAGTCTTTGAATTTTGTTAGATTTAAAAAAAAAAGATAATCAAAATTTCATACATCATATAATTTTCATACATCATATTTTTCTAAAAATCTAACAAAATTCGAAGACTCTCCCCATCGATGCTAAAAACAACGAAGGCTACTTATTTATTTCAGAAAAAAATCCTACGGGAAACAAAAACCATTTTCTCGTCAACATTTTTATTCCCGAAAAAACTAAAAAAAATCACAGACACACTCCAAACTATTAAAAACAATGTAAGCCATTTGATTTCTCCAGAAAAAATGTTTACTCCAACTTGTTCAACTTTTAGTAACAATAAAAAATGTGTTTTTTGTTTATTTGTTAATATTACACAATGAAACATTGATTTTTACAAAAGTATTTAGTTGCGATTTTATGATTGATAAGAAAAATCAATTAAAACATCACAATAAAAAATTTGTTGTAAATGAAACTACCTACTTTTCATATCTTCTCGACATTTTTTACATTTCATGTCAGAAAACAATTTGACTTGAAAATCAAATTAGGTTGTATAGCAATGACACATCGAGTATTTGACCAAACTAAGTAGTTTGATTTCCCCATGTTTTAGGGGTTTTCATGTGTTCAATTGTTTTGTGGTTGTAAATAATTAGACATTTAAATACATATTAAATTAAAATATAAGAAGGAATTAAATTTAATATCAACTTTTTGCAAAAATTTACTCTCATTGAGACAAGTCTCCAAATATTTATTGAAACAACTACTTCTTGAGCTAATACCCCGACAGATATTGAAATATACAATGAATATTTGAGCTGCACGACAGATTTACTCTTCTATGCATAATTTATATGCAAAATGCAACATCAGGTCAAATTATTCTCTCACCTAACTAAATGAACCAACAGGAAATTGAAATAAATTAAAAATAGTGAATTGGCAATTTCATTCATACTTGTATTTTGGATTTATCTTATATCTTACCATACGCATAATTTATATTTCAACAGTTTAATCTCGAATGCGAAACGCGAATGAGTTTATAATAAAAACAGGAATTACAGTAGCCGACATTTATTTTTTTCCTTCGCGGGCATGTAATTTTGTAAAGACCGTCTTTAAATGCGAGCAATGTGCAATTTCTTTATTTCTCGCGATAAGGGCAGGTTGCGTAATTTATATCTTAATACGCGAGGGTTATATATGCATTAAGATATAAATTATTTTAATAACAAGCCTGCTAGTTTAATGGTCGCTTATTATCATCAACATCTTGCGAAAAATTAAATGCTAGCATTCGAAAGATATTTTTATACCTTTTTATTTATTAATTATATCAAGATCAAGATCTTGTAAATAGTTATATGCTACCAAAGAAAGAAATTGTGTATCTCATCTTATTTATACATTATATTATAGCTGAGGGGGCTATTTACAGCACCGATGCAATTTGTTATCGGTGAAAAGTAGCACTGAAATGACATCATTTTACTCTGTGAGGTTTGGTCAATTCTCCACAAAATGCGCCCAGCATCTTGTGAAAAGTTGAATGCTACCATTTCATCTTGTTATTTATTAATTATATAATTTTGTTTTCAAAAGAAATTCTTGAAAAAATAATGTAGTTCAGTGTTCCACAAACTTTTTTTGTCCACTTAAGCACCTCTAAAATTCTAATGCCGACATGTTTAACTGTCTTACTATGACCTAAACAAGTTGCCTTTACTTGTGTAATAAGAATTATTTATTATTCAACTAGGAACTACTATATGAAGACAACTGGTTTAGTCCACAGTTACGGCATTTATAGTACCAACGACGAAATCAATATTGTCAATACTGTCATAACTAACAAAAACAGTTGAATATTTTGATATTAACGTTATAGTTCTTATCAATAAAGTATGTTTTCTTTAATATGTAACTTTTCAACGGATCAACTTACATACGGTTTTTACTGGTAACCTTCTAATTTAACATGTTATCGAATACCAATGCAATATTTAGGGTGTTCCATTTAATAAAGTTGTTTATGCATCAACAAAACGAATCACCCTGTAGGTTTAAAAAAATGTCAATTAATAGCTTAAATTAGTAGCTATAAGTTTTATTAGAATTTTTTTTCTAAACTTATCACAAACCGAGATATCGAGCCGTTATATTACTTTTTGTACACCCTGTAAAAATTAATATATGTTATTAATTCATAAATGTTTATGACATTTACTGATTTTAAAGATATTATTTAAACATACATTTTAGTCAAAATCAATAAATATAATGAACATTTACTAATTAATAACATATTTTAATTCATATATGTTTTTTCGATGTCAGTAATCGTACAAATCGATAAAATTGATTTGATTTAATTTTGTTCATTAAAAAAATATAATAATAATAATAATAATAATAATAATCTTTATTTCAATACAAATGAGCTAATTACAATATGTACAAATATCGACAGACACTTAATATTAGAAATACGTCAAAGGTGTGTGTGACTAATAACTAATCAATCTTATAAGTAAAATATTCTTCAATGCAATATGGTTCTATTTGACATAGTAGATTATAAATATACTTTTTATATTTTACAAAATTATTTTCCGTTTTTATAAAAGTGGGAAGTTTATTATATAGGCGTAGACATGAATAATGCACTCCTTTCTCAGTAATGGAAAATTTGTGTATAGGATATGTTAAAAGTTCTTTGTTTCTGGTTCTATATCTATAAACCCCTTTGCTATCATTAAAATAGGTATTTTGCTTACGTATAAATAGTAGGCACTCCATTATGTACACAGCTGTTGCTGTTAGTAAGCCACAACTCGAAAACATTGATCTACATGAATCAGATTGTTTTAAATTAAAAATTATTCTCAATGCTCGTTTCTGGATTAAACATATTTTATTAAAATAAGTGGAAGTACCCCAATACATAATACCAAAACGAACTATGGACACAAAATTTGAATTGTAGACTAGTTTTAATATTAAAAATGACACATTAGCTTTAAGAAGTGTTAGCATATAACACATTGAACATAGTCGTGTAAAGGGTGGGCCATCTGATAGTTTCTTTTTGAAATTGCTATTAAAACTTCGCCGTTGAATATTTTTTAATGATTGTTGCTTAATTAAAAAAAGTACACCTTCCGATTATTTATGGAAACAATTTTAGTTAAATGGCCGCCGCAGCTGGCTTGACAGTAGTGCATCCTTTTCACCCAATTATGCTGTACATTTTCGATTGTTTGTGGCTCTATTTGACGAATAGTTCAACGAATGTTTTCCTTCAGTGCTTCAATTGTTTGTGTATCGTTGGAGCAACGGCGGCCCTTAACATATCCCCACAAAAAATAATCCAACGACGACAAATCGCAGCTGCCCGATGGCCAATTAATGTCTCTAAAAGACTGATAATACGGTTAATAAACTTAGTGTGCAAAAGATCGATAGTTTCTCGGCTGGTATGGCATGTTGCTCCATCCTGCTGGGACCAAAGCTCGCCCAAGTCGAAACCGCCTAATTGCGGCCACAAAAAATCAGTCAGCATGTCTCTGTACCGGACTCCATTGCGACACAACATTCAGTTTGGAAATAATTGTTCAATATTTCCCTACGTTGATCCAAATAAAAAACGATTCATATCTTACAGCGGAGGTTTGACACTCCATTTATGTCAATATGTCAAGCGCGTCAGTGTTGCCAATGAGGAAATAACAAACAGTTCAAAAAGAAACTAATAGATGGTCCACCCTTTAGATATGTGCTCAATATGCTGCTGCCATTTTAACATATTGTCAATGTATACTCCTAAAAACTTAGCATGAGTCGTTAGACCGACACTTATATTATTAATTACTAAATATGGAGGATACATTGCAGCCTCAGTTTTCTTAAATAACATGTAGTTTGTTTTGTTTTTGTTTAATATGACTTTGTTATTCGTAAACCACGCTTTCATATTTTCCAACAATATCTCTGATTTATTTGATACATCTAGAATATTTTCCCCTCGAACACATATATTAGTATCGTCAGCGTAGTTTACAATTTGTATTGTTTCATCATCAATGATTTTGAACATGTCATTAATATATGTATATACTCAATGACATTAGAAGCGTAACACCAAGAAGGGATGATTTTTTTGAATTCATATTTTAGCAACAGAGTGACTATATTTAAAGCATACATTGATAACAATTTCAACCTTGTGCCTTTTATATTTATTGTGAAAAAAAAAAATTTTCACTTTTTATTTTTTGATAAAACTATTTATATGAGCTGTTTAGTACAGATGTTTTTAGTTTTCGTGTTTCCGTTGAGTGTGTTAAGCTTAAATAAAATGCCTCGAGTCCGAAGACGTCCACAATATCACCATTTGAGCGATTTTGACCGGGGTCGAGTTGTTGCTTATCGAGATGTCGGTATGTCCTATCGCGAAATTGCCCGCCGTATTGATTCCACTGCAGCAACTGTAATACGTGTGTATCAGGTATGGACAGAAGAAGGTAGAGGAGCAAGAAGAAGACCAATTGGTCAACCAAGGCGTACCACAGAACGTCAAGATCGGCGCTTAAGACAAATAGCCCCGCGAGACCGTTTCGCTACTACGCGTCAAATCGGTGATCAATGGATTGGAGAAGGTAGGCACGTTAGTATGCGAACCTTATATCGCCGCATTCAATCCTTTGGGCTTCTTTCGTACCGTCCAAGATTAGTGCTTCCTTTAACAGCGAGACACTGTCGCCAAAGGTTGGACTGGTGCAGAGAACGGCAGCATTGGGAGGCAGATTGGCACGATGTCGTATTCAGCGATGAATCACGATTTTGTCTAGGCACGCATGATGGCCGTAGAAGGGTACGACGCTACCGTGGAGAACGACCTGATCTTAGGTTTGCTATTGAGAGGCATGTACACAGGACTGCTGGAGTAATGGTTTGGGGGGCTATTGCTTATTGTAGTCGATCACCTCCTGTATTCATTCGAGGCAGTATGACAGCTGCGCGTTATGTTGAAGACGTCATACGACCGACTTTTTTGCCTTATTTAGATGGCCGCCCAGACGTACTTTTTCAACAAGATAACGCACGTCCCCATATTGCTCGTCGAACAATGAACTTTCTTAATGAAGCTGGTGTTAATGTTTTGGCGTGGCCGCCCCGTTCGCCGGATTTAAATCCCATTGAACATGTGTGGGATATCATGGGAAGAAGAATATTCTCTTTGCACCATCCTCCACAGACTCTAGCACAGTTGATCGATGAAATTCAAGTTGCTTGGAACGAGATGCCTCAAGAAGACATCGACCATCTCATTTTGTCTTTGCCCAGACGTCTACAATAATTTAAAATTATTCTCAATGCTCGTTTCTGGATTAAACATATTTTATTGAAATATGTGGAAGTACCCCAATAAATAATACCAAAATGGACTATGGACATAAAATTTGAATTGTAGACTAGTTTTAATATTGAAAATGACACATTAGCTTTAAGAAGTCTTAGCATATAGTGGGCCATCTGATAGTTTCTTTTTGAAATTGCTATTAAAACTACGCCGTTGAATATTTTTTAATGATTGTTGCTTAATTAAATAAAGTACACCTTCCGATTATTTATAGAAACAATTTTAGTTAAATGGCCGCCGCGGCTGGCTTGACAGTAGTGCATCCTTTTCACCCAATTATGCTGTACATTTTCGATTGTTTGTAGCTCTATTTGACAAATAGTTCAACGAATGTTTTCCTTCAGTGCTTCAATTGTATGTGTATCGTTGGAGCAACGACGGTCCTTAACATATCTCCACAAAAAATAGTCCAACGACGACAAATCGCAGCTGCCCGATGGCCAATTAATGTCTCTAAAACAACTGATAATACGGTTAATAAACTTAGTGTACAAAAGATCGATAGTTTCTCGGCTGGTATGGCATGTTGCTCCATCCTGCTGGGACCAAAGCTCACCCAAGTCGAAACCGCCTAATTGCGGCCAAAAAAAATCAGTCAGCATGTCTCTGTACCGGACTCCATTGCGACACAACATTCACTTTGGAAATAATAATAGTTGCTTGGAACGAGATGCCTCAAGAAGACATCGACCATCTCATTTTGTCGATGCCCAGACGTCTACAGGAGTGTATACAGCAAAGGGGTCGCCAAACACATTATTAATTTTTTTTAGATTGTTTTTTAATAAAATTTCTTGAAAATGTAATCATTTTATTCTTGATGTAAGACTACCATACTGGCAAAAAATCAAGTTAAAATAATAACTCCTTCTGGGTGTTACGCTTCTAATGTCATTGAGTATATATTAGATAAAAATGGACCTAGTACACTACCCTGTGGTACCCCCATTGTTACCCCTAATTCAGAAGACCTAACTGCATCACCACCAGACGGCACTTCCACTATTTGTTTCCTTTCAGTTAAGTAAGTTTCGAACCAATTATAAGCTATTCCTCGAATTCCATAGTTATATAATTTTGATAGTAACATCTGGTGATCAATGCAGTCGAATGCTTTAGATAGATCTAAAAAGATACCACAGGGAGCATCGCCGGATTCCATTCCCATTAAAACTGATTGTGTAAAGTCATACAAGGCTGTGTTTATGTTTTTACCTTCAAGTGAATCCATGTTGGTGTTTGGAAAATAGGCTACACTTTTTGAAGAATAATTTACATTGTTGGGCAACTATTGTTTCGAGAATTTTTGAAAACAAAGACAGTAGGCTGATTGGCCTAAAGTTTTCAATATTAGTACAATCGCCGCCCTTAAACAATGGCTTAACAACAGCAACCTTGAGTATTTTCGGAAATATTCAATTTGGCAAAGAATTATTTATGATAAAACAAAGAGGTTCGCATATTTCATTTAGACACTTTTTTATAACATACATAGATATTGCATCAATTCGAAAAGATTTTTTATTTGGCATATTTGAAATTAAAATTTGTACTTCCTGAAGCGTGATTGGATTTAGGAATATTGAGTGGAGATTCATGTCCACATTTATATTACTTTTCTTGTCAGATACTATAGTTCTGATGAGTTTTTTTGCCGCATTTACAAAATGTCTAAATGAGTCTTCTTTTTCCTAGCCGTTATATCTATTACAACTGCCCATGCAGTTTTTGTAGTGTTATTTGACTTGATGATTTTTTTGATATAATACTGCTAGCCGTCGTTTTCAAGAAGTCTATTATATTCCTGTTTACATTGTTTTAGTTTAGGTTAAAAATCGTCGCCGAATTTTGATAGAGTGTCGCATAAAAGAAGATCATTTTTACATTTTGTTGTATTTTCTTACAGTACTAGCAATTGTTTTTTATAACTATTTTTAACAGTCCGCAATAGACATATATTATTGAAATATTTTAAAAATATATTTAAAACATCTCAAATTGATAATCAAACTATTTTCACTGTATACATTGTTCCAAGATTCTCCACTTAGTGATTTACTTAGTAATTGTAAATTATGATTTGATATAATTCTAGTTTGCTTAACAGAAGATGCTTCTGTTACTTTTATTATAAAAGAAGCTATCTGCGCGCAATGATCTGAGAACCCTGTGTTCAGGACATCTGAAGATGATATATGTTCATAATTTGAAATTGTATTATCAATACATGTGTTACTCCTCCTGGTAATTCTAGAATATTCGTTCATGAGAAATTTACAATTATTCGTTTGAATTAATTTGATTGATTGATTTTTATTGTTTTTTTATAATGTTTATGAATGACTTGTTTATCAATCACGAGTTTAATGAATTTATAAAAATCGATCTCTTCTAGTCGTTGATTTTTGTCCACTTTATTTTAATAATAATATTTGTATTGCCCAACACCCATTATAGGAAAATTACAGGACAATTACAGGACAAGACAATAATAATAAAAATTGGTAAATTTTTAAATGTTGACGTGTTGTATCAATTTTTTGTTGAATTGCCAATCAGAGCTGGGACGAATCCTCAAAAAAAGGATTCTAATCACGAATCCGATTCACCTAATATGATTCGAATCACGAATACTTGAATATAGGATTCGTAAGAGAAAAATATCATTCAAATCAATGATTCGAATCCTATTTTTTCAAATCACGAATACAAATCTTCTAAAAATAAATTTGATTTTATTATTTTTTTGCAAAGATTACTTTAATAATATCACTATCAGTTGTTGTAAACAAAAATGTTCAAAACCTAACTATTTATTAACACTTTTTTTATTTTTAACTTCACTTGAAATCAGTGTTTTTACGCGTGGCGCATGAAGTAAAATTTCGAGTTAAGAAAAGCCTGAAAATTTGGTTTGGTCGCGTAGCGCTACGCGCTACACGACCAAACCAAATTGTCAGGCTTTTCTTAACTCGAAATTTTACTTCATGCTTAATTAAGGAATGGAAACACTCGTTTAAAACTTCAAATTGAATGATTTTCAAATAAAAGCTATTCCTGAAAACTACTTACAAGAAAAATTCCCTGTATATCATTAAAACCCTGGAAAGTCAGGGACAGTCTGGGAATTTTATTTTTCGGTAAATATCGTGGAAAGTTGACCAAAACCCTTAAAATGGGTATGGAAAATATTAAAATTGATGACAAGTAACAAGAATCTTGAATTAATAAAACAAAAATTATCAATATTGGTAAAATAAATTAAAATATGAAATAAAAAAAAATCCAATAAAATCTTGAGAATATTATTAGAGTAAATAAAATTCGCGAATATTTATAGAATTGTCTTAATTTATATAAGCAACAAACAATTACAAAAATGGAATAATCTTCAAAGTTGCTAAAATAAACACAAATGAAATGTTTACCAAATTTAAAAAAATATAAAACTTCTTAATTTCTAAATTTCTACAGAAACAAAAACAAATAAATAATGGCTCCAATTGACTAAAAAACAAAAATACACATATGTTTTTAAATTGACAAACTGAATAAACAATACAAAAAGTAAAAAAATGGATGGCATCAAAAAACAAAAGTCCTAAAACTCAACAAGCATCGTTAAAACTACAAAACACGTAAAAATTTATAAAATGTTCAGGCTTTTGTAACCATTAACGGCCCAGCAATTACAGAGTTAACTGTAAAAGTTTATTTTAGGTAAAATTCTTCGGCACTCTTTTTATGATTTTTTGAATGCATTACATACTGTGAATTATTCTTTTAAACATACATAATGTATACGCTGTAAATGTTTAGGTATTCGTCGATTTTATATAATATCGTGCAATATGAAATTTAGAACGAGAGTTTCCACTCCCAGACTAAGCATGAAGTAAAATTTCGAGTTTAGAAAAGCCTGAAAATTTGGATTGGCCGCGTAGCGAAGCGGAGCGGCCAATCCAAATTAGGCTTTTCTAAACTCGAAATTTTACTTCATGCGCCACACGTATAAAACACTGAAAAATCGCAAAGCTTAAAATATACGGCTTTAGCAATCTAATATGTAGATGTGAATAAAAGGTGAGTTAAATTCTGCGCTGAACAAATTGTTTAAAACAGTGATTATAGGCAACCCAATGACTCTAACGTATATTAGGTTGCCTATAATTGTTGTTGTATGTGTCACTGTAAATCAGTGTTTTTAAGCGTGGCGCATGAAGTAAAATTTCGAGTTTAGAAAAGCCTAATTTGGATTGGCCGCTCCGCTTCGCTACGCGGCCAATCCAAATTCTTAGGCTTTTCTAAACTCGAAATTTTACTTCATGCTTAGTCTGGGAGTGGAAAACACTCGTTAAAAGTCTCAAATTAACCGCTTTGAAACAACGAATACTCGCAAATTTAAAAAAGGTTGTAATTATCGGGATAGGTATACTCAATAGGAAAATACCCTGTATGTTCTGTTTTAAACACGTTATAAATGTGTTTTAAACATGTTTTAAAAGCGTTGTAAACATGTTTCTAATTGTTAATGTTTTAAACGCTGTTTCAATGAAATAAACTGTTAGTTTCAATTAAAATGAAAAAAAAGTTTATTAACAACCCTGATACACTGTTCGTTTTTTTTATCGTGCTCACCATTGAGATCTCTTAAACCAATGATGATACGAAGTTGGTCAAATTAGACAAAAGTTTCAATACTTGATACTGAGTAAGATTACGTCAACAAATTTCATTTGTTTTAAAATGATGTTAGCTAAAATTTGCTGACATATTCTTACTCAGTAACAAATATTGAAACTTTTGTCTAATTTGACCAACTTCGTATCATCATTGGTTTGCGAGATCCCAATGGTGCCAAACAGTATAGGGTGGTTCATTTTCTAGATACGAAACAAACTTTTTTTTAAGGCAACGCCCTATATATTTCTTTAGTAGTCGATAACTTGTTTAAATTGAAATATATTAGTAAAAACGGCATGTTTTTTAGTTTCTTGGATCAATAGTTACAAGAAAAAATACGAACGTAAATGAAATATCTATTACAATCAAGTGTAGGTGTCTCAAAATGTTGAAACAATTGTTTTTAACATTAGTATTTATTAAGTTATCTGTTATTGTTGGGTTTTTCAAAAATTCGAAAAGTTATTTTTGCCTAACTAGAAAAAATAACAGTTTTAATGATGAGGTTATGGCTATCGCATAAGAAATTACGGGACTATATTTAAATTTGAAATATAGAAGAAATGTGATTATTTTCTTTTGACCGTGTGGTGGATTAACAATAACTAAATATGTTTTTCGATTTGAGCTTTGTAGATTCGTACTTATATTTTAGCATAAAATAATAAAAACAAAATATTCACAGAGAAATATTGATTATTTTTAAAATAATCAAAACAGTAAATTGCACAAAAAAGGAAATAAATAAGCCTACGTTTGCCTAATGGAAAGGCCGGCCCTGTGAGGGCCCCACGTTTGGGAACCACTGATCTAGATGAGTTGATTTATTGAGTTACGTGAAGATCAAATTAATTTGACATTTTTTCACACGTTTATTTGAATTACCAAATGTACATATATTTTGGACACCAAGCGACCATTATCAAGGGATTAACACTCTTAATCCATTGATAATGTTCACTTTGTGTCTGAAATGTATGTACCTTTGGCAATTCAAATAAACGTACGAAGAAAGGGTATTAGTGCTTTATTTGTCAAACTGATCTAGATATTGATATACAGATATTCTAGTCACATATTTTTTTCAATTTTAATATTTCTGCCAAAGACAGTTTAATATAATTTGTGTTTATTTAATCAGTAGATCCAATATACCGTTAGGTTATTTATTTCTAATTATATTGAAGTTATACATTATAAATATTATACCTGACGTTTTATATGTCAATTCCTGAAGCGTGCAGCCAAGTTAAATTTAAAAAAAAGATTAAATCATGGCCTCTAGAGGTTTCTTTTAATTGAACATACGATATTGAAGTGATGAATTGTAAGTTGAATTAACCAGAGCTGGGCAGGATTCGAATCATTCAGGATTCGAATCCTGGATTCGAATCCTTTTAGGGGATTCAAAAGAGGCATTTGAATACTTTAGTTCAACTGGATTCGTGATCCGATTTTCTTTTAACTTCCAATTCAATTGTTTACAATACATGGGTTGATCAAGTATATTTTAATTAAGTTAATCCTCACAATTAATTCGAATTATTTTTAACGATTCAAAACCTTGTGTAAGTATTCAAATCCTTTTATAAATATTTGAATCCTTTTATAAAGATTCGAATCACCCACATTTGATTCGAATACGCATCCTCTTAAAAAAATGTAACGAGGATTCGAATCCTGGATTCGAATCCTTTTAGGGGATTCAAAAGAGGCATTTGAATACTTTAGTTCAACTGGATTCGTGATCCGAATTTATTTTTAACTTCCAATTCAATTGTTTACAATACATGGGTTGATCAAGTATATTTTAATTAGTGGTGTATTATACAATTTATATATTTCAATAGGTATATAATTTAGGCGCTCTCACAGAAACTTATGTATTCATTAACACTATAAAACAATTCTCTTCGAACACTTGTTTTAGTTTATTGTTGAACAATTTCTGAGGCAGTGTCTTGATGTTAACGGAAAGAGTATTAAACAATTTGATCCCTTGCACGACACAGGAGTTATGGTAGAACATATGCTGATGCTTAGGGAGTTTTAGGTGTTTTGATCTCACATCGTGTTCATGCTGTGTTATGTGGATGTTAAATAATGATATGTTATGTCTAATAAACTTTAACTTTCGTGCACATACAGAGATAAAAGTGGCATTATTTTTAGTTTCTTGAACAATGTGCGACAAGTTGTGTTGGGCTTTTGATTGCAGATGGCGCGTACCAGACGTTTCTGCATGATAAATAACTGGTTGAGGTTCGTTTCTGTGGTACACCCTCAAAATATTACACCATATGTTAATTGGGGTTGGCAGTTCGACATATATACTGTCCTAGCCGCTTGTTGATGTATGTCATTGTAGGTGGCATAGATTAGGTAGGCATATGTTGCTATTTTTGAGCATACTAGTTGTATATGTCTGTTCCACTTAAGGTCGCTTTGTATGATTATTCCTAGGAATTTTACATGGTCTGCTTCCAATATAGGGTCATTATTTATATTTAATCCTGTATGTCCCATTCTTTCTCGGAAATTAATTGTCTAGGTCTTCGACGTGTTTACTGCGAGATGATTTTTCTTCAGCCATTCGCCTAATTCATTCAGAGTTCGATTAGTAGCTGTCCTTAAGTTTTCCAGGTTTTGGTTTGGAATGCTGACCGTGGTGTCATCTGCAAACATGATGATATGTGCATTTAATGATATTGGCAGGTCGTTAATGAATAGCAGGAAGAGCAGTGGACCTAGTATACTGCCTTGCGGTACCCCGGCTGATGGAGATGCTATATTGGAGTCATACTGGTTGTTGTTAATGTAAGCGGTTGTTATGTGCTTACGTTGTGATCGCTATGATTTTATTAGTCGATTGCAGTTTCCTCTTGTGTCGTATGTCGATAATTTGTGAAGTAATAAATTATGTGGTATAGTGCCGAAGGCTTTGGTGAGGTCCAAAAATATTGAGAACACATGTACGTTGTTATCTAAGTTACTGATTATAAACTCAATAAATCTATATATGGCATGATTTGTTGTAAACTTTTTTCTAAAACCGAATTGTTCATCACACAATATATTTTCCGATGTTATGTAGTTTAGCATTCGATCTTTAATAACTCCTTCAAATATTTTGGAAACACTGCTAATATGGATATCGTTTTTCCCATTTCATGTTTGCAACCTTTTTTATAAATAGGATTTATTTTACCAATTTTAAGAACTGAAGGAAATGTTCTTTCTGTCATGGACATATTAATTGCTACAGATAAAGGTTCGATTATATGGTTCGCTGTTTGTTTTATGACTATGACAGTAAGGTCATCCATGTCTTTAGCGTTTGATGGTTTAATATCAATTAATTTCCTTATTTCAGATGTGGTAGTGGGATATAGGAAGATAGTACCAGTGTTTTCCGATTTGAAGTTGTAGATATCTGGGTCGGAGTTATCTGTTAAGCCAATGGTGCAGAAATGGTCATTCATAAGGTTAACAATATTTTGTGGGTCACATATTATGTCATTGTTTGAATTATAGATATACTGAATATTGCTATTATTTGAGTTATTATTTTCTTTCGATTTATTTTTTAGGATCTTCCAGAGTTCTTTTGATTTGTGGGTTGCATTTTCTATACGGTTCGAATAGTAATTTCTAATTTCATGCTGTAAGAGAGTTTTGTATTGCTTTTTTGTGGATTTGTAGATATTGTCGATACATTGATTTTTGGTGTGGTTGTAGATTCGATGAAAGAGTTCCATTTTATTTCTAAGTTGTCTCAGCTCGTCGGTGTTCCATGGTTTCCGACTTTTAAACTTATTGCAAATTTTAGTTTTAAGTGGACAACATTTATTGAAAGCAGTCAAGAATATGTTATAGAATTCACCAAAATACTGTTCTGCATCTTTGTTTATATATTGCAGTTCATTCCAATTTATTAAACTAAGTTCATTCTTTAAGAGTTGCATAGATATTTCGTCTATATTTCATACTTTGGTAGTTTTTGTCTTTTGCTCAGTTACTGATTCTATTTGTAATAGTTGACCTCGATGGTCTGATATGTTTGTGTCTACTGTGGTTGCATTTGTGTAATTCAGGTTTGTTAGGATGTTATCGATGCATGTATTACAATTATTTGTAACTCTTGTGTATGATTTTATGCTGATTGTCAAGTTATAACTCACTGCTAGATTTATAAATGCAGTTGATTTTGGGTCATTTTGATTTAAAGTGTCTATATTGAAATCACCACCAATCAATATAAATGATTTTTCGACTATAATTATTTTGTGTAAGATATTTTCGAGAGTATTGAGAAATACTTCAAAGTTTCCTTGGGTAGGACGATATATACATAGTATTACAAGTTTATGTTTAAGTAAGCAATCACAACAAGCAATTTCTATGCACATTTCACGCGACATTGCAGTTATGTCTGTTCTATTATTAAATTTCAGATCATTATTTGCCAGTATTACAGCCCCACCATGATATTATTAAGTTTGAATATTGAAATATTTAAATATTGAATATTGAATATTGTTACGTTTGAATATTGAAATTTGCTCAAAGTTTTCTATATTAGGAAAGAACTCATAGTTTGCTACCCAGTGCTCAGTACCTAAAAAGATGTTTATGTCTAGATTATTTAGTAGTACGTCAACTTCATGTACTTTATTTTTTATTGATTGAAGATTTTAGTGGAGAATCCTAGTTCGTCTTGATTCCGGCTGTTTTGTTACGTCTTGGTTGTTGGTTTTTTGTTTCTGTGAAAACATCGTGTAACATAAGCTCCGTAGGGCCAAAGTTGAGAGTCCAGTGCTTTCTCGTAGTTGACCCTATCACTTTAACAGAAGAATAATATTCTGGGAATTTGCTTTCAAGTATTTCGCATTGCACTTCAGGGAATGAGGGCTTTATATACGTGAGAAGTTTGTCTACTTTTGTTGATGGGTCCAGCCGGGAGACATATAAAAATGATTTCCTTGCCACACCCTTTATTGTATTTGTGTTTGTGGAAGATCTATAATGCCTTCTGTTTTTTGAGTTCGTTACATTTTTTTAAGAGGATTCGTATTCGAATCCAAATGTGGGTGATTCGAATCTTTATAAAAGGATTCAAATATTTATAAAAGGATTTGAATACTTACACAAGGTTTTGAATCGTTAAAAATAATTCGAATTAATTGTGAGGATTAACTTGAAAAATGTCTTTTGTGTGTTTTTTAAATTTCTTGTTAAATCACTGTTTTATACGCGTGGCGCATGAAGTAAAATTTCGAGTTTAGAAAAGCCCAGAAAATTTGTCTCGGGTCGCTGCGCGACCCTCGACAAATTTTCACGGAGCTTTTCTAAACTCGAAATTTTACATCATGCTTAGTCTGGGAGTGGAAACGCTCGTTCGAAACTTCAAACTGAATGCTTTGATAAGAACGTTAAATGACTGAAAATGTTTTTAAAGATAATAATGTAGTTTTGAAACTTTTGTTTAATATTATTTGAAGTAAAACTGACATGCTAGCCACAATCTGAAATGTTAAATTTTTCAGGCATTTCCCCAATTCAAGATTTTCTTCCCCGACCTTTTAATATAACTTTCTTTTGTGCGAAACCCCCATTTTGTTAAATTGTTTTCATTGTTTTTGTCAATATTTAAGTTGATTTTATAAATTTTCACGTGTTTTGTAATTTGCCTGCTGATTTTGACAAATTTAATAATATCATATGGCTTTTATTGTTAGTGTTTTGGTCAATTTGAATATAATTCCATAACTTTTCTCTGACTTTCCTGGTTATATTTACGTAATTTTCAGGCATTCGTCGATCTTATAATAGAATTCAACTTGAAGTTTTGAACGGGAATTTCCACTCCCAGGCTATATAGTATAAATAGTAAAATTTCAAGTTTAGAAAATCCCTTTGAAAATTTGACGAGGGTCGCGCAGCGACCCGAGACAAATTTTTGGGCTTTTCTAAACTCGAAATTTTACTTCATGCGCCACGCGTACAAAACACTGATTTGAAGTAAAGTTCAAAAACACACAAATACATCTTTAATCAGAGTAACAGGTAATCCGATATTTAGTCTGTTATCAACGATTTTCAGTGTTAGTAATAAATAATCAGGTTTTGAATATTTTTGTTAAAACAACTAGTAACGATATTTGTATATTAATGGTTGCAAAAAAATAATTGAATCAAATTTATTCTTAAAGGATTTGTATTCGTGATTCGAAAAAACAGGATTCGAATTTTTGATTCGAATCATATTTATCTCTTACGAATCCTTTATTCGAGTATTCGTGATTCGAATCATATTAAGTGATTCGGATTCGTAATTCGAATCCTATTTACGAGGATTCGTCTCAACTCTGGTATTAACACATCAACCATCAGCAGCATTTTTTTTTCTTTCAAGAATTTCACCAGATGACAGGTCGTTTAAGTGTTGTTACATACCTATTACGATTATTGACACGTTATCGGCCATTGTCGGAACTTCCTGTCGGTGCACATTGTTGCGTTTTTCACTGTCGGTTCCTTTTCCAATTTTTCGAAAAAAAGACGCCGACGACGAATTCCGGATGCGGAATTGCAACATGTGTCCGTTTGAAAGGGGGCCGAACAATCGCTGCGGTTTCGATGACATTTTCATTTGTGTGCGGTTTTCCTTTCAGCGCTTTCGGCGATCCACCGCCAAAGTAAAACCTACAATATGCACAATTTAACAAGAATGGATAAAGACGAGAACAATTGACGAGAATGGAAAAGAAATAAAGCTTGTAACGAGTGTGTCCACTCCCAGGTTAAGCATGAAGTAAAATTTCGAGTTTAGAAAAGCCTGAAAGTTTGGATTTGGACGCGCAGCGTCCAAATCCAAACTCAGCCTTTTCTAAACTCGAAATTTTATTTCATGCGCCATGCGTATAAGACACTGATTTCAACTGAAGTTTAAAACGTAAAGAAAAGTAAAGTATTTATTTAAGGATATCTCCTTTGATATTACAAAAAAAATACAATACGTACTGCATAAGTTTGATCTCATGTTAATAAATATTACAAAAGCTTAATTTGTCTAACGAAATCTTCCAATATTCAAGCCTCTAAAGCAATTAGCTTTCTGATTTTGTATTCATCCGGAAGATTTTGAAAAAATAAACATTTGTGAAATGTGTTGACATGAGATTAAAATTAAATAGTATATTTCACTATGAATCAGTGTTTTATACGCGTGGCGCATGAAGTTAAATTCCAAGTTTAGAAAAACCTGAATTTAGATTTGTCTAAATCCAAACATTCAGGCTTTTCTAAACTCAAAATTTTACTTTATGCCTAAACGTTGAGTGGAAAACACTCGTTCAAAGGTTCAAATTGATCGCCAAAACTAAATTTAACATTTTGCTTACAAAATTGACCCGAATTATTGTTAAAACACGATTGTTTTCGCTTATTTGACTACGAAATATTTTCACCAATATTTGATTTAATGGTATACAATTCATATTAAAAAAAACAGCGCAACACTCGGTCTGTTCATCAAAATGTTCAACATTCAACATGTTTGGATTTAGTTAATGCTTGTTGTGCTACACTCTTGATCGAACCGCATGTACAATTTTGGTGAAGAAAAGCACTTGTTTTGTTCCACGATTTTGAACATGTAACAAAACAAGTGTTTTACTTCACCAAATGTTTGGATTTATTTGTGATGTATGTTGGTATCCAATGAACGGTACTCCGGTCGGTCTATTTTGTACGATTGCAAAAATCTCAAACACGGTTACGATTAACAATCCGGTCATCAGAGAATTCCCCAACACTTGGCAGTAAACTTCCACTTGTTGTCTCTGATGAACGGGCCCACTAACACAACATAATTACAGCTTAATTATGACAAAAAATCACACGTACCCTCAAATTATCAGCAGAAAACTAAGCACAACAAATTCTTTAATAAATTTAACAATCATTAGTGAACTTGTTGAAACAATTGCGTACTTGTTTGAGGAACAAAGCGCATGCGCAGGGAATGCACATCAAGTTATATTACATTTATGCCGGGTTTCACCAACGTCAATTAAATCGACCAATTCATTGATTAAAATATAGTAATAGTTACAAATCAACCAATTCACATGAGATTGGTGATTATGACATAGAAAATGTCTATTTCAATACAGAAATAACCTTAATCAAGGAATTCGATTTAATTGAAGTTGGTGAAACTGAACATAAATTAATTAATAAATTACACTGGTCTGCAAAAAAAATTTTTTTTTTCGAGCCCTGACACCATTCCTGCTGATTCTTATGTAAAATGACCTCCTGAATCCGAATATGACCTCTGTTTTCCCCCATCACCCACCGTTTTCGGGGGAGGCCCCCCCACCTATTTTTATCACTTTTCGATAATTTGGAGGGATGAAAAGGATTATTTTAGCCTTTACATTTCTTCTGAGGGGCTAGAGAGGTGAAAAGTTCCAAAACATGAACATTTGTAGCAAGGAGGTAGATTTGGGGGGGGGGATTTGCCCCCTTAAATTGTAAATAAATCATTAAAAATTAGGAGCAGTTTCGGATGAACACGGGGAACGGTTTTATCAAGACATCTCTAAGTTCGAGAGGAGATTTTCGGGGAAGTGGAATGCGAGCATTTTAGCAGAGTACTGCTGATTTTTGATACGAGAAACTTCTACCTCAGGGTATAAAAGAAAAGCAAGCACCAAATGAAGGTACTTATCTTAGTTATTTATTATTCTTTACATTTATTATTTTACATTTATTATTTTACTTTTTATTTATTATTCTTTACAGCTAAAATAATCCTTTTCACCCCTCCAATGGATGGGGGAAACGGGGGGAGTATTGAGAGCCAGCGTGATACAGTGAATCTTCCGAACTGTTGCTTTATATTTTTATTATTGTTGCTATATATTTTCATTATTGTTGCTATATATTGTTGCAATATATTTTTATTATTTGGGGGTGTTTGGGGGAGGATGAGGGGGGATGGAAGCTGGAATATGTAGAAAATAAGTGAAAAATCTGCGAAAAGAAACGGAAAAATCGATCATTTTTAAGGATTATTTTACAATTTAAGGGGGCAAATCCCCCCCCCCCCAAATCTACCTCCTTGCTACAAATGTTCATGTTTTAGAACTTTTCACCTCTCTAGCCCCTCAGAAGAAACGTAAAGGCTAAAATAATCCTTTTCATCCCTCCAAATTATCGAAAAGTGATAAAAATAGGTGGGGGGCCTCCCCCGAAAACGGTGGGTGATGGGGGAAAACGGGGGTCATATTCGGACTCCTGAATCATTTTACATAAGAATCAGCAGGAATGGTGCCAAGGCCGATTTTCATGCCGACCAGTGTTAATGAATACAATTAATAACTTAATTTTATTGAAGAATTTGTTGCACCTAATTTTCTGCTGCTGATTTGAGGGTGGTGTGGTTTTTTGTCATTTTAAATAAAACGATCTTTTGTGCATAATCATCATCATAATCGCATAGATGATGATGATTATACACAAAAGATTATTTTATTTGAAATGACAAAAAACCACACTTACCCTCAAATCTGCAGTAGAAAATTAAGTGCAACAAATTCTTAAAAAAAATTAACAAAAACCAGTGGATTTCTTAGCAAAATTTCGTACTGTTTTGAGGAACCCCTGTGATAATATCGATGATGATTATGCACAAACGATTATTTTAGTTTAAATAACAAAAAACCACACCTACCCTCAAAACAGTAAGAGAAAATTAAGTACAACAAATTCTTCAAAAAATTTAACAAACACTATAATCTGTTTAATAACTAGAAGGAGCGTTTTAAATTTCACGCGCCAAAACCTACAACTCTGATTCGCCGAGAGCGCGCCCATTTTACACTATGCTAATTACGTCATTATTAGACGCAACCGCTGACATAACCTTAATTCGAAGCGTTACCGAGTTGCAACTTTGTCTGTTTCGTAATAACCTTTTGTGCGGTGTTTCTTTAGCATAGTTAAAAGTTAGTTTTGTTTATATTGTTGTCATGGATTATGGACCCAGTACAAGCTCGGTGATAATATCACCTTCACCTCCAAAAAAGCGTAAGAAGTTTGATTTGGGTCATTTATATCTGTCTGAAAAACAGTGCATAATAAATATGTATAAGCAGATGATAACAGATGATTCACATATGAAAATGACTGCTGTTGTATCAGACATTGTTGGTGCAGTAGGTGAGATATCAAATAGCATAAGAATATGCATCAAATAATAAAATGTTTAATTTTTAGGAGTTGTAAATTCCACTGTCTATCGTACCATTAGCGAATATAAGAAATCCGGAGAGATTTGTAGCTCTAAACAGATTGGAGGACATAATTGCAAGTTTTGATGACGTAGTGATAAGATCCGTGCATAGTTCTTTCTATAAAAATGAACTGCCAACTTTGAATAGAGTTTGAAAAGAAGTTAACGATCTTGCAGGCATACCGAAGATGAGTCGTTCTACCTTGTATAGCTGTATGAAACAAATCAGTTTTAAATAAGATGGAGACCAGAACTGGGCAGGATTCGAATCATTAAGGATTCGAATCCTTTTAGAGGATTCAAAAGAGGCATTCGAATACTTTAGTTCAACTGGATTCGTGATCCGGATTCGTTACAGTTTTTTAAGAGGAATCGTATTCGAATCCAAATGTGAGAGATTCGAATCATTATAAAAGGATTCAAATATTTATAAAAGGATTCGAATACTAACAAAAGGATTTGAATCGTCAAAAATAATTCGAATTAATTAAGGGATTAACATGAACAATGTCTTTTGTGTGTTTTTAAATTTCTCGTTAAATCACTGTTTTGTACGCGTAGCGCATGAGGTAAAATTTCGAGTTTAGAAAAGCCCAGAAAATTTGTCTTGGGTCGCTGCGCGACCCTCGACAAATTTTCGCGGGGCTTTTCTAAACTCGAAATTTTACTTCATGCTTAGTCTGGGAGTGGAAACGCTCGTTCAAAACTTCAGAAAATGCTTTTAAAGATAATAATCTATTTTTTTAAATTTTGTTTAACATTGTTTGAAGTTATACTGAAATGAGTAGAGGGGATTAGCCGATAAGGGGCCAGGAAGTAATCCCGGATGTAATCTTCGAGAAAGCTCAAGGTCACATCCGATTAAAGCTCGTACCCGGACGAAAGCTCAAGTTTACTTTCCGAGAGAGCTCCCTAAAAGCTCCGCACACCTTCCAGCTCAACAGAAGATTTATTATAGGTTCGAAAACAGCTTAAACCGGTCCAAAAACAGCTTAAACAGGTCCAAAAACACCGTACACAGCTTAAAGGTCTGAAAATAGCTTAAACAATACCAAAAACAGCCTAAACCGGTCTGAAAACAGCTTAAATAGGTCCAAATGCAGATCAAACAGGTCCAAATACGGATTAAACAGGTCCAAAACAACTTAAACAGATCTGAAAGCAGCTTAAACAGGTCCGCAGGTTTCGGAGCAGTTTAAGCCGTTTTTGGACCTATTTAAGCTATTTTTTGAACTCTTTAAGCTGTTTTCAGACCTGTTTAAGCCGTTTATGGACCTGTCTAATCTGTATTTGGACTTATCTGATCTGTATTTGGACCTGTTTAAGCTGTTTACTGACCGGTTTAAGCTGTTTTTGGAATTGTTTAAGCAGTTTTCGGACCTGTTTATGGTGTTTTTGGACATGTTTAAGCTGTTTTCGGACCGGTTTAATTTGTTTTCGAACCTATAATAAATCTTTTGTTGAGTTTGAAAGTGCGAGGAGGTTTTAGGGAGCTTTCTCGGAAAGTAATCCTGAGCTTTCGTCCGGATGCGAGCTTTAACCGGATGTGACCTTGAGCTTTCTCCAGGATTACATCCAGGTTTACTTCCAGGATTACTTCCTGGCCCCGTATCAGCTAATCCCCTCTACTGACATGGTAGCCACAATCTGAAATGTTAAATTTTTCAGAGATTTCCCTGATTCAAGATTTTTTGTTAAATTATGTTCATTGGTTTTGTCAATATTTAAGTTAATTTTATAAATTTTTACGTGTTATGTAATTTGCCTGCTGATTTTGACAAATTTAATAATACCATATGGCTTTTTTTGTTAGTGTTTTGGTCAATTTGAACATAATTCCTGACATTCCCGGTTTCAATGATTATCAGTGAATTTTTTATTTACGTAATTTCCAGGCATTCGTCGTTTTTATAATAGAGTTCAATTTGAAGTTTTGAACGTGTGTTTCCACTCCCAGGCTAAGCATGAAGTAAAATTTCGAGTTTAGAAAAGCCCCGTGAAAAATTGTCGAGGGTCGCGCAGCGACCCGAGACAAATTTTCGGGCTTTTCTAAACTCGAAATTTTACTTCATGCGCCACGCGTGCAAAACACTGACTTGAAGTGAAGTTCAGAAACACACAAATACATCTTAAATCAGAGTAACAGGGAGTTAGATATTTAGTCAGCTATCAACGATGCTCAGTGTTAATAATAAATAATTAGGTTTTGAAAATTTTTGTTAAAACAACTGGTAACGGTATTTATATATTATTGGTTGCAAAAAATAATAAAATGAAATTTATTCTTAAAGGATTTGTATTCGTGATTCGAAAAAACAGGATTCGAATCTTTGATTCGAATCATATTTATCTCTCACCGCTCTCACCTTTCCTAGCTAACGTTTTTCTTAACCACCTCGAAAATCGAGCTAAAAACACAATAATCGGCTTTCCGAGAGTTTGGTTCAGGTACGTTGATGACGTAATGGCAATCATCAACACTAAAACCAACATAGAAAACTTGTTGTCGAGTTTAAACAGTTTGTACCCCAGCATTTCATTCACACACGAAAAGGAAAACAACAATCAACTCCCCTTCTTAGATTTACAAATAATTAAAAATAATAATACACTAGAATTCAACATATACCGAAAACCTACACACACACACAACTGCATTCACTCATCCTCAACATCACCCATTAAACACAAACTAGCAGCATTTAATAGTATGATTTACAAAGCAATAAACTTGCCTTTATCAAATGAAAACAAAAGAAAATAATTAACATTTATAAAAAACATTGCACAATCTTTAGGTTACAGCAAAAACACAATAGAAAAGCTCATCAATAGACATTAAATGAATCATAATTTAAATCTAGCACAAAACTCAATACATCAAAAGAAACCAATAAGAGAAAATATGTTAAATTCATTTACAATCCAACTATTTGTCACCAAATAAATAAAGTATTCAGGAAATTTAATTTAACAACTGCGGCTTACAGTGAATCGAAAGTAAAATCTTATTTGATTAACACTTTAATCAGTAATGATAGTCTACACAAATCCGGTATATATTCAATTAGCTGTAACAACTGCGATAAAATATCCATTGGTCAAACTCAACGAAATTTAATCAAGAGATTCAAAGAGCACAATTATCACATAAAAAACCAAAACCCAAATAAATCAGCAATAGCTTTCCATAATTTCCAAACCGGCCACCAATTCTCATTACACAACGTAAAATTATCAAAACAATCAAACAGTTTCAGATTAAACATGCTGGAATCAATAGAAATGTACAAATGTAAAGACAAGTTGTTAAATTTCGATTTAAGCCCACTGGAAAACCCGTTTTTAAATCTAATTCCGAAAAACAATTGTAAACCGGCCAACACCTCTCCCAATATCAATAATCCCGGTCCACCAATAGATACCCGACATAATTAGATTTAGGTTTTCCCACTAATCCCTATACCGTATATAAACAGTCGTAATTAGTTTAAAAGCATTCTGTTATTGAAAATGAGTACATGGTACTCGAAATGTACATCTAACAATAAAAATAAATGAGTGAAGGAAGGAAATTAAATCGTGTTTTATTAGTGATTTATTACTTCACATAACTCAAAACAAATAGTGAATATATTTATCTTTTACGAATCCTTTATTCGAGTATTTGTGATTCGAATCATATTAGGTGATTCGGATTCGTGATTCGAATCCTTTTTACGAGGATTCGTCCCAGCTCTGATAGAGACACATTATTATATAAATTCCATATTATATTATGAACATAATGTAAATATTTCGCAGATATATGGCGAGATGCCGTATAAGCATTTTAATTGAACTGACGATATCGTACGATGGAAAAGAAAATACTTAACCACAATTAAGAAGTACAAAATGGATATTTGATTTTATTGAAATTATGAAATTATTTAAAATTGCCGCCAAATTTATCTAGTGATATTTCTGGTAACTTTTTATAGTGTAAATTGGGCTCTGGCACTTACTCCTTCTAGTTTTTAAACAGACTATAGTGGACTTTCTGAAACAATTGAGTACTGTTTGGATGAACAATACGGATGCGCTGGAATTGACTATCAAGATTTATTACATTAATGTCTGGTGTCACCAACTTCATTTAAATCTTATTCGTTGATTAAATTTATGTGTCGATTGGAATAGACATTTTCCACATCATAAACATCAATATCATGTGAATTGATTGATTTTTTGACATGTATGTAACCATTACTAGATTTTAATCGTTGAATAACTATTGGTCGATTTAACTGACGTTGGTGAAACCCGGCATTTATCAATTAATTATAAAATACGGTAATTAATTAAACCTGTGCGATGATGACCTATAATACCACTTTAATTAATCTGTATGTGATTGTAATCTAATTAATAATTTTTATACTATTATAATTATTGGCCCGTGTAAGCATTTCTGTAGTAGCACAAAATTGATTAAATAAAAATAAAAGTAAAAATAAATACAGCAGAAAATCACACGAAAGTACACCAAAATCTTCAATAAATTAATAAAACCTCAAATTGTTTCGAAAATCGCTTCCGAGTTGTAACCAATCACACAATTCTATTGGCAGTACAATAAAATGATACTCATTTAGCGTTTTCAAATAGTTATTACAATATAATTAAGTTATAACTTCAGCGTTCTATTTTAAATTCGAAATATGGCACCCGCAAACTTTACACAAACACTCATTAATAAACCTTCCTGTATTACCGGCCTCCATTGATACATTTGTAAACTTCCCTGTAATACCGGCATCCGTCGATAGTTCCAGTGTGTCAGAACCACGTTGTTATTTTTTTATTAATAACAGGAAAATAGCGACTTGATCGACAAAGTACGTATTGCTAAATTTCAATCCTAACCTATTCAACATTTTCAACCGTGAAATTAGCTCCGCCTAAGTGTATTAGTGTTGATTTTCGCGTGCATATTGCGTTTGTAGGTTATGCGAGGGTGGTGAACTTTTAGCGTGAAATACTTGTTGAAATCAAGATTCAGTACGCGCTTTTATTAGTTTTTAAATGTGCGTTATTTACGCGTCGTGGTTTAATTGCGTTGCGTATTGTTAAAAATTGATTTTTGCTGAATTGTGTGGGTTTTTATTAATTTTCAGTACAGGTGGCGACATCTCTGGGCGCGCGTTTGAACTTTACTCTTAGCGCGTGTTTGAAAGAATTCAAAACAGCACTAAAGAAACATTGTCAATTTTGAAGAGGTTTATGACTTGTTATTTATTAATTATATCAAAATTTATTTCTCATACAGTGGCCGTCAGAGTATTTTTGAATAAATGTTGGCTATATTCAAGTAAATATTAAAAATATCAAGAAAACATTGAGTTTGCCAATAGTTTGCAGAATATTTACAAAATATGAAAACGAATTAAAATTAATATCGACTTTCTGCAAAAATTTAGTCTCATTGAGACAAGTCATGTGCATGTGTAATAAATTACCACCCTGTTGTGATATTCTGCACGACTCTGTTAAATCGTTGATGAACAACCTGTCAAATAGCTGTCACACTCACGAGCGTCTTCATATTGTTTAGATTTAAATTTATTTATGTACATACATACATTGTTTATTGTATTATCATTGTCTTGTAATTGGGAAATTTCCTGTTGGGCAATAAATACTTATTATTATTATTATTATTATTATTATTAAGTCTACAAATATTCATTGAAACAACTACTTCTCGAGCTAATACTCCGAATTAATAAATGAATATTTGAGTTACGCGACAGATTTACTGTTCTATGCATAATTTATATGCAAAATGCAACATAAGATCAAATTATTCTCTCACCAAACTAAACCAACAGGAAATTGAAATAAATTGAAAAAAATATAGGGAATAAATAATAATTGAAGGAATCTTAGGCGATCTTAAAGATACTTAAAGAACTCTCTCTCAGGTATCAAATTAGGTGGGAACAACTAATGACTTATTCCCTTTACCTATAAATAACATCCCTTAATTTTCACTCGCCCTAGTTTTGTGTATCTGTTTCAACGACATACTTCAACATTCCTGTGTTTTCGGTTTATTTTTTTTAAGTCTAAAGCATAGCTATACTGATAAGGAAAAAATCTCAAAATGCGTGTATACAGTGTGTCCACGGATTGAGTGCATATAAGGTGTAAATGACAAATTTTATTAGAGTTAGATCTTCATGTTCTGAGGATCGCTCCTGCTTAGTCTCAAACTAAAATATTGAAAAAATGAGCCAAATCAATTAATATATAGGGTGTTTTTTTGGCCGAATTCTAAAAATTAGTCTACAGTAATCTGTCTTTATTTTAGCAGATATAACAAAAATGTATTAGAAAAAGTTGTTTAGAATTAAACGTTATGGAAGACTTTCAATTTTTGTACAAATCAGCCTGCTTTGATTTTTTTCATCAACATGAGATTTTTTATTTATGGCATAATACCCATGCATGAAGAGTAATTAGGCAAAGTACTTGAAAAACAGATAATTATTTATTAAAAAATACTAAACCTTATTAACTAACATAACAAAAAGAAACGAGCAAAAACAACAATTAAAGAGATTATTCAAATATGCTACCACCAACCGCTGCACATCGCTCGACTCGCTCAGTAAATGCTCTGTAAGCATTTTGAATTTCCTGAATTCGAATAGCATCATTTGTCTCTCTTAACCTGAGTTTTAACAGATTGAGGTCGTTGTTTAATGGAGCCTCGTAGACTTTCTGTCTAAGATAGCCCCATAAGTAAAAGTCCATTATGGTTAGATTGGGGCTTCTGGGAGGCCAAGGAATTGGACCATACCGTGCAATCCACCGCTCAGGAAATTGACGATGTAACCATTCCTGAACGATTCGTGTCTCATGTGATGGATGACCGTCTTGTTAAAAGTATTCTGACTGTTTATCGTTTAGTAGTATGTTATCCAAATGATCTTAAGGAATACTTTCCAACATTTCCAGATAGCTGTACTGGTTCATATTTCGTTCAAAAAAATATGGGCCAATTATCCCATTGTAAGAGATACCACACCACACATTTACTTTTATATGGTATTGTCTTCTACAGTGAACTCGAAATTTCGGATTATCGGTACACCAATACCGTAAATTTTGCAAACTTACCACCCCATTAGTGGTGAAAGTGGATTCGTCAGAGAGAATTATATTTCTACCAAAATTTTGATTTTCAAGATACTTATCACCGTGCCGCAAACAAAAATCTAGTCGTTTTGTCTCATTATTTTCTTCTAAAGTATGTATAAACTTAGCTTTAAATGGTTTCACTTTGTTAATACTATAAATTTTTTGCAAATGCTATTTACCAATATTGCCAATTTCTAATGCCCTCCTTCTTAATGGCAATTGTGGAAAGCGCCTTACAGAATCCATAGCTAATGCAGCTGCAGCATTATCTTCTTCATTTAGGTCGGATTTTCTCTTTTAAACATTATTCACACTCCCAGTAAGCATACATTTTGACACAATCTTTTTTACCCCGTTAATTGATACCGAACAATTTGGCCAGGGTTCACGGAATTGTCTTGTTACTCCGTGATACGGATACTGGTCATCCAAACCGTAGCACTGCATTTTAAAATCAGTAAATCGTGTAAAATAACAATCACGTCTTAGACATATCGGCTTGACAGATATGGTAGACTTGCAATTTTCATACAAATCAGCCAACTTTGATTTTTGTTACAAACATGAGTTCAAAAGTATTGGATGCTAAGGAAAAAATCAAAGTAGGCTGATTTGTACAAAAATACAAATACAGTCTTCCATAACTTTTAATTCTAAACAACTTTTTCTAATACATTTTTGTTATATCTGCTAAAATAAAGACAGTTTACCCTTGACTTATTTTTAGAATTCCGTCAAAAAACACCATGTTTATTAATTGATTTGGCTAATTTTTTTGATATCTTAGTTTGAGACTAAGCAGGAGCGATCCTCAGAACATGAAGATCCAACTCTAATAAAAATGGTCATTTACACCTTATACGCACTCAATCCGCGGACACTGTAGATGGCTTAAGACTTTTTCTTTAAGATCGCCTAAGATTCAACTTAAATTAGTTGCTTAGTTGTTCAAGTAACAGTTGTAGATAATGCCCCCGATTCGGTACGCGAAATGTTAAATTTAACGTATACGTTATTAATTACCGTCACAATCTAAGTGCTAAACGCGCTTAGACTGTGATGTTATAACATGTACGTTAAATTTAACATTTCGTGTACTGAATAGCCCTGAATAAATGTTTAATTGTTTCTACCGTAGCTGTCTTGATTGTGAAAATACATTGATTATCGAGTTAAATGAATTTCCCTTGAAATCAGTGTATTGTCGTAATTAAGACAGCTGTTATGATATATATTATTTAAAAAAAATTGCGGCCTTTCTAAATTAAAATTTTAAATTCATGCTTAATAGAGAGGTGGAAACCCTGGTAAATGGTTTTAATGTTTGGTACAACTGGCCCTCCATTTTTTTCAAATTTAAGTTAGCTACACACTAACTAGAAATTGACGTATAAAACGTCAAAAATAATAATTATGATATAGCAGATGTTCATTTAAAAACTTGATCGAAAAGGCTTTGCTTTTTTGATAGAAGGAAAGGGAACGAAAAAGTAAAGTCGCAGCTTAATTTAAGTTTTGTCGTACCATAAATGTCTGATTATGTTAATCAATAGCTTATTAGTTTTTCTTGTTCTTATAGTTGTTGTGTTATTTCTTCTAATAAATCAGCTGTTTTGACAGCTAAATAAACAATGGCAATTGCAATATAGAATAAAATAAAAAAACTTTTGTAAAACTGGGTTAGATTAACACTGACAGGAGCAACTGACTAATTCAAGTACGACCTACTTCACAATGTTTTAAAAATTTCACAGCGAACTCTAGAGGTTTTCTTTTATTAAACATACGATACAATTCAAAATTTATTTTATTTGTAGTGCGTGTTTTAAAATGCAATGTTCTTTTTTTCTTGAATAAAAAAGCATAAGCCATGTCCACGTCTGCAATTTGGAGCGCCCCATGCATGGAGGAGAGATCGGTGCCGGCTTTACCATAATTGGCTTAGATTCGAGCGCGCACGCACGCTTTTATATAATTTTTAGTATATGCCCCGTAATATGCGATATGCAAATTTGCATATTATATCAGATATTGGCGAAATTACACGGCGTGGCGTGGACGGGGCGCTTTGGTTGGTCCCGGGGCGGCCGCGCCGATAATTACATTAATACCAATGGTCCGACGACGACGGCGAATCCGAAATTGCAGACTCGGGAACAGATTCGAGTCCTTTTGCGTTGTTATTAAAGGATTTTAAAGTACGGCCGAGGAACAAAAAAAAATTAAAAAAAAAACGCGCGCCATTCCGATATCAAGATTGAAAATTGCCATTTGCCGGAAATTAAGTTGCACATTGCAAATGTGTGTTATTACCCCGTTTTTGCGGGATGCACCTCCTATTTGAATAAATTTCGGTGTTTTTGGAAAATTGGGATCATTTGCAAAAGTTTCGCTTGTTTTTTTTATCTGAAATTATAAAGAACGAAACGAACTTTTGAACAATCCCTTTACAACACATAAAAAGACTGTTATTCCTTACTTCACTTTTTAAGTGAAGTAAGGAATAATAGTCTTTTTATGTGTATTAATCACGTAAACTTAAAAATATACAGTTAATCCCTTTACAAAATACCAATTTTCTATAATGCCGAAATTTGTTAAAACCAGAGGTTTCTTTATAAACATTAAAGTAAACAACATTTTATTGACGGTAAACATTATTTGTACATACAAATTACAATGTGATATTAATGTGATTCATTTCAAAAATTTCTAAATATGAATTCCATGAAGGCTAGATTGATTCTTAAATAGTTGTTATTTTTCAAAATATAGAGATTTGTTCCTTCGAGTATAATTTCATATTTGAATTTTCCGATTATGAATTTTAAAAGCCCAAAATTTGATTACATAAAATAAGCAAATGAATGTGCGAGAAGTCGATGGTACCAGCGAACAATATATAGTCTTCATACCTTCAATATTCATCTTCTTTTCAAATTGCCTCACAAAATCCCACGTTCGTAAAGCTTTATTGGTAATATTTTTAATGTGCTAGGCAAACGAGAGTTTGGAATCGAAGGTAATACCTAAATACTTTATTGAATTAATCCTTGCAATATTAAATAATCAAATATCGTAGGTAAAATTTATCTGAGTCTTGGATCTCGCAGTAGACATTGAGTAACACTCACCAATGTTTATATGTAATTTATTTGTAACACACTATTTGTCGAGATAAGCTAAACCTTCCTGTTTCAACTCACAATCATGTTCCCTCTTATCTGAAACTAATATAAATGTGTAATGTGTTTGTCTTATTATTTCAAGAGTTAGCTCTTGATACTCTGAATCCTTTTCTAAAACTACTAAAGTAATTGCTGTGGTTAGTCGACAGAGCTGAAAAGCCAAGGCCATTAATTACGCAAGAAGAAGAAGAACTCACAATCATCAATATTTGTTTTTTTGTTAGAGTATTTTTCTGTTGTGCAGACGAGCTCGATCCGAAAAACGCACATCGACAGTCGTTTTGTAGGCTTTGGCCTCGACGGTTGCTTTTGTATTACTCTTTATTTTATTTTATTAAATAAACGGAAACTTAGCAATAAACATAAACATAAGTATTGAACAGTGGAAAAGGCACTTTGAAGAACTGTTGAGAGGAGGATATGCGGATGAAGTGGCGAAAGTACGAAAGGAAGAGATTCGATAGATTAGAAGAAGAATGGAGGGATGGTGTAATTGTGCCGGTGTACAAAGCAGGAGATGAAATGATCCCAAAAAATTATAGAGACATAAAACTAATGGACACACTGTATAATGTGATGATGGTAATGGTTAAGAAATGGTTAGAGGAGGAGGTGGAAGAGATGGGCTTGTTACGAGAAGTGTAGGCTGGGTTCAGAAAGGGAAGGTCAACAGTGGGTCATATAGCTACTCTAACTGGCTGATTGAGAGAGATATGGTGAAGAAAGAAAAGCTGTATTTGATGTTTGTGGATTTGAAAGCGACGTATGATTCGGTTGAGAGAAAGTTGCTGGTCGAATGTTTGAAAGGTAAGGGAGTGTCAGAGCAGATTGTAAATTGGGTGAGTGAGGTGTACAAAGAGACATGGTGTAAAGTAAGAGTAGGTCAGTGCGAGTCGGAGAGGATCAAGGTAGTGCGAGGTGTAAGACAAGGATGCCCTTTAAGCCTACTACTGTTCAACCTGTTTGTCGCGGATATGGAGAAAGTTCTAGCAATGGGGATGACGTGGTAGTGATAGCGAGAACGATGAGTGAATTAAAGGAGACAAAAGGAAGACTTGAGAGGTATTTTGATAAAAAGGAGTTGAGTATCAGTGTCAAGAAAACTAAATGGATGGTATGTAACAATGCAGGTGGAAGGCGAAAGGAAGAGGAATTGAAGTGGTTGGGAGATAGTTTGGAGAGGGCAAGAGCTTAAATATTTATGTTATATGTTTTCCGAAAATGGAGGTAGTGCGAAGCATATAGAGTATGCATGTAAAAAGGCGAGAATGGCAATGGGGAGGATGCGGAATGTATGGGATGATATGTTAGTAGGAGATATGAATATGAAACTGGTTTGGTAGGATGCCTGTATAAGAGCGATAATGATGTATGCGTCGGATGTATGGGGAGTGTCTGAGCATAAAAGAGTGGAGTGGAGTGGAGAGAACAACGCCGAGCTATGTTGTGTTGCAGGAGTGCCAAAGGATGTCTGTGGAATGGGAGACAGCGAGGAGAGTAGTGAAATTTGAGAGAAAGATAAGTATCTTAAGGGATGAAAGCTTGCTAAAAGAAGCATGGGGTGTTTGTTATAAAGAATAGCAGAGGAACGCTAAGGGAACAAGATGAATGAAAGAAAGGGAAACCCTCTACAGAAAAGTGGGGTGGTCGTGCTTGTTAGTGGAGCAGATAATAGCGTTAGAGGAGAAGCTGGAGCTAGAGTATCGAGTGAGAGCGGAAGAGTTGCAGTTGAAGAGAAAGAATAAACAAGAGCTACTCGAACCCGCACTATAAAGAAATACAAGTGTTTGCGGGCCCCCCGCTTTATTTTGCAAGATTAGCTAAGGAAGAAGCACGGCTTCTGGCGCGGTTCAGATGTGGGAATGAGGAAAGAGGAAGAAAGGTATGGATGCAGAAGAGTATACGAGGTGTGTGTTTTGTGGGACAGGGAAGGATTTATGGGAACACTGGATGAGAGATTGTATGGGAGTGCAGAGAACGCACGGGATAAATGGTCTGTGTCGAAAGAAGAATATGTGTGCGAGTGGAAGTGGGATTAATGTGCTAAAAGCACTTGTAAAACAAAGGCCAGGGAGGAGTAGCTAATATTAATATTATTAGTATTGTTGTGGAGTAATAATGTACAATGTAATTGCATGGGATAACTGTACATAACAAGATGTATTTTGTTTTTTTTGTATGCCAAATATAGGTTATATATATATATATATATATATATATATATATATATATATATATATATATATATATATATATATATATACAAGGTGGCCAGAAAAGGTGTGATAATCTTCAGGTAGAGTGGTTCATTGATTAATTTCAAGCAGAAAATTTAAGTAAAAAAATATTGTATTGTGGCTTATAACTCCTCACGAGCCAATTTAAAGAAACGTAAATTTGGCAACAATGGATCAAACAAGTGTTTAATTTAATAATAATCATAAATTTAACAAATCTACAAAAATTAATATTTGAAGTATACATCAAAAATGAAAGATTAAAGTAAATGTTCAAATTGATAACCATCCGTTTCTAAGCAGATCTGGAGCCGCCGTGGGATAGAATTAATTACTCGGAGCAACATCTCTTCAGTAATTAATTCCACTGCAACACGAATTCTATTCATGACGTCTACATTGTTCACTGGAGGTGTTGCATACACCTTTTCTTTTAAAAATCCCCAAACGAAAAAATCAAGTGGATTCGTATCCGGCGACCTTGCTGGCCATAGTATGGGTCCATTGCGCCCAATCCATCTATTTGGAAAATGTTCGTCCAACCATTCTCTTGAAATTCTTGCTGTATGAGGTGGTGCACCATCATGCATGTACAGCATGTTGTTTACTAAATTTAGTGGAACATTCTCCAAAACTTGTTCTAAAATATTTACATAATTTAAGGCATTTAATCTTTGATGAATAAAAAAAGGCCCAATTACACGTAAATTTAGAATACCAAGCCAGACGTTAACTGAAAATTTCCTTTGATGTCCCATTTCTCTAACCTCCCGAGGATTTTTTTCTGCCCAAAAGTGATAATTATGACAATTAAATACCCCATCTCTAGTGAATGTACATTCATCACTCCAAAGAATTTTAAATAAAAAATTTGGTTCTTCCCGAATTTGATCTAAAATCCTGTCACAAAACATACGTCTACGCTCGTTATCATTTTCATACAGTGGTTGAACTTTTCTTGCATGATATGGACGCATTCGATTTTCTTTCAATACTGCATGGACTGTTGTTTTACTGGGGACATTTAACTGTTGAGCTATTTGTCTCGTACTAATATTGGGATCTTCTTGAACTGCATTCAATATCTGTTCTTCTAGGTGAACAGTGCGACGTTCCCTAGGTCTCCCTCCATCTATGTTATTATAAACGAACGACCCAAAAGTACGTAGCCTTTGGTCTAATTTTCTAAACGTATTTACACAGGGCTGTTGGCGATTTGGCTATCTTCTTTGGTACTCATATTTGGCACTAGTTGCATTACCATTGCAGAATCCAAATATCATGTACATATGGTATATTCCATTTGTTTCTGGATCTCGCCTAGCTATGGAAAAGTGACAGTTTAAGTATTGTAAATGGGGCTGGTTGTGTTTTAAATCAGGGTTTTTAAATGTCAGATGTTCGATTTTAAGGTTATAATTTCTGACTATTGTGATCTTACACTGTTGCCTGTTTTACAAATTTTCAGATATAAAAGGATAATAATATGCTGTTTTAAGATTAACAAAATTTACTACTTGGTTTTTGTACATACAAACACAGCAATAATATTGTATATAACAAATATAATGAATTCGGCTCTGCAAACTTATTTCGTCATCCATTTGTATTTCTCGCTTGGGTCTTCCCGTTAACACATTTTGATCAACTCCATCCATCCACCTTAATTTTGGTCATTCTCTCTTCTGTTGGCCCTCAGTATTTTTTTGTATAATTGCAAATTTATTCCCACCCTCTTGTGATACTGATAATTTTCATGTCAAACAATTTTTAAACCCTCATTCCACTTTTATTATTTAGTCAAGAGAACCTGCATCTGAATCTTCTGATGTTTGTTCTGAGCCAGATTCCCCAAGCGAAATAATAAAAGGAGCAATGGTTTCAAAAGAAAGGTTCCCCATGTGTTTTTCCAGTCATCCGAAATAAGTTTTTCACAATGATCACAGAAATTTTGCCACATATCGGATGTACATTTTGAGAGAGACTCAAGCCATAAATTCTGAACACGATCCTTAGATGGTTGCTTAGAATTTATGTGCTTATTGTAGTAAGTCTTACAAAACCCTCATGCCATTTCAATTGGATTGTATTGACAATGGTATGGCGGTAATCTAAGAACTTCGTGCCCGTTCTTTCTCAAAATGTCATCAACTACGTAAATTTTGTCATTTTATCGAAAAGGTATAAATAAAGCCCATAGTTCCTTTTTGGTTAATTTTGGATTGAATTTTACATTGTGTTTAACCAACCACTCCTGCATTTCGCATTTCTTACAAGAAAATGAAGGAGTTTTGTCTAATTGCACAGAATGGTATGCAGCATTATCCATAATAACTACACATTTCCCTGAAAGCTTAGCCAAAGCAGGAATAAGTTGATTAACCACCCAATTTTGAAAAGTATTACCATCCATTGTGGCATGGTAATCTCGGTCATTGTTTTTCGAATGTAATAAAAAATCGCACCCATCCAAAAACCCACCCCTATACCCAGCATGTAGAATGGTAAAGCGTTTGCCTTCATTTTTGAATTTAGTTGGATTACTTTTTATATCCGTTTCATGTACCCAGCGTCGAACCACGGATCCATTCTGATATATCCATGTTTCATCCAGGTATACGAATTGGATATCTTCACTGGAATTTTGATACTGTAAAAATTTTCTAAGGAAAATAATTTTAGCTGCAACAACATGTTTTTGTTCACAGAGAATTTTGCGCCCATTAATTAATTTGAATTTATACCCCATACTTTTAACAACCCTATATAGTGTTGTTCTACTCCAATGGAACTCATAATTTTCTTTCATATCATTCAAAAGATCTCTCAAAGTAAAATACTGATTTCTAGAGTTATATTGCCAAATTAGTTGTTGCAGATCTTTTCTAGCTAGGTGATTCCAAAAATGGCTGTTTTTAGATCGTTTTCCAGAAGTAGTAGATTTCAATTCGTCAGGTCTTTGTCGTAAAATTAATTGTAATAAAGATCTCCCTACCTGAAACGTAATTATCTTTAATTAAATATATATGATAATTAAAATACTAGACATACCCCAAAAATATCTATTAACATCGTAATAATATTGTGATGCTGTAGATTTGGATTACTTTGCCTAAAATGTTTGTAGGATTTCAGAATTTGTAACCTTTTTGATTCAGAGATAATCTTTGGCATGTTAATATTTAATATGTGGCTGAAATTATTTTTCACTTTGACATTGACACAGCATTGCAACACTAGATTAATTTGATTTAATAATAAAATGCTCGAAGAAGCGACCGCGTGGCGAAATAATTGTTGCAAGATTAACAATAAACCTCTTGAAAATTAAAAAGAGGATTACTTATGATATCATAAATTATTGCAACACTGTTAAAATAAGGAATCAGGAGTGGCAATTAATAAAAAATGTCCAGAAACAAATGGAATATATTATACATCTTCAAAAAGTATGATGAACTTATACAAACTTGCACAAATAAATTATGACAAGTATATGTCAAAGTCAAGTGAAGTTTAATAAGGTTACATATGAAAATACATAGTTGCCAGGTCTATTTTTATTAAAAAAAATGCTTCTGATAAAGTTATTAATTTGTTAAAGTTTCCAATTTATTTATCACCTATGTCATTTAAATTTTACAAATGTGTAATTGATTGTAAGTTCTATTGATTTATTTCCAAAATAATAGAAAATAACACTAATTTTCAGAGATACGTTTAATATTTTAACGACCTCGTGAGATGTTACGAGGAAGAATACAATATTTTTTTATTTAGATTTTTTATCCAAAATTAATCAACGAATCACACTACCTGAAGATTATCACACCTTTTCTGGCCACCTTGTATATAAGTTGCCTTTTATTTAATATATAAAATATCGTAGTTGTTTTAATGAAACCTATGTGATTTTTTTTACAAAATAGGGTTTCATAATCAAGAAACTACGTTTTCAGCCCAATGAGTTCATGAAACCTTCTATGTAGTAAAGTTAACTCCTAAATCGTACAAAATGCATTTAACATATGGTTCTCAAAGGACGGCGCAAATTGCCACATATCAGATGCAACGTTGGCTGTTTTGTCTAAAAAGTTCTCACGTCGCATTATTTCACATTTTGTTGATGTCAACTGGCCACCAAGATCATGTAATTTAACTCGTTTGCATTTAAGCTAAAAGTCGTAGTGTCAACACTAATAAAACCGAAACGTCGGAGCACCTAATAAACAGCATCGGCCAAGTTATAATCCAGATATCACCCGAAAAAGTCGAATCGAAAATTACCTCGAATGGAACAGGACCCGATTAAAATATCCACACAGTCTCTCTAAAAAATGCATTTGAATAACATTTGAGAGCGGACATTTGTTGTAAAAAATTGATTATTTTGTTTTAGCAACGCGATTGGCTTTGAAGAAAGTATTTACAATTCGCGTTCAATTAAGTACACAATTTTTTATTGTAAATTTCATATTTTAATAGAAAAACTGCAAAATATTACAGGTATTTAAATATATAAAAGTTAGTACATACAAGTACGTACTTTCATGTTCTATTTAAAAGAAATTATCAAAATTATGTCAAAAAGTAGATAGAAGGTTGGCAAAAATAGTGTGGATGTTTTGATAGGATCCCGAAAGGAACGACTGCTGCAGAAAATCCAAGGACGCCCATTTCATTGATATTATTCTTTATAACTAATGAAACACATACATTATCATTAAATATATATTAATCCAAAGATTTTCTTAAATTTGTGTATGTGTTTTTTTTTTCTTGAGTTAATTTCTCATCTGGCACTTGGTTAATAATAGTTTTAATAACTTTACATATGTGTGTTTTTGTTTTTCAAGTTCAGAAACTCAATTTGGATCACCTTTAATTAAGTCGTCTCAATTATTTTACTCGACCACCCATTCTAAATATTACAATATTATTACCTATTTTAAATAGTTTCAGGTTGTCAGCATAGAGTAACAACCTACAATGTTTAATGACTATGCAAATCGTTAATAAAATCTGCAACCAAGTATTGACAATTTCATTTACACTTATGGAGAATAAATATGTTGAGTAATATAAAAAAGGGTTTTGATATAAAATTATTTATACGAACATGTTGAATTCAATCGGACAAATACAATTACAGCCATTTTACAGTACTGAAGTCAAAACCATACGTTTTTAATATCTAATAATAAATTGATTATAGTCTATTCGATCAAATGCTTTGGAAAAGTCAGTATGTATCGTGTCGACTTGACATCGCAACTCCAAAGCATTTAATAGGTACTGTTTGTACTTTAATAGATAATTAAGGCACTAAGAACGTTGAACTGGGTTCATCTCTGAACTCGAGTTCAAGACGATAGTTCCTATTGCTGTAATATCATTTTGAACTCGAGTTCAGAAATGAATCAGTTCAACGTGTTTGATACAACTGGTTCTAAGCGATAGGTTAGATTAGGTTCTGGTGGTTGCACCCCACGGTGATGTCCACACTTAGGCCCACATTGCTCTAATAGATGAATTTATTGAACATGTTTGATGCAACTAACCCTAGGAGGCATCTCTTCAGTTAGACTCGAAAATTGAAAGTATTTGGATGTTCTCACGTTATTTTTGTTTCAGAATGCCGCCTAAAAAAGTGCAAGAACCGGAGCGGAAGCCTTTGATAGGAAGAGTCGGCACCAATTTGAGGGTGGGCATCGTTGGAGTTCCCAACGTCGGAAAGTCGACCTTCTTTAACGTGCTGACCAAAAGCGCCGTGGCCGCCGAAAATTTCCCCTTCTGCACTATCGATCCAAATGAAAATAAGTATCCGATTTATTAATACTTCACCAAACTTTTTTAAACACACTGGCATCCTAAACTTTTAGAAACATTTATTTAAACATAAGCAGTGTAACATTTTTCAGATATCTTGAAAATGTATTTAAACATAAGCAGTGTAATATTTTTCAGATATCTTCAGGAATTCAAAATGTGTTAACTGGATTTTTTAAAAATTTCGTCTGGATATTAAAAAAATACTGCTCTTTTAAAATATGTACAAATCTAATAAATAATGTTTTCGAATTACTTTCGGTTGAACTCCCGGAAAGTTATGTTTTATTAAAATCTTAGGGAAAGTAAAATTTTGTAATCTTACCACATAAATACGATCAACTCGAAACCGGGATTTACCTGATCCGAATTCAAATATTAACTGCAGATATGGTAAACCTAATGAATTCAAAATAACTGCAGATATGGTAAACCTAAACCATTCAAGACACAAACGATTGACAAAACAAGACTTTATTTCGCATAAATCTGATCAAACAATTAAAAACTAGATGGGTTTTTCTTTCGATACTCAGCGGGTCGCATTTTCCATAACTACATCCAGCACATTGGCCACAACGCTTTCCGTCGAGGTCGCTGACAAACTGGGAAAACCATCGGTGGTGCTGCTCCTGATCCCGTCCCCTTGCTCCGACAAGCTGTTTCCCGTAAACTCCTCCTCGATGGTGCTCAGATCCCTCTTGAAGCCCTCGAAAGTGAAAGGCGGTAAGGGCTCCTGGTAGTGCAAAAAGGGGTTTATAGTTTGCTTCAAGAAACGCAAACTCTTTCTCAGTTCGCATTTTTCCAGCGATATCTTCTCTTTGATGGCCTTGAAAATAACCACGTGCTCCTTGGGAGTGTTGGGGTTTTTAATTTTCAAGCATAAAGCTAGGAGGATCAAAGCCGACCTCTGCACGTTCAAACCCATGATTAAAGGTCTTGCTGAGTTAACCTCGGTGACTGCCTTTACCACTTGATTGGCATCATACTGCTCCAAAAAGCCCAGAGTTGGTAATCCTGTCATTTCCAAATTGGAATAAGGCGTTCCGCGGAAGTTAATAGTAACGGAGCAGAATTTGCTTGGGCGCGCAAGAAATTCGCTGAGGCATTCGTTCGTGTCAAAAAGGTAGATTCTATCAACGTATTTAATAGCGTACTGAATGGAGCCTTCATTGAAAACACGCTCGGGTTTTCCTTTCTCCAAACATATCACGCACAAACCATTCTCGTATGGGTCTTCAGGGTATGAATATAGCGCGATTATTTCCGGTAGAGAAATCGGAAGCGAATGGGGTATGTTGTTCAAATAAATCTCTGGATTATCTATGAAACCACCGATGTGGTCTTTGCAAAGCCAATAATAATAATCTTTGTACTGCAAGAGATTGGTGCGGTCTGGAGGGTTTCCACCGTGATTAAGCGAGTTGCTTTCGTACAAGCAGCAAGGGCAAAAGCTTTTAAAGCGGCTTTTCCTCTCGACAAATTCATGCGGGGATACTAGTAAATTAGCTATCCTCAAAGGGACATCCTCATCCTTATTAATGTAATAGTGTTTAATCTCAGAAACAACAGCGAGTAATAAGTTTTCTGAAGTTTTCCAAAATTTCCATTTGCCAGGATCGATTTTAATCACAGCCAAATTTTGATACTCCTTATCGATCCATTTCCTGATCACCTCTTGGCACTCGCGCCACGACTCATAGCGTTTCGTGATGAATTTCTTCGAATACTCAGGCCGATGCGTTTTCGGATTAGCGTCCATGTAGGTGAAAACGTACTTTAAATCAGCGTTTAAATCTAGGATCAAATGCGGCAGCAAATTAGCTCGCGCCAAAATCCTCACTTGATTCACGTTCTTGGGAAAGCCATCCATCACAAAACCAACAGCCACTGCTTTATCTTCGAAACCCAACGCTTCGACACACGCCATTGCTAATTCATCACATAAATAAACCCCACTGCGTAATTCTGCCTCGACTTTGCCAGCTAGCACTGATTTCGATAGGAATTTCAAAACGTACTCAATGGCTGTTCCCACGCTGATTGGTTTAAAACCGTACTCATACCCCAATCGTTCAGCTATTGTTGATTTACCCGATTTAGGCGGGCCTGTTAAGGCAACCCTGATTGGTATCAAGGGTAGATCTTTGTAAGCGTGCTTGATGTACTTTAAGCAATCTTCCTTGAATTTAACCCGATTTTCTTGACCGGCGATGAAGTAAATATACCGCTTGTGTATCATGGGGAATAATTGGAAACGATTTTCAAACGCGACGAGTAATTGCAAGTAATTATTCTTCTCGAGCATCTGCACAGGGCAGGTTTTACCAAATCTACTAAGGAAATAATAACCTTGTTCCAAAAGCCGCTCCGCTAATTCAATTGAAACATCGTAAACCCGCTCAAACATCGATGGGTTTCTGTATTTGTGCGGAAGCACGAGGCTGCAGCTTTGAAGACTAACTTTCTGCGCCTCGCAGTTTGCATCGACGGTTTTCCAAGGAAGCGACTCCTCGATGCACTTTTCTTTGATCACGACCAAATAATTCGTTTCCTGCGCGGTATACGTTTCAACGTCGCGCTCGATCCGGTCCCTGGCGGTCTCCTCGGTTTCCCAATTGTCGTGAAACCCCGGCTCGGGAAGCTCCTCATCCAACATAAGCTCAATCTCCCGTAAATCCTCTTGCTCCTCAACCGATCTGTAACTTACCAACGAATTCGTATCCTCGTGTTCTGTTTCCTCTAATTCTTCAATAATTGATAATTTTGCCGTAGCACGTTGTTCTTCCATGACACCTTCCTCTAGTAGGTCCATATTTTCCGCCTCGGCGCCCTCTTCAAAATCCGTGACTTGCAGCACGTCCTCGTTCCCGCGCCTTTTCGCCGCGTAGCGCTCGTCACGTTTCCACTGGGCCAATTCTCGCAACCGCTTTTCGCGCACCACTTTCCACTCCTCGTAAACCTTCCGGTCCTCCTCCTGCTGCTTCATCTTCATGAAATCCATCTCGATCTGCCACTCATTCAACAAAATCCCTATTAACCTGCCCTGCAAAGCGTAATCCTCGCACTGAAGCTCTATGATCAAATCAGGGATCAGCATATGCTTGCACATTAGTAAAACATCCGAAGGGCGTTTCGGGAAACCGTCGAGGATGAATCCGGTTTTTCTGTTAAGCCATAATGTTTTCAAGATTTTTATCAGGCGTTTTTCTTCTAGAGGTACATCGGAGTTGAGGTAATCCAAAACATCAATTTCTTTAAAATTGAAGTTGATTAGGTTATCGAAGTTAACATAATTTAAACCGAAATTCTCGGCTAGGAATTTGGAAAGCGTTGTTTTTCCAATTTTCCAACTCCCCACCACGCATATTTTAGCAGGTGGTAACTCCAGCGGTGGTTCTTTTTGAAAGTTCCTCAAAACCTTTTTGGGATTTTTAACAAAGGCTTCCAAAGCTTCATCAGAGCTGAATAAGTACGTTTCATTTGAATACCTCGCTGAGAACTCTTCCTTCCCCATCCAAAGGACGTTGCACTCAGCCAATGTGTAAGCGCAGAATTTATTGGACACACCCAACCGGCGGTTTTCCTGGAAATAATTATCATCGAGTTTTTCATCTTCTTCGCCCGCTTCCTCATCGACAATCTGCGCGAAATCCTCAATTTCCAGAAGGCGGTCTTGATCGTTTAAAATTTTCGGTGTTTCAAAAAGCTTTTCATCGAAGTAATCAGCAACTTCACCAGCTAGAGCTTCGATGGTTTTCTCGTTTACAACAAACTCCATGTAGTTAATTTCTTGCTCCGTTAAAAACGCTTTGAAGGTGTTTATGTTAATCGAAAATTCATCGAATGTTTTTAAAAACAAAGTCGATTTACTAGGTTTTGATGTTTCGCTGTAATCCATGATTGAATACGAGTATTCTGGTTTGATAATTGCATCTTCTAAATTCTCCGCGATTTCACCCAAATTACGCTCAAGAAAGAATGATTTTAAATCCTTGATTATATTATCACCCGCGCTTCTGTTTTTCAAAAACGCCGTTCCTTCTTTTTTATCGCTTAATATCAAAATGGTGATACCGCTGTGATCTCCAAGCAAATCATCTTCACCTAAAGTTTCGTATAATTCAACTTTAGGAGGAAACCCGTCTATAATCCAACCCCTATCACATCTACCCTCGGCTTCTTGAATACCGCGTAAAAAACTTCTGTATTCCGTAAACTCGTCAACCAACTCGTTTTCGGTTTCCTCGGCAGGTTTCGCGGAATACTCCTCAACAGCTTTCGCTGCATATTCTTCGACAAACGGATGGTGGATGCTCACCGCGGTAACAGCATCGACCGGTTCCATCAACTTCTGCGGGATAAACGGATACAATATCTCGTCATTCGATAAGGCCTCTTGTAACAAAGCACGTTTACTTGTTGGAAGACCGAAATCCGAAATTGCCTTTTCCAATTCCGGCAGTTGAGTCTCGCAATCGGTAAACGCTTGCGTTTTTTGTAACCCGCTGGGCATCGGCAACGACGTCATTTGAAGCTCTAATGTATCGGGTTTTAGTAGATCCAAGCAGTTCAGGTATTGTTCAATGAGTTTCCTGATCGACGACAAGAAATCTTGGATCCTCTCAGACCGTTCCTCCTCAAGTTTCTCTTGCTGCTTTGATATTAGGATGTTAAGGGCGTCGTTTACGGATTTCGCTTTGAGGCTGGTAATCATTTCGCTACGTTTTGTTAATAAGTACTCCTCTTGCATCGTTTTCGGATCCAGACTAACGACGCCTAGTAGGTTCACCAGAACATCGCATATGCTGCTTTTCCCCGATGACGGTGGGCCGATTAAGAAAATCTTTTGTTGTTTTTCTTGTGGAAATGGTGGGAGTAGATAAGGTCGTGGGTTTGTTATGAACTTTGCGCACTCTTCCTCTCCCGAGAGAAAAAAAAGCTTGTTCATAAACTTGACTGCGTATTCGGGTTTTCCTTGGGTGAGCACGACCGGGCATAAAAACTCCCAATCTGATAGGGAAAGTTTGAACGGTTTCCCGATTATTTTTTTCTTGTGCAATTCTTCAAACCACTCCTCGGGTGTTGAATCCGTGAAATCTGTTAAGTTATCTGTAGGGCTCTCCATACCGCCATCTAGATCATTCTCTGTGATCATCTCGGGGATGACGCTTTGTGAAAGTGGGAGAATTCGTAATCTTAGTTTCAAACTGTGGAACATGCGCTCCGGTGGTAATCTCCCATCTAGTTTTATGAAATATTCAGGGTTTTGCAAGAGGATCTGTTTTTCTATAACTGTTTGAGCTTCGAAGCGGTAAGCGTCTAGTTGCGCATTGGTGTTAACAGGAAAATCGCGTTGTGGTTTTAATAATTTCCTCTCGACGATAAAACCGTAAGAATCATCGATTTGCATAAATTTCTCTCTTTGTAAGTTCAAATGATCAAATGTTAAAGCGTCTAAGCGGTGGTCTTTTCTGATATTAACAACCTCCTCGTTTCCACATTTAAGATAAATTATTACACACTCGTGATTTTCGCATAATTTAAACACAAACGACATTTGGTTTTTGTGTTCGTCATGTTGATGGGATTCGTAGCATATTTCTTTTGAAGACAATCTGTTCATGTCATCGACAAACATTCTCTTTGACACGCTCTCGGAATAGTCTGCCCCTTCCATTTCCATTCCATAAGGATCTTTCCTATCCCTTTCAGTCTCTTCTGTTTTACTATTCTTCTCCTCCTCACTTTTACTAAAAGACGCCCTATTTTCTTTGCTATACTTCTCCTCATAACTTTTACTTACAGACGCTCTCTTTTGTTCATCACTTCTGCCAATAACCATCTTCTCTCCTACACCGTCTTCATTTCCCTCGCCCGTAACAGACCCTTCTCTTGAAACATTCTTGACGACCTCCTTATCAAAAACAGCTGCATCAAAAATCTCCTCGAAAATATCGTGCACCGTGAACACAGCCGACTCTGAGGAAACCGGGTCTTGTTGGAACAGCGTGTTGGAAACTAGGGGAAACCCGCAGAGCACAAAACCCCTGTGCTTCACCGCTTCTTCATTAATTTTCTTCTGCAACAATCGTATTATTACGTCGATGCTAATTGATCTACCCGAGCGTAAATTGTACTCGATGCAAATCCCGGCCCTGGTTTCCGCGTTGATTTCATCTCTGATTAAATCCCCTGGGTGGATGTAAATTGAGTTCCAGTAGTTGGCCAGAAGCCGGCCCAAATAATCCTCGCCTATCTCGGGTTTGCCCAAAATAATAAAACTGGTCGGTTTTTTGCGGAGAAATTTGTACGCGGCGAATTTTTCGCAGTAGTAATCTGCAGTTGAGCTAAACGCTGAGTTTTTCGCGTTGAATCTAAAAGAGAAATTCCTGCTCGCGTTTACCTCGTTCGAGTCCCTTCTTTCATTTGAATGAATGCTCGGTTTGGAGTTTATCTCCTCAAGCAAATGCTTCACCCTGGTGACCGCGTCGTAATCTTCTCCGTATTGGTAATAGGAGTTTACATAAGGGTACCATTTTAAGGAGGTGTGTGATACGGATTGGGTTTGGGATATTTGGGTGCTTTTATTACTAGCAGAACTTTCAGGTTGCTTGTAATGATCCAAGTAGGATAAATGGCTTATCTTGATCAGGATATTTTGGTTGCATCTGTAGTTATGCAATTCAGGGTTTTCGATTGCATAATTGGGGGATGTTGTTGACATTTTTTTGATAGAGATTTCTGATCTTGACAAGTGACGGTTGTTTAGTAACTTGATATTCAGAATTGCGGAGGCGTAATGCAATGGGCCCGTATTTAGACCCACGTTTAGTGCTTAAAGATAAAGAGGTGATGTTGTTTTTATGTCACTTTTAAACGATACACACCTTCTGTGTTCAACAAGGATTGTAAGATTAATTAAAACCTACTTTAATGAAACGTAGCGTTTAAAAAAGTATTGTGTTTAGGACAGATCTAAAGTCATATCTTGGAACACATCTTTTAGCACGAAATGTGAGATATGAATACGAGCCATTAAAGTCCCTTAACTGAGAAAATCACAAAAAGAAATTCCTTTGTCAACATTGAATCTGTTTTCAGTACTTTGGTAATCTAAAAAAAAAATATATCACAAATTTTAAACTGTTCAGCACTTCTTTAGACAATAATGATAAGGACCAGGAAGACCGAAACGCGTTAGCTACTGTTCTCATCATTATTGTCTGATGCATTAAATCAAAACGCATTAAACAACAAGTGGAGTTTTGGAACCTTCTTTGGCAAGGCTGTCGGCCATTTCATTACCTTTGATCCCTGCATGACCTGGAACCCAGAGCAGTTTAACTCTGTTGTTCCTGGCCAGCTGTTTTAGGGATAGTTTGCACTCACAGACAGATTTAGATTTTCATGCAAGTGATTTTATTGCCTTAAACGCAGCCTGACTGTCTGAGCATATGCATATCCTCTTTTTGTTCTAGCCCCTTTCTAAACATACTTAGGTGCATATGTTCAAGGCCTTGATTTTTGCATGGAATATCGATGGGGACTATCCCAAAGCACTCGATGACTCGAATCGAGGGCCAGTGATACCGATTTCGACTCCATTTTCAGTTTTAGATCCGTCAGTGAACCAAAGTATCGAGGAGCCTTGTAACTGCTTGACGTTCGCTGCAACATTATGGCGGCCTAAGATAGCCACTTCAATCGCTGTATCGAAGTCGTAGACAGTTGACATGTAGTCTTTAGGCATGTATACCGCTTTTTCGCACACAGTGCTGAGGATTTTTCGGTGCCCATTAAAATGGACTATAATAACAGATGATATAAGTCGGCGGTAGCCGACATTTGAACTTTGATGATAATTGACATAAGTCGGCGCAATCGTGCCAATCGTGCCAACTTGACACGTGTTTAAATTGAACTATAATGAGATCGCCATATTATTGTTTTTCTTTGTGGCAGTTACAGTTGTAATGTATTTTAAACTAACAAGTGTCTTTCACTCCTAGACTAAGCATGAAGTAAAATTTCGAGTTTAGAAAAGCCCCGCGTAGAAAATTTGTCGAGGGTCGCGCAGCGACCCTCAACAAATTTTCACGGGGCTTTTCTAAACTCGAAATTTTACTTCATGCGCCACACGTATAAACCACTGATTTACAGTAAAAAATCCCATAATTCCAATTAATAAAAAAATATTCAATACAAAAAATATAATTACCAAAAGTGGTAATTTCTTATAAAATTCTCAAAATTTGAAGTAAATTTAATAACATACCTCAAAAATCAATTGTTTTTAAGTAACCCTATACGCCGAAAATTCAACCAAAAGATATTTTTGTTAGCTGTCTAGTAATATTAAAAAAAAGGTTGTATCTTGATTATTTTTACCAAGTACAAGTAACTAAAATATCTTGGATGAAATTGCTCCGAGAATTCTAACAAATTTTGACACCGTATGATTTATTTTTAATTTTTGAAACATAATTCCACCCCGAAATCCAATGATTTTTATGTAATTCCTTATTTTAATACTCATAACTTTATATTCAGGCGAGATATTTTACTTTTCTGTATGAAAAATGGTTTAATAGTTTGTACTAATTTTGACAATATATGATTTTTTTAAACTTAATTTGATTCTAATATTTAATAAAGTTTACATTAACACATCAAATATTTCCGTTTTCTATAAAATTTCAAAATTAAACGGGATCGTATATTGTACAATAAGCATGGAATGATACCATGTCCCATTATTTATTGTGACATTAATGGATACTCTGTTAGACTAGTTTTACTAAGATATGTATCATATATACCTTAGTTAATAAAACAAAATCCTATGAGTATGAATCGTAGTCTTCACATGTCGTGGGCACTGACTTACGTCATCGACCCATTTCGGGGCCCTATTCGGTCTCTGTAACGCAAGCCGAGCCTATAAAATTTGGAATTTCTGACGTTTTACTTATTCCAGGTCGCACTCAGTTCAGATTGGTTGTGTTATGTGGTCGTTGCTGTAGAAATTATTGCAGTTCTAGAGTTAAAATACACCTATTGTAACCAGGGTTGTTATGTTTAAAACACTTTGTTTTAAAACAGTGTTTTAAACTTGTTTAAAACATAGTGTTTTAACCGTTTTTGTTTTAAATGTTTAATTTGTCTAAAATATGTTTAAAAGGTTTTTTTATTATCATAAATTTCCTGAATTATATTTTATACTACTTTATTAAGATTTTTTGTTTATGTTTTTAAATGTTAGGTAAATTGTTGAAGATATTTCAAATTACATTATTAAACATAACATTTTATTACAATAAAATATCACAATTGTGTGTGCATACATGTGATTTTTAAATACAGGGTTTTTTTTCTTTCAGAGATTTTAATTTGAATCTTTAAACGAGGGTTTTTCACTCCCAGGCTGAGCATGGAGTAAAATTTCGAGTTTAGTAAAGCCTGAAAATTTGGATTGGCCGCGTAGGCTTTTCTAAGCTCGAAATTTTACTTCATGCGCCACACGTATAAAACACTGAAATATCGTTAAGTATAAAATATATGGCTTTAGCAATCTAATATGGAGATGTAAAAAAGCGTGAGTCAAATTCTGCGCTGAACAAATTGTTTAAAATAGTGATTATAGGCAACCCAATAACTATATCGTATATTAGGTTGCCTATAATCGTTGTTGTATGTGTGTGTTTTTTTAACTTCACTGTAAATCTAATGTTTTTAAGCGTGGCGCATGAAGTAAAATTTCGAGTTTAGAAAAGCCTAATTTGGATTGGCCGCTCCGCTTCGCTACGCGGCCAATCCAAATTCTTAGGCTTTTCTAAACTTCTTAGGCTTTTCTAAACTCGAAATTTTACTTCATGCTTAGTCTGGATAGTGATTATAGGCAACCCAATAACTATACCGTATATTAGGTTGCCTATAATCGTCATGTATGCGCATGAAGTAAAATTTCGAGTTTAGAAAAGCCTAATTTGGATTGGCCGCTCCATTTCGCTACGCGGCCAATCCAAATTCTTAGGCTTTTCTAAACTCGAAATTTTACTTCATGCTTAGTCTGGGAGTGGAAAACACTCGTTGAAAGCTTCAAATTAACCTCTTTAAAACAACAAATTCCCGCAAATTTAAAAAAACGCTGTAATTATAGAAATATGTATACTCAAAATGCCCTGTATGTTTTGTTTTAAACGTGTTTTAAACATGTTTTTAACTGTTAATGTTTTAAACGCTGTTTCAATAAAGAAAAAAAAATACGTTTTGTAAAAACACTGTTTGTTTTAATTAAAATAAAAAAAAGGTTTTTTTTAACAACCCTAATTATACCTCTAGAACAATGTTGGTTTCTATAGCAACGACCACATAATAAAAAATCGCATATAATGTATCACATTTACTAAGCAGTGATGGACCCATAAATAAGAAATTCCGAAATAGGAGTAAAAAAAAGTATCATCACCATTTTTTAGATGATATTCTCATAAATATTTTTTCTAGCACGTCGTGTCCCGGTTCCTGACGACCGTTTCGAATACCTCTGCGAGTACCACAAACCACTCAGGTGAGTCCTTTTCTTAAATTAATCAAACATCATATTTTATTCATGCGTCGCAAGAAAACCAGTAGCCGCTTTCCAAACTAAACGCGCTCTTCTCTATAAAATAATAGGCCTCATCTCGATAAACTGAAAACAAATTACACGCCTAGTTAATAGCCAGATATGACGCCAGGCTCTTCGGGCGCCTAGGGCGCTAATAACAGATCATTTTTCCGGCATTTCACGCGAGTCGAAAAATTCGATCAGATCGGACGATTTGAAGTATTTTTGTTTCGGTGGGGAGTGGAGAGTGGGGAGGGTTGTTAACGTGTTTGAGATGTTTTTTTTTTTGTAGAGACACTCGCTTTTGTGGTGTAATAAGTTCCCACCGACCTGACGGCGCCCACAAATTGGCAGCACCCTCATTAGGGCACAATTACCGCTTACGAATGCGCGAGCTAAATGATCTTTAATTCGATATCACTCTAATTTTGTTTAACATAAAAATTATATTCTGGAATTTGGTCAATTACGCCCAATCTAAATTTAATAATCTAATCATAGCTTAATGGTCTTACGACCAGTTTGAATTAAATCTAAATATTCCGGTGCATGCGCTGTAAAATTTTAGGAATTTATAGCTTTTTTTTAAAAGCGTTCAATTTGATGCTTTAAACGAGTGTTTTCCACTCTCAGATTAAGCAAAATTTGGTTTGGTCGGTAGCACGAAGCGCGGAGCGACCAAACCAAATTTTCAGGCTTTTCTAAACTCGAAAATTTACTTTATGCGCCACGCGTATTAAACACTGAAATATTGTGAAATTGAACACAAATACTGGTAAATCTGTAGCTCAAATTAGCGATAAATATTAATTAATTAAATTAACAATAAATATTTATTCATTAAATGTATTGTAATAATATTATCTTTTCAATAAAGCTCAGTACGTGCGCCCAAAGTTGGGTTTTCCTAGAATTTCTGCTGTGTGTATATAAAATTGGACAAAATAGATGTAATAATTTTGTTACTAAAAAACCAGCATTAGAAATCATAAATTTCTCCAGAAAAATAAATTTCCAATATTTTTTGTCGCCTTTATTTAAAGAGATACAGAAAAATTCCGTTCAAGCGAAAGCTCAACTTTGAGCGCTTGTACTAAACATAGTTTTTAAGTCACGTTTAGATTAATGTTATGGAAACATAGGGCTTATTTGATCTTGATCTCTCATTGGCCGAAGACGTTAATGGCCCTCAATATTTATTTAAAGTGCAAGTCTGTGACAAAATTTAAAAGCGAAGCTAAAAATCTTGCTGGTGCTGATGTGGGAACATCAATATCATCCATGATGATTGCTGAAATGGAATCACCAGGAGAAGTTAAAACATAGCCAAAGAAGGGCGTTGTGATATTTTTCAAAGATGACTGAATGTGAGAGAAAAATCCATGCCACATGTTGTCCACTCCTTCAAGAGAAAGGGTTGAAATAATAAGTACATTTGTAGTAAGGATGTTCCGGTCCTAAAAAAATATCGATATTGGGTATCGATTATATCGTATAGCCAAGTACGGTAAAATATCGTAGTGAAAAGTATCTATATTCAAAATATTGATAATTTTCGATACCAGATTGTAAATTATTTGTTAAAGGCCTTTACTTAACTTTGATAATATTGCCAAGAATAGTTTAATGCCGGTTACGAAATTATCAATATTTACCTTTTACAAAATAATAAAAATAATATTTCAATGTTTTATACGCGTGGCGCATGAAGTTAAATTTCGAGTTTAGAAAAGCCCCGTGAAAATTTGTCTCGGGTCACTACGCGACCCTCGACAAATTTTCTACACGGGGCTTATCTAAACTCGAAATTTTACTTCGTGCTCAGTCTGGGACTGGAAAAACATCGTTTTGTCGATTTTTGAAATTTTCATGAGATTTGTGATACTTACAGATTTAGAAAAATATTTCGAGATTTTTATCAATTTATAAAATGTTCATGAAGATTTTAGATATTTCAAGACTTTCGTAAACTTTTAAATTTTTGTCGATTTATAACGTTTTAATGAGATTTTCAATATTTCGAGATTTTTGTAGGATTTTCGGTATTTCGAGATTTTCGTCAATTCATAAAATGTTCATGAGATCTTCCATATTTCGAGATTTTCAATTTATAAAATCTTAATGAGGTTTTCGATATGTCGAAATTTTCGTCAAATTATAAAAATTTTATATTGAAATTTTCATAAGACTTTCGATATTTCGATGTATTTTCAGTTATACAATATTATGTATTTATTAAATGGACTCCGTTGAATAAATTAATATTTCGAGATTTTTAATATTTTGAGATTTTTGTCAATTCATAAAATATTCACAAGATTTTTAATTTTTCAAATATTTTGTTGATTCTTCATGATTTTTTTTCCATGAAATTCAATCAGTTTTTAAAATCTTGACAATTTTTATGAATTTCTAACATTTTTAAACTCTTAACAATTTTATTCCATTTCTCGGATTTCTAAACTCTTGGCAATTTTCGTCTATTTCTCCGGATTTTCGTTAATTTTAAAAATGTTGATACTTTTCATAAATTTTCAAAAGATTTTTCTCAAATTTGAATAAATTTCTTAGATTATTGTTAATTTTAAAAATGTCAATACTTTTGGCGAATTGCCAAGATTTAGATTAATCTAATCGCTATTCCTGAATACCCAACATTTTCGTTAATTTTCAAATTGTCGACGTTTTTCATGAAATCTCAAGATTTTCGTCACTAGAAAATGTCGACTCTTTTCCTAAATGTCCAAGCTTTTTATTGATTGCTTTATAAATTGATGATTTAAATTTCAAATAGTCTTTTTTTGTTTTTAACAAATTTCATTTGTTTTCAATGTTTTCATAATTTTACAACTTTTCCTAATTTTGTATTATTATTTTTTTTTACAAAACAGATACAAACAAATTAAGATATTGACAATTGTCGAACGAATGTCTTCCACTCCCAGACTAAGCATGAAGTAAAATTTCGAGTTGAGATAAGCCCTAAGAATTTGGATTTGGACGCGCAGCGTCCAAATCCAAATTCGGGCTTTTCTCAACTCGAAATTTTACTTCATGCGCCACGCGTATAAAACACATTTCCTAAATTTTCATTAAACTTTTAATATTGTAAGATTTTTCCCGATTTATAAGGTATAAAATTTTTATGAGATTTGCAATATTTTGAAAATTTCGTAACATTTTTGAATTTGTTAGATTTTCGTAGTTTTTACAATTTTTACTGTTTTTGTGAATTTTCTGGGTTAAACGTTAATTCTAAAAATGTTGATACTTAAGTGCATGAATTTGCTAGATATCCATTAAATTTAAATATTTTCGATCATTTTTAAAAATCGTGATTTTTTCAAGCTTTTTATTGATTAAAGGAATGTCATAAATTCTTTAATTCGCGAATTTCCAAAATAGTTGTTAATTTGAACATTTTGACGCCTTTCAGATTTTTTTTTAATTATAAAAATCATAACGGCTTTTTGTGAATTTCTTCAATTTTCAAAATCTTAATACTTTCTGTAAAGTTTTAAAGAGTTCCGATAACTTTCAATTTTTTAAACGATTTTTATAAACTTTCTAGATTTTCGTTAATTAAAAATTTGAGAATTTCGTAAGATTTTTTAATTTCTTGGATTTTCGTAGTTTCTACAATTTTTACTGTTTTTGTGAATTTTCTGAGGTAAAGGTTAATTCTAAAAATGTTGATACTTTGCATGAATTTTCTAGATTTCCATTAAATTTAAAGATTTTTGATAATGTTTAAAAATCGTGATTTTTTTTAAGCTTTTCATTAATTAAAGGAATGTCATAAATTCTTTAATTCGTGAATTTCTAAAATAATTGTTTATTCGAACATTTTGACCCCTTACAATTTTTTTTAAATTATGAAAATCATGACGGCTCTTTGTGAATTTCTTCAATGTTCAAAATCTTAATACTTTTCTTAAAGTTTCAAAGTTTTCCGTGAACTTTCAAATTGTTTAACGATTTTTATAAACTTCCTAGATTTTCGTTTATCATCAAAAATCACGAATTACTTAGATTTTTGTTATTTTTAAATAATGATATACACTTCACGAAAGAATTTTCAAGACTTTCGTCAATTGGTCATTTTCGTGAATTTCCTAAATATTCGTTAAATTTTAAAAAAATAAATATTCTGTGATATTTTCAGGATGTTATTAATAAAAATCTTACGAAAATGGAACTTTTTGCGATAAACTTCAAAATCGTTAAAATTTTGAAAATTAACGAAAAGTTAGGAAATCCATTAAAACTGTCGATATTTCTAAAATTGACGAAAATTCATTAAAAGTGATTTCAAAATTAACGAAGTGTTAAATTTTGCAAATCACTAAAGTAAAACTGTAAATATTTTAAAAATCAGCAAACATTTATGAAAGTTAGAACACGCGTGAATATTTTAAAAATAAAAGGAAATTTAGGAAATTTTGAACTGTCAAAATTTCGAAAATTGATGAAAATGTAGAATATTCTCGAAAACCGCTACAACTTTGAAAATCGACTAACAATTCGGATATTTGCGAATAATTGTCAACATTTTGAAAATTAAGAACTTTACAAAAACAATTTTAAAAATTGACAATAATCTTGAAAATTAATAAAAAGTACTAATATTTTTAAATTTAATAAAAATTTTGGAAATTCACGACAACTGTAAGGATTGAAAAATTGGCGAAAATTCATAAAAAGTGTAAACATTTTAAAAATTAAAGAAAATTTAATATAGCCGTTAAAATGATGAAAATCTTGGAATTAATTAAATACGTCAAGGTTTTAGGAATCGATCAAAATCTTACGGTATTCACAAAAAAATTGTCTAGGTATTAAAAATTTAAGAAAATTGACGAAATTTCATGTAGAACTTTAATAATATCTATGAAAATCTGGACAATCATCAATTTTGAAAAATTAAATACGAAAATAACCACTAAGAATTTGAATATTAAAATTTCAAATTTAAAAAAGCCTGAAAATTTGGTCGCGTAGCCCAATGCAAACTTTGACGCTTTTCTAAACTCGAAATTTTACTTCATGCTTTATCTAGGACTGGAAATTATAGTGTAATATTTATTATATGATAATATTTGTTGAATATACGTATATTCTATTTAAGGCTCATTAATATTAACGACGGAAAAATTATCGTAATTGAACTTTCAGTCCCTGCACATTAAAAACACAGAAAGCACGCATTACAATAAAACCGCCGTTAAGCGGTTAATGGAAGCGCATATAAAATTTATAAAGGATAAAGTAGAGTCAAGTCATTATCTATTACCCATCCTGATGACCGGCTACCGACCAAAACAATCAAAAACGAGCGGCCATTTCGACTTAATAAATCCCTAATTATGCTCATATTTTATTTACGCAATTAAATTCGTATTAGATAGCTTTCAGCCTGCGAAACATCAGCGACATATATATATCGTCCAAATTCGATTATAATCTGCTTCTAATTACCGGCGCATTTATTTACCGTTTTCAGGGATTTCAGAAAAATGGAGCGTGCCCTTTTATTTCTTATTTGGTAATTTGGTTAATTCACATAATTTAATTTTCTTAAAAATGTACTGCTTTTAAATATTACACCCGTTATTTTCGTCGCTCATTACAAGAAATTATCATTACGACTAAATTGATTGATATAATAATATCGATATATTGATGTATTACACAGGGAATGTTTCTTTTAGGTATGCATACATGTATACCGTACACTGTAACTTTTAAGGAATTCGTTGATTTTATAAAAACCGTTCAATTTGAAGCTTAAAATGAGTGTTTCCACTCCCAGATTAAGCATGAAGTAAAATTTCGAGTTTAGAAAAGCCTGAACATTTGGTTTGGTCGCGTAGCGCGGAGCGACCAAACCAAATTTTCAGGCTTTTCTAAACTCAAAATTTTACTTCATGCGCCACGCGTATTAAACACTGACATATTGTGAAATTGAACAAATATACTGCTAAATCTGTAGCTCAAATTAACGCTAAAAATTGATTCATTAAATTAACGATAAATATTCATTCATTGAATTAGATGTATTATGTATTGTAATAATATCGTATGTTCAATAAGAAAAAACCTAGTGCCATGAATTAATCTTTATTTTAATTGAAGTTGACTACATGCTTTAGGAACTGATATATAAAACGTCAGACATAATAATTATAATATTAAATTTCAGAGTTGCCAGCCTACAATATTTTCCATGGCAGTCTAGAGGTTTTTTTTTAAATTGAACATAAGATATTATCTTGTTAATTAAGATGTATTGTTGTTGTCTATATTACTAATGTACTTCTAAATCAGGATTAAAAATGTACTGCTAATATCTTAAACTTCAAAATATTTCAGTGTTTCGTACGCGTGGCGTATGAAGTAAAATTTCGAGTTTAGAAAAGCCTGAAAATTTGGTTTGGCCGCTCCGCTTAGCGGAGCGACCAAACCAAATTTTCAGGCTTTTCTAAACTCGAAATTTTACTTCATGCTTAATCTGGGAGTGGAAACACTCGTTAGAGGCTTCAAATTGAAAGCTTTACAAAAACAACGAACGCCTTAAAATTATCTATATAAAAGAAATATCCTTGTATAGGTATAATTTTTAAATACCTCTCTAAATGCATTCAATAAAGCGTGTATTAATATCATTACTTTGTTTGTTTTTTTATGTATTTTATTTAATCAATGGGGTTGTAATTTGATTAATTCATCCAATATTATTGATGCATTACACAGGAAATGTTTCTTTTAGGTATGCATACATGTATACCATACACTGTAACTTTTAAGGAATTCGTTGATTTTATAAAAACCGTTCAATTTGAAGCTTAAAATGAGTGTTTCCACTCCCAGATTAAGCATGAAGTAGAATTTCGAGTTTAGAAAAGCCTGAAAATTTGGTTTGGTCGCGTAGCGCGAAGCGCGGAGCGACCAAACCAAATTTTCAGGCTTTTCTAAACTCAAAATTTTACTTCATGCGCCACGCGTATTAAATACTGACATATTGTGAAATTGAACAAATATACTGCTAAATCTGTAGCTCAAATTAACGCTAAATATTCATTCATTAAATTAACGATAAATATTCATTCACTGAATTAGATGTATTATGTATTGTAATAATATCGTATGTTCAATAAGAAATAACCTATTGCCATGATTTAATCTTTATTTTAATTGAAGTTGACTACATGCTTTAGGAACTGAAATATAAAACGTCAGACATAATAATTATAATATAAAATTTCAGAGTTGCCAGCCTACAATATTTTCCATGGCAGTCTAGAGGTTATTTTTTAATTGAACATAAGATATTATCTTGTTAAATAAGATGTATTGTTGTCTATATTACTAATGTACTGCTAAAGCAGGATTAAAAATGTACTGCTAATATCTTAAACTTCAAAATATTTCAGTGTTTCGTACGCGTGGCGCATGAAGTAAAATTTCGAGTTTAGAAAAGCCTGAAAATTTGGTTTGGCCGCTCCGCTTCGCGGAGCGACCAAACCAAAGTTTCAGGCTTTTCTAAACTCGAAATTTTACTTCATGCTTAATCTGGGAGTGGAAACACTCGTTAGAGACTTCAAATTGAAAGCTTTACAAAAACAACGAACGCCTTAATATTATCTGCTTATACATCGGGATATGTATACTTAAAAGAAATATCCTTGTATAGGTATAATTTTTAAATACCTCTCTAAATGCATTCAATAATGCGTGTATTAATATCATTACTTTGTTTGTTTTTTATGTATTTTATTTAATCAATGGGGTTGTAATTTGATTAATTCATCCAATATTATTTCGATTATCGTGTGTTAGTGTCTAATGGCATTCTCGTTCGTGTCAACTGGGTTATAATGAAGCTCAATCAGATCGAATTATGGATTCAATGGTGTACTATCACGCAATGTTATTGCTTACCTATCTTTATAACTAATGCGATCCTTGCTTGATAAAGATAATGTGTATTAACAGGAGTTAAAAGGCAATTTGAACAATCAAAAACTATTTTGTACCATTTATTATTAAGAAAACTGCTTCGCTACGGGTTTCCTATGTTTCTTTGGAGGTCATGAGCAGTGTATAAACCAACTTTGGTTGAAACTATTCCAGGCGTTCAAGAGTGTACAGAGAATATACATACTTACAGTATTGTGCGAATTAATGTGAACACAATAATTGTTTTCGTAAATATTGTTTATTCGAAATTAAACTATTGTTAGACATATAAACAAGGTTTAAATACTATTATTTAATATGAAATATGTCCTTCCTTTGCTGTAATCACGGCTTGAACTCGCCTCAGCATGGAGTCAACTAGATTTTTACAATTATTCTTGAATGCCTCCTCTCGATACCACACCTGAATTACTGCGTCCACAATTTTAATTTGACCTTGCAGATCGCCCATAAATTCTTAATAAGATTGAGATCTGGCGAAGTTCCAGGCCTGTCCAAAATGCTAATCTTCTTGTTCGTGAAATATTTCACCATAGTCTTCGAAGTATGGGATGGAGCTGAGTCTTGTTGAAAAATTGCATTGCTGTTGGCTTGAACTTTCTCCAGTTCCTCAGCCAAACATCAATCTAGCATTGCTTTATATTTTTCACTATTCATCATTCCATCTACTCGAATAAGTTTGCCAGGTCTCGAGTACGAAAAACAGCCCCAGAACATCTTGTTAAATGGATGTTTGACTGATTGAACAATATGGGCTGCAGTAAGTTTTTCATCCACCCTCTTACGAACGTTTTGATCGCTGGCCCAGCTGTAGAAAGTGTGTCTCGTCTGAAAACATCATCTTCCTCCAGTCATTTTTGGTCCAATTGTAAATTTTTTTGACCGAATACAATCTCTTTTTCATCATAGAGGCAGTCAAAAGTTGTTTTTTCTGTGGCCTTATGGCTTTTCTTCTACCTTCCAAGAGTCTTCTACGTACTGTAGAGTCATGGATTTTCCCCCAACCCGTTCTAAATTTTGCTGCGGTCGTGGCTTGTTTTTCTTGGGTGCAATTTGCTGTTTGGCAGAAGGCTGGCTTCATCTCGAGGAATGGTCTTCCTTTTTCTTTCACATTTTCCTTTTCGCTGCGCTTCAAAAGATCCCGTCTCTCTCTTCTGCCTTAATAGTTTATTTACAGCACCCAAACTCACCCGACATTCCGTTACAATGCTTCTCTGTGTCAATGAGGTATGCTCACTAAGCGTTATGATCTTTTCTCTTTTCCTTAGAGTAACATCCATAATGTCAAACAATCTTAAAAAAACTTGGAAATTATCGAATATTATTGAAAAATATTAAAAACTCTTAAACATAACCTAAAAATAATGGCGATCAAGGTTAAATGACTTACCATCAACTGTCAGAATGAGCATAACAGTGTTGCCATAACCAAAATACTAATTTTTGGTCGTGTTCATATTAATTCGCACAATACTGTACATACGTTCATTTTTATATCGAGTGGCGAACAATTATTGAAGTCCTCGGTAGCTGTGAAATTGTATTGGGTCAACAGGGGTCATGTGCAATATTACTTTTGACGAAATTAATTAATACAAATATTATCCAAGAAAATAATAAAGAAAAATCAACATAAAGTAAATACGAGAATAACATTAACCAATCATGATTTTTTGAAAAGCAGGGAAGAGACGATTCAAAAAGAAGTAAGTTTAGATGTAGAACGAGACAGTCTAGTTTTAGTTGGGAACGAGAGAGTTCGGTTTTGGATGGGATCGCGATAGGTTGAGTTCTATTCAAATCAACACGAAAGTTTTGAAGACAAGTTAATTGTAAATTGAGAACCGAGTAGAAATTAAGAACCGAGTAAAAATTAAGAACCGAGTAAAGAATGCGGTTGCAACATCGCGAGAGGGAGTTTAAAAATGTTATTATTGTAACTCCAAAAAAATTCTCTCTCTATTTTTGAAAGTCGGGCGAAAATATTTAATTTAAAGTATCGTTCTAGCGAAGGTGTATGGTTCGGTACGGCGGGCTGTTTAGTCTCAGTGCGCGTGCGCTAAAATACCCTTGTTTCCGGTGCCGACACCGGAAAAAAGGGTAAAGAATAAGCTAAATTTAAATAAGAATAGATATGTGACGGTTTGTAAGAAGTGGGTCGGCCGAATGTATTTTAGCTCACGCGCACTGAGACTAAACGGCTCGCCGTACCGAACCTTCGCTAGAACGATACTTTAAATTTAATATTTTCACCCGACTTTCAAAAATAGAGAGAGAATTTTTTTGGAGTTACAATAATAACATTTTTAAACATGTTATATACACAATATGGTTAATTATAATTATACACTAATATATTTCACATAATCTACCTAAAATGCCTATAATAATATTTTAAATTACAATTAGGTAACTATTTAATTATTGTTTGCATTTTTAAATTACATCTGTTGTTTAACGATATTTAAAAATGCGAGATATGTTCGAATTTATGAAATAAAATTTTCGACGAATATGTTTTAACTGTTTTTTTTAATACAGGTCAATTGTTGGCCTTAATGACCAATTTGTATTGACTAAATACCTATTTAATTTTAAAAATTAAATAAAATGAAAATAATCAGAAATACATTGATAAATAAATCCGCTAGTTCTAGTATAAAAATCAGTGATCTGTAACGTAAACGAATTTAAAGTGTACATCGACACATAGGCATCGGTGTATTGTGTAGAAGAACGGCGAGTACGGCCCCGGCTAATTTGCCGTACTCGAGTAAACCATTTGCCGACGTTCGTGCAGGGGAAATGTGATGACAGAAACTGCACTGACACTCGTGACGACGTAGCACTTGCATTAATCTTCATAATCTGAATATCTACGGCTGGCCGATTTTGCGGATACGAAGTTGCTTAGTAAATATAAATTATATGAAAATAAATTCCCGCACTTATCGGCCTTATACTGAGAGCTTATTCTTTTTAGCGCCTGTAATATATTTATTATAAAAAATGCGCAATATTTATTTCTGAGAAAATAAAAATTTAAATTTTTGTTTAATCAAATTTAACGGTACGACCCTGCCGTCCCTGACGAGCCGTCACTAGTGGTTTATGTATAAGGCCGACTTGAGCGTGGAAAACACGGGGTTGTCCTACTAACTAATCGACCGAGTTTGATCGATCTGCTAGGCCGATCGGAGTTAGTACTGCGAGAGATTGTCCTACTAATCACACATATGCCGAATTCGATCATGAGTGGACCGAGATGAAAAGTCGTTCCACTTACTAATTGAGAATGGATGTGCGATTAATGTGAGAGATTGTCCCACTTGCTGATCGCAAGTGTGCTGAGTATATGTTAGCTACGGGGTGGTTTTTGTGAGTTGTCCACCTCGTAATGCAAAAGCAGGGGCTTCTTAATTTAGCTCCCACAAGGTAGAGTTTTGAGTTTACCTCAATGTACATGGCTTATAAGCACAAACGTTTAATAAAATATTTTGTAAATATAAATAATATAAGAAACATCAAGTCATTAGAAATATCACAATTAAGTTAATATACTTTGCATACGTTAAGCCCACATCCTGTTTTATTTATTGTCTGCATCCTCCTGGTCAAGTAAAAAAGGACCAAAGAGACACTATTCACGATAATACTTATTGACACAAAAAACGAACCTGGTAAATAAATAAAAGGGTTATACTAGGTAGCGCAAAAGTAATGACCTTATCAGAAGACGCTCTCATTTTTGCAAATGGCGATTTATGTCTTCGGGATTTTGATATTTGTAAAGTAGACAGATGGAAAATACACACCAACAAACAATGCAGCCCTTTTTTTTCTCAAGAGCGCGCTACATTCCTAAAGAAAGCGTTTCCAGGCCAGATTGTGCAGCCTGGAAACGCTCGTTTTGGTGATTTGCGTTTGCCGCAAGATCAACCGATTTGACCGTTTCCGACTTCTTTCTTTGGAATATTGAGAAGTCACGCGTCTATGCGAATAAACCTCAGACTATACAGGCCCTAAAAATAACCATTGAAAAAGAAGTGGCAAATCTACACCCAAAAGTGATGGAAAACATTCAAAAAACGATCCCTAATGTGCAGGCGGCGGCCACTTTAGCGATATTATTTTCTCGACTTGACAGAAAAAATTTTAAAGGACTAAAAAAACATAATCTACAAATAGAAGCAATTGTTTTCATTTAGATAAAAAAAATTATCGCCTAAGAACATCATGTCATTATTTTTGCGCGACCGTGTACATACACAACACAATGTAAATAAAATACAAATTATAAATTTGTATAATACCTGAGGTCGAATCAGGTTTCTACGTACACAACACAATCTAAATTAAAATACAAATTATAAATTTATATAATACCTAGGGTTGACTCATTTTAAAATCAAATATAAATGTCGATTCTTACTTCAAATTGATTAAATTTGATGTTTATAAAGTCATAATCTATTTTAGAGAAGTAAGACTTAGCATTCATATTAGATTCCACAGCCACTAAGGACTTCAATAATTATTTGTTTGTTGGACACCCGATATAATAACATTTTTTGATAACCATAAGTAGTATACGATTTACCATTTTCTGAACATTTTTTCATTAAAAAATAATCGTTAGTATAGTGAAATTCATCTATTTCATTGTAATTCTTGTTTATTCGTGGCGTAATTGGGAACAGAAGCAAAAAGAGTTCAACCGCACATAAATGGACATAATGAGAATGTAAATTCTGTAAACATGACGCTCGTAGCGACGCCATTATTAGTTTCCCCTGGCGACGCTCCGCCCTCGCAAAGTTCCCGTTTTGTTTTAATATGCCCCTCAATTTGCATTCGCATTACCATCGGCCTTATTCATTACGCTCATATCTGAAAATTTGCTAATTAAAACAAGCCGGAATATTACAAACAAAATGCTACCATACAGAGACTAGGAGACGTGTTGTTATATAGTCTACAGTAGGGGTGTCTTGGTAAACTATAGTAGGCGTGTCTAGTTTAACTACATTAAGCGAGTTTTTATCATATTTGAGCTTTCAAATATGTTGCGTTGAAGCCGGCCTACTACAGTATGTCTAAAATAGGCTGTTGTTTTTCAAGAGTCACGTATTTAAAGATTCGCCTGCTATAGTGCCTCTAAAGTTACTTTGTCTGAAGATTTAACGCCTTAAAAGTCGCTCAGACCATACATTGTCTAAAGACACGCCTAGTTTGTCTAAAAATAGGCTGTTGTTTTTCAAGTCACGTGTTTGAAGATACGCCTGCTATAGTGCCTCCAAAGTTACTTTGTCTGAAGATTTATCGCCTTGAAAGTCGCTCAGACTATACGTTGTCTAAAGGCACGCCTAGTTTAGTGCTTAGGAAAAATGTTTTCAAAATTATTTATGTGATTCAAAATGAATAATATTACTTTAAAATTAAAGTATTGAATTTGTCATCCCGCTATAAAAATGATGGGTAGAGTAACTTATAAAGTCGATCGAACCCTCTTGAATTGAATAACCCAAACGGTGGCCCTAAATGCGGAATTTATTGGCTGCTTTGGTTTCCGTTTTATGCCCCCTTTCCCTCCCACATAAAATCCCCCTTTCCCACGAAACGATTCGGCGTACGCATTTGAATATCCGCCAGTCTTTTCAACAATTCCAGCGAAAATAAAGCGGCGAGAACGGCGGAATTTGCAAGTCAAATCATCCCCGAGGGGGAGAAACGGGTACGCGATCGGGTTAAAGGAGTCTTCATTAAGTCTGGAGGATCAAAGGGCATTCTATTCAGAGCATATGCTCTCCCCCCACCCCTAACTCCTCACCCGAGTTTTCTTACCGACTGCGCCAATTGCTGTAATTGTGCGACGTTGGGGTTAATTGGCCCGTACGAGTTCACACAATTTCACACCAACACGAGCTAGATTGCTGTGGGTAATTGTTTTTTTTTTATTTATTTATTTAATTTTAATTTTTGCAGTAAAGTTCCGGCGTTTTTGAACATCGTGGACATCGCCGGCTTGGTCAAGGGCGCTTCGGAAGGGCAGGGTTTGGGAAACGCCTTTCTTTCTCACATAAGTGCTTGCGATGCTATTTTTCATTTATGCCGTAAGTTGATCATTCCATACATCGACTATTTAAGTGTGAGTTTAATTGTAAAATTCGCTAAGTACATAGGAGATAGTATTATTAAAAGTCACGAATACTATTGATCTCCTGTGTACTTAGCGAATTTTACAATTAAACTCACATTATATTCTTTGTCACAGCACCCAAAAGGGTAAAAATGCGATTTAAAATCATTATATGCCCTGCATATAATGATTTTATATCGTGTTTTTACCCGCGTCCCACTAGTTTGTTCTCAAAAGATATCTCAGCTCTTGTTGAATATATATGCAGACTGTCTCGGAGGATATGTCAGCTCTTGGTGAAGATAGAAAAAAGTTTCTGTTTCAAAGTTGCTCGCTCCACTTAAAGAGCTGCATAATCTGAAAGCAACGTTGGCAACAACTTTGGAAGCAACTTTGGCCAAGGAACTTTTTTCTATCTTTAACGTGAGCCTAGATATCCTCCGAGAACGCACTAGTGGGACACCCTGTTTATATATTCTTCGTTCTAAATCTTCATTCAACCGATGGCATTAGAATAATAGAATCTGTAATTTTGAACTTTGTTCAGAAATAAACTCAGTTCAAAATGGTGAATTCTAGTTTGCGTGTGTTTTTGGGCATCACTTTAAATCAGTGTTGTGTACGCGTGGCGCATGAAGTAAAATTTCAAGTTCAGAAAAACCTGAATTTGGGTTTGGATGCTTCGCTTCCAAATCCAAACATTCAGGCTTTTCTAAACTCGAAACGTTACTTCACGCTTAGTCTGGGAGTGAAAAACACTCGTTTAAACACTATTCGCTTCTACCCCTAAAACAGCGATATCGTAATTTACCGGAATATTATCGGTAAACCGGTTTTGATTTACATATTTACCGAATTATCAGTAGTTGAACAAGTTGCATTTAGAACTCTGTAAAAAGGAATCGTTTCATACAGACATTTTTTTTTTAAGTGTACATATCCTGATGCACATTTGTAATTTTTTTGGATTTCGTTATTTTTATTAGTGTTGAATTTGAAACTTCTAGCAATTGTTTCCACTCACAGACTAAGCATGGAGTAAAATTTCGAGTTTAGAAAAGCCTGAAAATTTGGTTTGGTCGCTCCGCGAAGTGGAGCGGCCAAACCAAATTTTCAGGCTTTTCTAAACTCGAAATTTTATATACAATACTGATTTATCGTGAAGTTCAAATTATACTGCTTTAGCATACTGCTGTGGTGGTATATTGTAAACTGCACTATAAATCAGTTTTTAATACGCGTGGCGCATGAAGTAAAATTTCGAGTTTAGAAAAGCCTGAAAATTTGCTTTAGTCGTGTAGCGCTACGCGCTACACGACTAAACCAAATTTTCAGGCTTTTTACTTCATGCTTAATCTGGGAGTAGAAAACACTCGTTAGAAGTTTTAGATTAAACGCTTAAAAAACGAATGCCCGAAAATTTGCAACGTATGCATCGAGATATGTATACTTAGAAGAAAAATTCCCTGTACCTGAAAATGAATGGGTTCTTGACTTTGAAAAGGGGTCGAACTTATAAAGGGTGTTTTTTAAGAACAATAGAACTTATTTTCAAAATAACAACTACATGATTTGAGTTTATATCAAATTGTTTTATTCATTATAAAGAATGGTTCCAGACATTACGTTTTAAACACGATTTTAGGCATTTCGCTTCCTCGGATGTCCAATTAGACCACTCTTTCGAGCATTTGAGCCTCTATCCTACCAATAACGCACTGAATATTGACTTTTAAGGCCTGAATAGTTTGTGGTTTATCAGTATATGCCAAAGACTTTACAAACCCTCAAGAACTAATCTAGTGGCGTCAAATCGCACGACCTAGGTAGCCAATTTACTGGCACATTTCGCGATATAATGTCGTTGATTTCAGTCTTCGGTAAACCAATGGTTTCAGATTCAGTATGGCACATTACGCTATCCTGCTGGAACCACATGTCGATATTTACAAAGAAATCTTCCACATAGCGGACAGACAAAGGCCAAACTGTTGCGATCGGCCCCAATTCTGGATCTTCTGCCACACTTCCACACACAGCGGCTAAAAAGTTTGAAAGTTATTCCTATTGGAAGATCTATCAGTCTAAAACAAACACCTTTTATAAACTGTTTTCAAGATATGGTAAAAACTATGTTGTTTATCACAATTTTCTTCTCAGGAGCTTTTGAAGATGATGACGTAACTCACGTTGAGGGCGAAGTGAATCCGGTGAGAGATCTCGACATAATCTCCGAAGAGCTGCGCTTGAAGGACGAGGAATCGCTTTTGAAGAAACTGGAAAACCTGGAACGCACGGTAGTCCGCGGCAACGACAAGAAAATGAAGCCCGAATATGTAAGTGCGCGCACGACCTCGTTAACGTCACTACCTACGAATCGAATAAGTGGTGATCCGACCCATTGTTTCCTTATCTCGTCCCGTGAGTTATTTAATAAATGAAAACGTGCATTTTTACCCGGTGTAATCGATTCCGTTGCATGAGAGAGAGTCGAGTCATCGGCGACAATGGGCCTATCATGATGCGGACAAAGTGGAAATAATAAATCCGGCTGTCAAATCGACACCGACACCTCACCAAGAGGCTGCTAATGTGAATGCTGCTCGGGCGGAACAACAGGGGGCGCAGCTGGGCGTCTAGATGATGATTCTAATGAAATCTTCATAGATCATCTTTTCTTTTACACAACATCATTCTTGTTATTATGTGTGTGTGTGGTTGTTGTTTTTTATTTATTCAATTGATTGTGAATGAAATCGATCGCGTGATTTGTTGGCGGTTTAAATTCAATTTCCTTATTGGCGCGGATTTTTTGTTTTATGCTGATTTATCATTGCCACATTTAGAAACAGGATAATATCACAGTTCATATATATATATATATATATATATATATATATATATATATATATATATATATATATCCAGTTAGCCAGCCTCTATATAAAATTTAGACACCGTGTTTGGATTCGAGACTGGTGATTGGTGTAAATAGTCTACTATCTTACTATTACCCAATTTCCTGACAATACTTTCTCTTTTTCTACTCGAGTTCAAGTTCTCCCATTTCCCATTTTCAGTTCTCCCATAAGCATTGGCGTCCCTTGATAATACATAATGCATTTGTTGTCTGGGAGAATAAGGTTAACATTTTCTGCAGCTTTAACATAATTCAGGCCAAGTTGCACCAAAAATATTAAACTGAGGTCTTCTCAGAACTGGACTTAAAGATAACAGTTCCTATTGTTGTAATATCTCTTTGCACTCGAGTTCAGAGATAAACAAGTTAAAAGTGTTTAGTGCAACTGGCCTTTATTACATGTTTAGATTTCCAATTTTCAGAGTACGAACTTCTACAAAAGATAGGAAACGAGAAGAAGTGGAAAATTCGATATACGACGAATATTTTTAAATATTAGGTAAAAAAATAAACACCATTGTTGGTTACAGAAAGAACATCTTTATGTCTATTATGATATGCACAGGGTTTTAAATTTAAGACCCAGTTGCACCAAAATCGTTGAACTCAAGTTCAAGATGACAGTTCGAAATATTCTAAAGTTACTTCGAAATCAGAGTTAAACCAGTTCAATGTGTTTGGTGCAACTGGCTCTTGATCCATTAAAAATGTGAAGGAATTTCTATATAAATTGAATTTTATGCATAACATCCAATACTACAAGTGCGTTGCTTATTCTTATTCAAATGTATTGCCTGTGTGTTGGGGGGATGACTTGACGTTTTAATATTGGGAATAATTCGATTAGTGTACTTCCTTTGGACACGAGCCGAGGCGTGGTACCACCCGCTGGGAACAGCGCGCCGTCCGTCAGGTGATATCCTATTAGTCCATGGGCCCTAGCAACCTTTCCAACCTTTTAATGGCCCCCCTGGTGCGATGTGATTTTCTCATGTGTTGCAGGACACGCTCGTCAAGATCAAGGGGGTCCTCGTAGACGAGAAGAAGCACATTCGTTTCCACGACTGGAACGTCAACGATGTAAGTCTACTAAATATTTGTTTACATTTTTAAACAGAAAACAGATTTGCGGCCAACACCAAACTCGCGTATTTTTCTACCACAATTAGGTTTATGTCGTTTTTATGATTGCAAAAATATTTGAACGATACTATTTAATCAAATGTGCATACAAACCTATGTTGTATATTTGATAGGTTTGGTTGATAGCTATAAAATATACAACATAGGTTTGTTCCACAGTAACTAATCTATGTCTTATCACCCACGACATTGCTTAAGTTTTGGACTTTAAGGGGCTACTTGACGTAATTTACATGGATCTGTCAAAAGCGTTTGACTTAGTTCCTTACAATATCCTTTTAAACATTTGGCTTCTGTAGTTTCTCTGCGGTATTCATTCACTCTTACCTTAAAGAACGTAGTGCTTATATTTCCTTAGACACTTTTCAGTCGCTTTCCTATTCTCCAGCGTTTAGTGTTCCGTGGAGTTCTATATTAGGACCCTTACTGTTCAATATGCTTATGAATCTGTCGGCAATATTAATATGTAGACATCTGATTTATGCAGATAATCTGAAGCTTTACTTCACTATCAAAGTCATAAATTATAGACTACAACTACAAATTAAATTTAGCTGCACCCTGGTGTTAATATATTACGGCTATGTAACTATTTTATTTTACATATTGTCTTGTAATTGGGATTTTATTTTTCTGTTGGGCAATAAAGACTTATTATTATTATTATGAGTGTTTCTACTCCCAGATTAAGCATGGAGTAAAATTTCGAGTTTAGAAAAGCCTTAAAATTTTACTTGGTCGCTCCGCGGCCAACCCAAATTTTCAGGCTTTTCTAAACTCGATATTTTACTCCATGCGCCACGCGTATACAACACTGATTTTAAGTGAAGTTCAAAATATACTTCTTGAGCAGTATTCTAAAGCAGTGTAGTTTGAATCAGTGTTTTATACGCGTGGCGCATGTAGTAAAATTTTGAGTTTAGAATAGCCAAATTTTAAGGCTTTTCTAAACTCGAATTTTTACTTCATGCTTAATCTGGGAGTGAAATCCCTCGTTAGATACATCAAATTGATCACTTATTAGAAAATAATGAACACTGGAATTTTACAGCGCATCCATCGACATATGTAAACTTTAAGGAAAAAATCCCTGTGGGTACCCAGCAAACATAAACAATGAAAATTACACCCACAGAGTGATCGCTGTAAACTGTTAAAAAATTCAAAATGAAATTGTTGAGTCATTTTGAATATAATTCCCACTGTGAAGGTACCCTGAAGTGAAACCAACCAATTCAGCCGATTTATGAAATAAAAAATAACATTCAGACAGACTACCACTAGGAGGTGATTTGTAAAATAACACACCATTAATAACCTGTCATATTAGCACGAAATCCATTGATAGAGAGAAAAAAAACAACCCTCCAACCCACAAAATAAAACTGTAGATTTTCTTCTCCTTATTAGAGACAATCAACATTTAACAAGGAGATCAAAATAATTGCCGAGTACCGACACGATCCGTTTTCCCCCGCAAGTTTCAAATTTTAACTTTTCGGATTTAATTGAAAATTTTACAAGTAATTTCACGTGGCTGCCGGCGGTCCCTTTCGTGCTGGGAATCCGGCTTTTTTTTTCTGAGAGAGAAATTGGAAGCCATTAGATCAATTTATCGTGCGGTATCGTGTCGTATTGTGAATTCACCGTAATTCGCCTTAAACAGATAATGCCGGGTGTTATTCAAACAGAACTGTTATTACCGGGTGCCTAAATGTTCCTCACTTGCTGATTAGACAGTAACTGTTGTTATTAAACCGAATCGTTTCATTATTTTTTTTATTTTTAAACGAAAGTCTTGAGTACTTAAAGCAGTGGTTGTTTCGGGAACTTGAATAAAGTGTTCTGCTAACATTTTTACTAAGCCGAATATTTCATGTTTTTTTTTTTCATATCCGAAAGTCGTAAGTAGGTACTTAGAGCTATGGTTCTTTACCGGTATCTGTGAACTTGGATAAAGTGTTTCGCCAAATTTTATCATCGCTGAAAATTTAAAAGGGTTATTTAGAGAAACGTTTTGATGTCTCTATGTGATTACAGCCCAATGCCCGTTTACACCCAACTTGATTAAACTCTTAATTGTAGACTCATCTAACACTAGGTAACATGTATTTTGACCACTCGATTAACTTAATCAGTTATTATTACTTCTCAAAATCACAATAATATTATTTAAAATGCTTATTAAATTCTAAATCTATGGACAAATTTTTAAAAGAAGCGAGCTAGAAAAATTAATGTAAGTAATATTGTCTTGTCCCTATGATAATTAACTTAAGTTATTATAGATGTTTTACATCTTTTGGTTGCGTAATTCATCATAGATAAAGTCCTAAAGATGCTAGAAAATTACGCAAATATTTTGTCTATATTACAAATACCGTGCGATCGTTAAGAACATGATTTTGAGTAGGCTTTGAATTTTAAATTAGATTGGCACTACTGCCTGTTAACACATAGTTCATCATTGAATTAGCATTCCTGGCAACCGCACAAAAAAATGCCGCCTACTCTAAATCATAATTTAAATGATCGCACGGTACAAATATACCTGTTTTGTACCTAGTTTTAGCCACTTCACGTTTGATAATGGCAAGCTAAATTTGCCGAAACTGCAGTCACGTAAAAATAAATAGTGTTATGCATACTTATCTAATAATTAATTGAACACTAATAATTCCAAAATGTAAATATTTTCAGTAAGCAATGTATTATTATTTTTTATTTTAATCCTTATACATTTTTTTTGTAATAAGTTCAGTAACCTTTTGTAATTTTATGTTGATTATTCTTTAGACACCTTTGCAGTTAATGCAAATAAATCTGTGACGTGTTCATAATTTTATATGTATAAGATTCTATTTTAAATTGTATTTTGTCTCGTATGTGTACTATTTTTGATGAAATATGAATTTGAATTTCATTAAACTAAAATAACCTAACATATGTTCGAAAGCGTGAACGCCATCTAATGCCCATTAGCTTAAGTAACATCGCCAAAGATGTTCAGTATTCTTGAAGCACTGGTTCGGGACTCTACTGATGATGGCGCTGAAGCCTGAAACGCGCACACAGTTATCCAGTGAATGAATGAGTACTGAACACAAATTCATATTCTTGATATTTGTATTCTATAAACTAAAGCCCTTTTGTAGAGGAACAATTGCTGTATACAAACCATCTATTGTCGATGTTACTTAAGCTAATGGGCATTAGATGGCGTTTACGCTTTCGACCATATGTAAATTGCTCAGGCCATAATAAATGGTCAAAGAAGAATACTGTCCTAGAAAAATAAACTCTATAGAAGGTTCACGCCCATGTATTTGAAAATACTGCAAAGAGCGCTCCTGGACGACGAAGTCGCCAATTAATTGGAAAATTATTTCGCCGAGCGGTTCGGACTTTTCGTTTAAATGTCAATTGATATTAAAAAAATAAATAATACGTTTACATTTTTTTAGCGTGTAATTCATTGTAACTAAAAATTCTCAATTGATAAATATATATTTGTAGATATTACTTACATTTTTTTAAGAAACTAATGTAATTTTTTATTTTTGTTTTAATTTAATAATATATTTTTATATAAAAGCATTTATGAGGAACAATTTATAAAAATGCATTCAATATTAAAAGCATATAATCATTTAATAAAAGTAGTAGAAAAAAATACAATATTAAATGTAATTCATGAAAATTTTTCAAGCACTGGTTCGGGACTATACTGATGATGGCGCTGAAGCCTGAAACGCGTATGTTATACGGTGAATGAATGAGTACTGAATACAAATACATATTCTTAAAATAACCTAAGTTTTTAAAATGTATGTAATTTATTGAATACTCGTATTATTGTCTTGAACAAGTTTCTCATCTTTCAAGTGATGAAACATATTTAACTATAATTTAACAACGAAAACACTTTCTTAAATTTCACTAATATTTTGTTTTTTTATTACAACTAGTTTCGACTTTAAGTCAGTACTCCTTGAGAATGACTTAAAGTCGAAACTAGTTGGAATAAAAAATCAAAATATTAGTGAAATTTAACCAAGTGTTTTCTTTTTTAAACTCGTATTATTGTTTTTACATTGTGGTTTTCTGTTGAGGGTGGGTTTATATCAATAATAACAAGATACTAATTCCGTCTAAAATTTAAGTTTTGTTTATGCTGCCAAGAATGTTTTTTTTTATTATAGAATTTTATTTAAAGAATTCGCAAGTCTGAAGTATTTAAATTCCCTGAATCCATTGAAAAATAATCAATTTTGAAAATACAAACGACATAGAAAGCCTAATATCTGAAATATTTACCGTTAAATTAAATAAGCCAATTGGTTGCAATTGTGTAACTCAAATATTTATTGTATAGTTCAATATCCGTCAGGGTATTACCTCGGGAAGTAGTATATTTGGATGTCTTAAATAGATTACATTTTTGCAGAAAGTCGATATTAATTCGTTTTATTTTTTTGTTTTGAATTTTTAAGTTATGAGGCTGCAAAGCTGTTTTTGTATAAAGATCATCGAATTTCTTGCAGACTTTTATTGAAAAATTAATTAAAACTGTATCCATATTAAAAATAATTTAAAATCCTCAGGACATTTTTAAATATGACCAGTTTATATTATTCTACACAAATAAAAATCAGAAGTATTCTGTTTTTAAATTTAATTTACAGGAACTATAAAGAAAAGAAAAGGATTTGTACGATTATTTGATTCCTTTTAAATTAATTCATAGTTAACATTGTTTAAAAATTTCAGCATTCTTTTAAAAGTAACACGTTTTTATTTATCCAACAGAGACAACAGAAAAAATCTGTCAAAGTTTGTAAAACTTTTAATGTCAATTATTGTTTTCATCGTTCAATTTAAAACTTTAAATGGGTGTTTTCCACTCCCAGGTTAAGCATGAAGTAAAATTTCAAGTTTAGAAAAGCCCCGTGAAAATTTGTCGAGGGTCGCGCAGCGACCCGAGACAAATTTTCGGGCTTTTCTAAACTCGAAATTTTACTTCATGCGCCACGCGTACAAAACACTGATTTCAAGTAAAGTTCACGATTCACTTAACGTTAATATTTGTTGTTTATAACAAGAAAGAGATTTTGATTTTCCACAAATATTGAGACATGAATGAATTCTATTCATCTTTTATTGTTTTTAAGGTTTTCAACAAAATCTAGGGTTTTTTGTTTGCAATACTACTGTAATACAGGGAGTTTTCCTTTAATAATAATTATTACCCAACAGGACATCTCAATTACAGAGTTATATTACGAAAGAACAAATTCTTAAAATATATAATAATAATTAATTATTATTATTATTATTAATTAAGACACTGTTTGCATTTTCACGATAAAATTTTTCGTAATTTTATATATTATATAATAATGTATATAAACAGAGCAAAATTACAAAATAAAGATCACGTGATATAAGTTCATGTTCTATTAAAAGAAAATAAATTAAATATTTAAAGTATACGTATTCCAAGTTTAGCTTATTTTCTTTAAATCTTTAGATATTTGTAGTTTTTTTTAAAGAGTTCAATTTGAAGCTTCCACTCCCAGACTAAGCATGAATTAAAATTTCGACCTGTGACACATTTTCTGGGCTTTTCTAAACTCGAAATTTTACTTCATGCGCCACTCTTGTAAAACACTAACATATTGTGAAATGTATCAAGAGCTGGGACGAATCCTCGTAAAAAGGATTCGAATCACGAATCCAAATCACCTAATATTATTCGAATCACGAATACTCGAACAAAGGATTCGTAAGAGATAAATATGATTCGAATCAAAGATTCGAATCCTGTTTCTTCGAATCACGAATATAAATCCTTTGAGAAAAAAATTGTTTTTTTTGCAACTATTAATATATAAATACCGTTACTAGTTGTTTTAACAAAAATATTCATAACCTAATTATTTATTATTAGCACTGAACGTCGTTGATATCAGACTAAATATCTGATTCCCTGTTACTCTGATTAAAGATGTATTTGTGTGTTTCTAAACTTCACTTCAAATCAGTGGTTTGTACGTGGCGCATGAAGTAAAATTTCGAGTTTAGAAAAGCCCGAAAATTTGTCTCGGGTCGCTGCGCGACCCTCGACAAATTTTCACGGGGCTTTTCTAAACTCGAAATTTTACTTCATGCTTAGCCTGGGAGTGGAAACACTCGTTCAAAACTTCAAATTGAACTCTATTATAAAATCGACGAATGCCTGAAAATTAAAAAATTACTGAATATCATCACCGGCAAAGTCAGAGAAAAGTCATGGAATTATATTTAAATTGAACAAAACACTATCGAAAAAGCCATATGATTTTATTAAATTTATAAAATTAACTTAAATACTAACAAAAACAATGGAAACAATTTAACAAAATGGGGGTTTCTTACAGAAGAAACTTATATTAAAATGCCAGGCAAAAAAATCTTGAATCAGGGAAATGTCGGAAAAATTTAACAGATCAGATTGTGGCTACCATGTCAGTTTTACTTTAAATAATATTAAACAAAATTTTAAAAACTAGATTATTATCTTTAAAAACTTTTTCAGTCATTTAATTTTCTTATCAAAGCATTCAGTTTGAAGTTTCAAACGAGTGTTTCCACTCCCAGACTAAGCATGAAGTAAAATTTCGAGTTTAGAAAAGCCCCGTGAAAATTTGTCGAGGGTCGCGCAGCGACCCGAGTCACATTTTCTGGGCTTTTCTAAACTCGAAATTTTCCTTCATGCGCCACGCGTATAAAACACTGATTTAACGAGAAATTTAAAAAAACACAAAAGACATTTTTCATGTTAATCCTCACAATTAATTCGAATTATTTTTGACGATTCAAATCCTTTTGTAAGTATTCGAATCATTTTATAAATATTCGAATCCTTTTATAAATATTCGAATCCTTTTATGAATATTCGAATCCTTTTATAAGGATTCGAATCACCCACATTTGGATTCGAATACGAATCCTCTTAAAATAATGTAACGAATCCGGATCACGAATCCAGTTGAACTAAAGTATTCGAATGCTTCTTTTGAATCCTCTAAAATGATTCGAATCCTGCCCAGCTCTGAAATGTATGTATATTTGAACCTCACTTGAAATCAGTGTTTTATACGCGTGGCGCATAAAGTAAAATTTCGAGTTTAAAAGAGCCCAGAAAATTTGTTTCGGGTCGCGGGCTCTTCTAAACTCGAAATTTTACTTTATGCTTAGTCTGGGAGTGGAAAACACTCGATTACAGCTTCAAGTTAAACTCTTTTAAAAAATAACGAATGTCGGAAAATATACACCTTATGCATATGTTTACCTAAAAGAAAAATTCTCTGTATAGTAATAAATTAATATATTGCACTATTTTTAAAACATCTCAAAAACTAAGATGATTTTAACCAAACATTTTAGAAAGTCTAACATTGTAATTAAATAACTTGTATTCAAAATTTATTTTCACAATTTCTAGCTGTACTTAATACACAGATATTTAAATAGACCCTACAATGTGCTTTAAAGACAAAATAATCATTACAACTGGTTTAACTCTGAACTCCAGTTTAAAGTGACATTAGAACGATAGGAACTGTCATCTTGAACTTGAGCTCAGTTTGAAGTCGAATTCAACATTTTTGGTGCAACTGGGTCCTAAACAGAAGTTTGAACCAAGATAGCGATTTTCTCTTAATAATATATTACATAAACTCAATTGAAACTCGAAAAATAGAAGAGTACTTGAAACTTACGAAATTTGTTATGGAATGTAATACTTTCATATTCAACAACACGTACTATAAACAGACTTTCGGAACAGCAATGGGCAACCCCCTTTCACCTTTCTTAGCAAACATTTTTTTTAACCATCTTGAAAATAAGGCTAAGAAAACAATCCCTAACTTTCCGTGGGTTTGGTATAGATACGTAGATGATATTATTGCAATAGTTAAAACAGACACAGATATGAAAGACATAACATTAAATTTAAATAATACTTAATAATACTTTTCCCTAGTATTAACTTTACTCATGAAATAGAAGAAAACAATCAAATCCCCTTTTTAGATTTACTTTTGATAAAAAACAATAATACAAAAATAGAATTCAACATTTACAGAAAAAACACACACACATTTAATTACATCCACTCATCTTCGTCTTCTCCTTTTAAACACAAATTAGCAGCTTTCAACAGCATGATTTTTAGAGCAATAAACATACCATTATCCAAAGAAAATAGGGAAAAGGAATTTAGTTTAATCAAGAACATAGGCATTTCATTAAATTACAGCATTGACACAATCAATAGATTAATTAACAAACAAATTAGGAATCATAAAATTATTTCAAATACCACACTAACCAACTCAAAGGAAGCCGCCCCAAAAAAGTATGCTAGATTCGTGTACCACCCAGCAACTTGTATGAAAATTGGTGGTATATTGAATAAATTCAACCTTTCTCCTGCATTTTATGTCAACACAAAATTAAAATGTTTACTTGGCAACACATTTACTGAAACAAACCACCTAGAAAAATCCGGAATTTACTCAATAAACTGCAACAATTGCAATAAAATATACGTAGGTCAAACACAACGTAACATATTAAAATGATTTAAAGAACACCAGTATTATTTTAAAATTCAAAACCCGGACAAATCAGCAGTTGCACACCATTCAATTGAAACAGGACACACATTCTCGGTAAACAATATTAAACTTTAAAAGCAATCGTCATCGTAGATTAAATATGCTTGAATCCATTGAAATGTATAAAAATAAAAATGTTTTGCTGAATTTCGATCTTAGTCCCTTAGTTAATCCATTATTAGATTTGTTACCCAAAAATAATCCTGCAGTGAATGTAATCCTACCGACCAACTTCCCGATCCATAAGCCGCCCGCGCCGTCCCACCCCGCAGATAATGTAATGACACCGACACCCATCTCGAACCTTTAGCCGCTAACAATAGGTTTAATTACTTTTTGGTTTTTCTGATAACCCGTCAACTATATATACCGCGCACATAGTTTTAAGAATTTAGTTTGTTATTAATAATGAGCACCTTGTGTCTCGAAATGTACATCTAACATAAAAAGAAAAAGTGAAGTAAGGAATAACAGTCTTTCTATTTGTGATTAATCACTTCACGTAAACTCAAAACAATACAGTTAATATATTACGTCACGAGAGTGGTATGCATAAAACTAAATGACTACTTGATCAATATACATCAAAGAAATGTCATTTGGTTGTGCGGTAATCAATGAGCTGTCAGCATGTAATATACTTGTTTAAGCTATTACGTGCAAGTGTAGGTAATGCCAATCATACGCGTCAAGATGACTGAGGTATGATGCGGTTACTAGATAAGGCATAGGTAAAAATAATTGCTATTATCTACAAGACCAAAGTCCTACCACTATTTCAAAATCAGTTATTTTTGATCAAATTGTATGAACAACGTATTTTTTTCTCAGATTGAAATTTTGAACAAACATCTCTTCTTGACGACGAAGCCAGCCCTGTACCTAGTCAACCTCTCCGAGAAGGACTACATCAAGAAAAAGAACAAATGGTAAGCCGTTTCAAAAAATCATATCATTAGCCCCCGATTGTCGGCGATCAATCGAAACCACAATGTCTTCATCCATACATCTCGTTTGTCAGTTCGAACTTTTCGTCCCTTTTGTAATTGAAAAACGGTAAACGCCGTATCATCGAGAGTAATGATTGCGCGCGGTGCGTTTCTTTTAATTGCCGAACGGGTGATACCGCTTTTGACCGCTACCTCTTTGGTTTTGTGCAAGTCGCAATAATGGCGCGCTGATTGGCTTTGATCCGCGCCGCGCTTTGATACGCTCTCATCGGAGATAATTAGTTCGTTAGCCTGTGTGTGTGTGGATCATCGAACGTTTGACAGGGTGAGGAATTGTAATTAAGCGCTTTAATTTCGTTTTCACGGTGTTAATTAATTTCAGAGGCTGCTGATCGTTTGGTGCGTGTGAATTGATGTGTGCGTGTGCGTTGGCAGTGATTAATTTTAATTAGGGAATATTTAGCCTAGCTAAATTTAAAACCAACGATTTGCATTTTATTGTTTTCTAAAAAAATTCCCATAGAAATTGACTTTTAAAAATTGTTATACCCCCCACCATATCTAAACACAAAACCCAAATATTTAAACTCTTTCACTCTTTCGATCACTTCACCCTTCCATGCCAATTCTTTCACTCTGCCTTCTCTTCCTCTATTCCTAAATCTCATCCACTTCGTTTTCTCTACATTTACACACAATCCTCGCTTATCCATATACCTCTCAACCGTTTGTAACATTTCATTCATTTCTCCCCATTCCTTCGCCAGCAACACCACATCATCCGCATACGCCAACATCCACACCTTCATTTTCCCTATCACAACCCCGCCCGCTTGCCCGTTTCTCAGGACCTCTTCGAGTTCACTCAGATATAAGTTAAATAGTAACGTTTTGCAGTTATATATGAATGCATATGCTAAATAATTTAAATTTTTATCTATCTCAATCTGGTTTAAGTTTATCAGGAAAAATATGGTTTTTGCTCCTTATACATACATTTTTAAGGGGAAATTGGGTTTGAACCCTACGATCCTGTTGGTATTTCACTCAAATTTAGTACATGTTGTCAAACCTAACCTAAATTGTCATTTAACCTAAGCAAATTCGATCCAACCTAATTTCAATACTGATTTGTTAAAGATAAACTGAATGTTCATAGCTGTTGAGTCTAAGACATTGAGCTCTATACAGAGTGTTCCATTAGTGCATTCTCGTCTTTACTTAAAAACCAAGCGGTTTGAAGAGCTGCATAACCTAAAAATATTTTTGTCTATACAGGATGCGGCATAAAAACAGTAGGGGAAGCAACTTGCTTATTTTAAATGGATCACCTCGTATATTATTTGGTTTTTGAATCCCTTATAAAAATTGAGTGTATTTTTAATAAAAAGATTCGGTCTAAGTATTTTGGGGTTATTAAAAGAGCTCTTAAAACTAAGCAACTTCAGTGAATAAACTTTTGCTTCTTTAACGTGAATCAAGATATCCTTCGAGAACGCCCTAATCTGACACCCTGTACATAATACTATTATAACAATAGTAAAATTATAGTATAATGTATTTTTAGTTATAATACGTTTTTTATTCATTAACGTTAAATAGTGTTGTTCTGTTGATTTGTAATTGTTTTATTCATGGTATAACAAAACATAAAATCTGGTGATTACTAAAGATTTTTTTAGACGAAATTTTCAGACATCTGGCAGTCTAGAGTTGGCAACACTGATTATTACTTGAAGAAAATTAACAGCTGTTTTACCCAATTTTCTGAATTCAAACTACAGATCTAACTTTTGGCGGTCGTGACAAAAAAAAATGTGTATAGAAAGCAAAACCACCAGAAAAACTCCCCATTGAAAAACCCTTTTCTTCCCTACCTGTACGCAACATCTAAACCTCGCATCATTATCTATCATTATCATTACACTTGTTCGTGGTAAGTGTGGACGTGTGTTTGTGTGGGAAAGAAACCCTTCCATTATGCTGCTCTTCTCTTTATTATCACACAAATTCCACGCTTATTTATTAATATCGTGTGCGCCGAAAAATGCCTTTACAAAGCACCGCTTTTATAAATAACGAGAGATGTGCGGTTTTTTTTCTTCGGTTGATTGGCGTTTGCGGTTTTTCGTATTATGCGCTGAAATTGGTGCGAATTTTCTTTAGGCTGGCTCGTGATAGCTGCATTTTCCTAAGCTATGGCAAAAACATTTTCGTTCTGTAAATTGTTTCGATTATGTTTGTTTAATAATCAAAATCGTTCCTGTAAGATCTGACACTTAGCTAAGGATTGTAAGGTATGATTTCACGAGAGGTGTCTCATGGATTCCTTGATTTGTAGTGCTTTCTGCACCAATACATGTAATACGAAAAAAGTTTGATGTCATCAGATTGCGTGTGTGAAAAGAGACATATAACTTTAAAATATGTCTGCTATGGTTTTTAGATGGAATATGCATAAACGTATGTTCGGGTATGCAGCTTTAAAATTTTAAGGTTAAACCTCAAGTTTTGACAATGTCTTCGTAAAACTAAATCTGCAAAAACCCAACCACAAATCATTTTAATTAATGTGCGCAATTGTTTTAAATGTGAGTTTAAGTGAAATAATTCCAATTTCCACATGTACTAAAAAGTTCAGCTTTTTACAGAAATAAATAATGCATTTATGTTGATTTTGTGTAAGCTCAAACGAAAATGTTAGTTGAATCAAATGCGCATTCAGTAGGTTTGGCAAATAGTCATCGGATTAATCTGTTAAGACAGGGAATTTTTCTTTTAAGTATACATCAGGGAATTTTCTATTAGGTATACATATGTATACGCTTTTTTTAAAAAAATTGGTTTGGTTTGGTTTGATTTGGTTTGGTTTGGTCGCGTAGCGCGAAGCGCTACGCTGCCAAACCAAATTTTCAGGCTTTTCTAAACTCGAAATTTTACTTCATGCGCCACGCGTATTAAACACTGAAAGCACTGAAATATTGTGAACGAGTAAACTTCGTTGAAATCAGTGTCTTATATGCGTGGCGCATGAAGTAAAATTTCGAGTTTAGAAAAGCCTGAAAATTTGGTTTGGTCGCTCCGCGCTTCGCGCTACGCGACCAAACCAAATTTTCAGGCTTTCCTAAACTCGAAATTTTACTTCATGCTTAACCTGGGAGTGGAAAACACTCGTTTAAACTTCAAATTGACCTCTTTAAGAAAACAACGAATATTTAAAAATCTACAACACGTAATTGGGATGTGCATACTCAAAAATAAAAATTCTCAAGCAATTATGATTTAAAGTTTTTCTAAAAGAAGGAACACTAATATACTCGCGACCTAAACGGTATGACATTGTCATTGTCAAATTTGACACAACTAGTAAAAATCGTTGCAGATACAACTGTCAACATACTTTCTAAAAAATTTGAACAACACATTCCACATCAAAAGTCATAGCACAGCTCTCCCGAATTCCACTATACGTTTGTTTTTTACTTGGCAAATTTAAGATAAATAAATTGTTTTATTATTAACAGCTATGACAAAGTTGTTTCGGTCCCTTTTGTTTTAATAATTAAAATTGTGCCTGCAAGATCCGACACTTAGCCAAGGATTTTACGTTTGTTTTTTGCTTGGCAAATTGAAGATAAATGAATTGTTTTATTATTAATAGGTTAGTAAAAATCAAAGAATGGGTAGACAAGAACGATCCCGGATCAATCATAATCCCCTTCTCCGGCGCATTCGAGGCGAAATTGGTCGAAATGGACGACGACTCGCTGAGAAAGAAATACCTGGAGGATAATAACACGACGAGGTAACGTATTTAATTTGTCCATTGATAGTTTACGTGATCATCGAGAGCCCCGAGGACCCAATCCTAACACCATTAAACCCCTCCGAAAGCAAAAAACCCGGCAATCAAATGACATTTTCATATCTGAAACCTAACCACGTCTGTCGGAATTACCGACGTAATAACAGGTCTGTGTCTGCACCACTCGACTCGACCAAAAAGTCATTCAGAAAATGATGCTCAAAAAAAAGAAGAAAGAACGAAACGTATAGCATGGCGATTATTATCATTATCTTCGGAGAGTTGATTTTTTTATTGTTTCTATTGTGTTTGGGTGGTGCTAGCAATAAAATCGGGCCGTAAAACAATGAATGCTCTGCTAAGAAATTTTCATTTTCACGTAATTACGGGTTTTCGGCGAGGTAAGTATATTTATTACCCGGGACTCGTTCATAACGTGTAAATAGTCGTTGGTTGTACGGTCAAGAAGTGCACCTTTAGACCTTAATTTTTTAATGTACCGTCATTCGCTTTGATCATATTCATTTGCTTGTTTTTAAATAAGTGACCCCAAATTAGGTTATTTGTCAAGGGATTTTTATTGTTATATTCTTTAGAAATAATAATAGATACAAAAATATCATTGAATAGATTAGTAGTAAAACAAGAAGAGAGAAAACTTACCAGCGTCTCAATATTCTTGATGATCCAGCAAATGTCTAGTTTCTCAATTGAGTGTAAGTATATAAAACTAACAACCACAAGATAGTATGCAAACTTGAAGTTTAGCATATAAGGTATGATTCACGAGAGGTGTCCCTTGGTTTCCTTGATTTGCAGTGCTTCCTGCAGCAATGCATGTAATACGAAAATAGTTTGATGTCATCAGATTACGTGTGTGAAAAGAGACGGAAAACTTCATAAATTGTCTGCTATGGTTTTTAGATGGAACAAGCGAAAACGTATGTTCCGGTATGCAGCTTTAAAAGTTTAAAAGTTAAACGTCACATTTTGACAATGTCTTTGTAATACAAAATCTGCAAAAACCACAAATCATTTTAATTAATGTGCACAATCGTTTTAAATGTGAGGTTAAGTGGAATAATTCCAATTTCCACATCTACTAAATAGTTCAGGTATTTACAGAAATAAATAATGCATTTATGTTATTTTGTGTAAGCTCAAAGGAAAATGTTAGTTGAATCGAATGCGCATTCAGTAGCTTTGGCAAATAGTAATCGAATTAATCTGTTAATACAGGGAATTTTTCTTTTAAGTATACATACAACGAATTTTCTATTAGGTATACATATGCATATGCTTTATTTAAATAGTTCAATTTGAAGTTTAAACGAGTGTTTTCCACTCCCAGGCTAAGCATGAAGTAAAATTTCGAGTTTAGAAAAGCCTGAAAATTTGGTTTGGTCGCGTAGCGCGAAGCGCTACGCGGCCAAACCAAATTTTCAGGCTTTTCTAAACTCGAAATTTTACTTCATGCGCCACGCGTATTAGACACTGAAGGCACTAAAATCTTGTGGACAAGTAAATTTCGCTTGTAATCAGTCTCTTATACTCGTGGCGCATGAAGTAAAATTTCGAGTTTAGAAAAGCCTGAAATTTTACTTCATGCTTAACCTGTGAGTGGAAACCACTCGTTTAAACTTTGAATTAATCTCTTTTAAGAAAACAACGAATATTTAAAAATCTACAACACGTAATTGGGATATGTATACTCAATAGAAAATAATCACAAGAAATTATGATTTAAAGCTTTTCTAAAAGAAAGAACACTAATATACTCGCGACCTAAACAGTATGACATTGTCATGTAACGTGAAATTTTGATACAACTAGGAAAAAATCGTTGCAGATACAACTATCGACATACTCTCTAATTAATTTGAATCACACGTTTCACATCAATCCCGAATTCCACTATAGAAGATTATTTATTACATGTGGTTATAAAGGCATCGTTTTTGCGTACCCTGCGTATTTATTTAAATTATTTATGTTGTAATTTTAGCGCATTGGACAAAATTATCGTACAGGGTTACAAAGCCCTCCAATTGGAGTACTTCTTCACAGCAGGTCCTGATGAAGTCAAGGCTTGGACGATTCAGGTAAGCCTTAAGATAGATAACAAACAATTTTGAATGTTTCAAAACTTCAAGCCTCAGTTAAGACAAAAAAAACAAAATCCTCAATTTCCCTTATCTTTCTCCGACGGAAAATTGCGATGTAAAGAAAAACTGCCGCCATTGTTCGCTGCCATTTTTGCATTCTTATGCAAATCGGCGCCGAGACAATTTGAGGGTAAAAGGGTAATTTCGCCCCAGTTTCCATACGTAAACGGCACTCACTTTATTCGGGCGCGCGTCGCGTTCGGCGCATTTTAATGTGCGTGGATGAATAAATTCTTCGCCTAGAAACCAACTTCGGGGATGATTGCTGAATTGGGTGAATTAGGAAGGGTTGGTTGTGGGTGGTTTATTATCGCGGTCGATTGTGATTAGGGCGGTGGATGCACAGTTTTAATAATAAGCTGTGTTAGCTAAAGGGATGCAAACGTGTCTTAACTAGATTTTGAAATGGGTTATGTAAAGTTCCGCTTATCAACTTTTTCAGTCATTTATTTTTTTATTAAATCTTTATCCAAACCTAAATCTGTCTGATACAAAGTCTGCAAACTCCTGCGATTTTCTATAACCCTAAAATTTTTGCAACAGGCGTTTTAAAGATAAAGTTTCCTAAATATATGAATCAATGATTGCAGAAAGGATACAAGTCAATTCTTCTGAAGTTTTTAGGAGATGAGGAAAACATTATTCATCTGATGTATATTGTTTTCCGGAATAAAGCTTTTTTATGGTTATAATTAAAGAAAAATTGAACCTGTTGCACCATATTTCATTACAGCTAATTTTATAGAAAATTTTAGTTATTTTTGTAATTCTTTTGAGAATGATCGTCATTGACCGAAACACGTGTCAGGAAACTGAATGCAACATAAAACTAAACAAGTGTTTTAATCTGAAATTACCTAATACGAGGGTTACCTTTTATATTTCGGGATTAGAGAACAAAAATAAATATTAATCATTGAAAATCGCTTTATTGTTTTTCAAAATATTCCCCATTAAGATCTATACACTTTTGCATGCGTTTGAACCAATTGTCGAAGCACTTTTGCCACTCTGATTGAGGTATCTCCAAAACATGCATTCTGAACGCATCAACCGCTTCTTCAGGTGTCGAAAAACGTTGACCTCTTATTTTATTTTTTACGGATGGGAATAAAAAGAAGTCATTCGGTGCCAAGTCAGGACTATATGGCGGATGACTCATCAAATCGATGTTTTGCGTGCTCAAAAATGCAGTTGTTTGAGCCGATGTGTGAGAGCTCGCATTGTCGTGGTGAAGAGTGATCCGTTTTCGGCGGTTGGTTTTCCTGATTTCTTGGATGACAACTGGCAAACAAATGGTTGTGTACCACTCAGAATTGACTGTTCTGCGTTGTTCTAGTGGTACAGTTGCGACATGTCCAGTTTTTCCGAAAAAACAGGCGAACATTTGCTTGGAAGTGCTTCGTGCGCGAACAACTTTTATTGGATTTGGCTCTTCTTGAAACACCCATACGGCCGACTGCTGTTTACTTTCGGGCTCATACGCGTAAATCCATGATTCATCAACTGTCCCGGTGTCATAGACGTGTTTCGAAGCACCGCAATCGTATTTATTGAGCATTTCTTTGCACCAATCGACACGAGCCTTTTTTTGAGCGATTGACAAATTGTGTGGGATCCAACGCGAACAAATTTTTTTGACAGTCAAATGTTCATGCAATATTGAATGTATGCTGGTCCCACTAATGCCTAAGGTTGTCTCAATCTCACGATAGGTCACATGACGATCTTGCAATATTTGTTTGCGCACAGCATCAATGGTTTCCGAAACAACAACTGATTTTGGACGACCTCCACGAAATTCGTCTTGGAGTGAACTACGACCTCGGTTGAATTCACCATACCATCGATAAACACTGGTCCTTGATGGAGCTTCATCGCCAAAAATTGAATTAAGTTCATCCATGCACTGTTGTTGAGTTAATCCACTTCGAAAATTGTAAAAAATAATCGCACGAAAATGTTCACGATTTAATTCCATTCTTTGGCCGAGATAAATCTTTTAAGTTAGTGTAAACGACACAAATAACGCTCATATGTCAAAACGTTCTGAGTACGTATAACCTCAAGAATGTCAAACTTTACGATAGAGCTCTCAGTTGCCAGATTGCAACACTAGGGTTGCCCAATCCCGAAATATAAAAGGCAACCCTCGTATTATAATTTTGTTTCATTAACAGTGCAGTGAACAAAGTATTTACCGAATTTCAAATTACCTCGAAAGTTTACAAACATATACCCTTTCTGCAGTCAAACCTAAAAAAATATGCAACTATAATTTTTGTAGAAAATGTTAGTATTAATACTAAGTACAAACAAAATTACCAGTAATTATTGAATATAACAGAAATAAGTTATTGTCAGAGGTGTTAATCGGCCAGAGTCCATTTAAAAATCTCTTGCCATAATGCCACTGTTTTCTCCGTATCTTCGACAAATACAGCTGGTTTTTTTATCAACCATTTTCTTCAAATTTATTGCCACTAAATTCTGGGTAACAATGTTTTGGGTTCTTTTAAATATGTAGACAGTTTTAACTGGAGCCTGTTTCCGTCTAATCCATTGATGTAGGTTCTTGCAACTAATATACCTTTTCTATCATTTACGTTGTACGAAAAATGCTGATGCTAAATGCAATTTTCATTTTTCTTGGCACAGTTCTTTGTGCAGTTTCTACAGATATTGCAGTTTTCTTATAAATTTTACTTCACCAATCCTTGAAGTTTGTTATGTCCTTACTATCCACTACATGTACTGTAAATTTATTTTTTGTACAAGCGGACACTATAAGTTCAACGTATTGATCAACGTTCAACGTATTGTTGATGTGTGAGGGTATATACGAGATCAAATTTTCGGAGCTTTCGCTTTATTGTGCCGAAGTCCCGGTCACATGGTAAATACGAGTGCCCTCTTATCGGAAAGAAATGTTCGATTTTATCAAATCTGCCAGAGTCTTTTAGATATAGACACGTTCTAGCCAAAGTATTGTTTTTATTGCCCTGGGCAATTATGGCTAAAAAAGATGCAGTTCCCTAACGCTAGCGGGTACATATTCTCTTATATACTGATACAGAAAGGAGCATACCTCGTCGGGGCCTTTTTGCCACTTGAAGGTGAATGGTGCAGTGACTTAATTAAACACAGTGGCGACAACTCCCTGTCATCTGCCATGATGAGGCAATAATAATCAAGAGAATAGGTTATATAGTATTTTTAATACCCATTTGGAATAACCCCATCCTTATTTATCAATCATGAATCAGATGAAACAAAAAATTACCAACAAAAATTAACGTCGATTACTAAATAGACGTTACGTCAAAAGTTTGATGTCTGTTAGTGTCATTAAATAACGCAAAAATGCACTACAATGCGATATTCCGATGAATTCAAGAAGCTTATGCTTAATGTAGTAAGTTATTTCAAAATTAATTAGGATCTCGATTTGGGGCAATTCAAAAAGGGTCTGAAGTCCTAAAATTTCCACAAAGCACGTTATACAACTTACAAGATAAAAACAGATCAACGGACTTCGAATTTAGAAGGAATATGTCTGAAAACGTTTCTCTGAGCAAAACTTGAATTACGAAGAATACTCTGCATTTTTTAAAGGTAATGTTTCACAAAATGTATGCCCGGAAGAAACATATTGCTTTAGAAACTATTCACTGGCAATTTATGGAAGAATCATCAGAAATTGAGATCTCGAAAAGTTCTTTATATTTGGGAATTATGAAAATAGGCTTTAGCTTCAAAAAGCAGGACGGAAGAAAACATTTATTGGAAATGCCTGGAATCAGGTTGAAGAGAGTTTATTTTATTTTATTTTTAAACAAAGATGAAGTTGCTAAAAAGAGAACATCTATATAATATTTTGTGGAACTTTTAGTTGTATTATAATAACATAACAGCATAACTTCCATATAAATTATTATATTCCATATTATGAAATTATTTAATATTTGTGACCCTACGCCGGCACTGGTTGTATTAAATATCAAGTTACTCCACCAATGCAGTAACAATAATGGTTTAGATGTCGGCCATTTGACATGACAACTTCCTAACCTAATTTTGTGTGTGTGTTCAAGAAGGCGCATACGTTAAGTCACTAAAACAACTGGTACTTCTAAATAGGTATTAAAAATACTATAGTACAAACATCTGATATTCAATTGTGACAGCGAGTATCGTCATCTTTCACCTGAAGCGTCATCCATGGGCGGGATCTATTCCTTTAATTTTGAAATAATAACATATAATAGTTAATACCTCAAATGAACTTGTTTAGGTTAATTCTATTTACTAATAACCAATCAAAAAGAATACCAAAGTTGTCGCCACTGTGTTTAATCAAGGCACTGTAGTGAATGGTTCACTCAAGTGCCATCTCTTAGGATTATTTCAAGCTTTTTGATCCACCCTTGTATAATCAAATTACAAGGCTAATAATGCTCCATTTTCTTTGAACTTCTTGGCTGATTCCTGGAGAGCGGTGTAGAACTTGTTTCTTCGTCTTTTATAAACAAGTAACTCTGCTGTAGCAACTCGTTTTGCGTTATTATTTAGTGTTTTACTCTTTATTTTAACAGACATGTTTTTACACGTGCAACATGTGTCTACTTGCAGCCTATCAAACTTTAGGTCAAAATCTTCTCTAAAAATGTTTTTGAAATATTTATACCTTATCTTTGTGTTTGGATATTTTTCAAAAAACATTATGAACATAGTCTTTACAGTTAATTCTAAGTTTAAGAAACGATACTCTTTTGAGGAGTAGTGGGATGTTTTCACTGGATGCGAAGATATGTGTTCATGCACTCGTATACTTTCGGTTGCAGACAAAGCATTTCCACTGGAATTCTTTCCTCTCTTATCTTTTGGAGTAGCACCAGCTTGCAGTAAACATTGAAGCGTTTGTAATGTTTTGTTACTAACCGCATGCAAATTTAAGAATGCTGTTTTGCAGATTCTCCTTCTCTCGCCTTTGACCAAAACACAAATTTGTTACGTCCATAAACAACACGCAATAAAATTTGTTAACCCACCCAAAGGTCTTCCCTTAATCTGGGGTTTTTCCCTTTAATCCACTGTAGGTATAAAGAAACCGCGCAACAGTTGTAAGAATTGGTTGTTATTGAAAATGAGTGCTTAGCACTTGAAATATATATCTAACCATTAGAAAATAAAGTGTGAAGAAAGGATACAACAGTGTTAATTATTTATGATTATACTCTTCACGAAACTCAAAAACAAATATCGATCAAAACACAATACTTGAATGAACACTTTCTTTTTAATTTTTCATTATTTTCTACTCTCGGTAGAATTAATCCCTGCAGATACACATCCAGCCCATCCTTTGATTCTAAGTTATCTAGACGTGTAAATATCTGCAGTTGCTGTTCTTCATCAATTCTATTGAAACACTTTAACTTACACTTACATGGAGCCCTAATCGATTTAGCAGGAACAACCGACCCTTATAATTAGTATACTGGTAGCCTTTCACTCTATAAAAAATTTAAAAAGTTTAATGCCAATATTGACTTCAAATCATAATGACAATGACCTTACCTACTACTTTTTACCACATTCCTCTTATAGTCTTCAGGATTTACAATTCCCCGTTTTATTTTTCTCGGAGTCGACTCACCATCACTTTCACTATGATTTTCCATTGTTTGTATTTAAAAATAACTTAGTATTATTTCTAATTGTTGTACTTTGTATCCCAACAATGCTTCAAACTGTTACTGTCACTGAACTGTCACATGTTTGCAAACGGCGCCACCTACAATGTCTATCATTGACTGCAGAATGGATACAAGTCATGACTTGTATAGTTTCTGCATTCAACGGCGTAATTAACTTGATTTTCTGAGGCTGTATTTATTACATGTATCCTTTTTGCGCCCAACTGTCGAGAAATGTGCGAGGAATCCGTTTCTGGATAACAAAAGCATTTTCGATGAAAATGTGACTTATAACCTTTCTGAAATCATTGATTCATATATTTTTTAGATGAGCTGGTAGAATATTCTGTAACATAAATCTAATACCGCAATTTAAGTCTTCCTAAACTTTAACCCTTTCAGCCCTGGAAAAGAAAATGTTTTGTACACTGCATATTATTTATTACTATCTCAGATATACAGAAAGTTTTTCTTTTAAGTATGCATATTTCAATATACTGTATACGCTGTAAATCTTCAGATATTCGTTGTTCTTACAAATATTTTAAAGTGAACTTTCAAACGAGTGGTTTTCACTTCCAGTTTAAGCATGAAGTAAAATTTCGAGTTTAGAGAAGCCTAAAAATTTGATTTGGTCGCATAGGGCATAGCACTACGCGACCAAACCAAATTTTCAGGCTTTTGTAAACTCAAAATTTTACTTCATGCGCCACGCGTATTAAACACGGATATGATGTGATGTTCAGAATACACATTTTTAGCATACTGCTTTAATATTATATTTGGAACTTCACCTAAAATCAGTGTTTTGTACGCGAGGCGCATGAAGTAAAATTTCGAGTTTAGAAAAGCCTGAAAATTTGGTTTAGTCGCATAGTGCTACGCGACCAAACCAAATTTTCAGGCTTCTCTAAACTAGAAATTGTACTTCATGCTTAATCTGGGAGTGGAAAACATTCGTTTAAGACTTCAAATTAAACTATTTTAAGAAACAAGCGATTATCGGAAAAGTTACAGGTCATGCATACATATATGTATATTTAAAAGAAAAATTCCCAGTATATCTACCAAATTTTAGTGGTGGCAACTTTCAACTCAAAAGAAACCGCCGCAAAAAAGTTTGCTAGATTCATTTACCACCCATCAATTTGTATGAGAATTGGTAGTTTATTGAATAAATTCAGCATTTCTCCTGCTTTTTATGTCAATGCAAAATTAAAAAGTTTACTTGGCAACACTTTTGCAAAAACAAACCACCTAGAACAATCTGGAATTTATTCAATAAACTGCCACAATTGCAATAAAATATACGTAGGTCAAACACAACGCAATGTATTAAAAAGATTCAAAGAACACCAATATTACTTTAAAATTCAAAACCTGGACAAATCAGCGGTCGCACACCATTCAATAGAAACAGGACACACATTTTTGGTTAACAATATTAAATTTTTAAAGCAGGTCATCGTAGATTAAATATGCTTGAATCAATTGAAATGTACAAAAATAAAAATGTTTTGCTAAATTTTGATTTTAGTCCCTTAGATAATCCATTATGAGATTTATTACCAAAAAAGTACCCCTCAGAGAATGTAATCCCACCGAAAACCATGCCGAACCCTTAACCCCCATAACACCTAGCTAATTACTTATTGGTTTTTCCTAAATCCCTTTAGATATATATACCGCGCAAATAGTTGTAAGCATTCAGTTTGTTATTGATAATGAGCACTTTGTGTCTCGAAATGTACATCTAACGATAAAAATAAAAAGTGAAGTAAGGAATAACAGTCCTTTTTAGTGTAATAATCACTTCACGTAAACTCAAAAAACATACAGTTATCATTAACATTAAAACAACGTTTAATGTTGCGACTATGCTAATATGTCGTTATTTGTTTGTTTTTTGCTCAGTGAAAAGTGAGGCATACGAATAAAGTTTAACAGGCATAAGAAACATTTGTTGAAAAATAAGCTAGGTGAAAGTTCAGTATTTAACATGGGGGAAAGTACTATATATATTTTATCTGATCTTGTGCGAGGTGGGTGGTGCAAAAAAAATGTACAATCCAGCGTGTATAACACTTATTTATACAACACACGCATTTTAAATATATTTTTCCGCCTCGAGATTTTTTAAATAACCCAATCACTAACCTAGCTCCATCTACAAATCGAAAGCCGCACTACCAACAGACTTCTCGTTTACAGAAAGGCACGAAGGCCCCGCAAGCCGCAGGCCGCATTCACACCGACTTCGAGAAGGGCTTCATCATGGCCGAGGTGATGAAGTTCGTCGATTTCAAGGAAGAGGGCTCCGAGGCGGCCGCGAAAGCCGCGGGAAAATACCGCCAGCAGGGCAGAAATTACGTGGTCGACGACGGCGATATAATCTTCTTCAAATTCAACGCCGGCGCCGGCATCAAGGACGGCAAGAAGAAATGATTAAGGGTTTTGGTTCTTATCATGGTTTATTTATACTTGAATATGATTTTCTTTTTTATCAGCATGAAATGTTAAATGAAACAAAACGTACACACAAAACAATTCATCTCCTTCCTCAATCTCTTTGGCATTTAATACTGTACATGTTTTTAATTACACTTTTCTTCTTTAGTTTCAGTGATTGTTGTGTTCACCGTATATTATTTGTAATTGACTAAATAAACGACTCTTTATCCACTCGTAAAATTCGTATTCCCTGCCAAGTGTTGTTTTGATGTGCTTTCTGAATTTGTCGCTGGCTTTTGGGAGTTTGCTCCGGTTCTCGTGGAAGGGCTCTGTTAAATAAATCATTATTAAATACAAATTATATTGCAATTTGACTTTATTTTAATCTTTAACTCGTGCGATAATAAACTTTGTTCACGACAATCTTATAATATGTGCATTATTTATTATTGTGGGCATTAAACACGGGCGAGTTTAGTGTAGTTTTTAAACAGGGCATATTGTGAAACAAAACGGAAAATAAAAAAAATCAATGACTCAATATATCACTAAATCAGTGACTCAGTATAATATTTATAATAATACTTTATATAATTGTCAACATTCATTTTGATAAATATATTATGCAATAAATTTTGTGTTATATATTGTTGTAGTCGTGAACAAAGTAAAGTGTATGACTCGCATATAATAGCTATTAATCACTCAAACGACTTGCTCCACTCGCCTTCGGCTCGTTCCACAAACATTGTACTCGTGATAAATAGCTATCATTATATGCTCGTTGTACAATATACTTTTTTTCAGGATTTGTTTAAAACTTTAAGTGGAATTTGGTTAAAATTATTAAAACCGCAATTTTTTCCGCTTCGCTATGCGACTAATCCAATTTTTTTTTTTTTTTTACCATCATATCGAGACCTGAAAATGTTTACTTACGCAATAAGTCTCTGTAATACAACGATTGCACGCCTTTAAAGAAATACGGCAGGCGATTTTCGAAAACCTCCAGAGTGGCGTTCACCTCCTCCAGAATCCCAACCACCGAAAAGTACTTCTCGACATTGGATTTCGCCCTTTCCAAGGCCCACACATTATTCAATAAGCTGCGGATGAAAAAACAAATCGATTGATTAGATGAATTAGTTTCAATTGCATCAAACGATGTATGCTATAAATAAAACTCAATCTTTATATTAAGCATCGTTAAGATGTTTAAATAATTAAATCACGAATGAAAAATCTAAATTTAAACAGCGATTTTTATATCTAAGAATTGATTAACGTGTGAAATGTATAGAGCCCTTATAAGTGATCGAACGTTTTCAAATAACGCGCTAAAACATCGCAAGTTGTTTTTAATTGCGTAAACAAGATAAATCAGTGAAATGTAAAATACACAAATTGATATAAACGAAATCGCAAAGCCAATGATAAATTACCTGTTACTGCCAGCCCTAAATAGTAAAAATAACTTGCGATGTTTTGGCACGTTATTTGAAAACGTTTGATCATTTATGAAGGCCTTAGTAACGAATCGTAATATCTGTTTTTTTAAGATATACAGGGATTTTTTCTTTTAAGTATACATACAGCGAATTTTACTTCTAAATGTTCTACCATTCGTTGTTTTTTTTTAAGAGTCAATTTAAAGTTTCTAAAGAGTGTTTCCACTCCCAGGTTAAGCATGAAGTAAAATTTCGAGTTTAGAGAAGCCTGAAAATTTGGTTTGGTCGCGTAGCGCGGAGCGACCAAACCAAATTTTCAGGCTTTTCTAAACTCGAAATTTTACTTCATGCGCCACGCGCATAAGACACTGATTTCAAGCGAAGTTTACTCGTTCACAATATTTTAGTGCTTTCAGTGTTTAACACGCGTGGCGCATGAAGTAAAATTTCGAGTTTAGAAAAGCTTGAAAATTTGGTTTGGCCGCTCCGCGCTTCGCGCTACGCGACCAAACCAAATTTTCAAGCTTTTCTAAACTCGAAATTTTACTTCATGGTTAGTCTGGGAGGGGAAAACACTCGTTTTAACCTTCAAATTGAACTCTTTAAAAAAAAGCGTATGCATATGTATACCTAATAGAAAATTCCCTGTATGTATACTTAATAGAAAAATTCCCTGTTTCAACAGATTAATTCGATGACTGTTTACCAAATTTTTAGGCTTTACTAAACTCTAAATTTTACTTCATGCGCCACGCGTATAAAGCACTAATATCAAGTGAAGTTTAAAATATACGCTTTAAATTAAAATATACGCTTTAAATATTTCGCTTTAAATTGGTGTTTTATACGCGTGGTGCATGAAGTAAAATTTCGAGTTTAGAAAAGCCTGAAAATTTGGTTTGGTCGCTCCGCGCTTCGCGCTATGCGACCAAACCAAATTTTCAGGCTTTTCTAAACTCGAAATTTTACTTCATGCTCAATCTGGGAGTGGAAACACTCGTTAGAAGTTTTAAATTGAACGCTTTTCAAAAACAACAAATGTTTGAAATTTTACAACGCTTACATTAGGCAGAGTTAGGACGAATCCCCAAAAGAGTTCGAATCGCGAATCCGAATCACCTAATATGATTCGAATCACAAATACTTAAATAAAGGATTCGTAAGAGATAAATATGATTCGAATCTTGGTTTTTCGAATCACAAATAGAAATCCTTTAAAGAAGAATATAATTTTATTATTGTTTGCAACCATTAACATTTTAACATCGCTACCAGTTGTTTTAACAAAAATTTTCAAAATCTAATTATTTATTATTAACACTGAACATCGTTGATAATAAACTAAATATCTGATTCAGTGTTACTCTAAAGATGTAATTGTGTTTTTTTTTTTAATTTCACTTAAAACCAGTGTTTTATACGCGTGGCGCATGAAGTAAAATTCCGAGTTTAGAAAACTCTTAAGATTTGGTTTAGCGACCAAACTAAATTTTAAGGGTTTTCTTAGCTCGAAATTTTTCTTCATGCTTAACCTGGAAGTGGAAACCTCATTCGAAACTTCAAATAGAACTCTTTAATAAAATCGACGAATGCCTGAAAATTACTTAAAAGAAAAAATTCCCTGAATATCATTTACACCGTGAAAGTCGGTGAAAAGTCAGGGAATTTTATTCAAATTGACAAAAACACTAAATATAAAGCTTTTCAAATAATTCGTGAAATGTAACAAAATATACAAAAATTATTAAAAATATCAAAATTATTGACATTTAACAAGAATGATAAAAAATTATATTAGCAAAGTAAATTATAATAGGAAATCATAAAAAAATACTAATACTGCTAACAATTAGGTCGTCTGTTTTCAATTGTTTTAGACTTTAATAATTTTTCAGATTTCTATAATTGAGTCGTCTACTGCCAAAAAAATCCAATGTTTGCTAATAGATTTAGGGTTTTTTTGGAAATAGGCGACTCAATTATAGAAATCTGGAAATTTTTATAGTCAAAAAAATTGAATATTAATTGTGTAATATTCAGTTTTAAAGATTTCTATTTCTAGTTTATTTTATCAACTAGTTTTGTTAGTGTTGACAACACTTATTGTTGTCATTATTTATTTTATGTTGACAATTTTTATTATTATTCCTATTACAAATTATTTAAACTTAGACAATTAACCTAGAAATGATATGAATCTTATAAATTGAACATTAAACAAATAATATTCATTTAAAAAAAAACAATAAAATCCTTCAAAATCAACTTAATCAGCAAAAATTGTCAATATTGACGAATTCAAGAATAATACGACGCCAAAAGTATTATTTATGTCAGCAAAATTTTAAAAATAACATGGAAAAAATCAAATAGGACCGAAATTTACAAGAGCAACGTCTTTTGTAAATTTAGGTCCTATTTGATTTTTTCCAAGTTTTTTTTTATTTTGTTTGTTGACTTAAATAATACTTTTGACGTCGTATTATTCTTGAATTTGTCAATATTGACAATGTTTGCTGATTAAGTTGATTTTGAAAGATTTTATTGTTTTAGTGACGTGAAAAATATTATTTGAGTCAAAAATAATATTTTTCACGTCGTATTATTCTTGAATTTGTCAATATTGACAATTTTTGCTGATTAGGTTGATTTGAATGATGTATTCAATTTTAATGTTTTTTTTTTAATGAAATTAAAATCGTGAACATTAAAAAATAGTATAATATAACAATTAACTGATCATTTTTCTAAATCGCTAAAATTCATACAAGTAATTTTAAACAATTCGTCAAATTAATAAAAAAATATTCAAACAAATCGAAATCAATCAAAAAATATGGCAAAACATGAACTTTAAATAATATTATAAATATAAACAAATATTGACGCATGCAATTCGTGTGAATACTGTACAGGGTGGTCTAATTTCAATGTTGCTTATGGGCATCTCGGTAAATATAAGAGTTAGAAAAAAACCGATGGCGCAGTCGCGATCTCTTTTTTTGAGACTAGGATAATGCCGAAACAAATATGCACCATCTTGTTTTTTTCAGAAGTTATGGGACAAAATCGGGTTTTCTTGATTTTTAACTTTAATTAATATCTTGCGTAATACAAATCCCCGTCAAATAATACCTCGACGAAGGCAGGGGAGATTTGGATTTAATGTATGGTGTGCATTATTAGGAGATCGAGTTTTGGGGTATCGTATTTATAGAAATCATTTGAATACAGATCAATATCTAGACATTTTAGAGGAACATATTGAACAATATATAGACAATGTTCCATTGCAACAGCAAAGAGTTCTGTTCTTCCAACAAGATGGAGCACCGGCTCATAATGCGCGTAGGACCAGATTGCTCCTGAATGCAAATTTTGGGAACATTTGGACCGGTTAGGTGGCCTGCTAGATCTCCAGATCTGACACCGTTAGATTTTTTTTATGGGGATACCCGAAGGACAAAATTTACAAGCAGCCTATAATTAATTTAGACCTATTGAAGCAAAATTTTCATGATGCCATAGGAAATATTCGCAACATTCAAATTTATAACGCCATTCGAGCTGTAAGAGGTAGATGCCAAAGATGCATTGAAAATAATGGCCAGCAGTTTGAACATTTAAAATAAGTTTTTTTTCTTTCTAAATAAATAAAAATCGTAATAAATTTAAAAAATAAAATTATGTTCTGCCTAATAAAGTATTCATTATTCAAAAAAGAATTTTTGTTATTATTATTTAAAAAACCTCTAGTTTATAATGTTTATCATAATTAAAATTGCGCATGCAAATGATCAAAAATGGCTTTTGTCTTCCGTATTATATTATTTAACAGATTAGATTAAAAGCTAGTTTCTACTCTATAGTAACACTGTTTTTAAGATAAATTCACAAAAGTAAACAGGGTGAGTTTTTTTCATGTGCTCTATGGGGATCTCGAAAACTATAAGAGATAGAGCAACGGTTAAGTAGACAAAGTAATGCAGTTTTACGAGCTAATTAGGAAAACGTTTGCAAAATTTTCAAAATAGTCAAGGGTAACTAGATAATTAAAAAAATGTAAATTGTCGATTTTTTTAAATTGATTTTTCTCAGTTATTAAAAGAGATAGAAAAAACAATAAATGGCCAAGTTTTAGATAATTTTACACAAAATAATAAAATTTTATGAGATTTTATCTATCGACATTCGTTTTTGAGATATAACACAAACTTACGTTTTTTTAAATGAAAACCATAGTTGGCTATGTCATTATTATAAAGGAATTTTTTTTTCACTTGGCATACTTATTTGCAAAAATAACTAGGCTGTTAGATACATCCTATTTTATTTACAACAAAAAATTGTTAGCTATGAAATAATGACTCAAATAAAAAAACAATTACGATTGTTCGTAACAGTTAGTTTTATTGTTGTATTTTTGTCAATAAATTTAGTGTTACAAACAACTGTCTTTAACGCACATTTGTTCGTACCTATTTTAATTTCTTGCTACACATAAATTTATTTGAAATTTAACAAACTCCCAGCCGTAATTGTTTTATAATAATAATTTTTTCATGGGCAACAATTTTTTTGTTGTAAATATAATATTGAAAATTGTTATATACTTAGTCATTTTTATAAATATGTATGTCAAATGACATATCAGTTTAGAGAGAAAAAAAATCCCCTTTTAATAATGACATCGCCAACTATGGTTTCCATTAAAAAAAAAAAATTGGCCATAACTCGAAAATGTGTGCATAAAATAAAAAAAATTCCTACGCCACTGGATTCTACTCAGAAAAGTGTCATATGAAGGTATTTATAATTTATGTCTAACTTATAAATTACGCAAGATATTAATTAAAGTTAAAAATCAAGAAAACCCGATTTTGCCTCATAACTTCTAAAAAAACAAGATAGTGCATTTTTGTTGTTGGCATTATCCTAGTCTCAAAAAAAGAGATCGCGACTGCGCCATCGGTTTTTTTCTAACTCTTATATTTACCGAGATACCCATAAGCAACATCGAAATTTGACCACCCTGTACATGTCTTCTGCTAAATACATTTTTAAAAATTGTAAAAATCAAAACTAACAAAAAAGTATAATTGTTTGTTTTCCGATTTCTGCGTTTTTTTTTTGTAAAAATTGGATAAAATGCATTTGTATCAAAAAAATAAAAAACATCAAAATGAAATTGAGTTTAACAACAAACAATATCTCACAAATTAAAAATTTGGAATTTAAAAAAAATATGTGTATTTTATGTAGTCTTTAAAAGCAACAATCGATTATGAACATTGAAGCAAAATCTTTAAAATTGTTAAAACTAAGACAAAGCAAATATTTACCAAATAAAAATATAAAACTTATTATTTTCTAAAGAATAAAAACACAAATAATGGCAAAAGTTAACAACAACACAAAAAAATATAGTTACTCAATTGACAAATTTAATAATAAATATTACAAAAACGGATTTCGTCACAAAAACAAAAATCCTAAAAATTGACTAACCATATGATGTAATTAAATTTGTTAAATTCATCAGGCGTCATAATAATTACAAAACACTTACAAATTAATAAAGTCAACTAAAATATCAACAAAAACAATATTCGAAGGTCAGGGAAAAAAAACATAAATCAGGGAAATATCGGAAAAATTTAACGTTTCAAATTATGGCCATCTCAGTTTTACTTCAAAAAATATTAAACGAAACTTGTTTATACGATTATGAAAAATATATCTTTTTTGTTAGATAATATTTCAGTCCATTGTTTTTTTTTTATCAAAGCATTCAATTTAAAGCTTCTAACTAGTGTTCTCCACTCCCAAACTAAGCATGAAGTAAAATTTCGAGTTTTGAAAAGCCAGAAAATTTGGATTTGCCGGGGCGCGCGAGCGAAGCGAGTCGCGCCCCGGCAAATCCAAATTTTCTGGCTTTTCTAAACTCGAAATTTTATTTCATGCGTCACGCGTATAAAACACTGATTTTTCGTGAAGGTTAAAAATAACAACATTTTTCATGCGAATCCTTATATATAATTCAAATTACTTCTGTCGATTCAAATCCTTTTGTAAGTATTCGAATCCTTTTGTAAGTATTTGAATTCTTTTGCAAGTATTAGAATCCTTTTATAAAGATTCGAATCACCCGCATTTATATTTGAATACGAATCCTCTCAAACGCACGTAACAAATCCGGATCACGAATCCTTTTTAAATGAATTATTCGAATACCTCTTTTGCAGAGCTGGGGAGGATTCGAATCATTCAGTATTCGAATCCTTTTAGAGGATTCAAAAGAGGCATTCGAATACTTTAGTTCAACTGTATTCGTGATCCGGTTTCATTACATTTTTTAAGAGGATTCGTATTCGAATCCAAATGTGGGTAATTCAAATCATAAATGGATTCGAATATTTATAAAATGATTCGAATACTTACAGAAGGTTTTGAATCGATAAAAATAATTCGAAGTAATTGTAAGGATTAACTTGAAAAATGTCTTTTGTGTGTTTTTAAATTTCTCGTTAAATCACTGTTTTATACGCGTGGCGCATGAAGTAAAATTTCGAGTTTAGAAAAGCCCAGAAAATTTGTCTCGGGTCACTGCGCGACCCTCGACAAATTTTCACGGGGCTTTTCTAAACTCGAAATTTTACTTCATGCTTAGTCTGGGAGTGGAAAAACTCGTTCGAAACGTCAAACTGAATGCTTTAATAAGAACATTAAAAGACTGAAAATGTTTTGAAAAATAGTAATCTAATTTTCAAAATTTTGTTTAATATTATTTGACTGGGTCAATTTGAATATAATTCCATGACTTTTCTCTGACTTTCCCGATTTTAATGATATTCAATGAATTTTTTATTTACGTAATTTTCAGGCATTCGATTTTATAATAGAGTTCAATTTGAAGTTTTAAACGGGTGTTTCCACTCCCAGGCTAAGCATGAAGTAAAATTTCGAGTTTAGAAAAGCCCCGTGAAAATTTGTCGAGGGTCGCGCAGCGACCCGAGAATTTTCGGGCTTTTCTAAACTCGAAATTTTACTTCATGTGCCACGCGTACAAAACACTGATTTGAAGTGAAGTTCAAAAACACACAAATACATCTTTAATCAGAGTAACAGGGAATCAGATATTTAAATATTTAATTGATGAGGCGGATACATGATGAAACTCCATAATACTATTTGAAATAAAACAACACAGTTGGGAGGGTTTCACTTTAATTGTTGAACACTGCAACATGTTTCACCACACAGTGGCTTCATCAGGCAGATGAAATAATGATTTTACAAAGTACAGGTAAGAGCTTATATACTAATGCAATTAAGTTAATAGAAGGGGGGGGTTAATAAGGTAATTAGGCTGAAACTAATACAAACAATTTTGAGCGACTAAATATTGATTAGGGGTGAGTTGTTTACTTCTATTTGGTCATTTAATAGAATACCTTTTTTATTATATTTATTAATTTCTAATTCTTCTAATAAGTTTAATTTACGACTTTTGTTACATTCGTGCAAAATTTTGAATTTAGGGTTAAAGTTATGTTGGTATTCGATTAAATGATTGGCGTAGGTTGAAGAGGTTTTCTTAAATTGATAGCATTTTTGATGTTCTGAAATGCGATCTGGGAAGCTACGTCCAGTTTGTCCAACGTATACCTTAGGGCAATCTCCACACTCTAGCAAATACACGCCAGAGTTCGTAGTTTTATCAGATTTGTCTTTAGAATTATTGATGAATTTATTAAGTGAGTTGACCGTTCTAAAAGAAGGAGTTAGGTTTAAGGATCTGAGTTTTTTGCTGATGGCAATCGAAGGGGGACCGTTAAATGTTAATGAGCAATATTTATTACTCTGATTTTGAAAATTTGTGGGATATACTAATTTCAGGGCTTGTTGTCTTTGTTTTTTAAAAAGGATGTCTAAGATGAGCTTTTGACGAAAGCCGTTGTTATTAGCTATTATGAGGATTCTGTTGAGCTCATTATTAAAATTATTAATTGATAGGGGGATAGTGGTTAGCCTATGCAACATGGAATGGTAAGCTGCTAGTTTATGTTGCATAGGATGGAATGATGTGTTATGGATCGTAGTATCTGTATGGGTCGGCTTGTGAAAAATATTGAATTCATGTTTTTGACCTGGATGTGAAATTGTTAAGTCTAAAAAATTAATAGATTTATTAGATTCGATCTCCCTAGTGAATGAAATATCCTTGTGAATTGAATTAATGAAATTTAAAAGTTGATCTAGCTGTCTCTCCGTTCCTGTGAAACAGGTGAGAATATCATCAACATATCTAAACCAGTATAGGCATTTATTAAAAAGTGGGTGTTTACTAATTATTTCTTCTAATGAATTCATGAAAATTTCGGCAAGTAACGGACTGAGGGGATTACCCATGGCTAATCCTTTGTTTTGGATGAAGAAGTTGTTATTGAATTGAAAGTAATTTTGTCGTAAACATTCATTAAGGAGATCAAGAATCTCCGACTTAACAATCGGATTAGTCCCCCGGGCGGTCAGCAATCCCTCAACCAGGTTTACCACCTCTTGAGGCGGCACGCTAGGAAAGAGATTACTGACATCAAAGGACACCAACCGGCTTTTCATCGGATGTCAGTAATCTCTTTCCTAGCGTGCCGCCTCAAGAGGTGGTAAACCTGGTTGAGGGATTGCTGACCGCCCGGGGGACTAATCCGATTGTTAAGTCGGAGATTCTTGATCTCCTTAATGAATGTTTACGACAAAATTACTTTCAATTCAATAACAACTTCTTCATCCAAAACAAAGGATTAGCCATGGGTAATCCCCTCAGTCCGTTACTTGCCGAAATTTTCATGAATTCTTTAGAAGAAATAATTAGTAAACACCCACTTTTTAATAAATGCCTATACTGGTTTAGATATGTTGATGATATTCTCACCTGTTTCACAGGAACGGAGAGACAGCTAGATCAACTTTTAAATTTCATTAATTCAATTCACAAGGATATTTCATTCACTAGGGAGATCGAATCTAATAAATCTATTAATTTTTTAGACTTAACAATTTCACATCCAGGTCAAAAACATGAATTCAATATTTTTCACAAGCCGACCCATACAGATACTACGATCCATAACACATCATTCCATCCTATGCAACATAAACTAGCAGCTTACCATTCCATGTTGCATAGGCTAACCACTATCCCCCTATCAATTAATAATTTTAATAATGAGCTCAACAGAATCCTCATAATAGCTAATAACAACGGCTTTCGTCAAAAGCTCATCTTAGACATCCTTTTTAAAAAACAAAGACAACAAGCCCTGAAATTAGTATATCCCACAAATTTTCAAAATCAGAGTAATAAATATTGCTCATTAACATTTAACGGTCCCCCTTCGATTGCCATCAGCAAAAAACTCAGATCCTTAAACCTAACTCCTTCTTTTAGAACGGTCAACTCACTTAATAAATTCATCAATAATTCTAAAGACAAATCTGATAAAACTACGAACTCTGGCGTGTATTTGCTAGAGTGTGGAGATTGCCCTAAGGTATACGTTGGACAAACTGGACGTAGCTTCCCAGATCGCATTTCAGAACATCAAAAATGCTATCAATTTAAGAAAACCTCTTCAACCTACGCCAATCATTTAATCGAATACCAACATAACTTTAACCCTAAATTCAAAATTTTGCACGAATGTAACAAAAGTCGTAAATTAAACTTATTAGAAGAATTAGAAATTAATAAATATAATAAAAAAGGTATTCTATTAAATGACCAAATAGAAGTAAACAACTCACCCCTAATCAATATTTAGTCGCTCAAAATTGTTTGTATTAGTTTCAGCCTAATTACCTTATTAACCCCCCCCTTCTATTAACTTAATTGCATTAGTATATAAGCTCTTACCTGTACTTTGTAAAATCATTATTTCATCTGCCTGATGAAGCCACTGTGTGGTGAAACATGTTGCAGTGTTCAACAATTAAAGTGAAACCCTCCCAACTGTGTTGTTTTATTTCAAATAATCAGATATTTAGTCTGTTATCAACGATGTTCAGTGTTAATATTAAATAATTAGGTTTTGAATGTTTTTGTTAAAACAACTGGTAACGATATTTATATATTAATGGTTGCAAAAATATAATTAAATTAAATTTATTCTTAAAGGATTTGTATTCGTCTTTCTTTGATTCGAATCATATTTATCTTTTACGAATCCTTTATACGAGTATTTGTAATTCGAATCATATTAAGTGATTTGGATTCATGATTCGAATCCTTTTTACCAGGATTCGTCCCAGCTCTGCTCTTTTGAATCATCTAAACGGATTCGAATCCTGCCCAGCTCTGGCATCAGGATATGTGTACTTGAAAGAAAAATTCCCTTCGGTACTGCCAATAAACTCGCGCAAACGCCAAAAATATGAATTCTACAATAATGAAGAAAAAAAAAACAATGGACGTTTATAATTTTAAACTTATTTATTAAATCACTGCAATTGTTTCGCTGCAAAGTAGCGAAACAATTGCAGGGATTTAATTTTAGATTTTTTCAGGTAGAAAAATCTATAATTGGACGCGTTTCGAATTCATCTATTAATTAAATTCAAATTACGTCTTGGACATCAATATCTTAAATTATGGAGAGACTGAATCAAAAGCAGTACAGATAATTGACGGTACTTACGCACATCTGTCGTCCTGGCCGCAAAAATATGGTATTGCCAAATCGTAGCTATTTCCTGAATGCAAGACGCAGTGCATTTGTTTCTTCATGATGCAATCTTCGATGTGTTCAGTTGTCCTTAATTTAACCACTTTGTAGTTTTTGCTTGTATAAAGTAGATGATGAAATCTGAAATAATTTACAAAAATCATATATAATCTGTTTTTTTTTTAATATGACCAATCAAATTTGACATTTCAAGAATTTAGTGGTGTGATGCAGGTTGTATGTGTCAGGTTATGACAAGATTAATCATATGGTATGTTGTAAATCAACTTTTAATTTGTAGGTTATGTTAAGAAGAATCTGACAGTAATATGACAATTCAATTAACTCATAAAATAGAGAATTCATTTAACAAAGATTACAATTACAAATGTACCTATTTAATAAAGTGTCTCTAAGGATCAGGTAATAGCTCCATTTTTAGGAATATCCGTTTTCTTCATTTTCTGCCCATTTATACAGGGAGGGGCAGAAAAAGCTATCCGATTTCAAATCCCTTTTTCTCAGAAGAGGGAACAGGTAGAGTAGTGGGGTAAAAACCGTTAGAAAGCCGGTTTTATGCCATTTGTCATTAGTCAACATGCCTTGGTCTGGTGAACATCGTGCTTTTGTTATTGAGCGGTTTATCGAAAACGGCGGTTCGATAATTGCTACACAACGTGCTTTTCGAATTCATTTCGGACTCGGATCCTGTTCCACATCACGCTACGATTAAAGTGTGGGTGTCAAATTTTCGACAGACGGGTTCAGCATTGAAAAAGAAGTCGCCTGGACGTCCCAGGACAGCAACAGGACCTGAAAACGTGGCCAATGTGAGAGCCGCGATTGAACGTTCCCCGCGTCGTTCGGCACGAAAACATTCGCTCGCTTTGGCGATTTCCAACCGCAGTATTCGGCGAATTTTGCACCGGGACCTCAAAATGCATCCCTACAAAATGGTTGTTGCACAGAAATTAATTGAAAGGGATTTTGAAACCCGTATGAACCTGTGTCGCGATCTCCGAGAACTCCCAATAGACGATGGTGTGCTCTTCACGGACGAAGCCCATTTTCACCTTTGTGGCGCCGTAAACAGGCAGAATTTTCAATATTGGAGTGACGAAAATCCTCGGGAAATCCATCAGAAACCCCTCCATAGCCCAAATGTGACTGTGTGGTGTGCTCTTTCCCGCCTAGGCGTCTGGGGGCCTTACTTTTTTGAAGAAAATGGGTAAACCGTAACGGTCAACAGCGAGCGCTATTGTTTCATGCTGGAAAATTTTCTTCAAGCCAAAATGGAAGAAAATGGCGTGGATAATGTGTGGTTTCAACAGGATGGTGCAACCGCCCACACATCGCGACGATCAATGGACATTCTCAGGGAAATGTTTCCCGGACGCCTCATTTCTCTGAGAAGTGATATTGGCTGGCCGCCGCGCTCACCGGATCTCACTCCATGTGACTTCTTCCTTTGGGGTTACCTCAAATCGAAGGTATTCCAGCATCGACCAAGGACCCTTCTTACCTTACGAAGGGAAATTGCTCGGGCAATTGAAGAAATTCCTGTGGAAATGACGGTGAAAGTCATGGAAAACTACCGCGAGCGCCTAAATCAGTGTATCCGCTCCCAAGGACGACATTTGAGTGATGTGCTCTTCAAAACTTAAATTTAAAAATGGCATAAAATTTGCGATATGTTAATAAACAAATTTTTTTGTCAAGTTGAGTGGTTTTAATTTTATAACGTTTTGAAATCGGATAGGTTTTTCTGCCCCACCCTGTATGTACAAATTTTGAAAAAATTCTAAATACAAGGAATTTGTCTTTTAGGTATATATGTTACGATATTGCGATTCGTGATTTTATTTTAAGACTCTAACAAGTGTTTCCAATCCCAGATTAAGCATGAACTAAAATTTCGAGTTTAGAAAAGCCTGAAATTTTGGCTTAGTCGCGTAACGCAGCGGAGCGACCAAGCCAAATCAGGCTTTTCTAAACCCAACATTTTAAATGTAAAGTTATACGGCTTAGTTTTGATCACATGTTCATTAATTTTACAAATGTTTATATGGAATATGTGAAAGTATACTTAAAAGAAAAAATCCCTGTATGTGTTGTAAAGTTGCAAGTTGTAGAGTTCTTTTTTGAAACTCTGCAACGTAACAAATTATTATTTATTTGTCATATGGATAATCAATCAAAAATCAAAATTTGATGTTTAAAATATTCTACTGTTAAAGCAGGACTGCAACTATTTGCAGTAAATACACCCTAAGTTTGGTCATATTAAAAAAAACAGAGTTTAGTTAGAAATTTACAGAAATCATATAAACAGAAAGGACTTTCTGGTCAACAGAGCTTTAATAGCTAAGGCCATTAATTACGCAAAGAAGAAGAAGAAGAAAGGACTTGTTTACCAATTTTATGATTCTCTTAACTTCGAGTGCATTTTCTTCTTTTTCTAATGTAATGGCTATATCAACTAGGCCCTTTCGACCAGTCTCAATTATTTAATTTACTGTTTAGTTAACTCTTTGTATGTTGTTATTATTAGGAGTGAATTTTCTTATTACCTAATATAAAATGTCATCCAGTTCTATGCGCGAGTATATTCAAACAATAACAAGAACCCTGGCATTTCGTATGAAAGCATCGTGAAATGTCGGACTGTTGCAACAATATCGAAAATTTTCGATCTTTAATTATTACTAAACGATACAAAATCATTCGTGTTAAAACCGAATCGTTTTGTATCCTTTATTAATTTCGATTGGAAAGGAGTCGCCTTTCAAAGCATGCATGATTTATGTGCTTGCTTTTTTACGCTCGTGTGAATTGTTATCGGTTGCTTAATTGCCGGACACGTATATGATGTGCTATTTGCATTTGCACATTACCAAGGCTATTAAGGTGTCAAGATTGCCTCGAAGTCTTACGCAGATGAGATGTGTTATTAAAATTATTGTATGGATGTATTGTACGGATGTACAAAAAAGATTTAAACAGAAATCCAAAATTGCTTACAATATATTTATTAAAAAGTCAGAAGATGAAATTAGTAACAAACCCGCGCGCTTTTGGTCATTCATTAATAAGAAGAGAAAGTGCACAAAAATCCCTGATGAGATGACATATGATAACCAGTCACTATCGAATACAGATGCTATTGTTTCATCATTTGCTGACCATTTTGCCAAGAGCTACGGGCCATCGAAAGATACCAAACCAGTATTTAGCAGATTTACTCATATGGGCGATTATAACATCTCAGAAGATATTGTGTTACAGGCCATGAAAAAAGTTAAACCAAATTTAACCATGGGAATGGACCAAATACCGGCCTTCTTAGTAAAGAACTGCTCGGGAATACTATGCGAACCGATTGAGGGAATTTTTAATCTAATTCTTAGGCAAGGTGTATTTCCAAGCTGTTGGAAAACGGTGCGCGTTGTTCCTATTTATAAGTCTGGAGGTAGGCAAAATGTGGTCAGCTACAGGCCAATTTTACTTCTTAGTAATTTTTCAAAGGTCTTCGAATGTATACTTTCTGACGAAATCTATAGCCGTGTACAGCAAAATATATCAACAAGTCAACATGGTTTTGTTAAGAAACGTAGTACAATGACGAACTTGCTTAATATGACTCATAAAATATCATCTGAATTAGATCAACAAAATCAGGTTGACGTCATTTACACAGATATTTCGATGGCCTTTGATTGCATGCCTCACCACATTATAGTGAAATTTTTGAATATGCACAACATCAAGGATAATATTATTTCTGTCATAAAGTCTTATTTTTATAATAGACAGCAAATCGTTGAAGTTGACGGCTATAAATCACAACCATATGTTGCTACTAGTGGTGTTCCACAGGGTTCCAATCTTGGGCCACTGTTGTTTATTAATATTTATAATATTTTGTTTATAATATTCATAAACTCCATAACTGAAGCACTGAACTGCGAATTTTTAATGTATGCAGACGATATTAAACTGTTTAGAACAATAAATACAATTTCAGACTGTGTTGTACTCCAGAATAACGTTAATCATTTATATTCTTGGTGTGTGAAGCATGGCCTTAGTATTAATATAAAAAAATGTTACATCATATCATATTATCGTAAGTCAAATCCAGTAATGTTTAATTATACAATTAACGCTAATCTCATTAACAGAACAACCGAGATGTCTGATCTTGGTGTTATATTTGACCAACGTTTGAGCTTTGTGCCCCATCTCACTAGTACGATTCAATCATCATTAAGAATGTTAGGCTTTATTATAAGAAATTGTAGACAATTTAATAATGTGGAAAGTATTATTCTGATATTTAACTCAATTATTCTAAGCAAACTTCATAATTGTGCGCCTGTTTGGTCATATTCATTCCTTGGAAAAAGTTCAGAGAAAATTCCTTAAGTATCTATATTATTTTAAACATGGTGCGTATCCTTTTGATACTGTCACTTATGACATGCTACTTAATGAATTTTCGATGCCATCAATGATACAGCGTCACAAATATATATTGCTACTAACTTTATACAAACATGTGCACTACCATTTGGACAATCCGTTTTTCCTTAACATACTTTGCGTTCATGCTCCTAGATTTATCACACGCAATTCGTTAACGTTCTACAGCAAAAAACCTAATACTCTTCACTTTTCTCAATCACCTATGCATAATATGTTAAATTTTTACCATAGTGTTGAAGATTATGTCGATGTATTTATGTCAAGTCTTTTTGAATTTTCACACAATTGTAAACTGGCCATTAGCCGTTCGTAATTATTTTTTTTGTTTTTAATTTTTTTATAATTATCGTTAAGTACGAGTATATATATATATATATATATATATATATATATATATATATATATATATATATTTAGATTAGTCTTTATATATAATTTAGTTTAATTTTTCATATGTTATAATAGTTATATTTTAAAATTTTCCCTGTAATTGGATTATTTCTTTTGGGAATAATTAAATAAATAAATAAAACAGCATCAAGAGAAGAACGCGATGTTTCTTGGCTGTTGAAAAAGTGTATTTTTTCAGAGATGTGCAATTTTTTGAGGCGAATTTATTTGGGAATATCTTTTGTTCTAAATATTTCGAGCAACTTACATTCCAAAACAAACGAATTAAAGACTGTTTATAGTTGGGTCAAAGTTACATATTTTCTCGCTAAGTCAAATATTTTAGCTTTATTTTAAATTTGGCATATTCAAAATGAAACATTAGTCTAAATATTTACATTTTTTGTGCAAATATGTAAGTACTAACCAGAGCTGGAGACGAATCCTCGTAAAATGGATTCGAATCACGAATCCGAATCACCTAATATGATTCGAATCACGAATATTCGAATAAAGGATTCGTAAGAGATAAATATGAATCGAATCAAAGATTCGAATCCTGTTTTTTCGAATCACAACTACAAATCCTTTAAGAATAACTTTGATTTTATAATTTTTTTGCAACCGTTAATATATAAATATCGTTACCAGTTGCTTTAACAAAAATATTCAAAACCTAATTATTTATTATTCACATTGAACATCGTTGATAACATACTAAATATCTGACTCCCTGTTACTCCGATTAAAGATGTATCACTTCAAATCAGTGTTTTGTACGCGTGGCGCATGAAGTAAAATTTCGAGTTTAGAAAAACCCGAATCCAGGATTCGAGTTTAGAAAAACCCGAATCCAGGATTCGACTCCTGCCCAGCTCTCGTACTTACAGGGAATTGTTCTTTTAAGTATACATAACATGATGCAAACGCTGTACATTTTAAGGCATTCGTTGTTCGTGGAAAAGTTAAATTTGAAGTTTCTAACGAGTGGTTCCACTTAAGCTTGAATTAAAATTTCGAGTTTAAAACAGCCTGAAAATTTGGTTTGGTCCCGTAGCGCTACGCTTCACCCGAATAAAACACTGATTTATCACGAAATGCAAAATCACATACTTACATCAATCTTTGACTAGTATAACGCGGAATCAGATATTTAGTTTGTTATCAACGATTTTCGGTTTCAATCTCGGTTTCAATATGCTGCTTCAACATACTGATTTAAAAGTATATTTTAAATTTCGCTTGGAATCAGTATTTAATACGCGTGGCGCATGAAGTAAAATTTCGAGTTTAGAAAAGCCTGAAAATTTGATTTGGTCGCTCCGCGATGCGGAGCGACCAAACCAAATTTTCAGCCTTTCCTAGACTCGAAATTTTACTTCATGCCTAATCTGGGATTGGAAACACTCTTTAGAAGCTTCTAATTGAACGTTTTTATAAAAACTGCAAGTGTCTAAAAATGTATGTCAAAAAATCGTGAAATGTATACGTAAAAGAAAAGAAAAATTCCTCGTATGCGAATTTATTTAGGTTCAAAGGAAATGTCAACACTACAATAGTACGTGAGTCATGCAAAATTTCATGCTTTATTCATATAATCAATCCTACAGAAATATGTTGCTGTTAATTGATGCAAATTTATTATAACCAATTTATTAACATATCGTTTTGCTCTTAAACTCACCAACAAAAAAATTGTTCTCTCTGTGTTCATATAAAATAACACATTTTTAAACACATATTAATGCCCGTTTGCGCCCAAGTCGATTAACTTAACCCATTAAGCGCCTTTGATGCATACACGCAACATCATTATTTTTTTGTTAATTAAATTACTAAATAAGTTAATTTGACATATTATATTATTTGACCTAACTTGAAAATATGTAGGGAAAGCTGTATATATTTTGTTATTTAAATATTTTGATTATTCATAATAAACAACAATAGCAGTGTATTTGTAACTTCACAATATTTCAGCGTTTAATACGCGTGGCGCATGAAGTAAAATTTCGAGTTTAGAAAAGCCCCGTAAAAATTTGTCTCGGGTTTTTCTAAACTCGAAATTGTACTTCATGCGCCACGCTTACAAAACACACAAATATGTTCAGTGTTAATAATAAATAATAAGGTTTTGAATATTTTTGAGAAAACACCGGTAACGATATTTATATGTTAATGACTGCAAAAAAATAATAAAATCAAATTCATTCTTAAAAGATTTGTATTCGTGATTCGAAAAAACAGGATTCGAATCTTTGATTCGAATCATATTTACCTCTTGCGAATCCTTTATTCGAGTATTCGTGATTCGAATCATATTAGGTGATTGCCAAATATTGATTGAAACAGCTACTTCCCGGGCTAATACCCCGACGGATATACAATAACAAAGAACATTTAGTTTATGTAAGACTCTCCCAAATACTAATTGAAACAGCTACTTTCCGGGCTAATACCCCGACGGATATACAATGATTCAAATGTTGATAAAATGACAGGGAATAGATACTAATTGAAAGAATTTTTGGCTTTCTTTAAGAAAAATTCTTTAAGAAAAAGTCGTAATTCAAAGTCTCAATATGCAATATTCGAGTAAAATACAGGGTGTTTCATTTAAAGTAACAACATCAATCAATCCACCCTTTACGTCAGACTCACTGTGCATTAGGTTCAGAAAATCGGCTATATCTACTTGGTCGTTTAACATAACCTCATCAAACCTGTATCTGTATCTTTGTATTCCTAATTAATATCTCTAACCGATTTTGAATTGAAATACAGGCAAGGCCGTAGCCAGAGAAAAAATCGGAGAGGGTTCTAAAAATTCCGGGGAGGGTTTTAATGTTAAAATTAATGGCGGGGGACATTTATAGTGAATCACTCTGTGCATATCAATTCTGATATAGAGAAAACGCTTAACTTTTTTATGCCACTTTTACATTTTATGTCGTAGAATATACAGGGTGTGCCAGACCACTCGTATCAGCCCTTTTTTTAAGAAAACGGCTAATTCTAGAGAGCTAGGATAAAAAAAATTATAACGAAAGCCGTATTAAAGAATCGAATGGTGATATTGTCTTTCGCAAAATGGTTGGCATTCCTGAGAGTTTGTTAAAAAATGTCAATAACTCAAGATTTTAATTAAAAACTCTATTTCTGTTTGAATTTTAGAAAAGAAACAATATTTGTTTAGCGCGTTTATATTTAAATAAATATATTAAAAATCGGAGTCGGAATTATACGAAATTTCCAACTCCACGGCTCCGATTTCCTCAACACAATAATACTTAAATTCCGACTTTACAGTTTTGACTCTAACTCCGACTCAGAGTTCACAGCACTGGTTCAAACTGTTATCCATTTAATTCTAAACGCTGTTAAAATGTCCTGGTCCTTATGCCAGTGACTCTAAGTATCTACTTTTAAAATAAACTAACTCAAAAGGTCTTTGATAAATATCAATATCTCATATTGATATTTGGTAACTTCAATCTAAAATTTCTGAAAACTATCGCCAGTTATAAACATATTTTTCCCACAAAAGTTACTGATTTTATCAAAGACCTTTTGAATGATACCACATTTGACCTATCATGCCATTTGAAAATCTTGAGTTTTTGACGTTTTTAAGCGAAATCTCAGGGATGGCAACCTTTTTAAGAAAAAAAAAATATATATATATCACCATTCGATTCTTCAATATGGCTTTAGTCATATTTTTTTATCCCAACTCTATAAGACTAGCTGTTTTCTCAAAAAATGCCTGATACGTGTGGTCTGAGACACCCTGTATATTCTTTTGTTGTTATCTTGACTTGTATTTTTGTGTTCCGATGTATAAGAATTGTTACAATGTATTAATTTGAACACAATGAAAATACATTTATTATTATTATAATTATTAGTGCTATAAAAAAAGTTACGCGTTTTCTTTATATAAAAATTCTTTTATTAGTTACGTGAAGTTATTTCCAGTATTTATTTGCTGTTGAAATTTAAATAATAAGCGATACTTATTTCGTCATTACATTTTCATCATTTAAAATACACAACTTGTGTAGTAAAAATATTGTCACCTTGTCATTTTCGCTCCCTAACAGACTTTCTACAATAGAAAGCGTTTGCCTGCATTTGGTATAATCTTTAGATTAAACCAACTCGGCATTTTAAGGTCAGCTCCTTGACCTTACGACTATTGAGAAATCATACGTTAAAAAAAGGATAATCGTAATCATTAAAAATAATAATATTTAAATCGACAGTGTGAATTTAGATTTAAATATGTATACAAACTTTATTAAAATTAATACGTTTAATGCCCGTTTGCACCCCGGTAGATTAAATATTTAATCATCGAATTTCCGATAATTCTATTGCACGGCTATTTAAACAATGAGTAAAGTTTTGATTAACCTCAAATTTTGAATCGGCCGATTTTGTCTGATTAAGTACTGACCTTTGTCGAAAGTTACTTTAAAATTAAATTAAATTCAATTTATTAGAAGACGACGATGAACTGGATGTAATTAATTTAATTAACTTTGGTTTTCCACGTCAGGTGAACCTAAGAATCAATTACTTTGATATCCTAACCTAGATGATAGTAGTTTTCAAAAAAGATTTCGATTGAATAAACAAAGCGCCTTATACTTATTAACATTAATTGAAAAACAAATAGAATTTGCAAGTGATAGGTAAGTTTATAATAAGTAATATTAAGGTTATATGTATATATATATATATATATATATATATATATATATATATATACAGAGAGTTTTATGTAACACCGAATATTTTTATTCAATACAATTTGACAACTTCATTTTTTAAGTTATGTGTTAACTGGGTTGCCTGTATGACCATTACAAATTGTAGCCAATCAGTTGCAATTAATGTCTTAACTTGTACATACAAGGAGTTTTTCTTTCAAGTATACATGTCCCAAATACAGCGTATATGCCGTAAATCTTTAGATAATCGTTGTATTTTCAAAAGAGTTCAATTTGAAACTTAAAATAAGTGTGTTCCACTCCCAGACTAAGCATGAAGTAAAATTTCGAGTTTAGAAAAGCCTGAAAATTTGGTTTGGTCGCGTAGCGCGAAGCGCGGAGCGGCCAAACCAAATTTTCAGGCTTTTCTAAACTCCAAATTTTACTTCATGCTTAGCCTGGGAGTGGAAAATACTGGTTTAAAGCTTCAAATTAATTCTTTTAATAAGCCGAGCTTCGGAAAATGTACAACGTATACATATGTATACTTAAATGAAAATATAAATAAAAAACACTTAGTACTGGTATTATTGAGTACACGTATTTCTTATAATGTTCATTAACATTGTATAATTCTGATATAATTTATATTAATTTTTAAAGCTTTAATATATTTCGAATTTGAAAATAAACTTGGATTCGAAAAAAATGTTCAAGCTTTTAATTTGCAAAACATTAAATAGGAAATATAAATTTACGAGAAAATTCATATAAACTACAAGCAGTAGGTCTCAATTAATGAGACTACTAAGACAATTTCAATGGATATTTATTGTCTTTGTGGTCTCTTAACGGAGACCTACTGTTTGCTGTTAATACAAATTTTCTCGTAATTTAATATTTCATATTTACATTAATATTAGAACACTTAACTTTGTTTTACCACTTTAATTAACTTTTTACAGTGACTATAGTTTCGACTACAAGCTATTCATTATCAAACTGAGTACCTAAAATACATTGTACATTGTTTTTATAATACAGCATCAAAGAGGGGAGTATACATTATGTCGGTCTAGATAGTTCAGGCTGTTGTTATTCAACAAATTCAACTGTAAATTTAATTGAGGGATGAATTGTATTAATATAATTTAGGAATTGGTTGACTTGCTAACTGTACCTTTTATACTTTCTAGATCTAACTATCACTAAAACCAACAGCATACTAACTTTTGATATTTTTCGGAAACCCACATACACCGACTCCATAATTTCAAATACCTTCCGTCACCCATACAATCAAAAAATTGCTGCATTTAACTCATTTATTAACAGAGCAATAAAATTACCCCTTTCCGATGAGTCCCGCCTCAAAAAATTTTCAATCATAAAACAAATCGCTACAAACAATGGCTACAATCCAGCTCTAATAGACAACCTTATAGCGAAACAAGAATTAAAACAAATTCGAAACTTGATTTATGCAACAAATAAAATAAATAAAAATAAATTTTATCCAATAACATATTTCGGAACATTAGCAACCAAATTAAAAGAACCCTTGAAAAGTGTAACGTCAACGTAATTTTTAAACCATTTTCTAAAATAGCAAATATTATTCATAATCCAAAAACAATTATAAATAGAAACAAAAAATCAGGTATTTATAAATTAACTTGCGGAACATGTAAAGGAGCATACATTGGTCAGTCTGGTAGAAATTTTGAAATAAGATTAAAAGAGCATTTAAATTCAGTCCGTTTAAAGAATAACAAGTCCACTTTTGCAACTCACTTAATAGAAAACAACCACACCAGCACAGAAGACAGCATGCTTTCCGTAATCCATTTGTCGGACAAAGGCCGAAAAATTGATTTACTGGAAGCGCTGGAAATTCACAAGTTGAAAGCTAATCTGGAAATTTCCCTCATCAACGACCAGACTGACATAATGTATACTTCCCTCTTTGATGCTGTATTATAAAAACAATGTACAATGTATTTTAGGTACTCAGTTTGATAATGACTAGCTTTTAGTCGAAAATATAGTCACTGTAAACAGTTAATTAAAGTGGTAAAACAAAGTTAAGTGTTTTAATATTATTTTATAAAGATGTACCACAAAGTGAACGCCAACTAAATCAAAGATATTTACATTATAATAATAATAATAATAATAATAATAATAATAATAATAATATTTATTAGTCGAAAATGTACATACATACATATGAGACACGTCAATATACATATAGTAATCTTAACAATTAATTATTAAAATATTCGCTTATATTATATATAGATTTATTTAACAGAAAGGCGTGTAATTTATTACAAAAAGTTTTCATACTGCTATTTGATTTTATGTCGACTGGCAGTCGGTTGAACAGTAGCGCACCGAGTACATTGGGGGAGGTCTTAAAAATATTTAATTTGTACTGTTTTATGTAAAGATTATCAGCTGTCCTCGTAGGGTAGTTATGTATTTGTTTGTTTAATACAAATGCAGGATCATTTTTTTTTTATAGACGTACAGACATAGTTCGTAAATAATTAGAGATGGTAGTGTTAGTATACCAAGCTTCTTAAAATAGTCTTTACAGGAATCTGTTCTACCGTTACCAGCCATCGCTCGAAGGGCTCTCTTTTGGGCAATGAACACTTCTCGCCATGAACTAGACATTCCCCAAAAGCAGACTCCGTATCTCAATCGAGGCTGAATGACGGCATGAAAGAAACGTTTAAGCTGACATAAAGTAAGATCATTTTTGAGAATACGTATGTTATAACAATATTTGTTAATTGTTGAAGCTAATTTTCCGCAGTGTATATTCCAGTCGAGATTTTGATCAATATATACTCCTAGAAACTTTGTATTATCAACTGGCGCCAGCTGGTGGGTATCTAGTGTAATATTTAGTGTCAAGTCTTCCTTAGTTTGTTTGGTACTAAATCTAATGTACGCAGTTTTTGATAAATTTATAGAAAGTTTGTTGAAGGCAAACCAATGGGATAAATTATTTAATTTTGCATTACAAGAGTTCTCTAAAATAGGAGATTCATGATGGCTTACAATAGCTGAGGTATCATCAGCATACATGAGAATCGAAGCGTTGGAAATGTGATTGACAATATCATTGATATAGATTAAAAATAATAGAGGTCCGAGCATGGATCCTTGAGGAACACCTATTTTGGTTATTACGTAGTGTGAATTTATGTTATAGGGGTATCATGTTCATTGTCAGTTATTTTTACTCGTTGTCGTCTATTAGAGAGATATGAATTGAACCAGTTATATGCTGTACCTCGTATACCGTATGTATACAGTTTGTCTAGTGAAAGATCAATATCTAAGCAATCGAAAGCACGGCTGAGGTCGATGAAGATACCAACGGGTTGATTACCTGCTTCAAGAAGTTCTGTAATTACTGAATAAAAGGAATTGAGTGCAGTGGTGCTCGAAAATGTTCTTCGAAACCCGTGCTGTGCTGGTGTGATGATGTTGAATTTGTTTAGGTATTCTGTTAATCTATTGTGCATGCATAATTCAAACAGTTTAAAAAAGGTACATACTAAGGCTATTGGTCTATAGTTTTGGATGTGCTCGTTGTTGTATTTTTTATAAATTGGAATAATAATTGTTTCTTTCAGTTTATCTGGGAAAATTCCGTATTCAAGCGATATATTTACTAAATGTGTTATTGGTTTTAATATCTGTAATGCTGATGTTTTTTATTATGAAGTCAGGAATGTTGTTAAAGCCATGTGATTTTTTGTTTTTTAATTTATTTATCATGATCAAAATTTCATTTTCTGCATAAGGTCTCAAAAATATGGATTGCCTTTGTGTGTTGTACTGTTGTGTTATCGGTGGAGTTGTTCTGATATTGCTCACTAGATTTAAAGGTTCGTTGCTGAAGAAATCGTTAAATAGTGTTGCTATTGTTTCAGGATTTTTTACGTGAATGTTTTCGTATTTAAGATTGATATCTTTCCGCGGTGTTATTTTATTTGTGATTTCGTTGGTTATTTGCCAAACAGATCGCGCCATGTTATCGGATTGTCTTATTCTATTTTGATAAAATGTTTTTTTTTTTGTTGTAGATACTAATCTGTAATGTTGTTTTCTTAAAATGTTGTATGCTGGAGTTAACTGAGGATGTTGTGATTTGAGAATAAATAAATCGCGTAATTTTTGACTTGATGATGTGACTATAGAATTCACCCATGGTTTGTTTTTTGAGACCTTCTTTTTCTGTAGCGGAAAATTTGTATTGAAGTGTTGACTGAAGGAAAAATGAAAGTTATTAAATTTAGTATTGAAGTCATTCACTTCATACATATTTGACCATGATTCAGAAGATAAATCTTTGAGAAAGTTATATATGTTGTGATCAATATAATTGCGAGTGATAGTTGTATTTTTGTCTACAATGTGACAAATATTAAATTTGTATATTAGTTTATTTTATGTCTGTGTGAGAATAATTTGAGCTGGTGTTGCATTATGCATATAAATGCATAGAACAGTAAATTTGTCGTGTAACTCAAATATTCATTATATAATTCAATATCTGTCGGGGTATTAGCTCGAAAAGTAGTTGTTTTAATGAATATTTGGAGGTCTCAACGAGACTAAACAGTTTTCCAGACAGCCGATAATTAATTGTTGGGATATTTTTAATTTCACACACCTACAGATGTATCTCAATCTTTTTAATATATTCATGAAAACAATTCCCACGAGTTAATCATTATCCAGGAAGCAATATGCTTTTAAAATTATGTGTATCTGTAAATCTACGACTTGAAAACAAAAGTGGATCTTACTATAAAAGACCACAAAAACTGATAATTCCCATGACCTCACGTGAAATCGCCAGAATCCGGACAGCTTTCACGTTCCACATTAAAATGCAATTTCAATACAATATACATTTCTTCTCTTAATTATACAAAACTAGAATAAAATTCAAGAGTAATTGCCAGTAGAAAAAATAAAAGTATTACAATCAGAATAATTTCTTTTTGATGTGATCTTAATTTTATTATAAACTTCTTTTTATCGGATCTAAAATTTATATGTTCTATAATTTTTTTTAAATAAAGTAAAATGTGTTATTTATTACAATTTTTATTTTTAAAAATAAGTGTACAAATTTGAAAGAGTGGCCCAAAATACAAATAAAAGCTATCCAGAAATGGTTATTAAAAACCAGAGCTGGGCGGGATTCGAATCATTCAGGATTCGAATCCTGGATTCGAATCCTTTTAGAGCATTCAAAAGAGGCATTCGAATACTTTAGTTTAACTGGATTCGTGATCCGGATTCGTTACAGTTTTTGAAGAGGATTCGTAGTCGAATCCAAATGTGGGTAATTCAAATCCTTATAAAAGGATTCGAATATTTATAAAAGGATTCGAATACTTACAAAAGGTTTTAAACAGTCAAAAATAATTCGAATTAATTGTGAGGATTAACTTGAAAAATGTCTTTTGTGTGTTTTTAAATGTCTCGTTAAATCACTGTTCTATACGCGTGGCGCATGAAGTAAAATTTCGAGTTTAGAAAAGCCCAGAAAATTTGTCTCGGGTCGCTGCGCGACCCTCGACAAATTTTCACGGGGCTTTTCTAAACTCGAAATTTTACTTCATGCTCAGTCTGGGAGTGGAAACGCTCGTTTGAAACTTCAAACTGAATGCTTTGATAAGAACATTAAATAACTGAAAATGTTTTTAAAGATAATAATGTAGTTTTCAAATTTTGTCTAAAATTATTTGAAGTAAAACTGACATGGTAGCCATGGTAGCCGTGGTAGAAGTAAAACTGACATGAAATGTTAAATTTTTTAGGCATTTCCTTGATTCAAGATATTTTTCCTGGACCTTTTAATACAACATTCTTCTCTGGAAAACCCCAATTTTGTTAAATTGTTTTCATTGTTTTAGTCAATATTTAAGTTAATTTTATAAATTTTTACTTGTTTTGTAATTTGCCTGCTGATTTTGACAAATTTAATAACATCATATGGCTTTTTTGTTTGTGTTTTGGTCAATTTTAATATAATTCCATGATTTTTTTAATGATATTCAGTGAATTTTTTATTTACGTAATTTTCAGGCATCCATCGATTTTATAATAGAGTTCAATTTGAAGCTTTGAACGGGTGTTTCCACTCCCAGGCTAAGCATGAAGTAAAATTTCGAGTTTAGAAAAGCCTCGTGAAAATTTGTCGAGGGTCGCGCAGCGACCCGAGACAAATTTTCGGGCTTTTCTAAACTCGAAATTTTACTTCATGCGCCACGCGTACAAAACACTGATTTGAAGTGAAGTTCAAAAACACACAAATACATCTTTAATCAGAGAAACACGGATTCAAAAATAATTCGAATTAATTGTGAGGATTAACTTGAAAAATGTCTTTTGTGTGTTTTTAAATTTCTCGTTAAATCACTGTTCTATACGCGTGGCGCATGGAGTAAAATTTCGAGTTTAGAAAAGCCCAGAAAATTTGTCTCGGTCGCTGCGCGACCCTCGACAAATTTTCACGGGGCTTTTCTAAACTCGAAATTTTACTTCATGCTCAGTCTGGGAGTGGAAACGCTCGTTCGAAACTTCAAACTGAATGCTTTGATAAGAACATTAAATAACTGAAAATGTTTTTAAAGATAATAATGTAGTTTTCAAATTTTGTCTAATATTATTTGAAGTAAAACTGACATGGTAGCCATGACATGAAATGTTAAATTTTTTAGGCATTCCCCTGATTCGAAATTTTTTTCCTGAACCTTTTAATACAACATTCTTCTCTGGGAAACCCCCATTTTGTTAAATTGTTTTAGTCAATATTTAAGTTAATTTTATAAATTTTTACTTGTTTTGTAATTTGCCTGCTGATTTTGACAAATTTAATAACATCATATGGCTTTTTTGTTAGTGTTTTGGTCAATTTTAATATAATTCCATGATTTGAATTTTTTATTTACGTAATTTTCAGGCATTCGACGATTTTATAATAGAGTTCAATTTGAAGTTTTGAACGGGTGTTTCCACTCCCAGGCTAAGCATGAAGTAAAATTTCGAGTTTAGAAAAGCCCCGTGAAAATTGCGCCACGCGTACAAAACACTGATTTGAAGTGAAGTTCAAAAACACACAAATACATCTTTAATCAGAGTAACAGGAAATCAGATATTTAGTCTGTTATCAACGATGTTCATTGTTAATAATAAATAATTAGGTTTTGAAAATTTTTGTTAAAACAACTGATAACGATATTTATATATTAATGGTTGCAATAAAATAATAAAATCAAATTTATTCTTAAATGATTTGTATTCGTGATTCCAGAAAACAGGATTCGAATCATATTTATCTCTTATGAATCCTTTATTCGAGTATTCGTGATTCGAATCATATTAGGTGATTCGGATTCATGATTCGAATCTTTTTTACGAGGATTCGTCCCAGCTCTGTTAGTCAGTGCGGCATTAAATGCAACCTGTCCCTTAGTTTCACAACAAAATAAACGCATTAAACAAAATACTACCTCTAATCCAAAAATATCCGAAATCAAAATGATTCTGGATTACTTAGCTGTGGCAAAACATTACAACACGGATGCAAAAACAATGTATAACTTAATGAAAAAAGAATATGACATTAGTCTCAGGGAACACAATAGGAACCAAATAGCAAACAAAATAATGAATAGTGAAAATAAAATGAAAACTTCTTGGACAATAATAAATAACATGATAGGAAAAAATATTAAAAATAATGACGATAACCAATATTTAAAAAATAGAGAAAATGATATAAACAATTACTTTAACACCATAGCCCATAGGGAAACCGAAAAAATTAATGAACGGCCATTCTGCTGCAATGTAGATACGCAAACACACACAATGTTCTTAAATCCTGCAAGTTCACCAGAAATAAGAAATATAATTTCCTCCTTAAAGAATAAATCATCTTTCGGTTTTGATGAAATACCAGTGAGTATGGTTAAATTAGCCGTAAACGAATTTGCAGGCCCTCTAATGTACCTGATTAATATATGCCTAAAGAAAGGAATCTTTCCCGATTGCCTAAAACTAGGTATTATTCGACCAATATTTAAAAAAGGCGAACAAAGTAATTTCAGCAATTATAGACCGATTACTCTGCTTTCAGTGTTCTCTAAGATAGTCGAGAAAACAATAGCGGACCGTTTGATGAATTACTTGTGTAAACACAATTTATTGAGTTGTGCAAAAAACGGTTTTATAAAAAATAAATCAACGAATTTGACTTTGCGACAGAAGTAGTGAGTGCCCTTGACAGATCAGAAATGCCTCTAGGAATGTTTCTGGATTTGTCAAAGGCATTCGATACGGTAAATCATAGCAATCTTCTTGAAAAGTTGTGTTACTACGGAGTAAGAGGCATCGGCAATAATTTGATTCAGTCGTACATACAAAACAGGTTACACAGAACTAAGATAGGATCGAGTCTCTCAGAGGCCAAAATAATTAATATTGGAATACCACAAGGCAGTATTTTAGGTCCATTTCTTTTTACAGTCTATGTCAATGATTTGCCTAAAATTATCGAAAATTTTAATGTTTGTATAACTACATACGCCGACGATAGGAATTTATTAATATCTGAACTAAATAGTTCTCATTTAACTGAAAAAACAAATATTATATTTAATACCACTAAAGAATGAATGGAAATGAATAAATTACTCTTAAACACAAGCAAAACTAACATCTTAATATTTAGAACGAAAAATTCAAAAAATATCCCAGAAAACATATTGTTGCAGGATGAAAACTTCGAAACGCAAAATAAAACAAACTTCTTGGGAATGCTAATAGACAGCAGCTTTAGTTGGTATTATCATTGTGAGAAATTAATAGCTAAATTGAACTCTGCCTGCTATGCTCTGAGGGCATTAAAACAAGTTTTGGATACTTCCACCCTAATAACAGTATATCACGCAAATTTTGAAAGTATATTGAGATACGGACTAATCCACTACGGCTCATCTACTCATGCGAAAAATCTGTTTATAATTCAAAAACGGGCATTACGAATAATCTTTAATTTAAAATATACTGAAAGTTGCAAAGGATTATTTAAGAGGGCTAATATACTTACATTTTATAGTTTGTACGCATACGAAGTGTTACTATTCAATTGTAAATATAAAGTCAAATTTCATTCCCATAAAGCGAAACATATGTATAATACACGCAATACAGATAAGTACGTATTCCCCCGGCATAGATTATCGCTGTATGAAACATCACCATTATATGTCGCACTGAAGATGTTCAATGGACTGCCAACCCGACTAAAAACACTCACAAGTGAATACTCATTCAAAACTCAAATTAAAGATTATCTAATCCGAAAGAAGTATTACTCAATGTCAGAAACTATCAATATTCAATAAGCTGTGTCTTTCTTTCGTCTGACGTGTTCAATTAGCAGTAACATATAATTTATTGTAACTTTATTTATAGTATGTATATGTATTATTTCTAAATTAAATAAAGGAAAAAAAAGAAAAAAAAAACATATTAAATCGAATATGAAAATTAAATATATATCATTTCTTTGCCCGAAGAAGCCACAGTGTGGCGAAACAATTGTAGCGTTGTACAATATATCGTATGTTCAATAAAATAAAACCTCTAGAGTGCCATGATTTAATCTTTTTTTAATTGAAGTGGGCTATACGGTTTAGGAATTGACAAATAAAACATCAGACATGATATTTCCCATGCCACTCTAGAGGTTCTTTTTTATTGATACGATGCATATACTTGAAAGTGATTAAATTGTTTAATTTATATAAAGTAAAAAATTAAATATTTTTATAATTATTGAGTAAAGTGGCTTTTAGATTGATTATAAATAACAATATCAAAATTTTAAAAAGAATTATTTTTGAATAACAATATGGTTGAAAAGTTACCTGTAATAATTATTTATAAAAAAAATCATTCACACTCAGAATATCATTCATTTTAAATGCATTCATGGTTTACAGATACTTCTTCTTCCAGTTTTCTGTTTATTACAAAAATACTAAATTATTTATAAAATAATTATTTAATTTCCTTGATACTCGTTATATTTAATCTTTTATCTCCTGCAGATAGATAAAAATCAATTAGTGATTACAGGCGGGTATTTACCTACTTTATATTATATTTCCTGCTTTGTATCACGTGAGCGTAAACGCGCTTATCGCATTTTCCAACAGTTCATCGACACACATACAGTTATGCAAACGCCAATTTTCAATTCCCACAACTCACACATTCCCATTTCTAATACAAGTACAATTTCTCTTCGGCAGGATATAAAATCTCACTTCCTTTTTAATTTCAAGACAAGAAACAACAAAAAAATACAATCCAATTAATCAAAAGGAATTTAAATAGTGTTATACAAATACAAACAAAGTTAAAACGTTTTCTATTGATAAGTTAAAAAGGAAATGATAACTCAAAGAATGAAATTTTATAGAAATATTTTAAGCTAATACAGACAGCGCCGCAGTAAGGAAAAATTGCTCCCGTGGCCACAAATCAAATTGGCGCCCCCCAACTTGACAGTCATAATAAATGTCATGTGTCATTATAAACTAAATGTGTTAACTGTCACTATTGACAAGTGCCATTGGACATACGTCGAAGCCGACTTATGTCCAATAAACGTGAACTCTCAAAAGTGTCATCTGTTAAAAATATGTAAAGAAAATACGATACATGCGTAAAAATGTCAGTTTTGTGCGCACGTCATAATCTTTACAAATACAAAGAAAAATACGCAATCTATGTAATTGACGCTCCTAAATACTATGTCAAAAGTAACATGATGAGTCAAAACTTGTGTTGAAAAAAGAAAAAACGCGCTAAAATTATAGAAACAACAACAACAACGAAAGCGGAGTATTCTGAGTCACTATTGACAGTTGATATATTTAACAAAATAATGACAATTTTAAAACTTAATTGTTTTTCTATTTGACAGTTTTTACAGATACACACATACCATAGCACACACATCTGGATGATGACGATTTATATAAAAAATTGGTATCTTTTTGATGTTGGTTGAAAATTTTTTTGTAGTGTGTAAAATTTTCGTTGATATAACGCGACAGTATCAGTTGTCAAGATATAGGCAGTCAGTGTAGTCAAATGGCTATCAATAAGTAAAGAAATACGCGCAAAAGGGGTCAAATGGGAACAAGAAAAAACAGAAATGCAAGATAGATTAGAAACATTAGAGAGAAAATTTGAAAAGGAAGAGAGAGGAAAAAGGAAAAACAAAATAATCGTGAAAGGATATGCAGTAAAAAATGAAAATGTAAAAGAAGAACTGGGACAGTTTCTAACAAACAAACTAGAGATAGAAGCAAAATTAAACACAGCATACATAATCAACAAAGGAGTAAAATCAGAAATGGTGGTAGCGGAAATTGAAACGAGACAAAAAAGAGGAAATCATGACAGCAAAGGGTAAGAAGTTGAAAAACACCAAGATATATATTGACAACGATGTGACAATGGAAGAAAGAAGAATACAGAGAGAAATACGAAATATCGCGAAGGAACAAAGGGAAAAGGGAATGAAAACAAGTGTAGGATATAAAAAACTGATAATAAATGGCAAAAAATACATCTGGAACCTAAAAGAAAACGGACTAATAGAGAAAGAACAAAATAGAAGAACAAAAAACTAATATTAAAAGAAAGAGAAAAACCTACCACAAATTCGAGAAATAAGGACACGCGAATGAAACAACAAAACGAAAATGAAGACGCAAAAAACAAACGAAAAACAATAAACATAAACAAATATGAATATATAGAAAGGAGATTAGGTACTTGGAACATTCGAAGTATTATGGGGAAGGAGGAAGAATTGATAGAAGAGATGATAAATATAACATAAGGTTGAGGTCATGGGCATAACAGAAACAAAAAAGAAAGGAAAAGGCATGGAAAAAATACACAAAGGATATTGGATGTTTTGGTCAGGAGTGGACGATACAGAAAGAGCAAAAAGTGAAGTAGGACTAATAATAGCTCCAAATAGAATTAAGGACATAAAAAGGGAAAAATACGTTAACGAAAGAATATTGTCGGTAGAAATGGAGATAGAAGAAATGGAACATGGACATTAATCGTGGCTTATGGGGTAATCGAAGACGCAAAAAAAGAAGACAAAGATAGATTTTTTGAAAACTTATAAAACGAAATAGACGTAGGACAACAAAATGTAATTATCTAATTATGAGAGATCTAAATGGGCGTGTGGGCAACATAAATACAGGTATAGAAGAAGTGATGGGTAAAGAAGGAGAAGATGTCAGAAACAACAACGGAGAGAGGATAATAGAACTTAGTATTGAGAACAATCTAGTAATAGTAAACACAAAATTCAAACACAAAAATATACATACATTTACAAGAAAGGAGCCTGGAAGAAAGGAGAAATCTATAATAGATTATTTTCTAGTCATCAAAAACAACTAGCACATAATTTAAAATATAAGTCACTAGGGAGGCAGAAATAGGCAGCGACCACTATTTATTAAAGATGGATATAAAGACAAATAGAAAGAAACAAATAGATACAAGAAGAAAAATAATAAAAGAGAAAATAAGAGCATACAAACTGAAAGACACAAAGTATCGAGAGAAGTACCAAGAAATACTAAAAGGTAAATTTCATAGTAAAATCAAAAATACGAAAGTTGAAGAAAAATGGGTAAACTTAAAGAAATTCTTAATTGAAGCTGCGAAAGAAACCTGCGGAACAACAAAAATTACGAACAAAGTCAGAGTGGTGGTCAAACGAGCTAAGAGATAAAATTAAGAAAAAGAAAGAAAAATGGAAAATCTATCTAACTACCAAAAATAGGGACGATTACGAAAAGTATAAAGAAACTAGAAAAGAGGTAAAATTAGAAGTGTAGAAAGCCAAACAAGAATCATGAGCAACATTTTGAAATGAATTTATGGAGAACTACAGAGAAAATCAAAAACTATTTTATGGAACTCTAAAGCAACTGAAACAAAAGAAGGAACATAATATGATGAATATAAAAGACAAAATGGGAACTATACTAACAGAAGAGGAAGCAATAATGGAAAGATGGAGACAATATTTTGAGGAAATTACGGTAAATGAAGCAGAATTTACAGAGGATCTTGAAGACTAAAATGACTTACACCAATTACAGAGTGCCCCAGATAGAAGCGAGGAGATCAGAATTGAAAAACTAAGGGAGGCGATTAAAAAATTGAAATGTGGAAAAGCACCAGGAATTGATGACATAACACCAGAGATGATCAAATACATGGGGGAAGAAGGAACAACATTTCTTACTGAACTACTAAACGACATAATGAACAGCTTACACATACCAAAAGAATGGAACAACGGAATAATATTACCTCCACACAAGAAAGGAGATAAGAGGGAATGTTCAAATTACCGAGGTATCACCCTTACAAGTGTTCCAGCAAAGGTTCTAACAAGGATACTTGAGGAAAGAATAAGAGACCAAGTAGAGGAAACCATAGATGACGCAATACGAATTCAGAAGAGGAAGAAGTACAAACAATTCATCTTAAGACAACTAAGTGAAAAATACATATATAAACATCGAGAAATGCACATATGCTTCATAGACCTGGAAAAGGCATTTGACAAAATCAGAAGAAATGACATATGGACTGAGCTTGAAAAAAGAGGGATAAGCAACAGAATAATAAAAATTATAAAAGCGATGAATTAAGATAACAAATACATTGTAAGGACGAACAACGAAGAATCCAAGGAATTCTGCACTAAGACTGGAGTTAAGCAAGGATGTATCTTAAGCCCTCTTTTATTCTCACTGGTTTTAGCTGGAGCCATGAAGAAAACAAACAAAAATATAAGGCCAATAAAAGTAGGAAACTGGAAAATGAAACAAACAGAAATAGGATCACTAATGTTCGCGGATAATATGGCCATATTAGCAGAATCAGAAAGGGACTTACAACACAACATTGATATTGTGGTAAATGAACTTGGAAAAATAAATATGAAAGTAAATATGGAGAAAACAAAATCAATGATAATATCCAGACAAAACAAAATGCACTTAATAAAAGTTGATGGAACACCGATTCAACAAATAGACAAATACAAATATCTTGGTACAACAATTAACAAAAACGGAACAATAGACGACGAAATAAACGACAAACTGGCAAAAGCAGGGAAACTTTTCAACATGACAAAAAATTCCTTCTTTGCAAATAAAGCAACCCCAAAGACAATAAAAATAGTAATATTGAAAAAAGTGATTAGACCAACTATAATGTATAGCAGTGAAACATGGACCATTACAAAGAAACAACAACGAAGAATAACTGCAATGGAAATTAGATTTCTTAGAAAGATCGAAAATAAGACAAAAAGAGACAGAATAAGAAATGAAACATACAGACAAATCGACGATATTAACGAAAAAATAATAGAGGGCCAGTTGAGATGGTTTGGTCATGTGTGCCGTATGAAAGACAGTAGAAAAACCAAAATAATATTCGAAACACGAGCTTCAGGGAAAAACTGCAGAGGAAAACCAAGAACAACGTGGATAGACGGAGTCAGAGAAGGAGCTGTAATAAAGGGCATAAAATAGAAAGGAATTTAAAACCTTACGCAAGACAGGACAAACTGGAGAAGTTTGTACTCTACTGGACAACAAATAATATAAATACAAAATGTGTTGTATATATGGGTGTATATTGTATATATATATATATATATATATATATATATATATATATATATATATATGTATATTTTGCCTTACACCACACAGTGGTAGAAAGGTCAATGATTAAAAAAATAGATCTTCTGTGACAGTTACGATAGTTTTGGAAAGTCTTTAACAATTATAATATCTCATATACTGCCAATAATGACTTTCTGTGACTATAATGGAGTATCATTTTTGGCATATTGATTGAAATTCTTGATAGTATTGGATATAATTATTCTATATTTCCATTATTGATATTAACTGAAATCTATGTTAATAATGAACTTCTCTGACTGAAATAGAATGTCATTTTCGACATATAAATTGGCATTATTTGACAGTATTGTATTAATTATGATTTGTTTCGGTTATTGTGATATTTTCTTTTGATGCGTTACGTTTTTCGGGATTAGGAATTATGATACATTCTCGACATTTTGCTGGTAGTTGGAAATTAAAATATAATAAAGTGTTGTAATAATAGGAAAAAAGTCTATGTTTGGCAAACGTGGCGAAAAGTTTGTAATTACGCCTGTGTAAGTTACGTTTCCTTATAATCTTAATAAATAAATGCCGCAAATAATTGGCATCATACTATTTAATGTAGGTTTCCACTCCCAGACTAAGTAAAATTTCAAGTTTAGAAAAGCCTGAAAATTTGGATTTGTTGGGGCACGCGAGCGAAGCAAGTCGCGCCCCGGCAAATCCAAATTTTCAGGCTTCTCTAAACTCGAAATGTTACTATATAATAGTATAAAACACCGATTTATGCCCGGTATTATAAACGATTAATAAATCAATAGATAACTATTTGTGGAGTTAATTTATTTACCTAATAAACTAATGGACAAATAAAATTGCGTATTATAAAGCAAACCTACCAAATAAATAGCAATTCTAGAAATAAATAATTTAATTAGTAGATTACAAACCGAAATTAAACATATTCATTTTGGCCATAGCTGGAGCCACAAATTTATTAAATTGAATTGTCAATATTTCAAATTAAATTGTCAATCAAATTGGAAATTTGAACAGAATTACACAGAACAAGAAAAAGAAAGCTTATTAGAAATTATAAAAGACTTAAACGAGTGTTTTCCACTCCCAGGCTAAGCATGAAGTAAAATTTGGAGTTTAGAAAAGCCTGAAAATTTGGTTTGGTCGCGTAGCGCGAAGCGCGGAGCGGCCAAACCAAATTTTCAGGCTTTTCTAAACTCCAAATTTTACTTCATGCGCCACGCGTACAAGACACTGATTTCAAGTGAAGTTCACCTGTTCACAATATTTCAGTGTTTTCAGTGTTTAATACGCGTGGCGCATGAAGTAAAATTTCGAGTTTAGAAAAGCCTGACAATTTGGTTTGGTCGCTCCGCGCTTCGCGCTTCGCGCTACGCGACCAAACCAAATTTTCAGGCTTCTCTAAACTCGAAATTTTACTTCATGCTTAGTCTGGGAGTGGAAAACACTCGTTTAATACTTTTAATGGAACTAATTTAAAAAAAGCGTATGCTAAAGTATAGAAATCCCTGGTTATGTCTAACTTGAAAAACTCTAAGTCTTCGACTCCTTAGAATATCTTGTCGTTCGAATTAATCACTGTCAGGGAAGATACTATGAGCGAACTTAAATCTGACATGGATGATATGGTAGACATGATAACCGTAATGAAATTAATAAATACAAGTAATAAATGTAAAGTAATTATAATATTACAATAGACTTTTGACTTTTAACTGTAAAATTATTAGATAATAAAATTTACTTGGTACAAAAACAAACAAATAATTTACTGAAGAGATTTATTAGCCAAATAAAGTTATTTTATGTTTATAATACCGAAATCTTTGGAATAAATTAATTTATTCCTAAAGTAAATTTTATTTGGGGGATAAAATGTTTTATAATATCGGGCATTAATGTGAAGTCTAAAATAGTTTTACATTTTTGATTTAAATTGCTTGATGCGATTTAAATCTGCTTGATGCGCCTGTGGCCTTCGCCCCCTTAGCCCCCTCCCTATTGTGGCAATGAATACAGATATTAAAAATGTTTAAAAAGTAGTCGAATTTTCGGTTATTCGATCGATGTGTTTAAGAAATTGTTTTATATTTATTTATTCAATGAATTCTAGAAGTCTTTAAACAGATCGTAACAATGAAAAACTATTTATTACTTACTTCAGTTTACTGTTACAAATAAAGTAAGGAATAAAAAGTTTTTAATTGTGATTAAATACTCCACATAACTCAATTATACAATAAGATACAAGAAACTCCATTTAAAAAGAGATTTGATTTGAAAGGAAAATCAATTAAACAATTTCTAGAAGAGATTTCTTTTGATCAGATAAATATTTAATGGTTTTAATAAGCCAAAACGCGTGCTAGAAAACTTATTAGCTAATTATGGATAATAATCATTTCAAACTCACCTACTAACATAAATACTTATTGATGTATGAAGGAGTAAACTTCAGAATATTAGAGTATATTATACAAATAAATAAATGTAATTACATAAATGTAATATCAAGTGTGAGTATCCTCATTATACAGGAAGTTTTTCTGTTAAGTATAAGTATTCCAAATTCAGCCTATTTTCTGTAAATCTTTAGATATTCCTTGTTTTCTTTTTAGTTTAATTTGAAGCTTTAAACGAGTGTTTTCCACTCCCAGACTAAGCATAAAGTAAAATTTCATATATGATCGCGTAGCGCGCAGAGCTTCGCTGTCAAACCAAATTTTCAGGCTTTTGTAAACTCGAAATTTTACTTCATGCGCCACGCGTGCAAAACACTGATTTATTGTAAAGTTCAAAATATACTGCTAAAGCAGTTGTGCTAAAGTACATTTTAAGTTTATTTAAAAATTATATCCTGTATCCGAAAACAAATAAATATATAAGATATAAGATAATGTCAAAATTGATGTCACTTCCGGTAACACCGAAAGTGCTATTAAAGTTATCTTATCACCGCTGAACTCTTATTTGTTTATTGTATAAATCATCACTGAATTCTAATTTGTTTTTAGTAGAAACCTACAAAATTTCAAACTTATATCTTAAATTACGAAAAAACTAATCCTGTTTTATATTACACCTAGTATATTTCCAAATCAGCATGATTAACTAGTATTATTTAAGCTTCAGATTACTTAAGTGTTTCATACGCGTGGCGCATGAAGTAAAATTTTGAGTTTAGAAAATCCTGAAAATTTGGTTTGGCCGCTCCGCGCTTCGCGCTACGCGACCAAACCAAATTTTCAGACTTTTGTAAACTCGAAATATTACATCATGCGCCACGCGTGCAAAACACTGATTTATTGTAAAGTTCAAAATATACTGCTAAAGCAGTTGTGATAAAGTACATTTTAAGTTTATTTAAAAATTATATCCTGTATCCGAAAACAAATAAACATATAAGATATAAGATAATGTCAAAATTGATGTCACTTCCGGTAACACCGAAAGTGCTATTAAAGTTACCTTATCACCGCTGAACTCTTATTTGTTTATAGTATATATCATCACTGAATTCTAATTTGTTTTTAGTATAAACCTACAAAATTTCAAACTTATATCTTAAATTACGAAAAATCTAATCCTGTTTTATATTACACCCGGTATATTTCCAAATCAGCATGATTAACTAGTATTATTTAAGCTTCAGATTACTTCAGTGTTTCATACGCGTGACGCATGAAGTAAAATTTCGAGTTTAGAAAAGCCTGAAAATTTGGTTTGGGCGCTCCGCGCTACGCGACCAAACCAAATTTTCAGGCTTTTCTAAACTCGAAATTTTACTTCATGCTTAGTCTGGGAGTGGAAACACTCGTTAAAAGTATAAAATTAAACACTTTTCCAAAAAGAATAAACATTTTGTATACTTAAAAAATAAATTAGCTGTATATCATTTCAATAAATAAACATCTCGTGATTAACCTAGATTCACTCTTTCAAGCATAATTTTTAAACCATTGAGATCCGAATTTAAATATATACAGTTGTTAAAAATGAAACTGAGGCTGTTCAAATTAGATAAAAAATTTGAAAGTTACTTAGAATCATGATACAAGAATGAATGAATAATAATAATAATAATTTAATCCTGTTTCTAATCAATCATTTTACACTACAAAGAAAATCATGCATTGCAGTAACATTCCCAGCCTTTGAATATCCGATAAAATCATTACATAACCAACATTTCAATGATTCAGAGTCAATGACTAAGAACCAAAGAGTTCAACCCAAATACCGGAACCAATCTGACGCATAAAATCTACATTTAAAATTCAAAAACTCAGACTCAGACAATGCTTTATGGGAACTTTGATATTCCGCTTCAGTTTCGAAATTGCCCTCGGTAAAATCCCAATTCAGTTCACTTTCGAAACAATTGCATAATGCCAATCATTAGTCTTAATGCCGGGTATCCCGCGTGTAACGGCAATTGGTTAATTTGTTTGGGTTATGAGGTGGTCGGGTCGATGTAATTTTTTAATTAAAATTCGAATCATGTGCTTTTACTTATTATTATTTTTGCTAGCTTATTGTGAGTTTCTTGATTTAGCATGGAGGAAATAGTTCGAGTTTAGGAAAGCCTAATAATTTCAGAAAATTGAGGGTTTACTAAATATTACTCCATGCACTAGGTTCAAATCCTGTCGTGGGCATTGTAATTTTCTTTTCATATACAGTGAATTTTTCTTTTAGGTAACCATAATTCACTGTATATCTTTCTTTTCTTTCTTTTAGGTAACCATATGCATAAGCTGTAAATTTTCCGACGTTCGTTGTTTTTTAAAAGAGTTCAATTTGAAATTTTAAACAAGTGTTTTCCACTCCCAGATTAAGCATGAAGTAAAATTTCGAGTTTAGAAAAGCCCCGTGAAAATTTGTCGAGGGTCGCGCAGCGACCCGAGACAAATTCTCTGGGCTTTTCTAAACTCGAAATTTTATTTCATGCGCCACGCGTATAAATCACAGATTTCAAGTAAAGTTCGAATATACATATATTTCACAATGTTTTAGTGTTTTATACGCACAGCGAATATCTACGCGACCAAACAAAATTTTCAGGCTTTTCTAAACTCGAAATTTTACATCATGCTTAATCTGGGAGTGAAAACACTCGTTGGAAATTTTAAATTGAACACTTAAAAAAACGATGATGCCTCAAATTTTCCAGGTGTGTCATCAGGATGTGTATACTTAAAAGAATAATTCCTTGTACCGGGTGTTTGATTAAGCGTGGCCATCGGCTGTATCTCAAAACCTATACATCATAGCATGTTACGGGAAAAAAATTCATTGTAAAAGTGGCCAAGAGAAAACGCTGGAAATTATATTTAAGTTTATTGCTTCGCTGCTAGAGGGCGCAATCTCCATAGTAAAAGATAAAAACAGTTTTAATCAAATACATGCTAAATGAAGCTATGTGGAAAATATGAAAATCTTAATCTACGCTAAATTTTACTTAATTTTAACTATATTATCGTTTCTTTGACTCTTACATAAGATGCAGCGGAGAATGAAAATGTCTAATCATTTAAACACCTGTAACTTCAATTAAGTTTCACTGAATTTAATAGACTTGAGCTCATTGGATAGATAATTAATTCCACTTTAAAACGTAATTTACTCTGATTTGTTTTAGTTTCGAAATAAAGCACCAGAGGGTGCGACGGAGACAATAAAAATATTTTCTCTTTTTTCTTGAAATTTTCAAATTAGAAGGTACCCATTAGATACGATAGTTAATTAAAATGAGAAATATTGTGAAAACTACCGAAAGCCGTATTCCGATATCTATATCCTAGCCGGAGATATGTTGAAAATTTGGCAGAAGGGGGTATTTTTTACAAATAGCGCCCTCTGATGCTTAACCCATTAACGGCCGAGCAATTATAGTTAACTCTGAAAGTTGATTTTAAGTAAAATTCTACACTTCTTTTGATAATTTCTACGAATGACATATTGTATTACATACTGTAATTTTTTTTTTAAATATACATAATGTATACGCTGTAAGTGTAAGGCATTCGTCGATTTTGTATAAAAAATGTGCAATATGAAGTTTAGAATGAGTGTTTCCACTCCCAGACTAAGCATGAAGTAAAATTTCGAGTTTAGAAAAGCCCCGCGTAGAAAATTTGTCGAGGGTCGCGCAGCGACCCGAGACAAATTTTCACGGGGCTTTTCTAAACTCGAAATTTTACTTCATGCGCCACGCGTATAATACACTGATTTAAAGTGAAGGTAGAAATACACTGAAAACATTATTTTAAATGAGTAATAATTAATATGTATATGTATTAATCTATTGTAAACTGGAGATTCCGTAAATAAATAAATTAAAAATTAAAAAAATTAAAATAATCGAGATATTTAAATAACAAAATATTTACGTTTTTCTTCATACATTTTCAAGTCAAGTCAAATAATATGATATATCAAATTTAACTAACATAAAATTAATTATGTTGCGTATATGCATCAATGGCGCCTAATGGGTTAATATAGGCACTAAAATATATTAGAGTACATAATGTTTAGAAGTACATTTAATTGTTTATCTAATTAGTCAAAGTTTATTAAATTCGGTTAAACCCAACTAAAGTTACAACCTTTTTAATGATTACACTTTACCATTCTCCTCTGCATCCTATGTGAACGCAAAAGAAACCAAAAGGTAATTGAAATCAAGAAAAATTTAGAGTAGATTAAGATTTACATATTTTTATATGGGATAACATCTTTTTTTTATCCTTTGCGATAGAAACTGCGCCATCTACCCGCTAAGCTAGATTTAACTATTGTATCCGTTTTCTTTAAATATGTTTTGTTTTATTATTGTTCCAATAAAGTTTTGTAATAAGTGTTTTTAATTGTAGTAAATATACGCTGTATGAAACATTCTACTAAACTTAAACATTCCCCTAGAGTACTATATTTTGAGATTTCAAAAATTCATGGATTTACATCGCTTTAAAAAAAAACGCGCGTAAAGTGATCTTCGTTATTCTTACAATTCTTGTTTTTGTCCTATTAAAAATAAAACAAATGAGCCTAAAGGCCTACTAGATTTTAAAATATATTTTTATATGGTGCGCGGTTGAAAAAGGGTAAACCTACTAAACTTTTTACTCTATCTTAGGTTAGGACAAAGATATCAGAATAAGATTTTCAATATATTTCACAGTGTTTCTTTCTGCAGTAAACTAGCATAGAAGAACTGTAGCATACTATTTTAAATTTTTAAGAAAATCTCGAAAATATGGCGGTTGTTCTAAAAACGCCCTCTGGCGCTTACTATAAGAACTAAAGTAATCGAGAGTAAAATGTCATTTAAAGTGCAATTAATTATCTATCAAATGAGTATAATTTGAATAATTTCGGTTAATCCTAACCAAAGTTACATGCGGATTAATGATCATACATTTCTGCTTTCCCCTACTTCATAGGTGTGAGATAAAGAAACAACCGAGTAGCTAAAATTGAGTGAAATTTAGCGTACATTATAATTTGCATATTTTCAACTTAGCTCAATTCAGCAGTTTTTTTTTTTTTTATTAAAATCTGTTTTTGTATTTGGCGATAGATGTTAGCCCTCTAGGGGGCAGTTAAGAACTTAACAATAATTTCCAGTCTTTTATTTTTGCCACTTTTACTCTGCAATTTTTTACCCCAACACTCTGTATAGTTTCTTAAATACAGTCGGTGGCCACGCTTAACCCATTAACGGTCGAGCAATTATAGAGTTGACTCTAAAAGTTGATTTTTGGTAAAATTCGGCAGTTCTCGTTATGATTTCTATGAATAACATATTATTAATTTTTTCGATTATTACTCATTAAAAAAAATATATCAGTGTGTTTTTAACTTCACAATATGTCAGTGTTTTATACGCGTGGCGCATGAAGTAAAATTTCGAGTTTAGAAAAGCCCCGTGAAAATTTGTCTCGGGTCGCTTCGCGACCCGAGACAAATTTTCTACGCGGGGCTTTTCTAAACTCGAAATTTTACTTCATGCTTAGTCTGGGAGTGGAAACACTCATTTTAAACTTCATATTGTCTGTTTTTATAAAAAATCGATTAATGACTGAAAATTTATAGTGAATACATTTTGCATGTTTAAAAGAAAAATGTACAGTATGTAGAATTTTTCTTTTAAATATGCAAAATGTATACACTGTAAATGTTCAGGCATTTATCGATTTTTTTATAAAAACGTGCGATATAAAGTTTAGAACGAGTGTTTCCACTCCCAGACTAAGCATGAAGTAAAATTTCGAGTTTAGAAAAGCCCCGCGTAGATAATTTGTCGAGGGTCGCGCAGCAAATGTATACACTGTAAATGTTCAAGCAAGAAGAAATTTGTCTCGGGTCGCGCAGCGACCCGAGACAAATTTTCACGGGGCTTTTCTAAACTCGAAATTTTACTTCATGCGCCACGCATATAAAACACTGAAATATTGTGAAGTTAGAAATACACTGATGTATTTTTTTTAATGAGTAATAATCGAAAAAATTAAATAACAAAATATTCACATTTCTCTTCATACGTTTTCAAGTCAGGTCAAATAATATAAGTTACAAAATTAACTCATTTAGTAATTTGGTTAACAAAAAATGTATAATGTTGCGTGTATGCACCAATGGCGCTTAATGGGTTAATCAAACACCCGGTATATTAAACCAAAAAAATCTTGAATAAGTTTCTCATATTAAAATCAAGTAAATTCTTTATTTTCAGTGACTAAAACAATACAGTAGTCTAGTAATAGTCAAAAAGATGTAAGTAAATTAAAATTAGTAAATAGGTTAATCACTTGATAAAAAAAACACCCATTTTAAAATGTAAACAGAAAAAATTATTTACCTGGAAATTAAATAATCTGCCGGATCTCTGATTAAGTTTATGTAGGTCGGCGACTGCTTATCGAATCTCGAAAAATTCACGAAGTGCACGTCTCTGTCCAAAGATAATGGGACTGCTTCGGTTTTTATCACATCGTAAGCTTCATCTACTAAACTTTCCTGTGAATAACGAAAATAAATTGTAAAATCGACAATTTTAAAATTAATTTCATATGAATCTAACTAATTTATAAAGTACTTTAAATTGAATGTTTCAGTTGTGCTCCCAGTTATCAAGTATTGGCTAAAATATTTACAAAATATAAAAACGAATTATAATTAATATCGGCTTTCTGCACAAATTTAGTCTTATTGAGACAAGTCTCCAAATATTCATTGAAATTCATTTGGAGACTTGTCTCAATGAGACTGAATTTTTGCAGAAATTCGACATTAGTTTTATTTCGTTTTTATATTTTGAAAATATTCTGCAAACTATTGACAAACTCAATATTTCTTTATGGTAAATTTTTCTTATGTTAAAATATTTGTGGTTTAAGTTAAAGACTCAAATTATTACATGAACTAATAGTTGTATATTATTTTTGATATATCCCACTGAATACAACGTTTAATGTTGTTACAATGTTGATATAACGTTATTTGTTTGTTTTTTGCTCAGTGGGATCAGATGTTCAATTAAAAACCCGATCGAGTTGACTGTGAAGTTTTCAAAACATTGTGAAGTAGGTCGTACTTTAATTTGTTAGTCGCTATTGTCAATGTTAATCTAACCCAGTGTTATAAAAGTATTTTATTTTATTTAGTATTTCAGTGTGCACTCATACGAAAGAAATTAAGCAGGTTAGTCAGCCTGTACAACAATTATAAAAACGAGGCAAGCTAATGAGCTACTGATTAACATAATCTGACATTATGTCAGGTATGACAAAACGTAAATTAAGCTGCGACTTCACTTTTTCGTTCCATTTCCTTCTATCAAAAAAGCAAGGCCTTCTTGATCGGGTTTTCAAATGAACACCTGATATAAATTACATTGCATTTTACAATCAACTAAAACTCTTGTTTTGGGTAAAATGTTCGAAAATGGGATAATTTCACTGGATGTTTGGTGCAAAACGATGATATACAATTGGCAGACCTGCTGATAAGGGCTAGGAATAAAAATATTGTAATAATAAACAAAATTACAGCATTCCATTCAATGCGAACATACTCACAATATTTTATTAATTGTAAGATCCCCATCTATATAATTTTCTCTATAAAAATAACTATAAAGAAAGAAACAAAAAATACAAATCATATAAATAATAAAGATATTCAATCCTGTAAAATTGTTATAACAATTTCACATAAATTAATTGATAATATGTATATTTCTAGAATTACTCTATAATCTTAAATCATAAATAAAAGCCTTGTAAAAAATCTTTAAATTCTAAATATTAAGAAAATCCCAGAGTAGACAAAACAAATTGACAGGATTATCTAAAATCTATTTGCATATCATTGAATCCACAAATCACTGTTTTTTCTAAGCCATTTAAATTAAATTCATAATGTAAATAAATCACCCTTTTTAATTAATGAATTTGAAGGTAATCAAAATAACAATAATAATAAATACTCTCGAGTAAATCCTATAGAAAATGAATATAAATCAGAGTGTAATTTACCATGTTGACTATATAAGTATAAATATAAAGAATAAACAGCTCTAAAATAAGAAAGAAGTGATAAAGGCAATATAATACTGAAAACAAATCTATATTATATATAAATTTACCTGTTCGAGATTAGTTAAATGATTTTTAATCCCCTTGAGCCTCACGTGCTTAAAAGTATTCCACCCCTGGAGCCACTTGAGAAGCACGACCAAGATCTCCGAGCCGGATTTCGGGACCCTGTTCAAAAAGAGCACGTGTCCACTCAACTCGTCCATCTTCCCCAACTCGGACAAACTTTTTGTAACATGCCTATAAGGCGCTAGTGAATAAACCTCAGCAGCAGTACTGGGCGTCGTCTTCACCTCAACCCTCACGACCCCACGCACCACCAAATACTTGCAACAAAACACGAAAGCCACTAAGCAGCACACCAACTTCATCCGATTACGCACCATCACTTGTTTTTTTTTAATTCGTTTGTTTTGTTTTGTTTGATTTCGTTTGTTTTGTTTTGTTTGATTTCGTTTGTTTTGTTTTGTTTGATTTCGTTTGTTTTTGTTTTGTTTGGTTTTGTTTGCTTTTCAAACTTTAAAGTTGTTATCAAAATGACGCACGGATCGGAAATGTTTTTGTCTGTTTGTGAGCACGGGCTCGATGCAAAAGGTGAAAGGTAAATTGTGAAGTAGTCGGAGTAGAAGTGGAGGAAGCCCGCCCCATCGCTTTTCTTCTTCACAACACTGCCGAAGTGTTTTTTTTTTTTTAAGGATTATACAATATTGGATTGAAGAAAGTGTAATTGCACGAGTTGGTAAACTGGTGCTGTTTAAAAGAAGTCGCTCTCACCTTCCAGTTGATGGAATCTCGCGTGTTGAACGTGCGATTTTTATTAATTGATTCGTTTATTTCTGATTTCTATTGAGGTTGTTTAAATTCCGCGTGTCTTGTATTTTTCGCATGAGTAGAATGTATGGTGTAAAATTGATTTTTTTTCACTAGCTCTAACAATTGCTCTACCTTCATACAATGTATCTACAATTTGGTAGAAATGTATTTGATACAAAAAAGGCCTTCAGTTTGCTTTAAAGATTTTGAAAATATAAAAAAATCCCGAATACATTTATAAAAGTAAATCATAAATTTAGTTTTCTACCATACAGACAAAAAACTAAGTTCATAATTTACTTTTATAAATGTAGCAATTATTTATAGATAGATATTAAAGATACTATCGACGAAAATTATTAATAAGTATACAGAGAGTTTTATGTAACACCGAACATTTACATAACGAGAATTTGTCTTTTAAGCATACATAAGCATACGTTGTACATTTGCCGACGCTCGGTTTGTTAAAAGTATTTAATTTGAAGCTTTAAACGAATGTTTTTCACTCCCAGGCTAAGCATGCAGTAAAATTTCGAGTTTAGAAAAGCCTGAAAATTTGGTGTGGTCGCGTAGCGCGAAGCGCGGAGCGGCCAAACCAAATTTTCAGGCTTTTTTAAACTCGAAATTTTACTTCATGCGCCACCGGTAAGAAACACTGATGCAATGTAAAGTTTAGAGGTGTGTTTTAAACTTCGTAATATGTCAGTGTTTTGTATCGGTGGCGCATGAAGTAAAATTTCGAGTTTAGAAAAGCCTGAAAATTTGGTTTGGCCGCTCCGCGCTTCGCGCTACGCGACCAAACCAAATTTTCAGGCTTCTCTAAACTCGAAATTTTACTTCATGCTTAGTCTGGGAGTGGAACACACTCATTTCAAGTTTCAAATTGATTTTTTTTAACAACGAGTATATAAACATTTACGACCTATACGGTATAATTGAGACATGTATACTTGAAAGAAAATCTCACTGTGTGTACAAGTTGAGGCATTAATTGCGATTGATTGGCTACAATTTTTAATGGTCATATAGGCAACCCAATTTACACATAACTTAAAAAATAAAGGTGTCAAATTGTATTGAATGAACATGTTCGGTGTTACATAAAACTCTTTGTATATGAATGACATTGCCAATACTTGGTTGTAGAATACTTCAAAACATTAGGGCCCATTTGCACCCCGACTGATTAACTTTAATCATCCACTAATTAATGATTAAACCTCTGGTAAAGTCAAAATTCTACAATTTAAGAATGGTAATAATTTGTAAGATATCCCTAACATGACTCTTCTATCAGTATGCGATAGTGTAAACAATTTGTACAGAAAATTGTTGTGTTTTTAATCACTGATTAAGTTAATTGACTTGGGTACAAACGGGCATAAAAGTGCGATTTGTTGTAGACTGCGACAAGAATCGCACTTTTAATGTTTTAAACCTTTCGGCCCTGATCTAACCCTGCCACCACTTAAATTTGGTAAACACACTGGGAATTTTTCTTTTAAGTATACATACGTGTATGCATGAGCTGTAACTTTTTCGATAATCGTTTGTTTTTTTAAATTTAATTAAGTCTTAAACGAGTGTTTTCCACTCCCAGATTAAGCATGAAGTAAAATTTCGAGTTTAGAAAAGCCTGAAAATTTAGTTTGGTCACGTAGCGCGAAGCGCGGAGCGACCCAACCAAATTTTCAGGCTTTTCTAAACTCGAAATTTTACTTCATGCGCCACGCGTATAAAACACTGATTTTAGGTGAAGTTCAAAATAATCTACTAAAGCAGTATGCTAAAAACGTGTATCCTGAACATCACATCACATCAGTGTTAATACGCGTGGCACATGAAGTAAAATTTCGAGTTTAGAAAAGCGTGAACATTTCAGGCTTTTCTAAACTAGAAATTTTAGTTCATGCTTAATCTGGGAGTGGAAAACACTCATTTGAAAGTTCAATTTGAAATATTTGTAAAAACAACGAACATCTGAAGATTTACAGCGTATACACTATATTGAGATATGTATACTTGAAATAAAAACTCTCTGTATATCTGAGATAGTAATAAATAATATGCAGTGAGCAAATTCCAGAGCTGAATAGGTTAAAAAGTGTATGTTTTATAATAACAGTAAATATAATACAACGCTGATTTTTCTGTAGTGTTTTCCTGGATTCCTAATACCTAACTCTAAATGATTATTATTTATAATTCTATAAAGATAAAAACAGCGCTTTCTTTCACTACACTTTATTATTCTTTCACTACACATTATTATTAGGTAGCTACATATTAAAAAAACATAAAACTGTCGGTGTAATAGTAAAAGATATTATATGATATCAGTGCACTTTATGACTTTTCTGCTTAAACTACTTATATGTTAAATACGTTCTGTCTAATTGTCATATTTTCCCCGGCGCATCCACTATTTTTATACGGTGGGATATTCTTTTTAATAATAATAATCCATTTATCTCATTTGATTGATTCATTTTTTCTACATGAGAATATTAAATCGGGAATTAAATCTGATATTCACAACTACCGCCCAATAGCTATTCAATCATGCATCCCAAAACTGTTTAATAACACAAGTCATATATATGTAATTTTAGCAAAAGCATTGCAATTAATTGGCTTTATAAAACGACTGTCAATACACTTCACATCCATCAGAACATTTATAACATTATACAAATCATTCGTTAGACCTATCCTTGACTTTTGCTCCATGGTATGGTCCCCTAATTACAAGTCTCATATCAATAGCATTGAGCACGTCCAAAAGAAAATGGTTAATCTTATTTGTTCTCGGTGTCATTTATATTATGACAATTTTGATATGATGCTCAAATATCTTGACATCCGTCCACTATATAAACGAAGAATTTATTCTTCCCTTTGCTTTGCCTATCGCTTTTGGTTCTGGTGCAAAGTGTGCAGTCCTGCACTGCACTTAGGCCTCATTAGGCCCATTGTGCCACCTCCCGTAGATCACCCATCCTCAGTTTAGCCAGCCCACCTTGTTTAGGTATTCTAGCATAGCTGAGAATGTAGGCCATTTATCACCCGATATGGACTCCCTGATTGACGATAGTGCCGGGCATTCACAAAGAAAATGCCATGCAGTCTCGTCTTCCATGCTGCAACCTCTACAAGATGGGGAGTCAACTATCCCCATCCTATAGAGGTGCCCGTTTAGTCCACAGTGACCAGTAAGGATGGCAGTAAAGCGCCTGAGATTCCCTCTAGCCAGCTGCAGGTACCGTTTCGCTGATCTCTCATTGGGATACACAAGTGTTTCCTTAGAGAGCTTGCAGCCCTATATATATAATATATATATAATCCCAACGCATCCTGAATTTCTCCAGGGCATTGGTGTGTAACATGTTACACAGGGAGAGAGGAGCTAACCGCACTAGCGGCTCCGGTGAGAGTAGATTCATCCCAGCCGCAGCTCTTGCCAGCGCGTCAGCTCTCCCGTTACCTGTGTCTGTATCATGCCCTGTCACCCAGCAGACTTCAATGTTGTTGTGCATTGCTGCCTGTCTGAGTTTCCCGTGGCACTCTATTTCGGTCTCTGACGAAGCATAGGCTTTCTGCAGAGACAGAATCGCTTGCCTGCTATCCGTTAAGATTAGTATGGCTACATTTGTCACCTTGCGGTTTATGATGTACTCAGCCGCAAGTATAATTCCCATCAGCTCCAGTTGCGTGATGGTTCCATGAATTCCCATCGGAACCTTTGCTTGGATTTTTAGGGTTTTACATAAAACTCCAAGGCCCGATCCTTCTCTCCTTTTAGATCCATCTGTGTAGATCCTTATAGCAGACTCTCTCATCCGCTTAGTGGGTTGAATAGTAACTTTGTAGGGTGTGTTCCGTATTAGTGTTGGTACACAGCAGTCATTAACAGCCTCTAAAAGAGGTATATCTCTACAGACATTCCTCCAGAGGTGTCCTCTAACTTCCCCACAGCTGTTACTGTTCTAAATCTCACTGCACTGAAGGCGAAGTATAGTCGCCATGGCCTCCTTCTCCAGGTGGATATCAAGTGGTGGAAGGCATAGCATGACTTCCATCGCCATCGTCGGAGTAGTGTGCATGGCGCCTGTTACACTAAGACAGACTGTCCGCTGCACTTGCGAGATTTGCTTCCTCGTGGTCTTCTGTTTGGTTCTGAGCCACCAAACTGAAGCTCCGTAAGTCAGCATGGGCCTTATGACAACTGTGTACAACCACATGCGTGGTTTCAAACCCCAGGTTTTCCCCACTGCCCAACGACATTGCCAGAAGGCCTTTATAGCTTTGTCTGTTTTGATGTCGATGTGCGCTTTCCAGCTCAGTTTCCTGTCGAGAGTGATGCCCAGGTATTTCACCTCGTCGCTGTACTGCAACATCGTATTCAATGATTTTGGTGCTTTTTTCGACACCTTCCTTTTCTTGGTGAACAGGACCATCTCCGTTTTGGCAGGGTTTACCGATAGGGAGTGATCATTGCACCACCTAGAAACTATGTTTAGAGCTCCTTGTATCTGGTCGTCTTCAAACTTACCACATACTAATATGGCCAGATCATTAGCATAGGCTGTCACAAACAAGCCTAGTTGCTGAAATTCGTCTAGTAGGCTGTCCAGAGCCATGTTCCATAATAGTGTTGATAAAACACCTCCCTGAGGACAGCCTCTGTCAATTTTACAGGTTATACGTTCCCTTCCCTGTTCCACTGTGACTATACGATTGGCCAGTGCATTGCCAATCCATTCACACATTTTAGATGGTACTCCGCGCTTGCTTAGCGCGTTTCCTATCTTCGGTATGGTCGTTTTATCAAACGCACCTTCTATGTCAACAAAAACACCTAGGGTGGATTCTTTAACATCCAATGTTCTCTCGATTCTGCTCACTACACTATGCAGGGCTGAATCAGTGGACCCCCGTGTGTATGCATGTTGTGTCGCCATCAGCGGCTGTCTGACTAGAGCTGATGTTCTTATGTGCCATTCACAAATCCTTTCCTGTGTTTTAAGGAGAAACGAGGAAAGTGTAATTGGGCTGTATGCCTTCGGAGCAGTATAGTCTGCTCTATCGGGCTTCGATATGAAAACAACCCTGGCTCGTTTCCAGACCTTGGGGACATATCCCAGCGCCAAACTGGACCGAAACAGCATCACTACAAACTCAGCTAGTTCATCCCGTCCCCACTGTAGCAGGGCGGGAAAGATGCCGTCGGGTCCGGGTGCTTTAAAGGCGGAAAAGCTTGCAATTGCTCTAAGGGTGTTTTCTTCATTTATCACTTCATGAGCCAGTTCCCAGTCGTCTGGTATTGCCGAAGTGATTTCAACCACACCCCTAGATTGCGTAGATAGTAAAGTGCATCCAGGGAAGTGAGTCTTAAGCAATAGTTGCAGACTTTCATGGAGGTCGTCAGTCATGGTGCCGTCCTCCTTCTTCAGGACTCCCACAGATCGATGGTGGTCCTGTGATAGAGTCTTCTTAAGTCTGCTAACTTCTTGAGTGCATTCAATTCCTTCGCAGAAGGCACGCCATGACGCTCTTTGACATTGCCTTATGAGCTTTTTGTACTCTCTAAGGCGGACCTTGTAAATGGTCCAGTCGGAGGCCTATTTGGAGCGTTGTGCTCTATTGAATGCTTTCCTGGCCTCATCTTTTAAGGAGTCGAGATCTGGGCACCACCATGGGGTGGCCGTCCCTGTCTCAGGCCTCCTCTTAAGTGGGCAGGACAGTTTATATGCCCTAAGAATCTTTGCCTGCACTTCCTCCGCTAGGAGGTCTAGGCTGGCACAGTCCTTAGGGCATTGCTTCTTTATATCCTGCAATCCCTCACCAAGGTGCATACGGTATGCATCCTTATCCGTAAGTCTCGGATCCCGGTAAGGTTTGCTCGGACTCAATTTTAGGCCCAGTTGAAAAGTGATCCATCTGTGATCAGACATGGACGCTTCCCGACTGACCTCCCATTTATCTATAATGTTAGAGATACCAATGGTAGCCAGTGTGATATTAATCACTGTCTGGCCACGCGTATTCACGAAAGTGGGTTCCGTCCCACGATTGAGTATTTCTAAATTATTACTAACTAAAGAGTCATGTAAAGACTTACCTCTTCTGTCAGAAGCTCTGCTCCCCCATGAGATATGGTGTGCATTTCAGTCGCAGCCCATGATCAGTGGTAGTCTCTCCTTCCTGCAATACTCAACAAGCCCTTCCATTCCCTTGTAGGGGGCGGAAGGGTGGAGTCTCCAGGTAGGTAGACCGCCGCCAGAACTGCGTCTTTCCCTTTGCCCATCGCTCCACAAATTCTCACCACAGTAGTATCACCATCGGAAAGTTGTGGCAGCAGGTGGGCTTCTATTTGCCTAGGTGCGTAGATGGCAGTCCTAGGTTTCGTGCTCGGTCTGTGAAATAAATGACCGGTTAATCTCCCCATGCCACATATCCTGGATTTTACTATCCAGGGTTCCTGCATTAGGGCTACAGTATCCGTAGTTAAATCGAGGCGGCGGCATAATGTTGCCGTGGCCGCTCTCGAATGACTCAGATTACCTTGGATAAATCCAATTACCTTGATAGCCATTACCCCAGTGATGTGCGGCCGGTCCCGTTCCACCAATCTCCCTCCGACCCAACGAGCGTGAACTCGAGCGACTCAGGAGGTGTGGCGTCGGACCTTTCTTCGGCCAGTGGTGATTCCATAAGGACATCCTCTGGGACAGGCCCTTCCCTTGCTGGCGAGCCTGGTGTCTGCTCCGAATTAGTCGTAGCAACCACCTGCTCAGCCTGCTGAGGGATGCGATTTTTAAGAAGAGGCGAGTTAGATTCCTCAGGTGTGATCTCAGTCACTTCCTGACTTACCCTACCCTTTTCCTCTTCTTCCTTCTTGGTAGACTTTACCTTCAGATACAAGGAGGTAAACCTATAACTGCGGCGGTTTCCCCTTGTACATAGAATCTTCCGATCCTCATCGCCGACTCCGAGAACGAGCAGCTGCCCGGGTGGGTCTGCAGACTCAGCCCGGTGAAGGATCGGCCATTCACTTACCTTCAGTTCTGGGTTCTGTCTCGCCAGTCGTCTTACGATGACTTCCTCCCCTTCAGGGGTCTCGAAATCCTCCCTCAGAACCTAGAGGGTGGATCTTTCGATCTTGGGGAGGCGGTCTTCAGTAAGCGCGAAGAGCCTTGCTTCAGGCCATGGTTTGATCATCGCCACTATCCTCACAAGCCAATTCACAGTGTCCTGGTCCTCGCAGTGAATTTTTACAAACTCGCCTGCGTAAGACCAAGCCCTGAACCTCGGCGGAGTATTTGTGGCGATTTGTGGACCCAGCACCACCGAGTCAAGCTCTCTGAAGAGGGCCTGCCTTATCAAGGTGGCCCTCTCCGGCGAAAGCCTGCCAAAGGGATTGGATCTATCTGTGATCACCAGTCTAAGGTGACTCTCCGCTGCCTCTTTGTAGGATAAGCGAGGTGGACTCCTTCCTTGCTCCGCTGTTGCCCCCACCCGTTGGCCTTGATGGCGTTTCGGGGTTGGCTCAGAGGAGGTGGTGGAGAGCTGCCTCTTGTCACCCTTACCTTTAGCTTTAGTTGCAGTCGCAACTGGCTGCTTCGATGGGTTTGTTTTGATCCGGGCCGGTCGACTTGGTCCGGGTTCAATCTTTTGGGTTTTTTTTCCTTTCTTTTGAGGCGAGCCAGAGGCGGCTACCTTAGTCGTAATGACTGGGTTCGCACGAGCCTCTTCTTCCCTCTTCTTCTTCCTCCGTTTGGCCTCAGCCCCACATATTCAGCCTCTTTTCCTCCTGTACACCCGGGTGAAACCTGCCAGGTCATCCTGTGGTGGTCCTAGGGGACCAGCCGCAGGTTGACCACTTGCAGGAGCACCTGAGGACCCACCCACCTGTGGGAGCGGCGTGCCCGAGGGCCCTGTCACTCCTCTAGTGGGGGTGCTTTGTGCCAGAGCTGGCATCATTTGTGGCGTACCAGAAGGCTCGTCCACTTCGCTTGGTTTAAATGGCTTCTCCATACAGTGACCATTTTGTTTCATCTTTCCGGTTCCCACCCACCACGGAGTCCACAAGGGGAATGTCAACTTGAGATCCAGGATTGCCGGTCCGATATAGTCCCTAGGAAGCGGTCTGCAGCATGAGAGGGATCCCCACCACAGAACTTCGGCTACCACACCAAAGCCCATAGTACGGTTCTCTTTGCGCCTACCACAGCCCAGGGTCTACCCTGTCGGCCCTCTGACGGGACAACGCAGCCGATTGATTGAAGTTGGGTAACTCCAACCGCCCGTCTAGACGAAATCCAGGCCAAAGTGGTGTATCGAATCCACGCCCCCGTAGGTGACGTTTCCTCTCAACCACCAGGATTCCTTCATCCGTCGACACGGGTCGCCACGCACGGCACACACACGTGGGGTAGGTATTAGACTCGCCTCCAGGAACAGCGATAAGGTACTCTGCTCCTGGAGGCGAGGAGCCCCCTCAACACGTCAAGGCCCCAACCATATTCGAGGGGGTTGGTTATCGCTTATTTAACAATCTAATCGATTGCTCAGATGTATTGTCATCTATATCATTTTTTATCCCCAGACATGCAACGCGGCATCAGCAACTTCTTGCTTGCGAATTCCACAAGTCTGTATTTGGTTTTAAAAGCCCTCGTAATTGCTTAATATATAATGTTAATAATTATTATAATTTAATTGATATGGTCAGAGTTAGTCTAAAGTATTTTAAGCGAACGTGTGGGGTAATTTTAGATTGTAACTCATAAGTAACGTTATTGTATTGTTGTATTATTGTTTATTGTATTTTTTTATTATATATGTTACTTTTTTATCTAATTGGCCATTCGTATTAATAAATAAATAAATAAATAAATAAGCACTTGCAAAAAAAAAAGTTTATAAAAATACACGTTGTGCCAACATGCGTAAAAAATAAAAACTAATCAGCAATTAAAATGTGTTCTACCTTATAATATATAAAATTACGAAAATGTTTTTCGTGAAAATGCAAACAATGCCTTAATTAATAAGACAACCGTGCAAATACACCTCCGGATATTGAATTATACAATGAAATATTTAAAATCTTTTTAAATATTTCATTGTATAAATCAATATCCGGAGGTGTATTTGCACGGGAAGTAGTTGTTTCAATGGATATTTATTGTCTTAAGTTGTCTTATTAATTAAGACATTGTTTGCATTTTCACGAATAGTTTTTTCGTAATTTTATATATTATGTTTAAAGTGTGCAAACTATAAGAAGCGTAAGCTTATTTTCTCGAATTCAAATAGTTTTGAATTTGAATTACTCTTGTGTTCTACCTTTGCTAAAGAAAATATTGATATGTCTATCATAGTGCTTCCCCCATGTTAGATACTTGAAATCAATAGCTTTTACCTACCTTAACAAATGTTTCTTATTCCTGTTAAACTTTGTTCGTATGCCCCTCCCCCTGGAATTCTGATTTCTCAATTGTTTATTACAGTACACTGAAAATCGACCAAATATATTTATTTTTGATATGATTTGTAAATGTACATACGTAATCAATGTATTTTGAGCTTTAGAATAAATTAGTGTTTTATACGCGTGGCGCATGAAGCAAAATTTCGAGTTTTAAAAAGCCTGAACATTTGGTTGGAAATTTTTAGGTTTTTCTAAACTCAAAATTATACTTCATGCTTAATCTGGGAGTGAAAAACACTCGTTTTAAGCTTCAAATTGCAAGCTTTTAAAATTCACGAATGCTTAAAAATGTACATATTTCTATATATCTTGAAAACAAATATTAGGTATTCCTTTGTAATAATCTAATTTTCTGAAACTGATATTAGGTTTTATATTATGAAGATCTTAATCAGTTTACATTAAATTTATCAATTTCACCGAATTTTCAATTTTAATGACGACATAAGTGTTTTGAATCTTGTCGTTTCTGTAAATTATACTTCTGTTAAATTTGTATTTAAAGTTAGGTTGGGATGGGTCACAGTTGGGTTGGGATGAGTTAGAGTTGGATTGGGATGGGTTAGAGTTGGGTTGCGATGGGTTAAAGTTGGGTTGGGATGGGTTAGAGTTGGGTTAGAATGGGTTAGAGTTAATTTGACGAATAAAGCACTAATAACCTTTCTTCACACTTTTATTTGATTTACCAAATGTACATTTCAGACACAAAGTGACCATTATCAATGGATTAACACTAAATACAAAACAGACATTAAACTATATATAGACAGAAAGATTATAATTCAAAAGCGGTGGGAGTGCAAAAAGGGAAAAAACTTTAATTAAGAGGTGAGCCGAAGGAATGAGGGTGGAGGTACAACCAGGTAAAGTGGATTAGGGGAAAAACACAGATTAAGGTGGTGCAATTAAATTTAACAATGTATTGTGAAGTGGACTTAAATCAAAATTCAATAATTTATTTTCATGTTTTTTCATTTCAATGGCTTTTAACATGTTTAATCGATAATTTGATGATTTTTTTAATAATTTTATGTTCGTTTTTGTGATTTTGTGGCCGGTTTCTAGTAAGTGGTTAGCCACAACAGATTTTTCGTAATTCAGATATTTGGCGTGTGCTAAGTGTTTTTTGAATCTGGTATTTAGATTACTCTGTGTTTAACCAATATAAACTTTATCACAATTACAACAATCGATTGAATAAATGACAGATTGGTCTAGTTCATCTGGTTTGTTGAATGTGTTCCCTAAAAGTTGCTGTAGTTTAGAATTAACATAAAACGCGGGGGTTAGGTTGAATTTTTTGTATAATTTGTTGAAGTGGTTTTCTGAATTGAGGGAATAAATTAATCGAATGAATTTTGTATCTGTGTTGGGGTTAATCGGTGAAAGAGAGGTGGTATTATGAATTTTAATTTTGAATTTATGCATATTAATTAATTTGTGAATGGTCTGGGGGTTATATTTGAGATTTATCGCGATACTATGGATGATGTTGAATTCCTTTTCCCTATTTTTTATGGATAATGGTATGCTGAGGGCTCTGTGGATGAGGTAATTAAATGATGCTAGTTTATATTTCATTGGGGCATAGGAATCGGCATGGAGGTAATTAAAGGTATGTGTAGGTTTTCTAAATATTTGGAAATCTAATTTGTTATTATTTCTAGTAATGAGAAGATCTAAAAATGGTAAGGATTAATTCTGTTCTATTTCATGTGTAAACTTAATGCTAGTGTGGAAATTATTGAATTATTATAGAGTTAGGTTGCGATGGGTTGAAGTTGGGCTGCGATGGGTTTGAGTTGGGTTGGGTGGGTTAAAGTTGGGTTAGGATTTGTTAGAGTTGGGTTGCGGTGGGTTAAAGTTGGGTTGGGATGAGTTAGAGTTGGGTTGGGGTGTGTTAAGATTCGGTTAGAGTTAGGTAAGGTTGGTTTGGGATGCGTAAGAATTTGGGTTAGAGTTGGGTTGGCATGAGTTAAAGTTGAGTTGGGATGAGTTAGAGTTTTGGTTGTTAAATAAATTTCTTTGAAATTTGCGAATCCAAAAATTTACGAAATTCTTGAAAATTCATGAATACCGGCATTTTTTTTAAATTATCGACAATGTAGGAAATACATGAAAGGCGTCAAACTTTTTAAAAACTTTACGTTAGTAAGGAGCCAATAATTTGAAAATCAGCAATAATCTTGAAAAATGAATGATTTCTGTTAAAAATTTTCTTCAAAATTAAAAAAAAAGTTGGAAAATTAACAAACGTATTGAAAACATCACGAGTTGTCAAAACTTTGAAAATTATATAAAATCTTGGAAATTTACGAAATTTACGAGAATCGACAAGATTTGAAGAATTGAACAAAAACTTGGAAACTCTCAAGATTTTATAAATTAATGATAATATTGTAAAGAGCCAATAATTATTTTTTAACGAGTGTTTTCTACTCCCAGACTAAGCATGAAGTAAAATTGAGAGTTGAGAAAAGCCCGAAGAATTTTGGATCCAAATTTACATTCTGGCTTTTCTCAATTCGAAATTTTACTTCATTCGCCACGCGCATAAAATCACTGAATAAACGTAAAGTTTAAAATATTAAAATAATTTTTTATTACAGATTATCACTGTTGATGGCGTGTTTTTTGTTTCAACATTTTTTCAAATTTAATAAACATTTCATCGTTTTTCGACAATTTATTCAACATTTTTACCTTGTCATTTCCAGGCGCACCCAAGGGGGTGGCTCGCGGGCTAGAACCCCCCGCCCCACGATTAACTAAATTGTAGTATTTCGATGTATATACGTAGGTTTATATGCGTGGGCCCTTCCATAATCTGCAGAACACTTTAAATCTATTTATTTGCTTCCATGACTCTTTTAAACTTCAATTTCCCCCGCTTAGCTCATATTTGTTTTTAATTCCAGAGCTATAATAGTTGAGATCTGCTAATTAATTCAATTTATGCCCGGTATTATAAAACGTTTTATTGCCTAAATAAAATTTACTTTAGGAATAAATTAATTTATTTCAAAGATTTCTGTATTATAAACACAAAATAACTTTATTTGGCTAATAAATCTCCTCAGTAAATTATTTGTTTGTTTTTCTACCAAATAATTTTATTCTCTAAATAATTTGACAGTTAAAAGTCAAAAGTGTATTATATTATTATAATTACTTTAGATTCTACTATTTGTATTAATTAATTTCATTACGGTTATCATGTCTACCATATCATCCGTGTCAGATTTAGGTTCCCTCATAGTATCTTCCCTGACTGATTAATTCGAACCACAAGACATTCTAAGTAGTCGAAGACCTAGAGTTTTTCAAATCAGACATAACCAGGGATTTTTATACTTATTCATACGCTTTTTAAAAATTAGTTCCATTTAAAGTTTTAAACAAGTGTTTTCCACTCCCAGACTAAGCATGAAGTAAAATTTCGAGTTTAGAAAAGCCTGAAAATTTGGTTTGGTCGCGTAGCGCAAAGCGCGGAGCGACCAAACCAAATTTTCAGGCTTTTCTAAACACGAAATTTTACTTCATGCGCCACGCGTATTAAACACTGAAAACACTGAAATATTGTGAACAAGTAAACTTCACTTGAAATCAGTGTCTTGTACGCATGGCGCATGAAGTAAAATTTCGAGTTTAGAAAAGCCTGAAAATTTGGTTTGGTCGCTCCGCGCTTCGCGCTACGCGACCAAACCAATTTTTCAGGCATTTCTAAACTCAAAATTTTACTTCATGCTTAGCCTGGGAGTGGAAAACACTCGTTTAAATTTTTTATAATTTCTAATAAGCTTTATTTTTCTTGTTCTGTGTAATTCTGTCCTATTCCACGGTTATTCTCTATAATTATAAGGAATTATATTAAATTTCCAATTTGATTGACAATTTAATTTCAAATATTAAAAATTCAATTTAAAAAATGGTGATGTGTCCATCATAATACTTTCCCCCGTAAATTGCGTATTAAATCACTTTTAAAATATTTGTAGTATTATTATTTTCAAAATGTCTTCAACTTTTTGATAACTACAACTTTTATTTGAAACATTTTTCAATTGTATCAACACAAACACTGAGACAAACCAATGACTAGATAAAAGAACATTATTTATTAATTATCTCAAAAACTAAGAGTGCTATGACAAAAAGTAAAGATACAAAAAATCTTTAGTATTTTATTACCTACAACTTTTATTTGAAACATTTTTCAATTGTATCGACACATACATTGTCACACACCAATAACTAGATAAAACACACAACTTTTGAAATATCTCAAAAACTAAGAGTGCTATGACAAAAAGTAAGTGAACAATAAATACATCTTCATTTTGTTGTTATCTACAACTTTTATTTGAAAGAATTTTTTGTTTGATAAACATTTATTGAAAAAATCTGAAAAAACTGAAAAGCGCTAAGAGTAAAGTACCACTTCCGGTTTTCCGATTTTCACCAAAAGCTTTTCAGTTCTTCCGATTGTAACAAAAAGCTTAAGTTTCAAGTTTCATCTCGATATCTTTAGCGGTTTTTGCGGTACAGCGCGCACAGACTCACACACAGACACACAGACAGACAGACATTTTTCAATAATGGTCTTATTCGACTCAGGGGACCTCAAAACGAATATTTCCGCTAAAATTTTTGATTCGAAAATTTTCACGAAAACAATACTTTCCCTTTGTATTACATACGGGGGAAAGTAAAAATTGATGGTTCCAGCTATGGCCACAATGAAAATGTATAATTTCGGTCTGTAATCTACCAATTAAATTATTTACTTCTAGAATTGCTATTTATTTGGTAGGTTTGCTTTATAATACGCAACTTATTTGCCCCTTAGTTTACTAGGTAAATAAATTTACTTCACAAATAGTTATCTAATGATTTATTAATCGTTTATAATACCGGGCATTAGTATTGAAAATAATGATTTCAAAATAAATACATAAAACTTACTTCTAAAATCCGAGAAGCTCTTTCACAGCGCTCTTTCTTGGGGGTTTTCAATGTATCCTTTCGTGTTTTTATTTTGCCGTAAGGATAACATTATCCTAGGTTTTCGATTTTTTGCTGAGATTTCGTTCTTTTTATACATTTTGATGAGAATGAAATTGAAATGACAATGTCACTATGACGTTTAGGACTAACTACTAACATTCCCCAAAATCCCTATTCTGAAATATTGTAATTTGCCAACTTAAGAACAATGTGAAAATTAATATAAAAATAAAATGTACTATAGCTCACATATTCAAAGTAATTAATTGGTAAAATTCACATTTCTTAAACAAAATTAATAAAATACAACTTTTCTTAACAAGATTTACGGTTTCTGCATTTTCATCAAAAGTTATTAGTGTCATCCTAAGGTCGGAAATTTACATGTTATTTGGTCATAAGAACGAACAACGATTAATCTTCCACAATAATGAAAATAGATCTTTGAAACTTATACATAGTGTACATTAAAGCTTTGCGAATAAATTGACAGGATTTATTTAAAAAAAATGGTTCTTAAATTAAATATAAATTAAATAATGGAACACTGTCAAACGATCACATAAATCTTTGAAATACTTCCGTTGGAAACGTTATTTCTTCTTCATATTGCTTTAATTTATTGAGGTAATTTATATAAACATGTTGTATTAAATAGATTGATCGAAAATAAATGGTAAATAAAACTAATCGTTGCTTAGAAATCTCCGTAAGAGCAATGTAAAATTTGATTATGCTTTCAATAAATAGGGGGCAGCATTGTGCCTTTTTGTGATATTTTTAAAATATACTATGATTTCTAAAAACATGTGGAAAGAAATTAGATTTGATATGTAGAATTCGTGTACGACAGCCGGGTGCCAAAAGCCCGCGTCGCGACTCGGGCTCCTGGCTCCCGATCTTGAATTGCGAATGCATTTTTTCTGATGCGGACCGTTTGTTATTGATACACAACAAAGGAAGACGTTGTTGAAATATTTCCCAATACATTTTGTAAATATAATTGCATTTCTGGATTCGTGTTTTGAATAGGAATGTGGAATGCCAATAAATGTTGATTCAAGTGCTGAGTCTGAAAAATTCCTTTTTCATTTATAACTTACCAAGTTGAATGGTCTAATAATTGTTAATTAACTGGACACGGTTTTAAATGTTATACAAAATAAATAAGAAATCGCAAGTGCAGTCTTATTCTGTTTAGATTTAGAGGAAGGGGGGGATATGGGGTTCAACCCACCCCTCGACTGTTGAAATATATTGATATAATCGATTATTTGATCGGGTAAATTAGTAATTACTAATTTAAGCGATTATTTGATCAGGTAAAATAGTAATACGAACTTAAGCGATTATTCATCGGTTAAATTACTATATACTAATTTAAGCGATTATTTGATCGGGTAAAATAGTATATACTAATTTAATGGATTATTTGATCGGGTAAATTAGTAGATACTAATTTAATCGATTGTTTGACCGGGTAAAATAGTATATACTAATTTAAGCGATTATTTCGTCGCGCAAATTACTAATTAGTATACTAACATAATTGATTATTATCTTGGTAGACTGGACTATTAATTATTATAAACAAATGTTTCGCTTATTATCTCGGTAGACAGGACTACTAATTAATCTATAGTAATATTAATAATTACTGATTTGACGGTTATTTCGTATTTCATTAAATAAATCATTCAATAATAATAATTAATAAAAATTCTAATCTTCACTACTAACAAACAACCACTTCCTCAAAAAACCACACCTTAAAAGACTACCGATTCCAAATAAAATTCCTCTAAAATGTTGGCCAGTCCCGGATAACGTTTGGGAACGTGTACATTTAGATTTCTTAGGACCGATATTCGGTAAACATATCCTTGTAATCACTGATTCATTTTCTAAATGGGTGGAGTTATTTTTAATGCCAAGTATAACTACGCAAAATACGATTGAAAAATTACGCAAAACTTTTGCAAGATATGGTATACAAAAATTAATAGTATCGGATAACGGTACTCAATTTACATCGTTTGAATTTAAACATTTCTTAGAAATGAATAATATAAAATTTTTAACTTCTCCCCCACATCATGCACCATCTAACGGGTTAGCCGAAAATACTGTAAAAAGTGTAAAACAATTTTTACTTAAAGAAACGAAAAATATTCCTAAAATTAATTTTGAATGCGCCATAAGTAGATTTTCAATTATGTATAGAAACACAGAACATTGTTCGACAGGAGAAACGCCAGCAAGAATTATGTTTAATCGACCATTGCGAACTAGTTTAGACAGTATTAAACCAACTGAAAGTTTTAGAGAAAATAAAAGCATCGAGAAAATTAGGAAAAATTTACTGAATTCTCAAGCTCGCAATAGTCGAAATTTTAAGGGTGGTAGGAAAGTGACATTCAAGATTGGACAAAAAGTGTTAACCAGAGATTATAGAGGAACCAAAACCCGGTGGATAAGTGGAACCATTGTGAGAAAAATTGGTTCTGTTATCTATTACGTTAAAATACAAGATACCGAGCTACTGTGGAAACGTCATGTAAATCAATTACTAGCGGATGATAGTAATAGTGAGTTTAGTGTGGCGGAGCCCAGTGATAGTAATGCAACTAGTGAATTATGTGTTACGGAAAAAAATGTTGAATTTGTAAATGATAAAAACGATGTTGTCATTTCCACAAACACAAACCATGAAGATTCTGAAGAAGAAGTAGCAACAAATTGTAATGATCAAAATACCTCAAAATGCGTTGCTAATTCTATTTCAGAAGAAATTGTTTCGGATATACCCATACGACCACAGCGCCGCAGGGTGCCTCCGAATCGATTACAATATTGAATACAATAAAAGAGTGTGTATTAATTTAAGCGGGAAGGGGTGTAGTGTTTAGTTAAAATTCGCGCCAAATGTCTGCGCGAATACGCAGGGTTTTCATTACGCCGAAACCGGCAACGCTGTATTTTTAGCTGGAAACAGCAGTGTACAAATGTCCGCCGTACAGGCAGTTGGAAATAAAGTTAAGTTATCAGTTATTGCCTAGTGTTACATTTATTCATACAAAAACATATACCCCAAGTTAAGCGAGACGTTACACCTTGTAAAAACTTTTATTAAAAATCACATCTGCGGAAATAAAACACGTTCTGAATAACTACCCTATGTAAAAGGATTCCTGGAAAATTAACCCCACTCCCGAAAAAACATCTCCCGAAAAGAACGATCCCCCTAAAAATCATCCTTACAAAAAAGCATTAACACCCCCAAAAAACCACCTCGCGAAAGAACCCCCACAAAAAGCTTTGCTAGTAATAGCAAAAACAGTTGTATGTATGTCGATTGAAATTGAAATTGAAATTTACTATTTATTTATTCAGTTTACTTGTCTAGTGTAATTCAATACCCATTCATTCGCCCGGCGCTATCTAAACAAACAACGCGCTCCGCGCTCATAATTTTTATTATTCGTTCTAATAAAATTCGGCAGGCACTATAAACCAATACATAGTCAAAACTACTTTCAGCAATTTTGCTATCTCTGCGCCATCTCGTATCCCAGAAACACACAACTAGCAAAAATCGGCGCTCTTAACAGTAATTCTGTCGCCACGATAAAGTGTAAACCGATTGATTTAGACTTTATCGTGGCGACAAAATTACAGAACGACAGAATTACAGACAGATATTTTCAAAACGAAAACGTCTTAATCGACTCGGGGGACCACAAAATGGATATATCCACTAAAAATTTTTATTTGAAAATGTTCTTAATCGACTCGGGGGACCTCGAAATGGATATATCTACTAAAATTTTTGATTTGAATATTTTCGCAAAAACAATACTTTTCGTTTGTTTTGTATATGGGGGAGAGTAAAAACACAGTCGTTTACAGTTGACTGAAGTTGTGAAAAGATAAATACAAATAAATGCGTGTTTTTATTTTCCTAACGCTCTTACGACGTCAAATCAAACAAACTACAATCAGCCCGATTCCGTACACGAAATGTTAAATTTAACGTTCATGTTATTTTAGCATCACAGTCTAAGCGTGTTTAGTACTTGATACGTGTACTTAGATTGTGAGGGTACATATACGTTAAATTTAACATTTCGCGTACGGAATCGGGGAGAATATAACGAAATATGTACATTAAATCAATAACTTTACTATTCTGCGGTTTACCCAAAGCTTCGTTTAGCACGTAATGGTAATTGGTATTTGGATAGGAAATATTGTAAACAGTATTATCAGACTTTAAACAATAACATCATTAGGAAAACTAAAAATAGCGAGATAAAAAAACGAAACGAGAGGATCGTGTGTACCAGTTTGTTTATCTTGGTCGCGTATCGTTTCGTGTTTATATAAAAATACACACACATTCTGAACATACTTGCGATAAAGTCAACATAAACGTTGCTTGTTTACTAGTGAATACATATGAAGTCGTGGAAAAAGTGTGCTAAATAAGTGATTATTTCATTCAGTTTGTAGTGATTTAGTGTGAGTTTACAATGATTTTGTATTTGTTTTAACCTCTTTAAGGATAACATCCTCATGGAATTTCGTGTAGAGGTTAAAAAGATATTACTCATTCGGAATATGCCAAAAACAAAAAAAACACGCAATCGACAGTTTTCGCGTTATTTACAATTTAAAGTAAAAAAAGTTGAATTTTATAGAAATATTTAGGTAAATTAAAGTTTAAATCATTCACAAAGTGGAAATTCTTAGTGAAATCTTCATGAAATTTCGTGTGGATGTTAAAAACACATTACTCTTTTAGAATATGCCAAAAACAAAAAACACGCCATCAACAATGTTAGATGACCACCCAAGTGCTAGACGGACTGTCGCCATATAAAGACTATCTACCCTAACGTTCGTGGGAAACAACCCCATTATATAGTATCTTAAGTTTAGCAGGTGTACTAGACACCCTTTTTGTATTACATTTCATTATTTTCCATTAAGTGACTTTTACCATTAGTGTCGTAGATATATGTATATTTATTAGGTACCATTCTCTTTTAATTTCATCAAGTAACTTTTACCATTAATGTCTTAGACCTGTATTTATTAGGCACCCTTAAGTCTGAAAGCCTTTTTTCTGTATCGACGATAGGTAAATACCACCCTCGTGGGAACGTCCCCAAAAACGGGCCTCTGTCTGTCCTCACGCGTGTGGTCTTACCTCCATATATATATACCCTTTCTAGAACTTAAGCAGTTAGTTAGTACCCAACCGTCATTCTGAATACATGCTGTATTGTAATTATTGTTATAAGAATAAAGTTAAGTTAAGTGTTTAAGTGCAACATTGACTTTTCACTCCCGGTATCCAACATATTATTGGTGTCAGAAGTGGGATAGTCGGGACGTTCATCCGGTTCGCGAAATAAGCCAACGAATTCGTCTTCCCAGAGGAAACTCCTGGTGCAACATAAGAAGATTTCAGGCCCGATCCAGAGAACGGCGATCAGCAACATTCCGACTGTCTGAAAATATTGGAACAACGGTGAGTCGCTTTTTATTCAGTCTTGCATCCTTAACTCTTTTTTCCTAAACAAACAAAAACATCATGCCTAACTCCGAACAAAATGACAATGCTAACTCACTTTCACTTGATTTCTTAATTAAACTTATTCCGAATAACTTCGACGGAGATAGATACAAAATAAGAAGTTTTATTAAGCAAGTCGATTCGGTTTTCGAACTCGCTAGTGATCAACAAATACCTCCACTTCTTTTATTTGTCAAAAGTAAAATTACGGGTAAAGCTCGCGAACAGATCGATATTCACTGCAACTTAACCACATGGGAGGATATTTCAGAATTATTAATTAATTTATATCAGGATAGGAAATCTCTTGATCAATTACTTGAAGAGCTAACTAATATTAAACACGAACAACATGAAAACGTGTCACAATTCTACCAGAGATTAGAAGATTTAACTTCCCGTACATTAGCTATTATACATTCAACCGAAAATGATAAAGAACGCCTAAAAGGACGCCTCCTAATGATTGAAGACATTGCATTGAACCGTTTCATCTATCACTCGAATCCTAATTTATCTCAAATGTTAAGGTATCGCGAATTTAAAACTATTAACGAAGCGCTTACCGCAGCAATTGCCGAGGAAAAAGCGTTGAGATTAACTTACAAGTCTATTGAAATAAAATGTAAAACTTGTGGAAAAAATAATCACCTTACAAAAGATTGCTTCCGCAATAAACCTCAAATCCGCACGAAATCTATACATTTCTCTAACAATTCTCATAACTATCAAACTCCTAGAAATCCAGCGAATCAACAAAAACAATGTAGATATTGCAAAAGGCCAGGTCACGTACTCGAGGAATGTCGTAAAAGGCAATATAACAATTCAAAAAAATCAACATCACAAAATCAAAATAATCAAAATGCGTCAGTAAATTTTCAGGAGCGACTGATAAATCGAGTCCCTCCTCCTATACCAAACCAACAAAATCAAATCACTCAAGCACTGGAACAATTCCATTTATAATGAATTCAAACTTGCATCCAATCGCAAATTCCGAAATAAATTCTAATTCAAACTCGCATGCAATCGCAAATCCTAAATCCAAATCAAACATCCAAGAGAATCAATCTCTAATAAAAATTAAATCAAATCCTAAATCTAAGTTGCATCCCATAACTAATGAAGATACAAAATCAAATGTTGAAACGATCCAACACGTAAATATTTCTAATTCATTCTTCAGTTCAAATGATTTAATTTATGTTACATTTCAATCTGACATGTCCAATTGTCCAGATAAAACGATTAAATTATTAATCGACACGGGCGCTTCCATATCTTTAATTAAAGCTATGAGCTTATCAAAATTCAAAATCCACGATAAAAATCCAGTTGCTCTTAACGGATTAGCACCAAACATTCCAATTTACACCTTAGGTGAAACCGAAATCAACCTCCAAATTCACAATAAACGAATAAAATCTAATTTCCAAATCATAGATGCAATCACTAATATCCCTTTCGACGGCTTACTAGGCGACGATTTTCTAAGAACGCATAGCGCAAAAATCGACTATAGTTCTTTTTCTCTAATTCTAAATTCAATTTCTATTCCAATTCCAATTCATCGTAATACGCCTCAATCATCATCAATAAATATTACTGTTCAACCTCGAACGGAAACTGTCGTCAGAATCAACGTAAATAATCCACTCAACCTCAAAGAGGGTATAATTATTAATCAAAATCTCGCAGCCAATCAATCTCTTTTAATTCCAAATTCAATGGTTTATATCAATGACCAAAATCAGTGTTTAATTACGCTAATAAACAAATCATCAATAAAACAAATTGTCACAGTCCCTTCTATATCAATTGAACCTATTTCTAACACTCATTCAATCTTTCAAATAAATCAAAATTGCATAAACAATCCTGAAAGAGAAAAACTACTAAATCAAAATTTAAGGCTTGATCATCTCAACTCAGAAGAGAAAACTTCAATCACGAAAATTTGTCGAGAATTTAAAGATTTATTTTATTTACCAAACGATAACTTAAGTTATACAAACGCTACTTGTCATAAAATTCCCATTACAGACCCGCTTCCAATTCATACAAAATCTTATCGATATCCAGAGGTACACAAGAACGAAGTAAATAAACAAATCGAGAAGATGTTAAGTCAAGGGATAATAAAACCGTCCACCAGCCCTTGGTCCAGCCCCTTATGGGTTGTCCCGAAAAAACTAGACGCCACAGGCGAACGGAAATGGCGGATAGTTATCGACTACCGCAAATTAAATGAAAAAACGGTCGGTGACGCCTACCCTTTACCTAACATCGAAGATATCTTAGACCAATTAGGGCACGCACAATATTTCACGACGCTAGATTTAGCCAGCGGATTCCATCAAATATTAATGGACACTGATGATGGTCCAAAAACTGCATTCAGCACCCCCAATGGCCACTATGAATACACGAGGATGCCTTTTGGATTAAAAAATGCGCCTAGTTGTTTTCAGAGGCTAATGAATAACGTACTCATGGGGCTCACTCACAATCAATGTTTTGTTTATCTCGACGATATTGTCATTTATGGAGTCTCACTCGATGATCATAACCGTAAATTAAAAAACATATTCTCTCGCTTACGGCAGAACAATTTAAAACTACAGCCAGACAAATGCGAATTTCTGAACAAATCGTGTCAATATCTAGGACATATAATTTCAGACGAAGGTCTTAAACCTAATCCTAATAAAATAGAAGCTATTAAATCAGTACCTCGTCCACAAAATCCGAAACAGATCAAAATTTTCCTAGGCATGATCGGCTACTATCGCAAATTTATTAATAACTTTTCCACAATAGCCAAACCCCTGACGGTGTTATTAAAAAAGGATGTCGAATTTCATTGGAAAGATGAACAAGAAACAAGCTTCCAAACCCTAAAAAATAAATTAATTCGAGAGCCTATATTGCAATATCCAGATTTTACACAACCCTTTATCTTAACTACAGACGCCTCGAACGTAGGAGTCGGTGGTGTTCTTTCACAAATGAAAAACGGAGAAGACCTCCCAATCGCCTATTACTCCAGGTCATTAAATAAAGCGGAAACAAACTATTCAACCACGGAAAAAGAACTTCTAGCTATTCTAAACTCCACAGAACATTTCCGTCCTTATTTATATGGAAGAAAATTTACCATATACACCGATCATAGGCCATTACAATGGCTCTTTAACATGCAAAATCCCTCGTCACGGCTCGTTCGTTGGAGACTTCGTCTCAGCGAATATGAGTATGAAGTAAAATATAAACCTGGACGCATAAATTCAAACGCCGATGGACTTAGTAGATTATTTCCTGAAACAGGAATTGTTAACTATGTTAACAGTGATTCTTATGGAGAATTCATTAAATTCCATTATAACAATCAAGAAGTGATTATTTATGATAAGGAAAATCGACCACTAACTTCAATAAAAACTCCTATAGTAATGTTTTGGTCTCAGGATCTCGATGAAAGTAATCCATACTCAGATTTTATTCAAAGTCATTTTAATTTAGAAAATATTAAACCAACCATAAACGGTTGTAATAAACTGAGTAATTCTAAACAAACTGTCTATTTACTATTCCCTACTAATTTTCACTTCGATAAACTCGAATACAAGAACATTTTACATTGCTTGCAAACATTTAGAAAAACGATTAAAGATAATGAATTCACTTTAATACCACCAGATCATCATAATAACATTAAATTACCGCAATTGTATGAAATGCTAAAATTTGTCTTTAAAAACAATTTAATAAAAATATACAACACAACTAAAATCACTCCAAAGAATCAAGACGAGATAAAACAAATATTAATTGACAATCACGACAGCAAATTCTCAGGACATTACGGATTCAACAAAACCTATTCAAAAATTAAAGAACGTTACTATTGGCCTTCAATGAAATCAGACATAAGAAAATACATTAAGAACTGCCAGTCATGTCAGATTAATAAAACCGATTTTAAACCAACAAGACAACCTATGGAGATCACATCTACGTCAACCGAACCACTAGAACGTTTAGCATTAGATATTGTAGGTCCCCTACCAATAACAGAAAATGGCAATCGATTCATCTTAACAGCCCAAGATGATTTAACTAAATTCAGTTTCGCCGAACCAGTCCCCAATCACGAATCTAAAACAATTGCTAGTGCACTCACTCGAATAATCACATACTTCGGAATTCCTAAAACTTTATTAACCGATCAAGGTCCAGATTTTATGTCCAAATTAATTAAGGAATTAACGCGACTATTTAAAACTAGACATATATCCACCACACCTTACCATCCTCAAACTAACGGGGCATTGGAAAGATCACATCTAACTTTAAAAGATTACCTAAAACATTACATCAAACCTAATCAGTCTGATTGGGATGAATACATCCATTTTGCTATGTTTAGCTATAATAGTTCTACTCATAAATCGACTAATCATACCCCTTACGAACTATTATTTGGTCATAAACCATATTTGCCATCTTCCATAACACAGGAACCTAAACTACTCTACACTTATGATGATTACGTCAAGTCACTACAAAACAAATTAAACAATTCATTCAAAATAGCCCGCGAAAATATAATAAATTCAAAAAACTCAAGCAAACGTCTTTACGATAGAAAGAATAACTCGTGTGAATTTAAGGTAAACGATAAAGTCTACATTAAAAACAAATCAACTAACCCCAAACTTTCCAAGAAACTTTGTCCGAATTTCAAAGGACCATACAAAATAACACGAATCTTCGATAACCAAACAGTAGAATTGCAATTGAAAAACAAAAAGGTAAAATATCATAAAAACTTACTGAAACCTTCCTCGTTTTCAGATGACGACGATTGTAATCTTGATCCTATCGATCCTACCGATCCTGGTCCATTGTAATGATCTCTATCAAATATATCAATTAAACCAAACAAGCGGAATTTACTATAATAATTTAGGAAACGCTAGAATATCAAATTCAAAAATAACATTACTATCCCATTTAAACATTTCTTTCTTATCTGAGGCTCGCGGAACACTTGAGAATTCAATCCTCAAATCAATAAATCTTTGTGGTTCTCTATCAAAAGGCAATAAGAATTCACATTCGTCAATTTATTGCGAACAAAATTTAGGAAACATTAACGATCAACTAAAACTAATTTATAAAAAACAAGAAATATTGAATCATTATATTGGCAAAGAAAACAGGAAACGCCGTGGTTTAATAAATGGCGTATCTACAGCACTACGTTGGCTAATTGGTACACCCGATGCCAATGATGCGAAATATTATTCCGATAGTATTCACTCGATAATAGACGATAGACAGCAAATCAACGGTCTCTTAAAATCACAAATTCAAGTAATTTCGAGCACGATTCGAAATTTTAATAACTCTTTTGTTGCATTAAAGGAAAACGAATCAAAATTAAATAAAAATTTATTCAAAATTGCAAATCTTGCACAAAACAATCAAGGAAAAACCAATGATTTAGAATTGGATTCAATCATTATTCAACATATTTCAACATTATCCAGTCTTGCAAATAGAGTAATGGAGGAATTTGATAATTATATTCACGCCATTAATATTGCTAAACATGGAATTCTATCTCCGGAGATTGTCACTCCAAAAATCTTAATTAATGAGCTATTGAAATACAAAGGCGAATATGAACTTCCTTTATCACCATCTTATAAAAACGCTCTAACTTACTACAAATTAATACATTTAGATGTCATTGTTGATGAGCGAAACATTGTCATATTTGCATTGAATATTCCGTTATTAGACAAACTATCCTACACTATTTTTGAAATGATCCCGTTACCTATGCAACATCAAGATCCTCTAATATATTCCTACATACAACCTAGTTATCGATATCTCCTAATATCACAACCAAAAACCTTATATAACCTTATGCAAGATTTGAATAAATGCGACGAATTCATCAAAGGATCGTTCATCTGCCAAGGAGTCTCCACCACAAGAAGAACTGAAATCGCCAATTGCGAAATCCAATTGTTGTCGCCGCATCTCTCCAAGATTCCAGAAGAATGTTCAACTAGAACCATCAGAGCCGATATCCAGACTTGGAAATCCATCCGGAATAACGAATGGATATATGTGTTGCTGAAATCAACAACGTTAACAATCCTCTGTGATGACCACATGGAGGACGTAATTCTTAATAAAACAGGAATCATCCGATTGTATCCCGGTTGCAAGGGATACACCGATTACTATGTTCTCGAAGCAACCAGCGAAATGTTCTCCAACATATCCGTCGACTACGTTCCAAAAATTAATATTTTGCAAGACGAATGCTGTGTCGACAAGAAAATCAACGATTCCATACCACTTCGAATACAACCCATTAAACTATCAAATATCGACCTCACCGAATTAAAGTATGCAGATAAAAAACTCAACGAATTCGACGAGTTGTTAGACCACGAAATGAACAAACCGTTCATCGTAAAACATACTAGCTGGTATACACTAATCCTTAGCCTGCTAGGTGTTACATTAACGCTAATGTTGTGTTGTAACATCTGTCGTTGGTGTGGTTGGTGGAATTTGTTAAGACGTCTTTGCTGCTTCACAAGGAATCCAAGGAATGGAGAATTGATGCCACCCATTATAAAAAACTTCGTCAATTGCAACTTCGAATCGGACCTCCGATCTGAACGTCAATATCACACCGGAGAAATTGCAATTTACGAACGTGCCTCCGAAGAAATCGAACTTCAACCACCTCGTTACAATGCAGTAACGGCCTCAGCTCCCAGACGAGACGACAGGAGTTTCCCAAAATCCAGACGCAGCACCGTTCCTTTGTAGGACGAAACCTGTGTCTTCCCCCCATCTTTCGTCTTCAGCGGGGAGGTGTTAGATGACCACCCAAGTGCTAGACGGACTGTCGCCATATAAAGACTATCTACCCTAACGTTCGTGGGAAACAACCCCATTATATAGTATCTTAAGTTTAGCAGGTGTACTAGACACCCTTTTTGTATTACATTTCATTATTTTCCATTAAGTGACTTTTACCATTAGTGTCGTAGATATATGTATATTTATTAGGTACCATTCTCTTTTAATTTCATCAAGTAACTTTTACCATTAATGTCTTAGACCTGTATTTATTAGGCACCCTTAAGTCTGAAAGCCTTTTTTCTGTATCGACGATAGGTAAATACCACCCTCGTGGGAACGTCCCCAAAAACGGGCCTCTGTCTGTCCTCACGCGTGTGGTCTTACCTCCATATATATATACCCTTTCTAGAACTTAAGCAGTTAGTTAGTACCCAACCGTCATTCTGAATACATGCTGTATTGTAATTATTGTTATAAGAATAAAGTTAAGTTAAGTGTTTAAGTGCAACATTGACTTTTCACTCCCGGTATCCAACAACAATGTTTGCGTTATTTGCAAGTAAAAGTCGAAAGAGTTGAATTTCATGAAAATATTTTGGTAATTAGAATTTGAAATAGTCACAACATGGAAATTCTTTAAGAAATCGTTATAAAGTTTAGTGTAGATGTTAAAAAGGTATTACTGTTTCCGAATATGCCAAAAACAAAAATATGCCCTTGACAGTTTTCGCGTTATTTTCAAATGAAAGCCGAAAAAGTTGAATTTTATGGAAATATTCAGGTTTTTAAAGTTTGAAACAGTCACAACATAAAATTTCTTTGAGAAATCTTCATGAAATTTCATGTGCATGTTAAGAAGACATTGTTCTTTTATCGGAAAAGTTACAGATCATGGATAGATGTATGTATATTTAGAAGAAAAATTCCGAGTATGTTTACAAAATTTAAATCAGGGCTGAAAGGGTTGAAGTTTGAAATAGTCAGAACATAAACATTTTTTGAGAAATCTTCATAAAATTCCCTGTGCGTGTTAAGAAGACGTTGTACTTTCAGAATATTCCAAAAACAAAAAATATGTCATCAGCAATTTCCGCGTAATTTACAATTGAAAGTCGAAAAAGTTGAATTTTATAGAAATATTCAGGTGAAATAAAGTTTAAAACATTCACAACATGGAAATTCTTTAGAAATCGTCATGAAATTTCGTACGGATGTTGAGAAGATATTGCTCTTTCGGAATATGCCAAAAACAAAAAATACGCCCACGACAGTTTTCGCGTTAATTTCAGTTGAAAGTCGATAAAATTGAATTTTATTGAAATATTCAGGTAAATTAAAGTTTAAAACATTTACAACATGGAAATTCTTTGAGAAATCTTCATGGTATTTTGTGTAGATGTTAGGAAGACAGTGCTCTTTCAGAATATGACAAAAACAAAAAATACGCCATCGACAGTTTTCGCGTTATTTTCAATTGAAAGTAGAAAAAGTTGAATTTAATTAAAATATTCAGATAAATTAAAGATTAAAATATTCACAAAAATGGACGTTCTTTGAGAAATCTTCATGGTATTCCGTGTAAATATTAAGAACACATTGCTCTTTCAGAATATGACAAAAACAAAAAATACGCCAACGACAGTTTTCAAGTTATTTTCAATTCAAAGTCTAATTTAAAGCTTAAGGGGATTATTGCAGTGTAACACGCCGATCGTGTTGGAAAGACCCACATAGTTTAGAGTAGCTCATCCGACGCCAAATTTACAGGACAAGTGGGGCGAATACAGTCAGAGAGAAAAGCGGCAGCTCGCTGTGCATTTGCGCATTGCTCCTTGGCATGAACGGATGGGGTCTCACGTCGCACAATGTGCCAAATCCGAGCGCGAGCGCCAGGGGGGGATTTGGAGGAAAAAAATTAAATTAAAAATTTCGAGAAAAAAACATATCCACTCCATTGTAGATACATGAAACCCTTATAATCTTGCATGTTTATATTTTTTAACCCCCTATATTATTAACAATTAACGCTTAAAGTTGAGCAATTTAGAAAACATCGATTTTACGGCATTTCATTCGCAAGTTTAAATAATTTATTACATGGATAGTAGGCGTACTATAAATATAACATTATACACTATTGTTTATAACATAATACTGTATATTATGGTTGAAAGATCAACTCTCTAAATATTTTAGAAAAAAAGTTAAAAAAATTTGAATATGAAATATATTTTAAATATAAATTTTAACTTTAGAAAGTGTTATAAAAAAAATGCCAACTCGATGAGGTCTGTGACTATCACTAAAAATTAGTTCTATGTTTTCTCTAACTACCCTCAAAATTTCGTATCTCCACCGGTGCGTTTTTGGGGTCTTTTTAATTTTTTTATTCGACGCCACCAATTAAAATTGGGTCGGGCGAGGCCCGTGTGCGGTGGCATCGCGGAGTCGAGCTCGCTATTCTCGAGCAGCACGCAACATTATTTCTACGTTGGCCCCGAACAAAAAAATAATAAAAACGCACTTAAAACGCACATGTAAAAATTCAAAAAAATTAGGGCTGTTACAGAAAATATTGACAAATGTTTACATAATAGTCATAATCCTCACAATCTACAATTTTTCTAATATACAGGTATATATCATAGGGAAATTATTTCTTCTCTGAGTATTTTTTGCAGCATTTAAATCACATTTACAAAAATAGTTTTATGGGTTTTTTTCTTATTGATATATAAGGGTGTACATCTGTTACTGATAAAGGTCATCTGGTTTGTGTTTACATTTTTATTAGGGGTCCGATTGAAGCTGTCATTTACCGTAACAAATGGCATTCTTGTCACACAGTTTTTACGGTTTAAGTATCTGAAATGGATTATTCTTAATTTTCTTGAAAGCAAAATATGCGTTTAGTGTTGAACGAAGTCTCCAACAGTTCACATATTTTTCTGATCCATAAGCGAACGATTGAACATTATAAAGTAATTATTAATTAAGTTAGTGTTAAGTGTTATTTAATTTGTTGACTATATACTCTTTCTTTGATGTAGTGTTTTTTTGTGTATAAAATAGTTTACTTTAATTAAACTAGTGTTTAGTGTTAGTGTAATTTAATTAATCCAAAACGCTGAGTGATAATGGAGAAAATTAAAATTACAAACGGTGATTTATATAAGGTATGGTACGAACTAAAACCTAAAAACCTTATTCAGTCAAGCAATACCATTGATTATTTAATAAAATATATTGAAAATGTTTCGACGAAAAACAATAGTGAAAATGATGACATTCTTAAAAAAGTTAAGGGTTTCTGCAGTACTCTTAATAGAAAGTGGAAAATGTGCTCAAGATCTCATATCAATTTCATAAAAAAAAAAAATAGAAATTGGTTACTGCTGCCTTTTAAATACAACGAGGGTTCTGTCTTAATTGAAAATACAAACCCCTTTGAAAATATAGAAAATATTTCACCAATACCAAGTACATCAGGTACACAGTTCACAATACAAAGTAATACATCTAAAAGAAGACAAACTAATTTATTGATCACCGAAAATACATAATATATAAATTAGATTTGAAGAAAACAACTACTCACGGATGTACGATAGAAGAGAAAAATAATATATTTAGTCGGAAAACTAGAATACAAAAACTATTACGTAAATAGTTAGGGATAAGGGTTGATATTGTTGTGCAAGGAGGAGGTACTTCAAATACTGGCAACGTTGCTCGAATATTTTTTCGAAATTATGAGAAAGTAGCTGTCATCACTGAATTGAATGAAGAATTATTGAACAGATTTTATACAATTCTTATAACAATGTCGAGTTCTCGTAATATAAATGTATTGATGTTTGATAAATATGCAGAAGATACGGCCCGGCCCGACTTTACACCTTGTTATATGGATGGTATAGAATGCCTCCTAGTGTCCATAAAATTTTAATTCACGGGAGCAAAATAATTGGACAATGTCTTTTACCAATCGGAGAACTTTCGGAAGAGGCACAGGAAGCAACCAATAAAATATATAAGAGAGTTAGAGAAAACCATACTAGGAAAAACTCTAGGCTTAATACAATTCGAGATTTATTTAATATGCTTCTTGTATGTTCTGATCCAATAATTTCTTCTTTGAGAAGCGATGTAAAAATTCATAAAAAACAACTACCTGCAGACGCTAAAAAATTAGTTATTTGTGAAACGGACACAAGTGACAGCGAAGACGAACAGACTGATGAGGATACTGACAATTTTTCATTTTAAAAAAGTAAGTAAATAAAACAGTATAAAATACATAACTTCGTTGTGCAAAATCAGAAAAATGTAATGTATATTCTGATTAAAAATTCATATTTTAAACAACAGATTAAATTATTTTTAAACTACAGCAGATACTTTTCACATTTGTAGGTTTTTTTGAGGTGCTTTATTTTTTATTAGGCGCAACCGATAAAAATCGACTCGGTCATTCGCAAAAACCTGACACAAAACGCACATGTAGAGATACGAAGTTTTTAGGGCATTTAAAAACATACCACAGTTTTTGGTGAAAGTCACAACCTATGTAATTGATTATAACAATTGTATATAATTTTGCTGCCTTGAATTATTATTATATTATTTTTCTAGAAGATTGCAAACCGGAAGAACTGTGACTATCATATAAACATTTGTTAATATTTTCTGTAACTGCCCTAATTTTTTTGAATTTTTACATGTGCGTTTTAAGTGCGTTTTTATTATTTTTTGTTCGGGGCCAACGTAAAAATCATGTTGCGTGCTGCTCGAGAATAGCGCGCGCTCGACTCCACGATACTCACCGCACACGGGCCTCGCCCGACCCAACTTTAATTGGTGGCGTCAAATAAAAAAATTAAAAAGACCCCAAAAACGCACCGGTGGAGATACGAAATTTTGAGGGTAGTTAGAGAAAACATAGAACTAATTTTTAGTGATAGTCCCAGACCTCATCGAGTTGACATTTTTTTTATAACACTTTCTAAAGTTAAAATTTATATTTAAAATATATTTCATATTCAATTTTTTTTTAACTTTTGTTCTAAAATATTTAGAGACTTAATTTTTCAACCATAATATACAGTATTATGTTATAAACAATAGTGTATAATGTTATATTGATAGTACGCCTACTATCCATGTAATAAATTATTTAAACTTGCGAGTGAAATGCCGTAAAATTGATGTTTTCTAAATCGCTTAACTTTAAGAGTTAATTGTTAATAATATAGGGGGTTGAAAAATATAAACATGCAAGATTAGAAGGGTTTCGTGTATCTACAATGGAGTGGATATGTTTTTTTCTCAAAATTTTTAATTTGATTTTTTTCCTCAAAATCCCCCCCTGGCGCTCGCGCTCGGATTTGGCACATTGTGCGTCGCGTGGAATAGACGAAAAAAAAGCGTATAAAAAAGACGGATCTGAGGAAAGTGTCGATTCGTATTATTTAAACACGCTGATAATACATACAAGCTATGTATTGTTTTTAATTCGTTAGAAAGCGTTATCGGATCCTGTGTTATTTTTCGGTATTTACAAAAGCGATTATTCTTATTCTTGTCATTATAACACATTATTTTTTCTTTTAAGGGGATTATTGCAGTGTAACACGCCGATCGTGTTGGAAAGACCCACATAGTTTAGAGTAGCTCATCCGATGCCAAATTTACAAGACAAGTGGGGCTTATACAATCAGAGAGAAAAGCGGCAGCCCGCTGTGCATTTGTGCATTGCTCCTTGGCATGAGCGGATGGGGTCTCGCGTCGCGTGGAATAGACGGATCTAAGGAAAGTGTCGATTCGTATTATTTAAACACGCTGATAATACATACAAGCTATGTATTGTTTTTAAGGGGAATATAACAGCGGTCTGAAATTTAATGTTAGGTTTATTTAAAAACTAAAGGTCCTAGAAAGTTGAAATTTTGACAGCGTATATTAAGCCCAATTATCTAGTAAAATATCGAAGTACTTTTTTTTAAACAATTTGCTTTCAGAGGTATGAAAAAAATAATGTTAAATTTTTCAAAATTAAAAAAAATATTCCCATATCTTACTAGTTTATACTATAAGGAATATAATGTGAACATTTCATAAGGATGCGATAGCTCATGCCCGAGTCAGGTTAAAATAAAAATCTTGAAAAATAAGACCGTAAAATACCGCCGCCTTGCGGATCTTCTCTTAGTTGAACGCGTTGTATACTCATCTGCACAATTATTGGAGGGGCGAGCAGCATGCGGCCAGCGTTTATCTCTGGGCCGGTGAACGCTGTGCGGCTTCGCGTTTGTTTTTCTTTTCTTTTTTCAATCATAGTTAACAAAAACGGCTCGCGTCGTTAGCATTTATTCTCGTAAAATTAATATTTCGCAATTATAATCGATATTTTATTGTACTAGTGTTTTATTTTCATGCTTTCTGACTACTAATGGAATAAGTATTTTTTTATACTGCATGTTCACTAATATAGAAAACACGAAATGTTTCACTAATTTAAATAAAGATGTGTAATATACCTTTAATATTGGCTTTCCTTATTATTTGACAGTGTCGGTATTATTAAATTATTTTTAAAGTTTTTTAAGCTGATTAATAAGCCAGAAGCAATCGAATAACAATCAGTCTTGTTCAAATTATTATTTCGTCTTAAATCTTTCGTTATTAAAGCAGTTGTTAAATGCCATTAAACTTCTCGCAATAAAACTATTAAAGTAAATTGTAAAGTTTCTAGCAATCGGACCTATTTGAACCAACTGCGACTTCATCAACGAATCAATGATATCAAAACTATAAGAATAGTAAGAATAACACCAATATGACGTTGTCGTAGATTAATGTTACAAATCAACTATTTTTTACTGAGCACAGGTAATATTTGTTTGACGAATGTTTAAACAAATGTAGGGTTTAACTGCGTGCATATTCATTGTTAATTATTTTAGAAAAAATAGAACTATAATAATAATCAAGTAGTTATTATAATGCATTTCAAATAATAAGCTTCTTGCTCAACATTGCACCGAGCCCAATAGATTTTTTTCAAATTTGGCTGATTTATGATGAGTCATATTTTGATAGTAAGTAAATAAGGAATAAATGAATTGAAATTGAATGTTATTGCAATCCTCTATTTATACGGCTCAGTCAACTTAGCCCCCCGAAGTTCGACTTTTTAAAAAATATTTGTTGCGGTAGACGGGCCTTAGCTAGCGCTAGCTAGCGCTAGCTAGCGCTAGCTAGCGCCACAAAAATTAGAGCTAGCGCCGTTTAGACAAGAAAGTTACGGGGGTTTGAACTTTCGGGGGGCTAGGTTGATGCTGGATGTTTCAAGTTTTCTTACTGTATTCGGATTCCTCAGAGCTAGCGCTACCAATTTAAAAGCTAGCGCCACCCCCACAACCCCAAAAGATTATAAAACATTTTAACCCTAGCCCCCCGAAATGAGATTTTTTTAATTAAATTGGGTGCAAAAGTTTAATTCAAGGCTTTAAACGAGTGTTCTCCACTCCCAGACTAAGCATGAAGTAAAATTTCGAGTTTAGAAAAGCCCCGTGAAAATTTGTCGAGGGTCGCGCAGCGACCCGAGACAAATTTTCTGGGCTTTTCTAAACTCGAAATTTTACTTCATGCGCCACGCGTATATAACGCTGATTTCAAGTAAGGTTCAAATATACACAAATTTCACAAAATTTTAGTGTTCTATACGCGTGGCGCATGAAGTAAAATTTCGAGTTTAGAAAAGCCCAGAAAATTTGTCTCGGGTCGCTACGCGACCCTCGACAAATTTTCACGGGGCTTTTCTAAACTCGAAATTTTACTTCATGCTTAGTCTGGGAGTGGAAAACACTCGCTTAAAGCTTCAAATTGAATTCCTGTAAAAACAACATATATCTAAAGATTTAAACAAAATAAAGTGAATCTGGAATCGTCTACTTTAAAGAAAAACTCCCTGTATATCGTAGAATCAGACGCGGATCCAGGGGGGGGTCACAGGGGTCATGACCCCCCCCCCAATGATGAACAGCGAAAAAATTTTTTACTAGAAAAAACTGATATGGTAAACGACAAAAAATTGTAAAGTCAGCACTACATCTGTGAGCCAATTTATTTTGATTATAACAAGGAATTTGATTTAAACAATATCGTATGTGATTAAGGCAAGCTTTTGTCAATTTTAAAAATATCTAAGCAAAAGTAAAAAAATTCAAGAAAACAATTCGACTTTCTAATTTGTTTAAACGTTTTTTAAAAACCAAAACCATATTTTGAAATGTAAGTAAAATAGAAAAAGTTTGCCGTCCTTTTTGAAATGAGAAAATACGCCAGGTAACGTTTAACGAAATTGGCTTATTGAAAATCATTACAACTTGAAGGATTATTTTTTATTAAACTGTTTTTTGCTCATGACTTTACAACTTAAAGACACAAAGTCTGTGGCAGCAGATGTTTGACATAATTTTAAACGTCGCGCGACAGTGCTACCAAGTTGGTGTGAAAATAAATCACTAATTGAACGCGGGAACGGTGGAACAGTGCTCCTTGCAACATGTGAATTCAGCTTGAGAGCCACAACCGACAAATGCAGGGAATAAATCCAGCGAAACCCAACAACAATCATGGTATGTATATAATAAACAGCGATACCGTTTTCAAATGTTTAGTTTGTCGGAATCCGTTTGTTGCAATACCGGAACCGATATCAAACCCACTAATTGTTTAACCTAAAAATGCTTAATTCAACCACTGAAAATTTCTTAAATTTTGTAGTAATTTGTATTTATTTGTTTTCTCTCTTATGTCGGAATCTGTTTGTTGCAATACCGGAACCGATATCAAACCCATTGATTGTCTAACCTAAAAATGCTTGATTCAACCACTGAAAATTTACGAAACTTTGTAGTAATTTGTATTTATTTGTTATCTCTTTTATTGACGAAGTTTATGCAATTTGCATAGCTTAGTGCGTTGTAGATATATGTATCGTTATTTTAAAAACCATGTGAGAATATCCTATAAAAATAAAAACTTAAATTCGAGAATATTAAAAAAATATATACTAAATAAATATAAATACTTTAAATTTCTTCAAGATGAAATTTTACTTGTACAAATAAAGTTTTCTTTGAATGTACTGATACATATGCCAACATTTATGATTAAATTGATTAAAATATTTTATATTAATTCAAATTACTCCGCACGAATGGTTAATGTGATATTATATATGTATTTATAATTCTTCAGAAACGTCAAACGGGATCTAGACCAATAGATAGTTTCTTTAGTAAGAAGCCCAAACTCGACTCTTCAGCTGGACCTGAACCACCATCGCCGAAGCCTTCTGTATCTTCATTCGATGATTCGAGTAAGGATGAAGAGGTAGAGCCGCAGAAGGAAGAGGTACGAGAAAAGTTAACTGCGCTGCAAGATATGTGCAAACTCATCTGTCTTACATTAATACATTTGGCGGCTTCATTTAAACACTAAACGTCGACTTGACCAGAATGCGTCTTAAATAAGACGCGTGGTGTCTTATTTTCAAGACGTTTTGAAACTTATTAATGAAAGACACAATTGTTAGAAACAACTACAAGAGACACGTAATTAATTAAGACTTTTTTTTAGAGTGCCGTTTCTGCTGGCGACAGTAAATATGGATCTGATATCGGCTTCTACATAGGCCAGAACGACATCTCTGACTTCGAAAAGGCTAAACTACTCGAAAATCCTTGGACACCGCCGCCTTCGTATGATTTCCCTCACAACACAGTCACAAAGAACGGAAAGGAAAGGAAGAAGTACGCACAGAGATCGCACTTGGACAAGTATCATTGGCTTGTTTTGTCGCACAAAGACCGTGGACTGTACTGCAAATATTGCGCGCTGTTCATCTCAACTCCGACTGGCAGTTATCAGAAATCTTGCCCTCTCAAGCGTTTGGTAAAAGTACCTCTGACGGTTTTTGATAACCTCCTTGGAGAGAAAGGCGATCTTGAGAGCCACCAGAAAAATCAGTACCACCGTTCAGCTGTGGAAGCTGGAAAACTTTTCCTAAAAACCTATCACCAGCCGACTCTTGAAGTGATCAACCAGATATCGACCCAGCGGGAGCTGCAAGTCCAAGAGAATCGAGAACGCCTACGACCCATCGTGAACACCATCATTTTTTCCGGCCGTCAGAATAATTCTTTGCGCGGACACAGAGACGATGGGAGTTTGTACGTCGACAGCACCAAACCGGACGACTCTGTGATCAACGACGGTAACTTCAGAGCACTTCTTCGGTTTCGAGTGGAAGCTGGTGATGCAGTTCTCCGTCATCACCTGGAAAATGCATCTGCAAACGCAACTTACATCAGTAAGACGACTCAGAATTCCCTTATCGACGCCTGCAAAGAGGAAATCCAGCAAGCAGTTTTGGAACGAGTGAAAGCAGCATCGGTCTTCTCCGTTATGTTTGACGAAACCACGGACTTGTCTCACACGGAACAGCTCAGTCTCTCTTTTCGCTATTTCCACGAAGGCGTCATTAGGGAGGACTTCATTGCATTTTGCGATGCCTACGATGCGATCCGTCCCGAGGATGTAGATGGTGAGCGGCGATTAACAGGGGTGGCGTTGGCTCACATCGTGGAAGATCTCTGCAAAAGATTCGACCTCGATCTAACTAAATGCGTTGGCATCGGAACGGACAGTTGTTCGGTTATGGCCTCGGATGCAAAAGGTGCTGTCCAGGAGCTTACGAAAGTCGCAACTCTGGCCAAACGTTGTCCTTGCAGCAATCACGTGTTGAACAATTCCCTGTCGACGTCCTTCAAGGTGGCGTTGTGTCGTAATGCTTCAGCAACGATGCGAAAAGTTGTGGCTTTTGCAAATGCTTCAGCAAAACGACACGAAGTTTTTCGAAGACTACTGGGTGGGAATTCCCTGCAGGGTCTTTGCGAGACTCGTTGGGTGGAGAAGCACGACGGACACTTGCAGTTTCAAGGACCGATGTTGGTGAAGATCTGCGACGCTCTCAACGAGATTTCCACGTGGAGTGACCCTAAGACTGCATCTGATGCCCAATGCCTTCGTCAGGCTTTAGCCAGTCCGGAGTTCATAATGTCCGCTGCCTGCCTAAATGATGTACTAGGTAATTAGAATACTCAGATAATAATATTCTTGAACATTGTTCTTCCGTTATCACCGTTAATTTTACTTTTATTAGTATATGTATTTACTACTATAACATTCATTTTTGTCACTCCTAAATGCAGAATATTGACTTGCAAAATTTGTAGAATATATGCTTCTATTGTCTCATTATTCATTTTTCTTCATTACTTCATTTTTCAGGTACAACTGTGTCGCTGAGTCGGATTCTGCAAACGCCATCCCTGGATTTGAAGAAAGCATCAGATATACTCAAGGACACCATAGCGGTACTCGAGAACAAACGCCTTGACGCTGAGACTGATTTCCTAAAATTGTTTGAGAAAGCTCAAACCGTTGCTGAACAACTTGGTCTGGAGATTAAGGTTCCTCGAATTGCTGCTCGACAAATGCACCGCGACAACAACATCCTAAACCAGACTCCGGAGGACTATTTCAGACGAGCAATATATATTCCTCTGTTGGATAATATTGTGAACGATTTGGAAGATCGACTTTCTGCGGATGTGCTGAATTTGTTTCAGTTAAGAGTTTTTCTGCCCAGACCGTCGTACTCAGAGGAAGATTTAACAACTGTGTGTGAGATGGCAGACACGTACCAGCAGCTTCTACCTGGTCCTAGCTCTACAGTCGTTGCTGAATTTCAGTTGTGGGTGACTAAGTGGAAGCGTTGCATCGATAACAATGACGTCATTCCCGATTCGCTTCCCCAGATGATCGATTTGTGCGACAAGCATTTGTATCCCTGCATCAATATCCTACTTACTATCTTAGTTACTCTACCAGTCAGTGTAGCCACGGCAGAGCGCTCCTTTTCAACCCTCCGTCGTCTGAAAACGTGGCTTAGGTCAACCATGACGAACGAAAGGCTGACTGGTCTTGCGTTGTTGCACATCCACCAAGATATCGATATTAACATTGATTCTGTGATTACCCGATTCGCGAAGGGCAAACGCACTCGTTTCGAATTAGTGCTCTGACTTGACTAAAGCGGATGCAACATATTGACATATGTGATACATTGTGATTATAGTTCATAATTGTAAAAAGTATTGTATTGGAAAAAGTATTGTAACATATGATTTTTGTTAGAATATGTTACTCTTGTTCAATTATTTTGGAACAAGATCCCTCAGTATAAAACATTACAGTAGAAACTCACCTGCCCAATGTACTTTTAAAGACAACCCCCCCCCCCCCCGGTCCGGAAGTCTGGATGCGTGTCTGAGAGTGACCCCCCCCAAAACAAAAGTCTGGATCCGCGTCTGCGTAGAATCAGGATATTGAGATAGATTGTGTTAGAATGAAAATAAAGTCAATTGAATAGCAACGAAAGGAGCTTAATCACAATTTTGTAGCATCGAAAAGATACCCATGTTTTGATTAGGTACATACATAACCCGATGTGTACTAGGTAAATTTTCAGGCATTCATTGTTTTTGAAAAGCGTTCAGTTTGAAACTCCCAACGAGTGTTTTCCACCGAGTAATAATGATTTAAGTTATCATAAAAAAACAACCGTGAGGTACGCCACTGTCTTGCTAGCACTAGCTATCTCTTGAATAACTTTCTCATTTATCACTTGGTGAAACATTTTGAAATAATAATAAAGGATAAATTAAAAACACTTGGTTTGTTTCACTATTTGTTTCTATTTACTTGACTAGTTTCGCTTTTTACGGCATTATCAAGAGTGAATCAAGAGTTAACTTTGATAATGCCGTAAAAAGCGAAACTAGTCGAGTAAATAGAAACAAATAGTGAAACAAAGCAAGTGATTTTAATTTATCCTTTAATATCACTAGCTATGTCGTTGTTAGTGTTACAATGCCAAAAAAAATTTGAAATCGTACGGTTAGTTTCCGAGTTATAACGATTTCAATTATCAAAAACAATCGTCAGTTACGCCACTGTCTTACTAGTGCAAGCTATCTCGTTGCCAGTGTTTATAAATATTAGTATAGTAATTACAATGCCAAAAGAGTTTCTTAAATCATACGGTAAGTTCTTGCGTAATAACGATTTAAATTAGCTAGGAGTGAAAACACAATTGTCAGTTACGCTACTGTCTACTAGGCATCATGTTTCTAATAGCCAGTTTCTATGAACATAAACAAAGTAATTACAACGCCGACTTATTTGTTGAAAGCGGTATATTATATGCCAAACATCATTTTGTATTAAAATTCAGGAAGTAAATGGTAATACGCATACAGGATCTGAAAGCTCTTGCATCAAAATTTGGACGTGAACTTTTTTTTACCTGATATTTTTGAGAGAATATTTTTGTCATATTCTGTTGGCGCTAGCTCTAAGTTATATTTTCCACTCAATTTGATTAAAAACATCTCATTTTAGGGGGCCAGGGTTAAAAATGTTTTATCATTTTTTGGGGCTGTGGGAGTGGCGTTGGCTTTTAAATTGGTAGCGCTAGCTCTGAGGAATCCGAATAGTGTAAAAAAACTTAAAAAATCCAAACTCGGGGAGCTAGCATCAACCTAGCCCCCCGAAAGTTCAAATCCCCGTAGTTTTCTTGTCTAAATGGCGCTAGCTCTAATTTTTATGGCTCTAGCTGGCGCTAGCTAAGGCCGGTCTAGCGCAATCGCTTTTTTCAAAAAAGTCGAACTTCGGGGGGCTAAGTTGACTGAGCCTATTTATACACATCATCATTTTGTAAACCCTGTACTAAACATAAAAAAAAACAGGGCAGCTTTCCGTTTAATTTTTTTCAATCTATTATTTATTTGTTGAATTCATAAAAACTAGAATATTTGACCGAATATAAATTGAAATTCTCCCCAAAATTGGGGGTATTTACCCAATTGGGCAGAGGCCAAATTAATACACATTATTTTCATGGCAATAGCAGTTAGGGAAGATAATATTCCCATTTAAAAAATATAATTGAAAATCCTATGTTTTTTTTCATATATGTGCGGCATAAATATATTCACAATGAGCTTATGAACATGAATTATTTTATTATTATATTTTTAAGAAATAATCTATAATTTAATAAAATAAAACACATAGTTTGTTCGGCTGTCGAAACTGGAGTCTTAAAAGTAAAAATAATGTGTTATAATGACAAGAATAAGAATCATCAGTTTTGTAAATACCGAAAAATAACACAGGATCCGATAACGCTTTCTAACGAATTGAAAACAATACATAGCTTGTATGTATTATCAGCGTGTTTAAATAATACGAATCGACACTTTCGTTCGATCCGTCTTTTTTATACGCTTTGTTTTTTTCGTCTATTCCACGCGACGCGAGACCCCATCCGTTCATGCCAAGGAGCAATGCACAAATGCACAGCGAACTGCCGCTTTTCTCTCTGACTGTATTCTCCCCACTTGTGCTGTAAATTTGGCATCGGATGAGCTACTCTAAACTATGTGGGTCTTTCCAACACGATCGGCGTGTTACACTGCAATAATCCCCTTAAGGGGATTATCGCAGTGTAACACGCCGATCGTGTTGGAAAGACCCACATAGTTTAGAGTAGCTCATCCGATGCCAAATTTACAGGACAAGTGGGGCGAATACAGTCAGAGAGAAAGGCGGCAGCTCGCTGTGCATTTGTGCATTGCTCCTTGGCATGAACGGATGGGGTCTCGCGTCGCGTGGAATAGACGAAAAAAAAAGCGTATAAAAAAAACGGATCGAAGGAAAGTGTCGATTCGTATTATTTAAACACGCTGATAATACATACAAGCTATGTATTGTTTTCAATTCGTTAGAAAGCGTTATCGGATCCTGTGTTATGTTTCGGTATTTACAAAACTGATGATTCTTATTCTTGTCATTATAACACATTATTTTTACTTTTAAGACTCCAGTTTCGACAGCCGAACAAACTATGTGTTTTATTTTATTAAATTATAGATTATTTCTTAAAAATATAATAATAATGTAATTCATGTTCATAAGCTCATTGGGAATATTTATATGCCGGACATATATGAAAAAAACGGAACATAGGATTTTCAATGATATTTTTTAAATGGGAATATTATCTTCCCTAACTGCTATCGCCATGAAAATAATGTGTATTAATTTGGCCTCTGCCAAATTGGGTAAATACCCCAAATTTTGGGGAGAATTTCAATTTATATTCGGTCAAATATTTTAGTTTTTATGAATGCAACAAATAAATAATAGATTGAAAAAAATTAAACGGAAAGCTGCCCTGTTTTTTTTATGTTTAGTACAGGGTTTACAAAATGATGATGTGTATAAATAGGCTCAGTCAACTTAGCCCCCCGAAGTTCGACTTTTTTGAAAAAAGCGATTGCGCTAGACCGGCCTTAGCTAGCGCCAGCTAGAGCCACAAAAATTAGAGCTAGCGCCATTTAGACAAGAAAACTACGGGGATTTGAACTTTCGGGGGGCTAGGTTGATGCTAGCCCCCCGAGTTTGGATTTTTTAAGCTTTTTTACACTATTCGGATTCCTTAGAGCTAGCGCCAGCTAGCGCTACCAATTTAAAAGCCAACGCCACTCCCACAACCCCAAAAAATGATAAAACATTTTTAACCCCGGCCCCCTAAAATGAGATGTGTTTAATCAAATTGGGTGGAAAATATAACTTAGAGCTAGCGCCAACAGAATATGACAAAAATATTCTCTCAAAAATATCAGGTAAAAAAAAGTTCACATCCAAAGTTTGATGCCAGAGCTTTCAGATCCTGTATGCGTATTACCATTTACTTCCTGAATTTTAATACAAAATGATGTTTGGCATATAATATACCGCTTCAAACAAATATTTCGGCGTTGTAATTACTTTATTTATGTTCATAGACACCAGAGCTGGGCAGGATTCGAATCATTCAGGATTCGATTCCTGGATTCGAATCCTTTTAGAGGATTCAAAAGAGGTATTCGAATACTTTAGTGAAAACGGATTCGTGATCCGGATTCGTTACATTTTTTTAAAAGGATTCGTATTCGAATCCAGATGTAGATGATTCGAATCCTTATAAAAGGATTCGAATTCTTATAAAAGGATTCGAATCCTTATAAAAGGATTCGAATCCTTATAAAAGGATTCGAATCCTCATACACGGATTCAAATCCTCCCAAATAATTCGAATCATCGCTATTAAGGCTGGGATTCGAATTCGATTAATTCAAATAGTTAAATATTCTAATATGAATATTTAAATCACTAAATTATTCATATTTGAATATAAATATTTACATTTTCAATAATTAAAATATTTGTAAATGCATATTTGGTTATTTAATCATATAAAATGTCCAACCTTAATAGTATATTTTTAACTTCACTTGAAATCAGTGTTTTATACGCGTGGCGCATGAAGTAAAATTTCGAGTTTAGAAAAGCCCCGTGAAAATGTGTCTCGGGTCGCTGCGCGACCCTCGACAAATTTTCTACGCGGGGCTTTTCTAAACTCGAAATTTTACTTCATGCTTAGTCTGGGAGTGGACAACACTCGTTCTTAGAAGTTTCAAATTGAGTGATCACTCAAGATTACTAAGTTTATTACCATTTTGCAAAGACTACAGCTCGAAGGACCAATCATGGTCTTCGGAGACCGAAGGACTACAGGGAATCGAAGTTTTTTACAAGAAAAAAACGTATATCTGAAGGTTTACAGCCTGGATAGGAAAGAAAACTTCCAATTTTGAAAAAATATCGAAGTTAGATTGGTTTTCAGTGCATTTTTAACTTCACTTTAAATCAGTGTTTTATACGCGTGGCGCATGAAGTAAAATTTCGAGTTTAGAAAAGCCCCGCGAAAATTTGTCTCGGGTCGCTGCGCGACCCTCGACAAATTTTCTACGCGGGGCTTTTCTAAACTCGAAATTTTACTTCATGCTTAGTCTGGGAGTGGACAACACTCGTTTGAACTTTAAATTTAACTGTTTATTAAAATCTACGTATGTAATATAATAAATCATTCATTGAAATCATAGAAAAAGATGCAAAATTTTACCTAAAAAGAACTTTTAGAGTTAACTTTATAATTTGCTCGGCTCTTAATGGGTAAATATTCTATTCCTAAGAAAAACGATATTTATTTAATATTAAAGTTGCATTTAATATAATAACAAACTGTGAATAAATCGACAATAATCTAGAAATATTGAAAATCTCGACATGTAGAAAATCTTGACGGTCCACTCCCAAACTAAGCATGAAGTAAAATTTCGAGTTTAGAAAAGCCCCGCGTAGAAAATTTATCGAGGGTCGCGCAGCGACCCGAGACAAATTTTTACGGGCCTTTTCTAAACTCGAAATTTTACTTCATGCGCCACGCGTATAAAACACTGACTTAAAATGAAGTTAAAAAGCACTGAAAACCAACTCAACTTCGATAATTTTTTCAAAATTGGATGTTTTCTTTCCTATCCATGCCCTAAACCTTCAGATATTCATTGTTTTCTTGTAAAAAAAACTTCAATTATTTTATTACGCCACGCGTATAAAACACTGATTTAAAGTTAAGAACGCACTTGAAACCAACCCAATTTCGATATTTTTCAAAATTGGATGTTTTCTTTCCTATCCATGCTATAAACCTTCAGTTATTCGTTGTTTTCTTGTAAAGAAACTTCGATTCCCTGTAGTCCTTCGGTCCCCGAAGACCATGATTGGTCCTTCGAGCTGCATCCTTTGTAAAATGGTAATAAACTTAGTATTCTAGAGTGAATTTTAAACTTCTAAGAACGAGTGTTGTCCACTCCCAGACTAAGCATGAAGTAAAATTTCGAGTTTAGAAAAGCCCCGCGTAGAAAATTTGTCGAGGGTCGCGCAGCGACCCGAGACAAATTTTCACGGGGCTTTTATAAACTCGAAATTTTACTTCATGCGCCACGCGTATAAAACACTAATTTAGAATAAAGTTCAATAACACATATATCATAATTAATTAAAATCATTATTTAATCAGATATTTAGTCGGTATATGAACATTTTTCTTAATAGAAACTGATGGAATAAAATGTTACTGGTTGCAAATGATAGATTCAAATTTATTTTTAAAGGATTTGTATCCGTGATTCAAAAATGAGGATTCGAATCTTTGATTCGAATCATATTTTTCACTTACGAATCCTTTATTCGAGTATTCGCGGTTCGAATCATATTAGGTGATTCGGATTCGTGATTCGGATCCTGTTTTTGAGGATTCATCCCAGCTCTGATAGACACTGGCTATTATAAACATGTTGCCTAGAAGACAGTAGCGTAACTGACAATTGTGTTTTCACTCCTAGCTAATTTAAATCGTTATAACTCAAGAACTTACCGTACGATTTAAAAAACTCTTTCGGCATTGTAATTACTATACTAATGTTTATAATCACTGGCAACGAGATAGCTTGCACTAGTAAGACAGTGGCGTAACTGACGATTGTTTTTGATAATTGAAATCGTTATAACTCGGAAACTAACCGTACGATTTCAAATTTTTTTTGGCATTGTAATTGCTATACTGAAGTCTATAAATACTAACAACGACATAGCTAGTAATATTAAAGGATAAATTAAAATCACTTGGTTTGTTTCACTATTTGTTTCTATTTACTCGACTAGTTTCGCTTTTTACGGCATTATCAAAGTTCACTCTTGATAATGCCGTAAAAAGCGAAACTAGTCAAGTAAATAGAAACAAATAGTGAAACAAACCAAGTGTTTTTAATTTATCCTTTATTATTATTTCAAAATGTTTCACCAAGTGATAAATGAGAAAGTTATTCAAGAGATAGCTAGTGCTAGCAAGACAGTGGCGTACCTTACGGTTGTTTTTTTTTTTACTACGTGATAACTTAAATCGTTATTACTCGGTGGAAAACACTCGTTGGGAGTTTCAAACTGAACGCTTTTCAAAAACAATGAATGCCTGAAAATTTACCTAGTACACATCGGGTTATGTATGTACCTAATCAAAACATGGGTATCTTTTCGATGCTACAAAATTGTGATTAAGCTCCTTTCGTTGCTATTCAATTGACTTTATTTTCATTCTAACACAATCTATCTCAATATCCTAATTCTACAATATGTATACAAGGAGTTTTTCTTTAAAGTATACGTATTCCAGATTCACTTTATTTTCATTAAATCTTTAGATATATGTTGTTTTTACAGGAATTCAATTTGAAGCTTTAAGCGAGTGTTTTCCACTCCCAGGCTAAGCAAGAAGTAAAATTTCGAGTTTAGAAAAGCCCCGTGAAAATTTGTCGAGGGTCGCGCAGCGACCCTCGACAAATTTTCATGGCTTTTCTAAACTCGATATTTTACTTCATGCTTAGTCTGGGAGTGGAAAACACTCGTTTAAAGCCTTAAATTGAACTTTTTTAAAAAACAAGGAATATCTAAAGATTTAAAGAAAATAAGCTAAATTTGGAAAACGTATACTTTAAAGAAAAACTCCCTGTATGTTATTATGTTGTATTCAACTTAAATATTATTAGGTTATTACTCATATTAAGTTTAAGATTCATTTCTTGCCTGATAAAGGAGCAACTCTCTAAGCAAACCTAAATATCTAATCCATGTTACATTTAAAATATTTAGCTTAAATGTTTTGATAGTTGTTGCTTACATTATACGGCTCAGTCAACTTAGCCCCCCGAAGTACGACTTTGTTGAAAAAAACTTGTCAGTTAGGCTACTGTTTTCTAGGCATCATCTTTGTAATAGCCAGTGTCTTTGAACATACATAAAGTAATTACAACGCCAACATATTTCTTGGAAGCGGTATTTTATATGCCAATCATGATTTTGTATTGAAATTCAGCAAGTAAATGGTAATACGCATACAGGAGCTGAAAGCTCTCACATCAAAGTTTGGATGTGAATTATTTTTTACCTGATATTTTTGAGAGAATATTTTTTTCATATTCTGCACCCAATTTGATTAAAAAAATCTCATTTCGGGGGGCTAGGGATTAAAATGTTTTAAAATCTTTTGGGGTTGTGGGGGTGGCGCTAGCTTTTAAATTGGTAGCGCTAGCTCTGAGGAATCCGAATACTGTAAGAAAACTTGAAAAATCCAAACTCGGGGGGCTAGCATCAACCTAGCCCCCCGAAAGTTCAACCCCCCGTAACTTTCTTGTCTAAACGGCGCTAGCTCTAATTTTTGTGGCGCCAGCTAAGGCCCGTCTAGCGCAACAGTTATTTTTTAAAAAGTCGAACTTCGGGGGGCTAAGTTGACTGAACCGTATAAATAGAGGATTACAATAACATTCAATTACAATTCATTTATTCCTTATTTACTTACTATCAAAATTTGACTCATCAAAAATCAGCCAAATTTGAAAAAAATATATTGGGCTCGGTGCAATGTTGAGCGAGAAGCTTGTTATTTGAAATGCATTATAATAACTACCTTATTATTATTATAGTTCTAATTTTGCTAAAATAATTAACAATGAATATGCACGCAGTTAAACCCTACATTTTTTTAAACATTCGTCAAACAAATATTACCTGTGCTCAGTAAAAAATAGTTGATTTATAACATTAATCTACGACGTCATATTGGTGTTATTCTTACTATTCTTATAGTTTTGATATCATTGATTCGTTGATGAAGTCGCAGTTGGTTCAAATATGTCCGATTGCTAGAAAGTTTACAGTTTACTTTAATAGTTTTATTGCGAGAAGTTTAATGGCATTTAACAACTGTTTTAACAACGAAAGATTTAAGGCGAAATAATGATTTGAACAAGACTGATTGTTATTCGATTGCTTCTGCTTATTAATCAGCTTAAAACACTTTCAAAATAATTTAATAATACCGACACTGTCAAATAATTAGGAAAGCCAATATTAAAGGTATATTACACATCTTTATTTAAATTAGTGAAACATTTCGTGTTTTCTATATTAGTGAACATGCAGTATAAAAAAATACTTATTCCATTAGTAGTCAGAGAGCATAAAAATAAAACACTAGTACAATAAAATATCGATTATAATTGCGAAATATTAATTTTACGAGAATAAATGCTAACGACGCGAGCCGTTTTTGTTAACTATGATTGAGAAAAGAAAATAAAAACAAACGCGAAGCCGCGCAGCGTTCACCGGCCCAGGGATAAACGCTGGCCGCATGCTGCTCCCCCCTCCAATAATTGTGCAGATGAGTGTACAACGCGTTCAACTAAGAGAAGATCCGCAAGGCGGCGGTATTTTACGGTCTTATTTTTTAAGATTTTTATTTTAACCTGACTCGGGCATGAGCTATCGCATCCTTATGAAATGTTCACATTATATGCCTTATAGTATAAACTAGTAAGATATGGGAATATTTTTTTTAATTTTGAAAAATTTAACATTATTTTTTTCATACCTCTGAAAGCAAATTGTTAAAAAAAAAGTACTTCGATATTTTACTAGATAATTGGGCTTAATATACGCTGTCAAAATTTCAACTTTCTAGGACCTTTAGTTTTTAAATAAACCTAACATTAAATTTCAGACCACTGTTATATTCCCCTTAATACGTTAGAAAGCGTTATCGGATCCTGTGTTATTTTTCGGTATTTACAAAACCGATGATTCTTATTCTTGTCATTATAACACATTATTTTTTCTTTTAAGACTAAAGTTTCGACAGCCGAACAAACTATGTGTTTTATTTTATTAAATTAAAGATTATTTCTTAAAAATATATTAATAAAATAATTCATGTTCATAAGCTCCTTGTAAATATTTATATGCCGGATATATACAGGGTGTCTACGCTAAACCATTCGTTAAAAGTTTATGGGGTTGCCGTTGCTCTAAAAATTGGAAAACAATCCTTGGCATATGGTTGAATCAGTTCTCCTCATGTGCAATATTTCAACTTTATAGCACTTCCGGTTCCACCGGAAGTAGCACCAAATTTGTTAGTTTAAATAGAACACCCTACTTATTAGCAATTTTTTGGGTTTCTCGTTTAAATTGCAACATATTTTATTCAAACCTATGTACACTTATCTCTTATAGTTTTCAAGAAAAAAAAATATTTCTAAAATTTTGACCTTTAAAAGGCATCTCGAAATCTGTCTGTAACTTCTCTTAAGAATAAGATAAATATATGATTTATATCTCTACTTGTAACTAGAGAATGCCTCTATGAGTAAATTAATTGGAAACTGTCAATTTTGACAATAAGTGTTCTTTAAATGTCAATATCTAAGTGCTCTCTTCAATATCAAGTAATTCATTTTTTTTTTGAATGGAATGATCCAATTTTTATCACGTAGGGAGGAAAATTTCCTACAAAAAAGTATTATACAACTATACTTCTAAAGCGAGTAGTTTTCGAATTATTTCTAAAATTCGTTTTTCGTCGCATTTATGCAGGGTAATGACATTTCTTTGATGTACAGGGAGTTTTTATTTAAAATATACGTATCCCAAATTCAGCTTGTTTTCTTTAAATCTTTAGTTATTCGTTGTTTTTTTTAATGGTTCAATTTGAAGCTCTAAACGAGTGTTTTCCACTCCCAGACTAAGCATGAAGTAAAATATCGAGTTTAGAAAAGCCCGTTGAAAATTTTTCGAGGGTCGCGCAGCGACCCGAGACAAATTTTCTGGGCTTTTCTAAACTCGAAATTTTACTTCATGCGCCACGCGTATAAAACACAGATTTCAACTGAAGTTCGAATATAAATAAATTTCACAATATTTTAGTGTCTTATACGCGTGGCGCATGAAGTAAAATTTCGAGTTTAGAAAAGCCCAGAAAATTTGTCTCGGGTCGCTGCGCGACCCTCGACAAATTTTCACGGGGCTTTTCTAAACTCGAAATTTTACTTCATGCTTAGTCTAGGAGTGGAAAACACTCGTTTAAAGCTTCAAATTGAACTCTTTTAAAAAACAACGAATGTCGGAAAATGTACAGCTTTATTCCCTCTATATTATTCAAGTGGTAATTTAGTTTCCATCATTGTCATGGTACTATTAAAAATTATTACAATAAATAAGTTGTTCTTGAATGCTCATTGTTTATTTAGTTAGGGCGTAGGTAAAGTATCGTACGTTTCTCGAGTGGTATGGCAATTATATACTCGCGGAATACTGCACTCGCCGCTGCGCGGCTCGTGCGCAACATGTCCGCTCATATGTAATATACTGGATACTACTCTGGTTACGTAATATACTATTATTATTTGACATTTTGCATTACATACGCGACAAAACAAAAACATAACTACTTGCCTAGTAAAATTCAGTTGCGAATTAATATACCTATAGAGGCATCCCCTAGGTACAAGTAGAGATTTAAATCATATTTTTATCTTATTCTTAAGAGAAGTTACAGACAGATTTCAAGATGCCTTTTAGAGGTCAAAATTTTAGAAATATTTTTTTGCTTCAAAACTATAAGAGATAAGTGTACATATATTTGAATAAAATATGTTGCAATTTAATCGAGGAATCTAAAAAATGACTAATATATATGTTCTATTTGAAATAACAAATTTGGTGCTACTTCCGGTGGAACCGGAAGTGATATAAAGTTGAAAATATTTCACATGAGGAGAACTGATTTAACTGTATGACAAGGATTTTTTTCAAATTTTTAGTGCAACGGCAACCCCATAAACTTTTAACGAACGGTTTACCGTAGACACCCTGTATGAAAAACGCGGAACATAGGATTTTCAATGATATTTTTTATATAGGAATATTATCTTTCCTAACTGCTATGGCTATGAAAATAATGTGTATTAATTTGGCCTCTGCCAAATTGGGTAAATACCCCAATTTTTCGGGAGAATTTCAATTTTTATTTTATCAAATATTCTAGTTTTTATGAATGCAACAAATAAATAATAAAATGACTTCAGGCAGACATTTTATACTCAACAAAAAATATATTTGAGATTTGTCTTCTAAAATATTTAGGGAAGATATGTCAATTGGAGCACTGCACGGGCCTGAATTTTTCTTAGGCGATTTTCCCGTATCATATTCAATATTTAAATTATCTTAATTTTATATATATTTTTTACTTTTTCTAAAAACTACGCCTATAATCAGATAAGTATATTTTTTATTTATTTAGGCCTGAAATGTTGACCGGGCCGGGTCAGCAAAACTCAATCTCTCTTATTTTATGACCGGGTCGGGCAATGTTGAGCAAGAAGCTTGTTATTTGAAATGCGTTATAATAACTACCTAATTATTATTCTAGTTCTATTTTTTCTAAAATAATTAACAATGAATATGCACGCAGTTAAACCCTCCATTTTTTTAAACATTCGTCAAACATATATTACCTGTGCTCAGTAAAAAATAGTTGATTTGTAACAACAACGTCATATTAGTGACGTTATTCTTACTATTCTTATAGTTTTGATATCATTGATTCGTGCATGAAGTCGCAGTTGGTTCAAATAGGTCTCGTTGCTAGATACTTTACAATTTACTTTAATTGTTTTATTGCGAGAAGTTTAATGGCATTTAACAACAGCTTTAACAACGAAAGATTTAAGACGAAATAATGATTTGAACAAGACTGATTGTTATTTGATTGCTTCTGGCTTATTAATCATCTTAAAAAACTTTAAAAATAATTTAATAATACCGACACTGTCAAATAATTAGGAAAGCCAATATTAAAGGTATATTACACATCTTTATTTAAATTTGTGAAACATTGCGTGTTTTCTATATTAGTGAACATGCAGTATAAAAAAAATACTTATTCCATTAGTAGTCAGAAAGCATAAAAATAAAACACTAGTACAATAAAATATCGATTATAATTGGAAAATATTAATTTTACGAGAACAAATGTTAACGACGCGAGCCGATTTTGTTAACTATGATTGAGAAAAGAAAAGAAAAACAAACGCGAAGCCGCGCAGCGTTCACCGGCCCAGGGATAAACGCTAGCCGCACGCTGCTCGCGCCTCCAATAAATAATTGTGCAGATGAGTGTACAACGCGTTCAACTAAGAGAAGATCCGCAAGGCGGTATTTTACGGTCTTATTTTTCAAGATTTTTATTTTAACCTGACTCGGGCATGAGTTATCGCATCTTTATGAAATGTTCACATTATATTCCTTATAGTATAAACTAGTAAGATATGGGAATATTTTTTTTAATTTTGAAAAATATAACATTATTTTTTTCATACCTCTGAAAGCAAATTGTTAAAAAAAAAAGTACTTTGATATTTTACTAGATAATTGGGCTTAATATACGCTGTCAAAATTTCAACTTTCTAGGACCTTCAGTTTTTAAATAAACCTAACATTAAATTTCAGACCACTGTTATATTCCCCTTAAAACATTCGCCTTGATTTCGAAACCAGTATTCCTCAAGGAACCCACTCTGAGCCAATATTATTTGTACTTTTTGTGTACGAAACTTCTAACGAGTGTTTTTTACTCCCAGACTAAGCATGAAGTAAAATTTCGAGTTTAGAAAAGCCTGAAAATTTCGATTTGCCGGGGCGTGCGAGCGAAGCGAGTCGCGCCCCGGCAAATCCAAATTTTCAGGCTTTTCTAAACTCGAAATTTTACTTCATGCGCCACGCGTGTAAAGCATTGATTTAACGCAAAGTTCAAAACATACTGCTCAGGATCTGTACCTTTAATTTTATAGGAAGATAAGTTGTTTAAATTATTTGTACTATTACTAATAATATTTAGGAATAAATCATTTTTTATTTGTCATACAAACATAAATTTCTTTATTTACTTTTTTTATGCAGCTGATGCCTCCCCGAGGCTGCGCCCCTGTTGGCAAAAAAGGATTTTACCTAAGAAAATAAGAAGATTAGTATCCCAAGTCTCAAGTGAATTAAGAAAAAAGAAACAAGAAGAAAAATAAATATTAAATGTCTTTATTAAAAATAGTCAATGAAAGGCCTTTAAGATTCCACAAAGCATAAATAAAACATGTCTCAATCTGTCAAAAATAAGACAATTAATGCAAAAAATTAAATAACAGTTTAGCTTGAGTAATTTTAAGGTAATTAAACCGCTCAATGTTGTGTTATTCCACACACACAACTCGATTTTCAAGATCAAGTAGAAGTGAACGCTTACATCACCACTGTTTACGCGTTTAAAATTAAAACGAACCAAACCGCGAGGTTCATCGCTTACATAAACATAAAGAAGTACGCTCAAAAAAAAAACACGTGGGTGTTGAATATTCGGTCGCGAAAATAAATAAATAAAAAAAAAAACGCGGAAGTTTGAGTTTGGATCCAAGTATCTTCCGCTCAAAATAATTTTCAAATTTACCGGCCTAGAAGACGCGTCCAAGTTGCGTGCGCCACGGACCGGCTGATTCATCCACGTGAATAAAACACTGTGAGAGACATCGCCGAAGATTCCAATTCCGTAACCCGAAATTAAACTACAGTAGCGTTATCATTAAAAAATAAAACAGCGGTTTATCAATTACAGTTACGTCAGCGCGGTTGCTATTTTCATCGATTGAAGGTGGAAATAAATAAAGATAATCATGGCGAGTTCGGGTCAGTCTTTTCGGGATCTCGACCTGACCAGGGATGAAGTGGAACGTTTGTCAACCGCGTTGAAGGATAAGGAATTTAGGAAATTATTAGTGGATTACGTTGAGGAGATTCAGGATCCTGAGAACAAGAAGATCTACGAGGCAGAGATTAAGGAGTTGGAGAGGGAACGAGGGCAGGATGTCACTTTTATTAATCCGATTGCAGGGTATGTAATTAAAACCAGTGTTAACGGCTGCAAAAAAGGGTTCATCAACATTTGCTCGAATGAAAATGTGAAGAAGCCGATTTCCACTCCGACTTACCAAGACGGGGCTAGAGGGTTGCAGTGGTCTCTCCCTCACTCGATCTCACCTCCGAGGGAGGATATCGATAATAAAGGGCAGAGGTGTCAGGTTTTCGATATCGTGTTCCACCCGGACACCTTGCATTTAGCCAAAAACAACACCGCCTTCCGGGATATGGTCAATACAACCGCAACCGAGGCCATCGAATCGAATTTCGACGTCACCCTAGACACAAAGAATTTAAAATTCCCCAAACTACAGTACAAAGGCATGCCGTATTCCACAATAATCAGGAAACCCAGTGGGGAAAAGGTTCAGGAAAAATCCCCCGAGGATCAAGCGTTTCTAGATAGGATTTACAACAACATCCCAAAATCTGATTTTAACAAAAAATCGAAGAAATACGTCAAAAAGCCCGACGATAAAACCACCTACACGACGCCCAAGTATTTAATCAAGCACCGGAGTCACTTGGAAATCGAGGACTTCACTTACGACAAAACCTCGAAAATCAACGCAGCCATTCCCAAGGAGCTCATTCTCGAAGTGCAACTCCCGCTGCTCAAATCCGCCGGCGATATAATCCTTGACGTCGCCGAAAAATCAGTACAACTAACCAGTGAAACACCAGCAAAGTACAAACTCTCGCTGACCCTGCCGTACTTCGTCAATCAGGATAGCGGAAACGCCAAATTCGATAAGGATTTGAAAAAACTGATAATCACCCTGCCCGTTAAACGGACTCACTTTAATATGTGCGATTTGAATCGTGATGATAGCGGTGTGGAAAGCGATCACGGATCTCCGGTTTCAAAACACTCCGACGATTCGATCGATAACACCGATACTGAATCCGATGATTCCAAAGTGATTGATGGAAGCGAAGACGGTGATTTAACTAAAGTTAATCATAAACTTACAAAAAGTCGTGATAATAGTAAAATTAATATAAATAAACTTAACGATAACAAAAATTCTAATTTAAATCAAATTGATCATGATACTAAAAATGGGGATTCTAATAAAATTAATCATGATGTTAAAAATTGTGATTTTAATAAAATTAAACAAGATGGGGATTTTGATGAAGCTAAAAATATTAATTTAAATAATGTTACCTGTGAGTATAAAAATGATAATTTTAATAATTGTGGGAATCAAAGTTGTACTTTAAATAAAATGAATTGTGAAAATCAAACTGCTAATTTAAATAATGTTAATTTCAAGGATAAAATTTGTAACGTGAATAAGAATGAATCTTCGAAAATTAACGTAAAAACAGAAGAAAACTGTCGATTTAGAAGTAACGACAACACGAACTTTTTAAATCCTAACTTGCAATACGTGCTGCCTGAAATGACCTGTTTTAAAAGCGACAGCACGCTGATCTTTACTATTCACGTAAAAAACGTCGAGGAGGATTCGATCGAAAAAAACTTCGACTCGCACACAGTACATTTGAAGTTTACAAACATCGGCTCGAGCTTTTTCCCAATTCACTACTCGTCCTGCATCAACCTAACCCAACCTATAAATCCTGAAGCAATCGGCATCGAAGCTTGGGATAATAATGTAATCATGCAAATTCCTTGCGATGCTAATTTAATAAAAGATTATAAATATGGTTTGAGCGAGCATGAGTTGGCAATTAGGGAAATCGATGAAACAGCTGAGCAAAGCAAGCCGAAAATGAAAGAGGTGCAAACGCGGAAGCCGCACGACCTCGAAGTACAAAAAACTGAGCCGGCGAGGGTGCAGAAGGCAAATGTCGTGCTGGACACGGTCGCCTTAAAGGATGAGTCGTCGCGGGCGATCGACATCACGGGCGCCTGCTCCGAGTCGAGCGGGGACGAGCTCAGCTGCAGCTACAGCCCGTCGAGGTGCAAGGGGATCCTCAAGAGGATCTCCACATCGTCGAGGAGTTCGGTCAGCAGGAGCATCTCCGAGTCGAGCATCGACGATCTCATGTGGGCCTCCTCGTTCGAAAACTGCTACAACAGCATGGATTCCGTGATACCCGAGGATGGGGAGGTTTCCGGTAGTTTGAAGAAGACTGTCAGGTTCAACGATAACGTTACCAGACAGTTGTTCAGGTAAGGAAGTTCCATTCAAATGTAATTAAATGTAAAATAAATTTGAGGTTATGGTAAACTATGTGTTAACAGTCTGTAGTGACAATCTAATTTAAAATTAAATCCTGCTCTAATTTATATTTTAAATGATCGCACTGTATGAATGTTTTACATAAACGAAAATTATTGTTTTCAAATCATTGCATTTAAAGTGTTAAATGGTGCGAAATTCTTACCAACATGAGAAATTGTTTGTATGAATCAGATTTTAAGGTCGTGTTTTATCAGCACTTGTTGCATAATATTAATTTGACCAAATTTACTCATTAAACATTGACTCTTGATTAAGTAATCAATGTTTGTATTAGATAATGCAGTTACAAAGGATATTTAAATAAATATTTAGTCTTTACATACTGTGCGATCAGTTAAAATATAAATTACAGTATGCTTTGAATTTTAAATTAGATTGGCACTACTGACTGTTGACACGTAGTTTACCAACCTTAAATTAGTTTCATTATTTAATCAGTATTTTAAGCAACCGCACAATAAAGATGCCGCCTACTTTAATTTTTAATTTAAATGATCACACAATCATCATCATTTAAAGTGATACTAAATTTGGTATGGTATCTAATGTAATTAAATTACAAAGATATTAAAAATTGAGAAACATATTACAAATTTTCAGCTTCTAATAATATTATTAACTTTGGTAAGGATAAGTAGTATATTTTGAACTTCATTATAAATCAGTGTTGTATACGGGTGACGCAGTAAAATTTCGAGTTTGGGCAAGCCTGAAAACTAAAATTTGTGAGCTGCACTTCGCGCCCAAATCCATTTGTAGGCTTTTCTAAACACAAAATTTTACTTCATGCTTAGCCTGGGAGTGGAAACACTTGTTTAGAGTTTCAAATACACATATTCATTTCAAGTGTTCCTTATCTAAATTATGTTTATCGAGTACAAATGTATACTAAATGTTTCAAATATTCGGCGGGTATGAATTTATTCTGACTGTTAACTCATCTAATTTACATTCATCGATTATACATTTTTACTAAATTTCGGTGTATTCCAGATCAAATTCAAGTATACTAGGTCAAAAGAAGAAAAACCAGAGGAAAGCGAAGAACAAAAAGCGCGCGCACGAGAGACGGTGCAGCGAGAGCGAGCTGTCAGAAAACGACGAGAAGAAGGAGGGAGAACCAAAGACTAAGGACAGGGAGGATGATGAAGCGGAAGAGGAGAACGAGAACAAAAAGGAGGACAACAACATTTTCGAATTTGATATGTAATTTTACACACGTTTTGCATGCGGCCAGTTGCACGCGAAAATCGAGAGCTGAGTCCAAAATTCGAAATTATACAAGTTTTTTTTCCCGTCGGTTTCAGAGATGAAGCAATTTTAAGTACAACTGGTCGATACACATACTGTAAACACACCCAGTAATAATTAACTAACCTACTTAATGTACTATTAAACACGGTTTTTTCAATTAAGTAGATTTCGATCGATTTTTCTCGTTTAGTGATACAAAAACAAAATACGGTGACTAGTTTTTTAGAGTTTTTAGAGACGTAAGGAAAATGAGAGGGTGTGAGTGTGTGAAAGGTTTATATACAATAGTTAAGAATCATTGTTTTCATTTTTAATTGTCTACACCAGGTTTTATAATTTTCAATTCGATTCATCAATTAATATTAACACACTAAGTGTTGTGTAAATCAAGTACCGTACAATCATTTAAATTATAAATTAGAGTAAGCGGCATTATTTCTGAGCGATTGCCTAGAATTCCAATTGAATTCATTCATCAGAAAAATATACTCTCAACATGCTTGGATTTTTTTACGCTTTATGTTGGTATCTAGTGAATGCTACTCTGGGCATTCTAGTTTGTACACTTTAAAAAATAACGAACATGTTTGCTGTCAACAGTGCATTCATCAGAAAATTTCCCAACTGTTGGCATCAAACTTCCAACAGTTTTATCTGATGAATGCGCCTAATGCTGGAATACATTTGAGGTTATGGTAAACTATGTGTTAACGTAAGTAGTGCCAATCTAATTTACAATTTAAAGCCTCTTATTTATATTTAAAATGATCGTAGAATATTAACACGTTGACTGTCGTGTGAATCGAGTTCATTTATACTATATGTGTGTTTTTTGTTTGCGACAATCAACGCACCCTCAAAGGTCATAAAATTCCTAAAATACCAAATTTGTATGGGTTTATAATGTTGGAAATTTGTTTCTTCACACATCGAATTTTTCTTTTTAGTACACATAACCTTACTAATTAGGCATTCAATGTTTTTAAAAAGCATTCAGTTTGAAGCTTCTTTCGAGTGTTTCCACTCTCAGGTTAGGCATTAAGTAAAATTTCGAGTTTAGAGAAGCCTGAAAATTTGGATTTTTCGCGAAGCGAGCCCGGCAAATCCAAATTTTCAGGTTATTCTAAACTCGAAATTTTACTTCATGCGCCACCGGTATCAAACACTGATTTCAAGTGGTGTTCGAAATATGCTGTAAAATACTGCTGTAGAAGTATATTTTGAACTATTTGGTAATGCGAATAGAAGTGTGAAGAAAGGTTATTAGTGTTTTTTTCATCAATCGATATTTATGTCTAATTTCTTTTATTTATTCTTTCTAGCATAAAAAAATAAAATAATCTTTACATTGCAAACTAAACTGGCATTTTCAAATGTTCCAAATGCAGTGTGATTTGAACTGTGAAGTTAGAAGGTCATTTTAGATTGCAGCTTAAATATCATTTTATTTATGCAACTAGTTCGAAATAAATTATGAACCTGATGATAGACTTAATTACTTTGCTTGTGATAATTACTTTACCATACTTTTGTGCCGCATTGATTTCATTTGATCTTTTTTGTGTCAATTAATTTTTTGTGGGTTGAGAATTATTGATTTCTTACATTTTTTTGTTCATGCATGCATAACTAAGTAAGTAGTTGTGGTTGAGAGATGCTGTTTGTAAAGTCAATAAATTCTCGACTGATTGTTTTACGGGAATTGCAGTCCAATTTTTTTCTGGTTCAATTAACGATGCCGATCCCAGTGATGAGTATTTTCCGATGATGTTTATACACAGTGATTATTTTTAGTTTGTACATGTTCGAAAACACGTCCACATTTTTTTGTAATGTGCGGTGTTTTGTAGGTGATCTTAATAAAAAAATATATAATTGTTATTTTTTGTTTGATTGGCCTTTAACACTTTGCTACCAGCATGACACTAAATTTTTGATAACAACTTCATTAAAATTGGCTCTATGAAATCAAATCGTAAACATATTGGATGAATTTCAAAATGATAAAGATGCGGGATGTTCTATGCTAAGGCTTTTTATAGATTTTTAAGTAATTGTTCAATTTAATAAAAATTGTAAAAACATGTATCAAATTTTTCTCCTAGAGTCTGCTTGCAATGCAATGTTTGAATTCACAAGTCAACATTCGGAGCCTGCTACCGAACGTGTTAATAAATAGATCTTCACTTAATATAATAAAAATAGTAAACTATTTATGATTTTCAACTTATTTATTAAATCACTACAACTGTTTAGCTACTTTGTAGCTTTTTCAGGTGAAGAAATATAATACGTTCAATGCAAACATTTATTATATATTTTAAAATATACTTTGGGGAAAACAATAGAAGGTATAATAGTTTATTTACTTATTACATGTTATAAAATGGACATATTTCAGTGTCTTGTGTGCCAGAAATGTATGAAGCGTGCTGCAATAAAAAGGCATTGTACTGTCCGTCTTTGGCTGTTTTCTCCGGCCCTCTATTAGCATGTCTTTTGATGAACTTTATCACCAGTTCCATGTCCATTTTGGAAAACAACATCCGATATCCCCAACTTACGAGAGCTAACGGCTGGAAAAAAAAATAGTAAGACTCGTAAACAGTGGAGTTTAGTAAATACTAGTCAGAGCTGGGACGAATCCTCGTAAATAGAATTCGAATCACGAATCCGAATCACCTAATGTGATTCGAATCACGAATACTCGAATAAAGGATTCGTAAGAGATAAATATGATTCGAATCCTGTTTTTTCGAATCACGAATACAAATCCTTTAAGAATAAATTTGATTTTATTATTTTTTTTGAAACCATTAATATATAAATATCTTTACCAGTTGTTTTAACAAAAATATTCAAAAACCTAATTATTTATTATTAACACTGAAAATCGTTGATAACAGACTAAATATCTGATTCCGTGTTACTCTGATTAAAGATGTATTTGTGTGTTTTTGAACTTTATTTCAAATCAGTGTTTTGTACGCGTGGCGCATGAAGTAAAATTTCGAGTTTAGAAAAGCCCGAAAATTTGTCTCGGGTCGCTGCGAAATTTTACTTCATGCTTAGCCTGGGAGTGGAAACACCCGTTCAAAACTCTGAATTGAACTCTATTATAAAATCGACCAATGCCTGAAAATTCACTGAATACACTGGTTTGCAAAAAACATTTTTTTTTCGAGCCCTGACACCATTCTTGCTGATTCTTATGTAAAATGATCTCCTGAATCCGAATATGACCTCCGTTTTTCCCCATCACCCACCGTTTTCGGGGGAGCCCCCCCCACCTATTTTTATCACTTTTCGATAATTTGGAGGGATGAAAAGGATTATTTTAGCCTTTACATTTCTTCTGAGGGGCTAGAGAGGTGAAAAGTTCCAAAACATGAACATTTGTAGCAAGGAGGTAGATTTGGGGGGGGATTTGCCGCCTTAAATTGTAAAAAAATCATTAAAAATGATCAATTTTTTCCGTTTTTTTCGCAGTTTTTTCACTTATTTTCTACATATTCCAGCTTCCATTCCCCCTCATCCTCCCCCAAACACCCCCAAATAATAAAAATATATTGCAACAATATATAGCAACAATAATAAAAATATATAGCAACAGTTCGGAAGATTCACTGTACCACGCTGGCGCTCTCAATACTCCCCCCGTTTCCCCCATCCATTGGAGGGGTGAAAAGGATTATTTTAGCTGTAAAGAATAATAAATAAAAAGTAAAATAATAAATGTAAAGAATAGTAAATAACTAAGATAAGTACCTTCATTTGGTGCTTGCTTTCCTTTTGTACCCTGAGGTAGAAGTTTCTCGTATCAAAAACCAGCAGTACTCTGCTAACATGCTCGCATTCCACTTCCCCGAAAATCTCCTCTCGAACTTAGAGATGTCTTGATGAAACCGTTCCCCCTGTTCATCCGAAACTGCTCCTAAATTTTCAGGGAAGAAGTCCAGGTGTGAGTGAAGGAAATGCACTTTAAGAGACATGTTACACCCCATGGCCTTGTACGCTGACAGCAATTCCTCGACATGAGCGACATAATCATCACTTTTGTTGTTACCCAAAAAGTTCTCACACACGTTTTGGAATGCAATCCAAGCTCGTTTTTCTTTTCGATTCAGGTGTTCAATAATCGTCGAATCTAGGAAAAGTTGTCTAATCTGGGGGCCCACAAAAACCCCTTCCTTGATTTTAGCCTCACTAAGACGAGGGAATTTAGTATTCAAAAATTGAAATGCATCACCGGTCTTGTCCATTGCTTTCACAAACTGTTTGATCAATCCGAGTTTGATGTGCAAAGGCGGCAAGTAAATATTTTTCTTCGGGACCAGAGGATCGTGAGCGACGTTTTTCTGACCGGGAGTAAAACTTTCTCGCAGAGGCCAGTTCCTTACGATGTAATGTTTGTCTCGGGCTCGGCTGTCCCATTCGCATAGGAAGCAGCAGTATTTTGTGAAGCCCGATTGCAGGCCCATGAGTAGAGCAACAACTTTTAAGTCAGCGCAAAGTTTCCAATTATAATCATGGTATTTGATTTTATCAAGGATCCGGCTGATGTTTTCGTGAATCTCCTTCATATCCACAGAGTATGCAACCGGGAGTGATGGTAACTCATTCCCATTGGCCAATAGGACAACTTTCAAGCTTGTCTTTGATGAGTCTATAAACAGTCTCCATTTGTCTGGGTCACATGGCATCTTCAGTTCTATCATCAATGCATTTGAATTAGGGCAGAACACTAAGCCTTCATCTGCCGAAAAAAAGTAATTTCAGGGTTGACTGCCTAGTCCTGTAAGAAGAGATTTTTACACCCTTTTCTAAGAGATTCCACTGCTGAAGTCGAGATCCAAGAAGTTGAGATTTACTCTTAGGTAACTCCAAATCCCTGACGAGATCATTCAATTTCGACTGAGTAACGAGGTGAGGTTTTCGATGAGCTGAATCAGCAGAACACTCTTCATCATCGGTGAACGTATCATAAGATGGTCCAGGCTGTGGCTCAAAGTCTTTCAAATTCGTTTCTGGCTCTAGAGTATAGGTTTTTGGGGGCACTGGGATTGGCAAAGATTCGTTGTGAGGAACTGGTCTTAGAGCTGAAGGGATATTAGGATACTGAATTGTATGCTTACTTTTGCTAGATAACCCGACGGTGGAAGTCATACAAAAGTAACAATCTGTGAGATGACAGCGAGGTTCGCGCCAAACCATGGGCACAGCAAATGGCATTGATTTACGGGTACCTTTGAGCCATTTGGTCAAGCTACTGTAACAAGTAGTGCAGCAAACTGTTGGAGCCCAATTCTTGTCCTGATCGCCAACTTGGCAATCAAAGTAAAATTTATAAGCAGTTTTAAGAAGCGGAGAAAGGGGTTTTCGTTGCGCTTTTAAAGTCAATTCCCCGCCAACATAGCAGAAGCTATCGGGATGATTTTTACACTCGCGTGGCATAATTAAACAGTAAATAAATGCTCGATATTGATCACAACTCACACTCACGTACTGTAATTCACTTGGAAAAAGCCGAAATTAAAAAATGTCTACCGGTATACACAATTTAAACAACTTGGAAACACAGAATCCCCGCTTAGAGCACCGACAAGTTGACTCTACGATCGCTAGAGATGTACTGAGGGAAGATAAGGATTACAGTACAGGTCTATAGTGACAAGAGCAATGCAAGTTTAAACCTGTCAAAGCATGAAAATTCCTAGGCAAACCTGTGCGCGCGAGGTATTGAGAGCGCCAGCGTGGTACAGTGAATCTTCCGAACTGTTGCTATATATTTTTATTATTGTTGCTATATATTTTTATTATTGTTGCTATATATTTTTATTATTGTTGCTATATATTTTTATTATTGTTGCTATATATTGTTGCTATATATTGTTGCTATATATTTTTATTGTTTGGGGGAGGATGAGGGGGGATGGAAGCTGGAATATGTAGAAAATAAGAGAAGAAACTGCGAAAAAAATGGAAAAATCGATCATTTTTAAGGATTTTTTTACAATTTAAGGGGGCAAATCCCCCCCCCCCCAAATCTACCTCCTTGCTACAAATGATCATGTTTTGGAACTTTTCACCTCTCTAGCCCCTCAGAAGGCTAAAATAATCCTTTTCATCCCTCCAAATTATCGAAAAGTGATAATAATAGGTGGGGGGGGGGGCTCCCCCGAAAACGGTGGGTGATGGGGGAAAACGGGGGTCATATTCGGATTCAGGAGGTCATTTTACATAAGAATCAGCAGGAATGGTGTCAGGGCCGATTTTCATCCCGACTAGTATTATCATTAAAACCGGGAAAACACTAACAAAAAAGCCATATGATATTATTAAATTTGTCAAAATCAGCAGACAAATTACAATACACGTAAAAATTTATAAAATTAACTTAAATATCCAACAGAAGAATGTTGTATTAAAAGGTCAGGGGAAAAAATCTTGAGTCAGGGAAATGCCGGAAAATGTTAGAATTTAGATTGTGGCTACCATGTCAGTTTTACTTCAAATAATATTAAACAAAATTTTGAAAACTGGATTGGTATTTTTAAAAATATTTTCATTCATTTAATGTTCTTATCAAACCATTCAGTTTGAAGTTTCGAACGAGCGTTTCCACTCCCAGACTAAGCATGAAGTAAAATTTCCAGTTTAGAAAAGCCCCGTGAAAATTTGTCGAGGGTCGCGCAGCGACCCGAGACAAATTTTCTGGGCTTTTCTAAACTCGAAATTTTACTTCATGCGTCACGCGTATAAAACAGTGATTTAACGAGAAATTTAAAAACACACAAAAGATATTTTTCAAGTTAATCCTCACAATTAATTCGAATTATTTTTGACGATTCAAAACCTTTTGTAAGTATTCGAATCCTTATATAAATATTCGAATCCTTTTATAAGGATTCGAATCACCCACATTTGGATTCAAATACGAATCCTCTTAAAAAAATGTAACGAATCCGAATCACGAATCCAGTTCAACTAAAGTAATCGAATGCCTCTTTTGAATCCTCTAAAAGGATTCGAATCCTGAATGATTCGAAACCTGCCCAGCTCTGATACTAGTGTAGCACTTTCTGCAATAAAATCAATCTGTTCGGTACATGCACTAAGTTGAACTGAACTGTGTTCGTTTGTGTCGGTTCACTTGCACTTTTTGCCGCTAGTCCTGAATCAGTGAAATTAGTACAGGTTTAGAAAGGGAAGAAAGGAGGTGGAAGATGTAACATTTTTAAAGATGGATTGGGGAAATGTGTATTTTTGTGCAATTTTTAAATTCACAAGCCACCCAACAACTCAACATTTTTTATTAAATTATAAAACACGGAATTTTTTCAGTTTCCCCAGTTTTATTTGTTTATAAAATACAGTAGAGTTTTTTTATTTCCAAACTCGAGTTCCTTGACAACTACTAAAAAATTCCTCTGAGTTCTCATTTTGAGTGCTTATAAAACTATTTTTGCTCTAGCAATTATAATCCTCTTGAATTTTTTACATTGGGCTCGTTCATCAAAATGTTCAACATTCAACATGTTTGTATTTTTTTGCGGCGCAGATGGAATTCCAAGTTTTTTAATAAAAGATGCTGCTTTTCTCTTAATAAAACCACTTGAAACAATGTTTAACCATCATCGATATTTCCGTCAGTTTGGAAAGAATCAAAAATATGCCCAGTGCCTAAGTCTGGTGATTCCAAGGAACTCGCTAACTATCGACCCATTTCCTTGCTGTCAAATTTCGCAAAAGTATTTGAAATAGTCATTTACAATTACATTTATCCAAAGGTTAAAAATTAAATTTCTACAAATCAGCATGGCTTTATGGAAGGTAAATCTACGACGACCAATTTGTGTTGCTTTAGTGAATATGTCTGCAGTGAGCTCGATCGTAAGGGTCAGGTTGACTGTATATATACGGATCTTGCTAAGGCATTCGACCGTGTCGATCATACTACACTCCTAAATAAACTTGGAAATTACGGATTTCATGTCAACCTGATTAACTTATTCAAATCTTATCTATCTGAAATTACGGATTTCATGTCAACCTGATTAACTTATTCAAATCTTATCTATCTGTTAATGATTTCGATAGCTAACGCCATCTAATGCTTCAAAGTGGCATCGTTTTTTCTTATCTATCTGACCGCCATCTATGTGTCTCAATCAATGGTTTCTCATCTAAAGCGTTTGTTGCTCGTTCGGATGTACCCCAGGGATCCAATTTGAGGCCATTATTATTCCTTCTCTTTGTTAATGACCATAGTGTTTTACTAGATTGTAACTATTTATTATTTGCAGATGATCTTAAAATATTTTCTAATATTGAAACACAATCTTCCTGTCTAAATTTATAAAATATGCTTGATACAATTGCTGCATGGTGCTGTAATAATCATTTAACTCTAAACATTGCTAAATGTAAAGTAGTTACTTATTCGCGTAAAGGTACTCCAATGTTATTCAGATATTCCATTGGAAATCAACCTTTGGAAAGACTCTCAACTTTTAAAAACCTTGGTGTTACCTTTGATGCTCACTTCAATTTCAAAACTCACTGCAATACAATCATATGTAAAGCCAACAGAGCTCTTGGGTTTATTATTCGTAACACTAGGTCTTTCAAAAATGTAGAAGCACTAAAAGTTCTATACAATTCGTATGTACGTTCTGTACTTGAATACGGTTCGATCATCTGGAATCCGATATATCACACACATAATCAATCTCTTGAAAATATCCAACGTAAATTCTTCAAGTAGCTGTGGTGTAAAAGGCATGGAAACTATCCTCCGCAGGATTTCAGCCACGACTTGCTTTTAAATGAGTTTGATGCGGTCTCGCTACAATCACGGAGAAATATTCTGGGTCAATTATTTTTATTTAAAATCCTTCACAGCATGATTGATTGTCCAGAACTTTTATTTAAAATTAACTTTAATATCCCTAGATTATCTAGTCGACATTGTATGTGCTTCCATATTAACACTGCGCGGTCTAACGTCCTTGAATTCTCCCCATTGCGTCGTATCTGCGCATGTCACAATAATCTCGATTGTGACATATTTAACTGTTGTCTGAGAGAATTCAAGGCATTAATTTCTAGTGTGGAATTTAACATTTAAGGTTAACGGCGATTGACTACCTACTGTATTATTGTTTTTTCTTTACACTTAATTTAATTTATTTATCTTGTAAGTTATATATACATTTCCTTATATACAGTCTGTTTGATTTATTGTGACACAGCACATATGTCCGTTATTAGTACAGATAAGAAAAAAGTTAAAGACAATAGTTTTAGTATTTTTCATGATCTATTCAGTAGCATTGTCAGAAAAACAACTGAAAATCAAATAAACACGAGAAAGCTATTGGCTGCATTTTCTTTAATGAAACACCCTGTATATTTTGTTTATTTCAAATAGGTAATAACCTTAGCTTTATAATGATACCACATAAGTACCCCTTCATTATACAAATAACGCGACAATTGCAAATAAATGAAATTTATCATTTGCCATGGATAACAGTTGACATAAAACAATTTGTTAACGCTTTAATGTCAAAGTGGTGTAGTAACTTCCCGTCTTGCGTGTTGTTGATTTAAATCTTTAGAGATGGGTGATATTTACTATTCTAATGATGAAAAAATGGATATGCTAAAGGTCTTCGTTAGATGCAACGATAATTCTAGAGAAGCTAGTATCACTTATGGAAACATGTATCTAGAAAGAAGACAACCACATTATTGCACTTTTGCAAGACTTGAACAAAATTTACGGAGAAATGGGTGTTTAAATAATAAATTACGAAGGAGAAGACAAGAAAGAGAAGATAATAATGAAGTATTAATATTGGCCTATTTTAGAGCACATCCACGTAATTCAATACGCGAAGCAGTGGCTGACTTAGGAATAAGTATGCATAAAATATTTTCTATTCTGAGAAAACATAAATAAGACCATATAAAATTAAGTTAGTACAAGGTTTAAGAGATGGTGATTCTGACAGGAGGATAGTATTCTGTAATTGGCTTAGCAACAATCAACATTTATTAAATTTAATTCTTTGGAGTGATGAATCAAATTTCAACAACAACGGAATCTCCAACCGAAAAAACGACCATTACTGGGATACTGAGAATCCACGTCAAATTCGAGAATGCAGATTCCAACAAAGATTTGCAGTTAATGTGTGGCTTGGTGTGTTAGGTGATACCATAATAGGACCATTTTTTATCAAGGAACGTTGAATGCGGAGCGATATGCCAACTTTCTTACGATAGAATTTGAAGATTATTTAGATGATATTCCCCTAGAAATACGTCGAGATATGTGGTTCCAACAAGATGGAGCTCCTCCCCATAACGCAAGAAATGTCAAAGATATTTTGGAAAGAAAGTTTGGTTTGAAATTGATTGCAAATGGTGGCCCCATAAACTGGCCAGCAAGATCGCCAGATCTGTCTATTTTAGATTTTTTTATTTGGGGATTTTTAAAGGAAAAAGTTTATGTTACTCGTCCAGAAAATCTAGACGATCTGAAAACCGTATTCGTATGGCATGTGGCCAAATAACACCACGGATGTTGCAAAAAGCACGACGAAATTTAATGAAGAGATGTGAAGAATGTATTGCAAACAACGGACGTCACTTTGAACAGACACTTTAAATAGTTATTCATGTCAACTGATAAATTTCATTTATTGGCAATTGTCGTGTTATTTCTATAATAAAGGGGTACTTATGTGGTATCATTATAAGGCTAATATTAATGCCTATTTGAAATAAACAAAATATACAGGGTGTTCTATTAAGGAAAATGAAACTAATAGCTTTCACGTGTTTACTTGATTTTCAACTGTTTTTTTGACATTACGATTGAATAGATCATAAAAAATACTAAAACTTTTGTCTTTAACTTTTTTTTCTATCTGTACTAATAACGGACATATGTGCTGTGTCACAATAAATCAAACAGACTGTATATATTTTTTTTGTTTTTTAAACATTTTTATTCGAATGATTATTTTAGTTTATAGTTGTTACTCTGTAATTGGGTTTTTGCCTGTTGGGTAATAAAGATTATTATTATTATTATTATTATTATTTGTTTGTGATGCATGTTGGTATCTAATGAACCGGTCGGTCTATTTTGTACGATTGCAAAAATCCCAAACACGTTCACGATTAACAAATCGGTCATCAGAGAATTCCCCAACAGTTGGCAGTAAACTCCCAACTGTTGTGTCTGATGAACGGTCCCATTGATTAATTTAAAACAATTTAGCGTTTGATAAAAAAATCGATCAATCCATCTAAAAGTTACAACCGAATATAAATATTATCGGTATTTTTAAAGGTGAACCCTTAAAATAATTAAATTTCGAAGAAAATCTTATTTAATTCCCGGAATGCACAAAAAACGTATTCTATTCTCGATTTTACGACTTCCTAGAAATCGACCGGCGCACAGTGGTCCCAAATACCTAAAATGTGGCCATAATAAGAAGGCCTTATCCAAAATGTATGTAAATTAGTAAATCGGAATTTTCGAGGTCACTGACTAAGAATCTGGTATTAGAAATTTTAAAAACAAAATGGCGGGTCCAATATGGCGGACAAAAATTGTCATATTTTCATGAAAATTCGGATACAGGACATTTTGAGGTAGTTGATTCAGAATATATAGTTACAAATTTGAATAACAAAATAGCGGATCCAAGATAGCGAACAAAAAAGATAAGATAAATAAAACACTGTTTATCACTTTGTTTGTATAACAATTGGTTTTATTTGGTGACTATAGTTTCGATACTACACGTATCATTATCAAACCGTCACTAACGGTTTGATAATGATACGTGTAGTATCGAAACTATAGTCACCAAATAAACCAATTGTTATACAAACAAAGTGATAAACAGTGTTTTATTTATGTTCAACAATGTATAACGAAGTAGAAGCCTCTATAGTCAGTGAAAAAAGATAAGGTTTTTCGTGGTCGCTGATTTTAAACCTAAAGTTACCAAATTTGAAACGAAATAGCGGACATATATTATATTTTTGAGGTCGCTAAGCGAGAATCTGAACTGAATAATTCACTAAACAAAATAGCGAATTTTCACATTATTTTACTTTCTATAAACACTTCTGACAATCGTATTAAAATCATAATTAATCCCATTTTTAAGTTGTGCGCATCAAAAAATACTGAACAAATATCTCGCTTTTCTGAATTATCGAAGATTTTTTTATTGTTTTCAATTCCATGGCAGGGAAGATTTTTAGTTAGCGCTGATAAAATTATTTTTACCGATTGTATGTTAATTTATGAAAACAAATGTATGGTGTGTTATATCGTTGTCATTACAAATAAATAAAGCAATTAGATGTGGTTAAAAATAAATATGGCGTCCATAAGAAATAAGAAAGTTGATGATGGTTCAAAAGAAATGAAACACGTTATAAAGGAATCAATTACCCCAACTGTTAGATAATAAAAAAGTGCGAAAATATCATAAAAAGGAAAACAGTTTTTTTCAGTTTCTTTGGCTTTTACTCGAAAACAAAAGAATTTAAGTAACTATTTTCAACGGATTATTAAAAAGCATTAAATTCTGCCAAAGTGCCGAATTTAAACGTACTCTTTATCTACTATAATAAGCGAGATCACCATGGTGAGGGTTGATTTTGAAACACCTTGTTTAAAGGTTATGTAAAAAGAGCAGCTGCAGCTTGCTGCAGATAAATCAAATAACTTAACGTTCTACAGGCTCTAAGTAACAAATTTTGGTATATTATGTGTAAGGGTACGTGGGGATAAGTAGCTAAATTTTCTCAAACAAATAAATAAAATTGAAAATTTTAATATTGTTTTTGTGGAAGTCACACAACTTATATATTTCGAAATGAATACTTTAAAAAGTGAGTGAAAATAAAGTATACACCTTCTTCTTGGAATTCCATTACGAAACAATCGCAAAAATGAACGATAATAGAGAGAGAAATAATTATGTTGGTATGATGCTTTGATAATACAATTGTGCACCAGCGACGAACTGTTACTTTGGATGTTTGAAAACAAAAGATTGTTTTATTTTACAGGTTCCATTTTTATACCTACATTAAATATTACTATTTATCAAGTAGTAAGAAATGTTATATGCAAAAATGTAGACATAAATATTTTTGAATTTTAACCGCTGGGGGAACCACTGTGCGGCGCTCCGAACAAACAAAATAAAACTTGTGAATCAGCTGCGTGAAATAATAATACATGCAATTTAAGATACACGTTGTACGTATATAAAGTTGTGTATGACATGTTATTATTGAGTGAATTAAATGAGATAATTCGTTGTGTTAAAGGTAAAAGTCGTTAAGTGCAATTGAAATTAATGGCACCTAATGACTTTTACGTGTAAGTAGATGAAATGTATCAGAATAGTTAATAATTATATACACCATTCCATTTGTTTCTGGATCTCGCCTAGCCATGCTTTCGTGTTGTTATGTTGCAGTATCAACATTTACATTTTTTATTAGTTGCCACTCCTGATTCCTTATTTTAACAGTGTTGCAATAATTTATGATATCATAAGTAATTAAAATGTGTTAACGGGAAGACCCAAGCGAGAAATACAAATGGATGACGAAATAAGTTTGCAGAGCCGAATTCATTATATTTGTTATATACAATATTATTGCTGTGTTTGTATGTACAAAAACCAAGTAGTAAATTTTGTTAATCTTAAAACTGCATATTATTATCCTTTTATATCTGAAAATTTGTAAAACAGGCAACAGTGTAAGATCACAATAGTCAGAAATTATAACCTTAAAATCGAACATCTGACAGTGACATTTAAAAACCCTGATTTAAAACACAACCAGCCCCATTTACAATACTTAAACTGTCACTTTTCCATAGCTAGGCGAGATCCAGAAACAAATGGAATCGTGTATACGTAGAAAATTCAAAAAAGCAGAAAATTTTGTGTGTATAGTAAGTTGCATATACAAGAAATGTTTCTTTTAAGCATACGTACCTCAATTCAGTTTGAAACTAAACGAGTGTTTTCCACTCCCAGATTATCTTGTTAACGCCCAGTGGCATATACGTAGATCACTGGATATTAATTATTACAAAGAATAAACATATTATAAATTAAAAATTTAAAAATATTATATGCAAAAATGATAAAACTCACAACCAAATACGTTATAAATATCATAAATATTAGTTTTGTTAATAACTTTATTCTTTACAATAATTTATACCCAGTGATCTATATAAAGACCACTGGGCGTAATGGGTTAAGCATGAAGTAAAATTTCCGGCTTTTCTAAACTCGAAATTTTACTTCATGCGCCACGCGTAATAAACATTAATTTCAAGTAAAGTTCAGAATATATATTCTCAGCTTTACACCAAGTCAGTGTTCTATATGCGTGGCGCATGAAGTAAAATTTCGAGTTGAGAAAAGCCCGAATTTGGATTTGGACTCTTTTAAAAAACAACGAATGTCGAAATATTATATCCATAAGTATACTTAAAAGAACAACAATTCCCTGTATGTATTACAATTAAATTAAAATATATGCATATAATATAATATAAAATTATAGGAAATACTTAATCTTTTTTTAATAAATACTAAATCGCCATCATTGAATAGTTAATATTGTATGATTTAATCAATTTTGTTCGAATGTAGTAAAGTTAACAGGCCTGGTTTGCAGTGACGTTTCTAGTTTGTACGCCGTTTTCGATTTCGATGCTGCTTTAAATTAACAATCGGTAAGGAAATTTAACTCAAAACCAAAATTCACTACTGCTGCCGAGTTCTTCATTAATTGCGCTCATTTTGATATAAAATCGACATTCCACGCACGCGTTTTAAACTCGCGATGAGAAATGGCTTCTGTTTCACTTATATGGTGAAATATTATTGATAAATTCTTTCTTTTCCGGTTTAATTATGTTTGTATGGTAAATATTTTGATAATTTATTCTTTGACACATCCGACACTTGTGTTTCGGAAAATATGATTATTTTCCGAAACACAACATGTAAATTAATTCATTAGCTTTTGGAATGAAATTCCAAACGCTAATGAATTAATTTACATGTTGTGTTTCGGAAAATAAAAACGATTGACGTATTTAATTTATTAAAGCCCACTTGCATAAAAAACGTTCAACTTGCCCACTGAGCAAACACAATTAAGGCCCAATTGCACCAGAAAACGTTAAACTGGTTCATCTCTGAACTTAAGTTTAAGATGACAGTTCCTGTTGTTCTAATGTCACTTTGAACTCGAATTCCGAAACTGGTTCATTTCAACGTGTTTGGCGCAACTGGCTATAAATAACGTTTTATCAACATTAAAACAACGTTTAATGTTGCTACAATGTTGATATAACGTAATTTGTTTGCTTTTTGCTCAGTGGGTGAGTTCAAGCTAAACTTGAGTTCAAGCTGAACTCGTGTTTAGATCCTATTGTTCTAATGTCACTTTGAACTCGAGTTCAGAGTTGAACCAGTTCAACATGCTTGGTGCAACTGACCCTAATTCGTTTCTACTTTTTAAATTTAATTTTATCTCTGGGACGTTTGCACGTCTTCTCTGCTCTTCTACACTCATTTAACCAAAAATCCGTGTTGTTTCTAATAAATCAATTAATGAAATCACGGAATTACGAGTGTTCAATGGTTTAATCAATAGGGTTATAAGCACTTACAAAAAATATGCCATATTTAAATGCGATTTAAGCCTCAACGTTTCTAAATTCGCCACTAGTAAGGCTATAATTTCCGATTTTGACAACTATATTTTTTATTTTTCTATGTGGGGGTAGCAGTAACCGATAATTTTTCATTGGCGTTCCGATTTAGTTAATTCTTGAATCGTGGAGGCGTTCACTTCGTGGTACATTTTAAATTTGATATAACCCACTGAGCAAACACAATTAAGTAATGTTTCATCAACATTAAAACAACGTTTAATGTTGCTACAATGTTGATATAACGTTATTTGTTTGGCTCAGTGGGAAAGAAAACACTTAACTTTTTTATACCACTTATATTTTACTTTTGTGACTAGTTTCAATTGCATAGTAATCATTGTCACAAGTAGAATAAAAGTGGTATAAAAAAAGTTAAGTGTGTTCTTTATATTGATTTAGTTAATGTCAATTTGGGTATTTTGCGTTTCTCCGACTTATTTTGTTTTCGCCATTAAAAAATAACTAACGATGAGTAATGCTAGTGTTTTCAAGCAACGTTAAGTTTAAATTGCCCAATTTTTGATACGCACTTAACAATTCTACTCACTCTGTCGTATGTTAAATCAGTACTGGGTGTGATGATGTGTCTGAACAGGCAGTTCTTGAGGATCTTTTTGAGGAACTTGACTTCTTCAGGATCGGCACATGGATGATACAACATCACGATACTTCCGTGTTCCAAATTGTGTATCCAACGTTGTTTGGGCACGTACAAGTATTCCCCATATTGGGGCCAAATTGGACGATGAGGGCCACTACATTGTTGAAACAACAAAAAAACAGCCGTAACAAGTTATGGTGGAATTCGGGAGAGATTCCCTATGACTCATTGATGTGGAATGTGTGGTTCAAATTTTTAAGAGTCGACAGTTGTATCTGCAACGATTTTTCCTAGTTGTGTCAAAATTTGATGTCATATCACAATATCATACGGTTTAGGTCGCGAGTATATTAGCGTTATTTCTTTTAGAAAAGCTTTAAATCATATTTTCTTCTGATTTTTTACGTGTTGTAGATATTTAGGTATTCGTTGTTTTCTTAAAGGAGGTCAATTTGAAGTTTAAACGAGTGTTTTCCACTCCCAGGTTAAGCATGAAGTAAAATTTCTAGTTTAGAAAAGCCTGAAAATTTGGTTTGGTCGCGTAGCGCGAAGCGCGGAGCGACCAAACCAAATTTTCAGGCTTTTCTAAACTCGAAATTTTACTTCATGCGCCACTCGTATAAGACACTGATTTCAAGCGAAATTTACTCGTTCAATATATTTCAGTGCTTTCAGTGTTTAATACGCGTGGCGCATGAAGTAAAATTTCGAGTTTAGAAAAGCCCAGAAAATTTGTCTCGGGTCGCTGCGCGACCCTCGACAAATTTTCACGGGGCTTTTCTAAACTCGAAATTTTACTTCATGCTTAGTCTGGGAGTGGAAAACACTCGCTTTAAGCTTTGCATTGAACTCTTTAAAAAAAAGCGTATGCATGTGTATACCTAATAGAAAATTCCATGTATGTATACTTAAAAGAAAAATTCCCTGTATTAACAGATTAATCCAATGACTATTTGCCAAATCACAAAATCAACATAAATGAATTATTTATTTCTGTAAATACCTGAACTATTTAGTAGATGTAGAAATTGGAATTATACCACTTTAACTCACATTTAAAACGATTGTGCACATTAATTCAAATAAGAATAATTTAAATTCAAAACTATTTGAATTCGAGAAAATAAGCTTACGCTCCTTTTAGTTTGCACACTTTAACAAATCTGTTATCGTTTAGCTCTTACATATTAAATGCTTTTGAAATGAATTTCTCGGTTGATGCGATTTTTACGGATTTTGCTAAAGCATTTGATCGTGTAAACCATGAAATCCTAATTTCAAAACTAATTGCGTATGGGGTTCACGCGGATGTGGTTGAGTGGATTTTTGTTTTTTTGAAGGACCGCACCCAGTGTCTAAAAATAAAAAATCATATCTTTAAAGAAATTAATGTTTACTCTGGTGTCCCGCAAGAGTCACACTGCGGGCCACTATTGTTTTTAATTTTTATTAATGACATTCATCAAGTAATTAAGCATTCGTCCTTTCTGCTGTACGCAGATGACTTGAAATTGTTCAAGAAAATTGATACGCCAAACGATAGCTTTTTACTTCAGGATGATTTATAGTCAATTAATAAGTGGTGCTGTGAAAACCATCTGTTGTTCAATATTAATAAATGTAAATTTACGCGATTTTCTAGAAAGACCAATCCTCTAGTATCTTCCACACCGTACTTTATAGATGGAATCGAATTACAAGAGCTTAGTGAGGTTTGGATTTAGGGATAACTTTTGATAAGAAAATGACGTTTGGAAGTCATATAACTCGTACTTGCTCGCGGGCTATAAAGATGCTTGGATTTATTAAAAGGGCTGCGGTTGATTTATCACCAACTACTTTTAAAATGATATATTATGCATATGTTCGTTCAGTAGTGGAATATGGTTCTTGTGTCTGGTCACCACATCAAAAAACATATATTAATATGATTGAAAATATCCAAACAAAATTTTTGAAGATAATGCTGTATAAATCAGGATATAATAACGTGAGAAATATTAATACAATCTGTACAGAATTTCGAATTGATAAATTGTGCTGTAGAAGGTTATTTGCGGATATGTGTTTATTCTATAAATTCATTTCTTGTCAAGTGGAGTGTACATTTCTGTTGGATCAAGTAGGTTTTCATATAAATACTACAAATCGTTTAACCAGACATATACCACTATTTTCCATACCATTTCACAAATCTAACTATGGAATTAATAGTCCACTCTCTCGCTTTATGAGCACGTCAAACAAACTGTCGCTAAATCCAAACTTTCATCTTTTTAGTATGTCTCTCTGTAAATTCGTATCCGGTCTCAAACGTATTCAGGTTTGTTGTTGTATGTAACTTGCCACATCTATATATGTATATATATAACATGTTTGATCTACATTTTGTAATAGCTTTAAGTATTTTGTATATTTAAATGTATAAAAATGGATTTGTTCCGTAAATAAATAAATAAATAATATATAATATTACGAACATGTTATTCGTGAAAATACAAACAATGTCTTAATTAATAAGACAACTTGAGACAATAAATATCCATTGAAACAACTACTTTCCGTGCAAATACACCTCCGGATATTGAATTATACAATGAAATATTTAAAATCTTATTGGATTTGATTTGTTACAACGCTCTATTAAAGTATATGCAACATTTAGGTCAAATTCTCTTTAAACCAACTAACAAATAAAAATTAAAAATAAAAGGAGAAATAACAAGAAATAAGAAATGAAAGGACTTGGATTAAAACTAATGCCTTAGGCCATCCATAGACGCGTTTCGAGATTTATCTCTCTTTAGTATAGCTTTGCTTCTGACGTTTTAAAACAAAATTTAGGAATAAAATTGAAATAAACTTACTTGGAAAAAGTGTTGTGTGTGGAATAAACAGGTACACAGAAATGGATTGAGTGAAAAATATGGTCGGTATTTATAGGTAAAAAAAGGGATTATGTCATTAGCAGGTATAAAGAATATGAGACCTGATTATTTACCTTTCATTTCATTGTATAAATCAATATCCGGAGGTGTATTTGCACGGGAAGTGGTTGTTTCAATGGATATTTATTGTCTTGAGTTGTCTTATTAATTAAGACATTGTTTGCATTTTTACGAATAACTTGTTCGTAATTTTATATATTATTAATTCAAATGATTTGTGGTTGGGTTTTTGCAGATTTAGTTTTACGAAAACATTGTCAAAATGTGACGATTAACCTTAAAATTTTAAAGCTGCATACCGGAACATACGTTTTCGCATGTTTCATCTAAAAACCATAGCAGACATATTATGAAGTTTTCTGTCTCTCTCCACACACGGAATCTAATGACATCAAACTATTTTCGTATTTCACTTAATTAAACACAGTTATATTCCTTTCTTCACTTTTATTTTTCTTCCTAGATGTACATTTCGGGTACTAAGTACCCATTATCAATAGCTAACTGTTAGTTAGCTATTAATAATGGGTACTTAGTACCCGAAATGTACATCTAGCAAGAAAAATAAAAGTGAAGAAAGGAATATAACTGTGTTTAATTAAGTGACTTAACACCTTCACGTAACTTATACAACTACATTATTTTTGTATTACATGTATTGGTGCAGAAAGCACTACAAATCAAGGAAATCATGGGAAACCTCTCGTGAATCGTACCTTACACCAAAAACATCTTTGAAGCTGAGTTTAAAACAATGGTTAACGGTCCAGTTGCATAAAACCTTTAAAGTCTAGTTTATCTCTAAACGATAGATTGATGTGTTTCCATTTCTTGATTACTTATTATTATAATTATTTTAGGTTTTTTTTTTTCATTAGAAGCTTAAATTTGATTTTTAAAAACTGCCGGAAAATTTACAGCGTGTACATCGAGATAAGACAAAATATCCTGTATACATTTTAAATTGATCTTAGGTTAGAAAATCAATTATTCGGTTGAAATAGTTTATGTAACTGGACCTTTAAGGTCATTCGAACTTACAAGGTGGGAATTTTCGATTTGTAATAAATGGATTGGTTCATGCAGTAATGCGGCGCCTGAAAAGTATGAAAATCAAGAAGGAGAAGTGGAAATTTTGAAATTGCGCACCCTGTAACCTCTTGGGATGTGTTCGTGTTGGATCAGTGGATTAATTAGTGGATTTGGCGAAAACAGCGCTGGATCTTCGTAACAAACGTAGTCGGCTGTATTCCCATCGTAATCAACTGTTAAATTTGTCTAAAAAAATATAATATAAACAGTGCAACCCAACATTAAAATAACGTTTAATGTAGCGAAAATGTTGATATAACGCTATTTGTTTGTTTTTTGCTCAGTGGGAACATACAGATATAACACCGAACATACTAGAACAATTTCAATGTCAATTTTCCTATGTTCGATTTGTTCTAGGACGCATCAAAGCATTGCGATTTCATTGGTTACGATTTTTAGTAGTTGTAACGGAAATCAGGATTAATTTAAATTGGGTTCTAAAATCGGAGCTAATGAAATAACACTGAACGCTTTGATGCGTCCCAGAACAAATTGAACATAGGAAAATTTACATTAAATATTTTGTGGCATGTTCGATGTCTTATAAAACGGTAAGAATTTACTATACACCCCGTGGGTATTATAGATAAAAATGATATTATTCGAAAGTACTCGACGAGTACTATCTAGACATGCAATTAATTTCTACCGGAAATTTTAAATAAATAAAAATATTTAGTTTGAACATTTTGAAAATATTGAGTCCTAGCAGTATGTAAAATAATCATCGTGCGCAAAGAGATTTACGCAATTTATTCTATTGCAAACCTTTCTCCTAGCCTAACCTAACCTAGAAGTACGTGGAATATTCAACGTGAACAAACATTTTTTTCGGTGAAATATAGCCATTATTATTTAGCCCAAATGAATTTCCAAGTGTGTATTAATTTATGTTAGTTATTCTATAAATCCATATGCATCCAAGTGTAATGTGCTAATGTGTTATAATCGTCATTTGGTTAAATCTAACTTTAAGTTAAAGTTAGATTGAAGTCTTTATTAAAATATTTCTTTCGACTTCCCCAATAAAAATAATTTAATTTTAAATGAAACTAAAACGAAGCAAATATTATTTACCTTAAATAAATCCGATATCACGCTTGAAAAATCTGTAACATTTTTAGGCATCCACTTAGACCCCAAACTTTTACTCATGGAATGAATTTTTAAATTGCGATATTATTATTATTTAAGCTGCTTTTTAACATGTTTGTGACGTACGTATACATTGATGTTTTATCTTTTTAACTAGTTATTATCACTTTTAACTATTTATTTTAATTTATTTACAATTATATCTATTTACACTTAATATTAAGTAATCTTAGTCTGTTTGTGTGTGTTAACTTTTATTTATTAATTGATTTGCATATAAAACTATATTTAATAAATTTAATTTATTTATTTATTTTCAGGTATTATTATTATTTATTTTATTATATACGGATAATATTATATTCTCCTTACCACGTCACAGTTAATCATTTAAACATACTTAATATTTATTTAAAATTTATATTTGAATTCTACTTATACAATCTTTACTTTACTTATTACATATGACTTGTGTAAACTCTTGTTGTTAAACTCTAATAAATATTATTATTATTATTAATGTCTCTAGTAAAGATTGCAATGATTAACAACAATCAATGAGGTTTTATGCAAGTTTCTAGTCAAAATTTCAAAGTTAAAAAAGTGAACTTTTATCATTTCCGTATTGAATTTATTAATTTTAATTGGTGATATATGTCAATACAGTGTGAATCTATATTATAATGCATGTTATTCCAAGGGGTGTAAAGTAAAGTCGAGCCTAAAAAACTTTCTATATTTCAACGTTTATCCATATTAGTGAGCTATAATATAAAGTTGCAGAAGAAAAATGTAATGTAAAATGTGTAATTTACCTCTACATTTTTCTTGTGCTCACTGAAAAAAGAGGTGCTTAAGAGAATTCTACAGGTATGTTTTCCTCCAGCATACATAAATCTTGTGCAACTTTTTTATTGTAACTCACATCGCATTTGTTTTCTACAAAAATGTATTTCAAATAACAAACAATTACCTTTCCATCATCACATTTCGAATTCAAAACCCCCATGGGAATCCTGGACCCGTGGTGACTGCCTTAATTATTCAAATCAAACATCATTGTTATCGCACTTTCAAAACACTTTAATCAGATGAAACTTACTGAAACTCGTGTCGATGATAAACCCGCAAACAATCAACAGGAAAACGACCGTCGTGCGCATTATTTCCATCCTGCAACAACCACGCTGCAACACCGAATGACAATTTTCCAATTACCTCCAAACGATTTTGTAACAATCCCACAACCACCGGTTGTAACAATTTTCAATTCTCGGTCCAAAACAAGCCAGGCAAAAAAAAAACTGAAACGTCAAAACACTGTCGCGAACAGCTGATGGTGGGTTTTTGTTTGGGGATGTAGGGTGTATTGATGTTGGTAAGGCAAACTCACCCCCTTGAATTGCGTTGTTTGAATAAAAAGGCGGGAAGGGTGAGTTTTTTAAAGGTGAAATCTGAATTTTGCGGTGTTTGCACCCAAGTCGATTAACTTATGTGCACTTGCACCGCAGGTAGTTAATCGTGGTTAAAATGTTAATCACGATTAACCCTCTGATTAACGCTCACTTACATCACAGGAACTTAATCGTGGTAAAGAAGTTAATCACTATTAATTCTCTGATTAAGTTAAAATTCCAGAATGTAAACATGTTTTAAACTTGTAAGATATCCTAATCATGTCTTTTTTTATCAAAATACAAATGTGTAAACGAATTGTGAATAAAATTGTTGTGTTTTCAAGAAATATTAATCACTGGTTAAAGTTAATTACATGTGGTGGAAATCAGGGCCGGCCCAAACAAAAGCGGGGCCCGGTGCAAATTTAAGTTGCGGGTCTTTAAACAAAATCCACCGGGAGGGATTTCCTCATCCCCCAAATAGTCAGACGACAATAAATTTAAAAAAAATGGTTATATATTTATAATACTATTTCCTCGTTATTAAAATGACGATGAAATATGAAATAAAAAATATCTCTAAATCCAAGAGTTACAATAGAAGGTGTATAGGTGTATTAGTAAATAGTAAACATTTGTAGAATGTATTGAGGTAAGGATCAAACATAAGAGGTGGGTGTATTTTTAAATTTACTGTAAATCAGTGTTTTATACGCGTGGCGCATGAAGTAAAATTTCGAGTTTAGAGAAGCCTGAAAATTTGGTTTGGCCGCTCCGCTTCGCGGAGCGACCAAACCAAATTTTCAGGCTTTTTTAAACTCGAAATTTTACTTCATGCTTAACCTGGGAGTGGAAAACACTCGTTAGAAGCTTTAAATTGAAAGTTATTATAAAAGCAACGAATGTCTAAACATTTACATTCAAAAATCGTGATATGTGTACCTAGAAAAAAAAATCCCAGTATTTATCTTTTCATTTTGTTGATTGATAAACACTTTTTTCTAAAACTGTCAATTTAAAGCCTCTAACGAGTGTTTCCAATCCCAGATTAAGCATGAAGTAAAATTTCGAGTTTAGAAAAGCCTTAAAATTTTTAGGCTTTTCTAAACTCGAAATTTTACTTCATGCGCCACGCGTATAAAACACTGATTTAAAGTGGAGTTCAAAATATACTTCGACTTAGGTTTGATCACATGTTAATTAATTTTTCAAATGTTTATATGGAATGTGTGTGTATACTGTTTATATTTAACAAAAATTACAAATTTTAAATAATTATTACTATTTTAAATAAAATCGTTAAAACCAACACACAACATAAAATTTTACAAAAACTTCTAAACTGTAAAAATTGGGATAAATTGACAAAAATGTAAAAATATTTACCAAATCAACAAAAATGTAAAATTCTAAAGTTCAATTTAACCTAAATTTTAAAACTGTCTTCAAATGGCAAATTTCTTCGCAAGATAAAATCGGTTGATCGGTTCCTTCATAACAAAATTGTCACGTTTTTACACCAGTTCTTCAATTCTTAAATTTAGGTGTAACTTTTATTTCTTTAGCGATTTCCATTGCGATTAATAAAGAAGATTTGAATCCCGATTCACGATATTTTGCAAATACGTTTAAAATATGAGTTTGCAATACTGATATCTATATTCGAATGTTGAACTATCTTGCTTACAAAATTTTTAAATTCAGTATGTCATATCAAAAATGATAAATGAAGTTAGTTTATTTTCTATTGATCTTTGGATTTAGAATTTCGTTTTTATGCTACAGGTATGTTCATAAAAGTTGAAGTATTCGGATTAAAAAGCGAAAAGAAAACGAAGATGGACCAATTTTTCAAAAACAGTGGCGCGGGGCCTCTAGAAGCGCGGGGCCCTGTGCGTTCGCACCGCCCTCCAGCCGGCCTTGGTGGAAATGGACATTAATTAGTGATTAGTTCTTAAAAACACACCAATTTTATTCACAAACTGTTTACACAATCGCAAATTGATGAGAGATGCATGTTTAGGATATCTTGTAAATTTCTAACATACTTATATTCTAGAATTTCGATTTAATCTAAAGTTGAATCAATGATTAGTGTATGCTTAAAGTTAATCAGTCGTGGTGCCTTATTACCGTGAGTTCAAACATAAAATCAAGCTGAGTTGAATAAGAAATATGTTGCACTTTAATACCTAAACAGTATATTTTGAACTTCAGTTTGTAATGTTAGGTGAGGTGACAGTTTGTAGTATTAGGTTAGGTGATAGTTTGTAGTGTTAGGTTTGATCAGTGGTTTATACGCGTGGCGCATAAAGTAAAATTTCGAGTTTAGAAAAGCCCCGTGAAAAAAATGTTCTACGCGGGGCTTTTCTAAACTCGAAATTTTACTTCATGCTCAGTCTGGAAGTGGACGACACTCGTTTAGTTTTTGGTAGATTTTCAACCGATCGAGATGCACTTTAATAAATGAATGAAAAGGTTAGGTGACGGTTTGTAGTGTTAGGTTAGGTCCTGGGTCTCCAAACTTTCCAGCCTTAGGGCCATACTGATTACTCCAGTAAGTTCCGAGGGCCAAAACCATATTATCATTGTTGCCGGTGGTAAAAAGTGAAATAGTCCACTGATGAACAAAAATGTCCGAAAAAGTAAGCAACGTTTAAAAAAGGCTGCAAATCGGACTAAATTCCGCAAAACGGCAACACTGCATATTATTAATTTTCCTGTCATTATCTGTAATTTCTAGATTGGTCGTAGAGTACGAGCCGTGAGGAGTAACGTGACACGACATCTGGTGGACACAAGCGGAAATAGGTAGTACCTTCTATCGCTAACAGATGGCGCCAATAGCACGTACAGAATAATCTCGTTGGTTCGAGAAAGTTCTGGTGTCTTCCACTCACTTCTAGATGGCAGTAATTGGAATATATAAGAAGGCTAGTGGCGCAACCACAAGTCAGTTCAGACCCTGCCGACTCCATATGATTCAGAAAGTTCACGTATATAGTTGACCGACTCACTCGATGGGAGGGCGCAAATGTTGAAATTTCAAGTTTCCCGCAATTTCGAACATCTGATGGCTCAAAAATCAAATTTCCCGCAGTTTCGAACTTTTTGAGAAAGATATTTCAGTCAGCACCTCATCAAAAGTGCTGATAAAACGAAATATTTTGGAGACGGGCGTGGACGAGCATTAATATAAATAAACAAAACCGTGAGTATTGGAATATTTTTGATTTTTAAGCTATTTTGTATTCGTTTCGTCAATTTCGTTCGATCAAGTCGTCTTTTACTTAAGTGAAACTTAATGTCTTTGTTCGGATTTTTGCAAGAAATTTATTTTATAAATTTCCGCCTGCGTTCCGATCTTTCGTTTTGTCGTTTTGTGTCGCTAAAACCGGTACCCCCAATAAACCCCACGGATGGCGTGACCATCCCCCGGACCAGGAGGCCCAGGCCGCATTCCAATCCGTCCTTCCTAGAAATTTCGCCTGCCACGGAGATACGAGTTGTTTTTGAAAACAACCAGTGCCCGCTTTCTCCTTGAGGGAGGAAAGAAAGAGATTCGTATACACAGATTTACAAGAAGAAATGGGGTAAGCTTTTAACATTTGTTACAATCGTTCATTTAAATATCAAAATAAACATGAGAAAATTTGTTTGAATCTTTAAAAATAAATATTAAATTTATTTCATGGGGGATATAACTTCTAATTTACGGATATTCGGTTCGGTTCGCCTTTGTAATGGAAGTGTTAAATCGAAGATATATGTTATGTATACCTAGATGGTAAAATTAAAGAACAACGTATACTTTAAATTTAACATTTTGTTGTACAGAAATAGTACATAAATTTAACAAAATAGAATCTATTATGTTTCTATAAAATATATATATTTTTATTCTGACAGTTGTTTTTGGTCATTAGCTTTCAGCCTTTTATTTTTATTGAATCATAAATTTAGAAAAGTTGATACCATCAAATGAAAAACAAATAAATTATTTGTCGGAATATTTAAAATATTGTTCATAATTACTACTCTATTTTTTAATCCTATTAATGCATTAAAAGTTGATATTTATATAGCATGTATACTTGCAAATATACATTTTAAATGTATACTGCACGAAGAACTCAATCTAAGACTTATATTCTTTCTTAGGTGTATGAGAAGTGGCTGGAGACTGTTGGTAGAGAAGACCTTTTTAAAAATCGAAGATGCACCTTTATCAAGTCTAATTACATTTGCGACAGGCACTTTGATGAGGGGACAAAATGCTTTACCAGCAAAACGAATTTATAACTAGGGATTGTTTCCACATTATACCTCGATACACCGGCTGGTAAGCTAAATATTTGTTACTTTTATATATACACATATATCTTCAAATACCTAATATAAACCACACATTACTTTTTATTAAAAAAATACATTTTATTAAGCGAGCGTGCAAGGAGAACAGTATATCTAAATATATATATTTTAAACATTAAAAGTGCGATTCTTTTCGCAATCTACAACAAGTTAGTCTTACAAAGACTATATCAAACACTCATTGAAACAACTACTTCCCGGGCTAATACCCCGACGGACATTGAATTATACAACAAGTGTTTGCTGTTACATACAGTAACCTACTGCACATGCAACAATTTGGGTCAAATTATTCAGGCCATCTATAGACGCGTTTCGAGATTTATCTCTCCTCAGTATAGCTTTGTCATTCCCTCTAAACAATTTGACACCTTAGACTGGCGGTCACGTTACCGTTCAAACATTAGTATAAATGAAATTGCCAATTCTTGGTTGCAGAATACTTCAAACATTAAAAGTGCGATTCTTTTCGCAATCTACAACAAGTTAGTCTTACAAAGACTATATCAAACACTCACTTTTAATGTTTGAAGTATTCTGCAACCAACAATTGGCAATTTCATTTATACTAATGTTTGAACGGTAACGTGAATCGCACTTTTAATGTTTGAAGTATTCTGCAACCAAGAATTGGCAATTTCATTTATACTAATGTTTGAACGGTAACGTGACCGCCAGTCTAAGGTGTCAAATTGTTTAGAGGGAATGGCAAAGCTATACTGAGGAGAGATAAATCTCGAAACGCGTCTATAGATGGCCTGAATAATTTGACCCAAGTTGTTGCATTTGCAGTAGGTTACTGTATGTAACAGCAAACACTTGTTGTATAATTCAATGTCCGTCGGGGTATTAGCCCGGGAAGTAGTTGTTTCAATGAGTGTTTGATATAGTCTTTGTAAGACTAACTTGTTGTAGATTGCGAAAAGAATCGCACTTTTAATGTTTGAAGTATTCTGCAACCAAGAATTGGCAATTTCATTTATACTAATATATATTTTATTCATAGAGCTCGTGAATGATCCAGAACTTCTGGAAACATCCAAGGACGTGGAGTCTCCCGTGGGGTTACCTGTGGAATTTCTCACTGACAAGAAGAATTCTCCCTTAATTGCTGGCGTGAGCAGTAGTAAACCCCTTTGGGATAATTCTGCTACTGGGAACAGTTTGAAACCCCATCATAATAGTTCATCTAGTTACAAAGTAGTACGACTACTGAACATGAAGGAATGTCTGGAGGTAAAATTGCACGAAAATGAAAGCTTTCCCCTCAAGCAAAGATGCTGCATTCCTATGCCTGAGATATCCAAAAGGTTGCAAGAAAATTGTATGTTCAAAATGCTTCTAATAAGGAGCATCTTGATCATGCACTTGATGTTCTTGAAACTTATTATTAGTAATTTGCTTCAGACTATCACCAATAGAATGCAGTTTAGGATATATGTGATTTTTGTTGTAGAATAATAAAAATGTATTATTGATTTGATAATTATTCAAGTTTTATTTAACCATTCTATAAAAATTAAATCAATGATAATGTGGATTTATTATTTAGCAATGATTAGTCATATTTTTCCAAGTATGGTTAAATATTGTATATAGTTAAAAAATCGACAGTATACTTGCAAAATTAAGAAAACTGTTATTAATATTATAATTAATACCTTCACATTTCTTGAACATTAACTTATTTGTATCTATATTAGTTCTGCATTTTATATATAATAATTTGTATTTCATTTATAATACTTCTTGTTTTAACATGAATTATCAATTATTAAGCATTAGAAGTATTAATTAGACCAAATAAGGTAGACATCAATTCACGCAGTTATCTTGGTAGAGATAATTTAAATATTGTTCATTATATTCGAAAATTATGTATAAGTTAATGTGTGAAAGATATTTCAATAGTTATTAAAATTATTCGTTCGCTAATTCACCAGAATCGCATTGCTTAGTAACTATTATGTTATGGTTAATAAATTTTATTGTTTTTCAAATATGTATTAGAGCAAATTTTCCTATAGTCAATTAATGTGATCAATGTTTTATTAAATCTAAATGTAAATACTTAAATTAAGTAATTAATGTTTTTTCCTATTTATTTGTAAAAATTAAAATTTTAAGTTATTTGTAATATACATTTTATACCATAATTATGTCGTTATTATTTCGCGCATCGTGCGGTAATTCAAACACCGCGCGGTGTTCCCCGCACCGCACTCCCCGGCATATGTATGTCCCCCCGCATCGCGTGTCCCGCACTGCGTGAAGCCATCGGCCCGCACCTGATGACGTCATTTTTGATTGCAGATCGAGTGAGTCGGCGAACTAAACTCACGATACCTAGTGCCCCCTAGGAGTCGTCGATCTAATTTAATCTATGAGTCAGTTCCTATGACACTGTTGTGAAATAAAATAGTGCGTACCTCCTTAAAACGTGTTTGTGCGTGTTTAAGTTTAAGACATCTTTGTAACAGTATTTTGATTTGAATTGTTGCCTTTGTGTGTGATTTAGTAGTATGGAAATGAAGCGAAAAATTGATAGTGAATGCAGAAAATTCAAAGATCAGTGGAACATTCAGTATTTCGTATTTGAGTCCAGTAACAAGGCACTATGTTTGATTTGCAATGAAAGCATAGCCGTTCTCAAGGAATATAACATTAAACGTCATTATGAAACAAAACATTTTCAAAATTACTCAAAATATACAGGAAGTTTGCGGACAGAAAAATTCGAAGCTATGAAGCGCGGATTGAAATCGCAGCAATCTTCATTTACAAAACTCAAAACTGAACAAGAGGCTGCAACTCGTGCCAGCTTTCGTGTGGCTCTTGAAATTGCAAAACGTGGAAAACCATTCACCGATGGAGAAATGATCAAAGAATGCATAATTGCAGTAGCCGAAGAAATGTGCCCTGAAAAGGTAAATTTATTAAAAACTGTCAGTATGTCAGCAAACACTGTGGCTCAAAGGGTAGAAAACATCGCTGAAAATATATCCTCTCAACTGTTCGACACAAATGAACATGTTGAGTGGTTTTCTTTGGCCTTGGATGAGTCAACGGATGTGCCAGATACTGCTCAGGTGTTGATTTATATTCAAGGAGTAGATAGAAGCTATGAAGTGCATGAAGAACTTCTTGATATGTATAGTATTCATGGCACAACCACTGGTACAGATATTTTTAAAGGAGTTGAAATGGCCATTAATCAAAAGAACCTTCGATGGAAAAACTTGAATTGTATTACAACTGATGGAGGCAAAAACATGAGTGGGAAAGATAAAGGAGTGGTCGCTCTTGTGTCAAAGGCTGTAGAAAATGACGGTGGTTCAAAACCATTAGTCTTACATTGTATCATTCATCAACAGTCTTTGTGCGGAAAATGTTTGGATATGTCTGAAGTTCTGAAACCAGTCATATCAACTGTTAATTTTATCAGATCTTTTGGGCTGAATCACCGACAATTCCGACAATTTATTGAAGATATTGGAGAAAATGACATACCTTATCATACTGCCGTACGTTGGCTTAGTTGTGGGAAAGTCCTTCAGCGCTTTTTTCAACTTCGAGCAGTGATCGACATTTTTTTTGAATGAAAAGCATCGCCCTCTTACTGAATTACAAAACAACGCATCGCTGTGGAAGTTAGCATTCTATGTTGATTTGACAAAACATGTGAACGAACTGAATTTGAGATTGCAAGGAGAAAACCAGCATCTTCCTGATTTATACACTAATATCAAATCATTCCGGAAGAAATTGATACTGTTTCAATCACAACTACGAAGTAAATGTTTTTCACATTTTAAAACATGTGAAATATTCAGCCACACCACTGAGACTGAGTTTCCTATCGATTTTGCAATCGAAACTTTGAGTGCTTTGAAAAAAAAATTTGATACTCGTTTCTCGGAATTTGATGCCATTGCGAATCAAATTAAGATTTTTCAGAATCCTTTTGATACTGACATGGAAACCCTAGCCCCGGAACTTCAAATGGAAATGATTAATCGACAGTGCAGTGATATAATTAAGAACAAATATCAAAACTCATCTTTGTTGGAATTTTATAAGGGTCTTCCACTGACACAATTTGATAATTTGCATAAATTTGCTCGTGGGCTGTTTTCTGTTTTTGATACTACTTATTTGTGTGAGAAGACCTTCTCCATAATGAAGTACACAAAAAATGTTTACAGATCTAAATTAACTGATGAGCATCTTAAATCTCTTTTATTAATTGGTACAAGTAAAATTAGTCCACAACTACAAACTATTGTCAGTAGAAAATCTCAATTACATAAATCTCATTAGTATTTCATATGTCATTATGCTTGTTATAAGTTATGTTTTTATTTAAAATGTATAAAATGTTAATTGGATTCATTTCAATAATTTGTTAGTTATTATATACTGAAGTTACATTTTCTGCATATTATACATGTCTTTACTCATTACAATTCTGTGTTTCTTTATCCAACTTATCAAAAAAACAATAACAATAAGCCTACAACAATGTTATGAGTAGTTAGCCCATGACCATATCAATGTAGATGTCATATTAATAATTATTCAACATAAAATTAGAATACTTCAGTAAACTAAATTTAATTTGCTATAAAAATATGTTCTCTAAAAGGAGTTTTCAAGTATGCTAGCTCTCCGCGGGCCGGACAAAATCTGTCCGCGGGCCGGACAAAATCTGTCCGCGGGCCGGATATGGGCCGTAGTTTGGAGACCCCTGGGTTAGGTGATATTTTGCAGTGTTAGGTTAGGTGACAGTTTGTAGTGTTAAGTTAGGTTACGGTTTGTGGTGTTGGGTTAGATCTGTGTAATTATTAGATTTTGAACTTTGTGGTGTTAGGTTAGATGGCAGTTTGTAATGTTAGGTGAGGTGACAGTTTGTAGTGCTAGGTTAGGTGATAGTTTGCAGTGTTAGATTTAAACAGTTTTTTATACACGTGGCGCATGAAATAAAATTTCGTGTTTGGAAAAGCCTGAATCTGGATCCAAACGTTCAGGCTTTTTTAAATTCGAAATTTTACTTCATTCCAAATCTGGGAGTAGACAATACTCGTTTAAGGTATTGAAAACCTTTTTTTCTTCTTCTGCTAAAGAGAAAATTAATTAATACTTACTTAAATTCTGATGGATACTTTCATTGTAAACGATCGAAATTACATTTATTTATTTAATCTTCTCAGCAGTTACATAAATTGTTTTTAAAATAGGTTGAAATATAAAATGCTTTTTATAAGTAAACAATAAAGCGTATGAACAATAGTATGAAAACTGGTGATAAGGTAAATAACTGGGCGTTAAATTGCACTTTGTTAGGATTTTGTTACGGTTTGATTGTAATTACTACACAAGTTGTGACTAAAGCGGGAAAATCGATTGGTTAGATAATGGAAAGCTACGGGAAATTATTTGCGGGGAACTTAAATATCCGCGTGCTGATAATTTTAATCAATACGTAAATATACAAAGTGTATCAGCCTAAGTGAATATGTTTAAAATTTGCTGTGACGAATAAAAATACTAATGTAAGTATTCGAAACAAAGTCTTCCAAAAAATCCGAGAAGAATTATTTGTAAAATGTACGAATGAATGTAGGGTAGAGTGGGGCAGCTCCGGACACTACAAATTTTCGTCTTTTTGAAAGGTCTACACATTCTGTATTTTGAAGGTTAATAACACTGACAACTTAATTGTGTACTACAAAGTTTTGTGCTCAAATCGCGATTCTGGTTGAAACAGAATATCGTCGAACGATGAAACCACAATTGGTCCTAATCAACTTAATCAACTCGTTCAACTCCAATGGGGTTCCTGCTCATTTTTTTATTGTTTTAATTAATTCTTTAGAAGCGAAGAAGATTATGTCCTATGTGTTTTTTCTATTTCTTACTTAAGTTTTAAATTATCAATAGTTAAAGTTTTCCCGCAAATTGTACTTGTAAAAACGCTGGGTGACGCATCTATCCACGCACACGCATGCGCTGTAAGATGCTAATGCCCTTAGATTTAGAATATACCATCCATCTTGACGCCAAAATAATAGAAAGATGTAACAGACACTTAATAAATTCGGTATTTACCTATAATTTGTATAACACAGCGAATAATGGCTTATACAAAACACTCTCAATTGCCTAACAAATACTTTTTTTTGACGGGGCAAGCGTATACCTGCGGACTTGTTGGTTTACTCAACAGACGCGACGCCACGCTAGTCAACATAACCTTTTATACAGGGTCCATCATAAAAACCTCCCGTATTTCAAAAGGCAGTTACAAACAAAAAAGAAAGATACGGAAAAAATACTTTTATTTGTGAACAAGAAATACGATGCCATTTTATATTACTTGGTTTTAAAAATTATGCCCGGAAATGGCGTCCTTGATTGCTGATATATTGAGGAAGCCTTTCCCGGAAGTTGTCCACAGTTCTTCGTGTGATTTCCGGTGGAATGGAAGCCACTACCTGGGTAATTGCCTCCTGCTTGCAGAGTTGTGGAGCCGGGTATGTATACTTGCGCCTTTAAGTGACCCCAAAGAAAAAAATCACAAGGTGATAAATTGGGTGACCTTCGGGGCCAGGCGATGTCTCCATGCAAAGAGAGAAAACGTCCAGGAAACAACTCTCTCGAAATTGCTAGAGAACGCAGCGAAGTGTGAGCTGTGACCCCGTCTTGTTGGAACCAGACTTATCCCTCTTCATGATTTCCAACAAACTGGTTTAATTTAGGTCGGAGGAAGGTCTCAATCATGTGACAGTAGTGATTGGAAGTAACCATTATCGTTAGCCCGTCTTCTTCGAAAAAATACCGACCAACCACATCAAATTTAGCAACGGCGCACCAAAGAGTTACTCGAGGGCTGTGAAGTGGTTGTTGGTTTAGTTCCCGAGGGATTTCTGTTGCCCAGTAGCGGAAATTTTGTTTATTTACAGTACCGGATAAGTAGAAGTGGGCCTCATCAGACGAAAGCAAAACAGCGCCAGGGGGGAATGTTCTGAATAATGTCCTTACACGCAGCTCTGCGAGTTTGAAAATCTATATCTCTCTTAATTCTGAGGTAAGAACCATTCAGTATGGTGACATGTGCAGGATTCTCCTTACACTCCTATTAGACAATGCCAGAGCAGCTGCATGTTTAAGTGCTGAACGCTTTGGAGATTGCTAGAAGAACTCTCTCGAACGCGCTACATTTCCCGGGGTTGTTACGGTCCGAGGTCGGCCAGGCGATTTTTTTTAGTGCAGAACCTGTTTCTACCAAACAGATACCCAAACTTGAATAGTTTTTCTTTCCGGAACAGAATCATTTCGGTCAAGTCCAAACCCAATGCGAAATGCTCGCTGAGTAGTAATCACAGAATCACCGTTACGAATATACTCCTCTACAACAAACGCACGATACTCCCAGCACCACGCCATTGCCATTAGTAAAAATGGCACATATACCGCTATCGATCGATTCCCCCTTCGCCTCCGTATCCCCACCACAACTCATACAGCGCCCTCTTCAAATACGGGAGGTTTACGTGCCGGACCCTGTACAACGCACACAAGAAACGTAACTGCAGTAAAGTTAATATTTAAAATGACTTATTGTTACTGTATTGTATTAATGTGTCCTAACAACTTGAAAATAAAGTTTCTACCTGAAAATAAGTATTTAGTTAGAAATAGAATTTTTATTTTATTTTTATTTAAATTTGTTTAAAATAAGCACTTTTCAATTTTAAATTACACCTAAAATAATGTTTAGGCTAATGTGTAGAATAGGGTACATGGTCGATTTTGACAGGTTTGCGCATGCGCATTTAGGAATTTTAATCGATAGGGCTTTCAAGCCAGTTTCATGGGCCTAGACTGGATTTTCACTAGGATTCAGGATCATTGGATTTTTTTTAATAATATGTCAGCAATGAAAAATGATGAATATAAAGAAACCATTGGTGTTATGAAAATATTTATGCATTTTGTTAATTCTCGAAGTCAGCATTACAATAATTTGTTTATCGAGACGATCTTTTCAAGTTTTCGCTTTGTTTTAATTAATTCATACTATCAAATACAGTAGGTAGTATTTATTCACAATATACAGAATTTTATACACGTGGCGCATGAAGTAAAATTTCGAGTTTAGAAAAGCCCCGTGAAAATTTGTCTCGGGTCGCTGCGCGACCCTCGACAAATTTTCTACGCGGGGCTTTTCTAAACTCGAAATTTTACTCCATGCTCAGCCTGGAGTGAACGACACTCGTTTGTTTTTCGTTAGATTTTCGTTCATTTGTTAAAGTGCAATAATGAGAATCTCGATCTCTTGAAAATCTACCAAAAACTGAACGAGTATCGTCCACTCCCAGACTGAGCATGAAGTAAAATTTCGAGTTTAGGAAAGCCCCGCGTAGAATATTTGTTGAGGGTCGCGCAGCGACCCGAGACAAATTTTCACGGGGCTTTTTTAAACTCGAAATTTTACTTTATGCGCCACGCGTATAAACCACTGATCAAACCTAACACTGTAAACTATCACCTAACCTAACACTACAAACTATCACCTCACCTTACATTACAAACTGTCATCTAACCTAACACTACAAAGTTTAAAATCTACTAATTACACGGATCTAACCCAACACCACAAACCGTTACCTAACCTAACACTACAAACTGTCACCTAACCTAACACTGCAAATTATCACCTAACCTAACACTACAAACTGTCACCTAACCTAACACTACAGACCTTCAATTCAAAGTTCAAAATCTAATTATACGGATCTAACCTAACACTACTACTATTACCTAACCTAACACTACAACCTGTCACCTAACCTAACTCTACAAACTGTCACCTAACCTAATACTTCAAACTATCACCGAACCTAACACTACAAACTGTCACCTAACCTCACCCTACAGATTTTTAATTTAAAATCTAGTTATACAAATCTAACCTAACACTACTAATGTCAACTAACCCTACACTAAAAACTGTTATCTAACCTAACACTACAACCTGGTACCTAATAGTACAGACTTTCAGTTCAAAGTTTAAAATCTAATTATACGAATCTAACCTAACACTACAAACTGTCATCTAACACTACGCCTACTTGTAGATCTCGTCAAAATTGCCAAAATGCATGTATTACACTTTCCTGTAGCTCGAATAGTTTTTGAGTTAACACTTTTTTTTCAAAATTGAATAATGTCGACAATTTACGCGAGTGTACTCGTTTTTTCTGTATTTTGCAAAAGTTGCGAATAACTCAATAACTAATGGGAATACAGAAAAATTGTTAGAATAAAAGTTTTAGATAATAAAATTTTGGATAATTTGTCTATCTTAAACTTTTTTTGTAGCTATCTTTTTTCTTGGAGAAAAGCGACAATTTGTTGAAAGATTCGTAAAAACTTATAATTTTCACAAAATCATGGAATAACTTCTTAGAACTATTTATTGGAATTTGTGTATGTTTTTAAACTTCGGGATAAATCAGTGTTTTACGCGCGTGGCGCATGAAGTAATATGTCGAGTTTGAAAAATCCAGAAAATTTGGTTTAGCTGCGTAGCGCTACGCGCTACGACATCTATTATCTATTGAAAGTGTCAAAAAACCGTCTTTAACTGTAAAGTCGACTTTTGCTTTAAATTTGCGTTATGAAACAGAATTTTACGTTTAAGTCGACTTTAAATATTTAAAGTAGCTTTAACTTGATTATGAAACCGGCCGAAATCCTGTTTTTCTCTTAGCAATATTCTTTACTTTTTCCTAACTTCGAGTAATAAAAGATGCTATTTTTAACCTTCGGAATAAATCAGTATTTCAGTTGAAGACTTATTTCCAAATATTTATTGAAACAACTACTTCACGAGCTGATGCCTAGATGGATATAAAATACTTTCTCTTTACGGGAAAGTAAAAAATTATATAATAATATATTACGTGGATATGTTGCGCACGAGCCGCGCAGCGGCAAGTGCAGTATTCCGCGAGTATGTAATTGCCATACCACTCGAGAGACGTACGATACTTTACCTACGCCCTAACAAAATAAACAATGAGCATGAAAGAACAACTTATTTATTCTATAATTTTTGAAAGTAACATGACTGATGAAAACTACATTAATACTTGATCAATATCAATCAAAGAAATGCCATTTGGTTGTGCGGTAATTAATCAGCTATTCAGCTCGCAGCATGTAATATACTTGTCAAAGCTATTACGTGCATGTGTAGGTAATGTCAATCATACGAGTCAAGATGACAGTGTGATATGATGCGGTTACTAGATAGGGCGTAGGTAAACACTTTTATTAAGTCTAAATAAACAATATTTGTAAAAGAAAATAATATAACTCTTGATTACTTAGTGTAATATAATATTACTTTATAGAAATAACAATCAACAAAGAGCACAGACCAAACACATTTAAGTAATGTTTAATTAACTCAACATATCGATGTTTAAAATTATAAATTTCTATGTTCTATATGGTTACAATACAACTCAGAACATTATAATTTAAGCCAGCGGTATTACTGCAATGTTTAATCAACATTACATATTATTGTAATATTTAATCAGCATTACAGTAAAATATTAAATCAAAATTGGAGTAGCGTTTCATATTGTTGTAATGTTAACCAAATATTATTTAAATGTGTATTGCTCAGTGGAAACCCAAGCATAACATTCATTAAATTTAACTTCAGTAATGTTTCTAACATTCATTAAATTTAACTTCAGTAATGTTTCTAACATTCATTAAATTTAACTTCAGTAATGTTCATGATTCTCCAAATCTTTCTTATCCTTAAACGACTCCTCACAAACAGAACACAAAAAATCGCAACTGTGCTCCTTGGAAGTGATTACGTTAAAACACGACTCGCACAAACCGCTCATACCGTGGCCAATTTCTACGTGCCTCTTAAAACCCTCGTAATCCAAAAAACATCCCACGCAAAGCCTACATTGAAACCTCCTGGCGTAATACACGATCGATTTAGAATCCTTCGACGATTCCCCTCCGTGGCAAAAATGCTCGCCCAATCCCCGTTTCGACATAAACCTCCATCCGCAACTCCCGCAACAATACGGATCAGTACGATGGATGTACTTCATGTGCCACTTGTAGCTGTTGTAGTTGGCAAAGGTTAGCTGATCGCACTTGACGCAGGAGTAAACGTTTTTACCGGAGTTGACCGAGTTTTTGATTTTTTTATTTGATTTATTCGGGGTTAATTTTTTCTTGCAGTAGCGGCTTGTGTGGTTGGAAAGGCCTTTTTTCGAGCTGAATTTTCTCGCGCAGTGCCTGCAAGCGTAGCTGTTTCCGAACCTGGAGGGATCCGCGGGCACTGCGCCAATTTTTGAAACCGTTACATTGAAACCTTCACCGTTGCTCAAATCGGTGTTGCGATTAACCACGCGGAACCTGCTGAAGCAGTAACTGGCCATGTGGCTCCGCAATCTGTTTTCCGTTGTGAATTTCCTCGGACACATCTTACATTGAAAATCATATTGGAGGTGCTTGTCGCTTCGCGTCGGGTCGGTATTTTTTAAGGAAACAACCTTCACTATTCTAGGCAAGGTGTTTACGGTGTTTTCTTCGATTTCCTCATTTGATTTTTGCTTTTCCCTCCCCGGTGGATCGCGAGGGCGTTTCGAACACACGTTATCGCTAACTTTTAATCGTAGCTTCAAAACTGCTTTATTTTTACCCTCCTGATCCTCAATTTCATCATCAGATATTTCTATTATTTCTTCATCAGCGGGAATTTCCTCTCCCTCTTCCTCTTCGATGTACTTACTGTTTTCTCCAACAAGTAAACCGTTGTTAACCAACGCCACGTGTTTCAAGTCAAAATCCCCCTGAGGAATTCGTTTGGCACTCAAGTAGTTGGCGATAATACCTTCGGTTTTTGAGTATTTCGATTTGAATTGAAAAGAGGCTTCTAATCCATCGTGGCAACTTTTGCAAATCACCGAATTTTTGCACAATTTCAGATTCTAGAATGAGAGAAATGTATGTAAGGTACGATTCACGAGAGGTGTCCCATGGTTTCCTTGATTTGTAGTGCTTTCTGCACCAACACATGTAATACGGAAATAGTTTGATGTCATCAGATTACGTGTGTGAAAAGAGATAGAAAACTTCATAATATGTCTGTAATGGTTCTTAGATGGAACATGCGAAAACGTATGCTCCGGTATGCAGCTTCAAAATTTTAAGGTTAAACGTCACATTTTGACAATGTCTTCATAAAACTAAATCTGCAAAAACCCAGCCACAAATCATTTCAATTAAGGTGCACAATCGTTTTAAATGTGAGTTTAAGCGGTATAATTCCAATTTCCACATCTACTAAATAGTTTACAGAAATAAATAATGCATTTATGTTGATTTTGTGTGAGCTCAAACGAAAATGTTAGTCGAATCGAATGCGCATTCAATAGATTTGCCAAATAGTCATCGGATGAATCTGTTAATACAGTGAATTTTTCTTTTAAGTCTACATACAGTGACTTTTCTATCAGGTATACATATGCATACGCTTTTTTTTTAAGAGTTCAGTTTGAAGCTTAAAACGAGTATTTTCCACTCCCAGACTAAGCACGAAGTAAAACTTCGAGTTTAGAAAAGACTGAAAATTAGGTTTAGTCGTGTAGCGCGAAGCGCGCTACGCGGCCAAACCAAATTTTCAGGCTTTTCTAAACTCGAAATTTTACTTCATACGCCACGCGTATTAGACACTGCAAGCACTGAAATATTGTGAACGAGTAAACTTCGCTTGAAATCAGTGTCTAGTACGCGTGGCGCATGAAGTAAAATTTCGAGTTTAGAAAAGCCTGAAAATTTGGTTTGGTCGCTCCGCGCTTCGCGCTACGCGACCAAACCAAATTTCCAGGCTTTTCGAAACTCGAAATTTTACTTCATGCTTAACCTGGGAGTGGAAAATACTTGTAAAAACTTTTATTTGTCTCTCATTTGTAAACGTCAATTTATCAATAGACAGTATTAAACAAGTAAGGTTATGTTTTCAAGCTACTGACTTGTAAAATTTTAACAAGTCAGTATACTAACTTGTTAAAATTTAACAAGTTAGTACTGGAATAGTAATTTATAGTTTTTCGTGAATTGAATTTATTAAAGAAAAATACAATAAATACACGCTCATGTTAAACGAATTGCGAAATAAATTAATTTGATTTAATCAAATAAACAACATAAGTATCCACGGAAATGTTTTATAACTTACTACATATTTTTTTGTAATTCCAATTTGTTTAAATTTACCAAATAATTGTATTTTAATTAATTACAAATGATTGACAAATAATATATAACAATATACGCAAGTTAACGGGTTTTACTGGCTCCAGAAGGTGACTGGCTCGTCTAGCGACTCGCCAGTCATATCCTTCTGTCCGCCAGTAAAAACCGTTTTAACAATGCTAATAATGTTAAATACTATAAATTGACCTCTTTTAAGAAAACAACGAATATTTAATAATCTACAGCACGTAATTGTGATATGTATACTCAAAAGAAAAAAATAACCAGAAATTATGATTTAAAGCTTTTCTAAAAGAACGAACACTAATATACTCGCGACCTAAACAGTATGACATTGTCATGTAACGTCAAAATTTGACACAACTAGAAAAATCGTTGCAGATACAACTGTCGACATACTCTATAAAATTTCAACCACACATTTCACATAAATCCTGAATTCTACTAATGTATGTAAAGGGTGTTTTTTTTTAAGCGTGCTAGGACTTCTGATTGAGACAGCTCTGACATCAGTTATCATTTCTGAAAGGTGAGACGTTATTTTTATTCAGTAATGTTTGGCATTTCGTCATTCATATATTAACACGAAAGTAACAACTGCACATTTTTGCATGATCTAATGTCATTTTGAACTCGGTTCAATTCAGTTCAAAATGTTCAAGCTTGCTGTATAGTTTCTTGGTGATTACACATAATTTGAAATTCCTGAAAATACCTACATATCCATCAAATCTTACCATTTCAGGAATGACACTTTTGATTTTGTCTGCTGCTCGCGGGAGAATTATCGTTTCTTGGCAATTACATACAACTTGAAACTCCTTAAATTACCTACATATCTGTCAAATCTTACCATTTCAGGAATGACACTTTTGATTTTATGTCTGTTGCTCGCGGCAGAAAGATTCGTGGCGTCGTTTTCTATTTCGAAAAATTCTTCATCGGTAATGATGAAGAGCAGGCAAATCCTGCAAACTTGCAGCATTTCACTGGAGATAATCGAATATTTTTGACAACTCGCAATCAAAGCCAAATTGTCATACTTAATGTCTGACGTTTGTTACACATCAACAAACGTCAAAACAAAACAAACAAATAAAATCTTAGCAATCTATAATTATTATTTCAGTTGAGTATTTTAAATGAATATTTCATTAATTAATTGTGGTAGATACAGAAATATTAAATACTATGGGCCGTATGATTTACCCTTTGTTAAGGCTGTCGTTAACTAAATAATTGATTAGAGTGGGGAAAACATGTCAAAATTGACATATCGCTGGCTTAATATTACAAGGTTCTATGCGACATTTTTTTCGATTTTGAATTTGTGATTTTACAAGGCTCTATGTATGCACATAGAGCCTTGTAACATGCCAAATTAAAAACCGAAAAAATGTCACATAGAACCTTGTATTATTAAGCCAGCGATATATAACAGGGACAAACAAACTTAACGACTGTCTTTAAGTTTAAAGAAAGGGAAATCATAAGGCCCATTAATTTTTTCCTTTTAAGTATACATACATACAGGGAGATTTTCTTTTAAGTATACCGTTCGTTTTTGTTATCGTGCTCACCATTGGGATCTCTTAAACCAATAATGATACGAAGTTGGTCAAATTAGACAAAAGTTTCAATATTTGATACTGAGTAAGAATACTTCAACAAATTCCAGCTAACATCATTTGTTTTAAAAATATGGCGCAAATTGTAAAATGGATATTAATTTATTTTTATTGTAACTTTGTTATTTAACGCAATAGGGATCTGTAACTTGATGTGTACCATAGATTTTATACAAGGTGTCCCATTTTCTATATACACCACCTATTTTTAGTTTTTTATACAAGCTATATTTGATTTTTGTACCACTGAAAAGCACAAGAAAAAATGGTGTCAAATCATGTGCCACAATTTTAATTAATTATTAGTTAAAGCAACTGAATAAAATATGAACATTTTTGTTTTATCAATTCGCCATTTTAGATTTTTAGATAAGATCAAGAAAACTAATTGATTTCGTACTAATTTTACTTGATCTTATCTTAAAATGCAATATGGCCGACTTGATAAAACAAAATCTGCCATATTTTATTCAAATTTTTTTAACTAATTGACACGTGGCACATGATTTCGCACTGTTTTTTTTTCTTGATCTTCTCAATGGTTTAAAAATCCAATATGACGACCGTTAGAATAACTATAAATAGGTGTTGTATCTAGAAAATGAGATACCCTGTATAAAATCTGTTAACTCCTGTGTACTTCTCTGAGAGTATTTTTACCACAATTAATTAATGAAATGTTAAATTAAAATACTCGACTGAAATTATATTTATGGATTGCTAAGTTTTTTATGTTTGTTGATGTGTAACAAACGTCAGATATAAAGTATGACAATTTGGCTTTGATAGCGAGTTGTCAAAAATATTCGATTATCTCGAGTGAACTGCTGCTAGAAAAAAAAATTATTATCCATTTATACATTTTTCGCCATATTTTTAAAACAAATGATGTTAGCTAAAATGTGTTGACATATTCTTACTCAGTATCAAATATTGAAACTTTTGTCTAATTTGACCTATTTCGTATCATTATTGCTTCACGAGATTCTAATGGCGAGCACGATAAAAAACGAATGGTATATATTCCAATTACAGTGTATACGGGGTGTTCACAGATTCATTCTCAACATAGGGTGTGTTTGAACATCTTTTGTAACTCGTTTTTGTACCTTTGATTCAAATAAAGTCTAAATATTTTTTTTATGCGTTCTGTTTTTAATAAATAATTATTATAAAATAAATGTTGTTTATTCTTTTGATTTGAGAGTCTTCAATTGTCAATTGTCTTCAATTGTGTTAAAATAATCTATTTTGTTGATTTTATCATTAGTTTTGATATTAGATATAACAATTTCTGAAAAAGAAAAAAACAGCTCTATTCAGTGATACCATTCTATTTCAATAAATGAAGAACGCAAATTTTTGTAATTTGTTGATATTGATATTATTAAGTACAAAATTGCCGTAATCAGTGTACATTACCCCTAGTAAAAACCCAAGTTGACCCTTGTAACTCAAAAATGATAACAATTTTCAAAAATCTGAGTACACCACTAGATTCCTATTATAAAAGTGCTTTTAGAACATGCAAATTAAACTAGGCTTCCTCTGAAAATTAATGAGCTATAACAGAAAATGAAAAAATCAAAAATTTCCTTTTTTTACTATAGCACCTAAACTACGAAACATATCAAACGTTTTTTAATCGGGTTTAGTACAATTTTAGCCTACGAGCATTTAATCCCATTTAAACAAATCTCTATTTCTTATTATAACGGAGATCCCCATGTTGAGAATGAATCTGTGAACACTCTGAATACTTAAATCTTCGGATATTCGTTAAAAATAGTTCAATTTGAAGTTTTAAATGAGTGAAAGAAATGTTACTTTATGCGCCACGCGTATAAAACACTAAAATCTCGTGAAATGTATTTATATTTGAACTGTACCTAAAATCAGTGTCATAAACGCGTGGTGCATGAAGTAAAATTTCGAGTTTAGAAAATGTATCTCGGATCGCTGCGAGGTTGAGAGCCCCTGTATTAGAGACTTAAAACTGTCCACCATTTTTTATTTACACAGGGGAAAAGAAGACGACTCCAGGTTTTGTAATTTAACTCAATAATAATGTATAGAAGACACAAAACAGGCCCCATAGAAAGAATGTCAAAGATACTCAAAACTTCTGCTCGAAGCGCCTGATTCAGGAATGTCACAATTTTAAATGCCGAAATGTATATCAACCATTTAGTAATTGGTTTCGAGTTATGTGAAGTTGTAAACTTAAATTAAAACACTTATTTGTTCCTTTCTTCACTTATTTTATTTTACTTGTTAGATGTACATTTCGAGTACTACGTACTCATTTTCAATAACAGAATCTGTTATTGAAAATGAGTACGTAGTACTCGAAATGTACATCTAACAAGTAAAATAAAATAAGTGAAGAAAGGAACAAATAAGTGTTTTAATTTATATCAACCATTCTTTATTTACACAGAGGAAAGGAAGATGATTCCAGATTTTGTAATTTAACTCAATTTTGAAAAATAATAGTCTGTAGAAGACAGAAAACCGGGCCCGCAGACAGAATTTTCACGGGCTTTTCCAAACTCGAGATATTACTTCATGCTTAGTCTGGGAGTGAAAAACAGTCATTCAAATTAAACTTTTTTTAACGAATATCCGAAGATTTAAGTATACAGGGTTATTAAAAAAGAAGGAACAGATTTCAAACATTTATTTCTTCCAAACTACAAAAGGTAGAACGATAATTTCAACGTTCCTGGACAGACATAAGTGAAAATTTGAGCAGTCTAGGCAGAAGTTCCAACCACGGCCGCATTGGGGCTGTTGCTTGTCATGTTGATTGTCTGTAGTAAAATGGCTACACAACAAGAAAAGAATTTTGTGTGCTGCAATTAGCAAAACTAGATTATTGAAGTTCAACGTGCTTTTCGCCGTCAGTTTAATAAACAAGCGGCTCGCCATAAACAAATTTACCAGTGGCATCAAAGATTTGTAGACGATCTTTACATCTGTAAACAGTAATGCACGGGGCGTTCACGTAAATCAAATGAAAATGTCGAGCGTATTCGTACAATTTACAAAAGGAGCCCAAAAAAAATCCACAGCACGTGTAAATACATAGTGCTCATATTGAATGCATAAAAAATGAACTTTTCTCTTTCCGGGAACGTTGGAATTGTGTTTCTATCTTTTCTAGTAGGAAGAAATATACAGAGAGTTTTATGTAACACCGAACATTATTATAACGACAATTTTTTAAGTATACATAAGCATACGTTGTGCATATGCCAACTCTCGGTTTATTAAAAGATTTGAAGCTTTAAACGAGTGTTTTCCTCTCCCAGGTTAAGCATGAAGTAAAATTTCGAGTTTAGAAAAGCCTGAAAATTTGGTTTGGTCGCGTAGCGCGAAGCGCGGAGCGGCCAAACCAAATTTTCAGGCTTTTCTAAACTCGAAATTTTACTTCATGCGCCACCGGTACAAAACACTGATGTAATGTAAAGTTTAGCGGTGTGTTTTAAACTTCGTAGTATGTCAGTGTTTTGTAGCAGTAGCGCATGAAGTAAAATTTCGAGTTTAGAGGAGCCTCAAATTACACAATTACAGCGTATATGCCGTACATCTTTAGAAACTCGTTGTTTTTTAACAAAGCTCAATTTGAAACTTAAAATGAGTGTGTTCCACTCCCAGACTAAGCATGAAATAAAATTTCGAGTTTAGAAAAGCCTGAAAATTTGGTTTGGTCGCGTAGCGCGAAGCGCGGAGCGGCCAAACCAAATTTTCAGGCTTTTCTAAACTCGAAATTTTACTTCATGCGCCACCGGTACACAGCACTGATTCAATGTAAGGTTTAGCGGTGTGTTTTAAACTTCGTAATATGTCAGTGTTTTGTACAGGTGGCGCATGAAGTAAAATTTCGAGTTTAGAAAAGCCTGAAAATTTGGTTTGGCCGCTCCGCGCTTCACGCTACGCGACCAAACCAAATTTTCAGGCTTGTCTAAACTCGAAATATTACTTCATGCTTAGTCTGGGAGTGGAACACACTCATTTTAAGTTTCAAATTGAGCTTTGTTAAAAAACGAGAATCTAAAGATGTACGGCATATTCGCTGTAATTGTGACATGTATACTTGAAAGAAAAACTCCCTGTATGTACAAGTTGAGGCATTAATTGCGAGTGATTGGCTTTAATTTTTAAGTCATAAAGGCAACCCAATTTACACATAATAAAAATTAAAAGTGTCAAATTGTATTAGATCAAAATGTTCGGTGTTACATAAAACTCTCTGTAAATTGGAGTAACGACCTTTTATTCTTTTTATACCAGGTAAGGTATCAGCGCATAGGTCAGAATCAAAATGAGTGAAAATGGTTAAGTGAATAAAAATAAATGAGAATGAAAAATAAGTGTACGTGCAAGGAGGACAGAATATGACGACGATCGTTTCGCTCTTATTGTGAGCTCTTCGGGCCACCACATCCATCAACCCAACACACACACTTGATGTTTGGGATTTGTATATACAGAGAGTTTTATGTAACACTAAACATTTTCATAAAAATAATTTTTCTTTTAAGTATACATATTCCGACACTCGGTTTATTAAAAGAATTTAATTTGAAGCTTTAAACGAGTGTTTTCCACTCCCAGGCTAAGCATGAAGTAAAATTTCGAGTTTAGAAAAGCCTGAAAATTTGGTTTGGCCGCTCCGCGCTTCGCGCTACGCGACCAAACCAAATTTTCAGGCTTTTCTAAACTCGAAATTTTACTTCATGCTTAGCCTGGGAGTGGAAAACACTCGTTTAATGCTTCAAATTAAATTCTTTTAATAAACCGAGCGTCGGAAAATGTACGATATATGCATTATGTATACTTAAAACAAAAATGCTCTTTATGAATATGTTCGGTGCTACATAAAACTCTCTGTATGTTTGAAATCTGTTCCTTTATTTTGAATAACCCTGTATACGCTGTAATTGGGATATGTATACTTAAAAAGAAAATTCCCTGTATCTTGATGTACACGCTGTAAATTTTCAAGTGTTTGTTTTTTGTATAAAAACTTCTAACGAGTGTTTTTCACTCCTAGATTAAGCATGAAGTAAAATGTCGAGTTTAGAAAAGCCTGAACATTTTCAGGCTTTTATAAACTCGAAATTTTAATTTATGCTCCAGGCGCGCAAAACACTGATTTATTCTAAACGTCAAAAACAGCTATCTCATTTTTTATTACCGGAAGTTACGAAAGCTAAAAAATATTGAAATACCACTTGAAAATAAATTTTGATACAAGATACAAAACATGTTTTACTAAATTATTATTAGTTTCAATAATAATTATAATATAACAATATATTGGGTTAGTATTTTGTTCCTCTATTTCAATAAATGAGAAACGCCAATTTTTGTAATTAGTTGATAATCAATTAAGAACAAAATTGCCGTAATCAGTGTACATTACACTGGCATACATTTCCTGCCTGTTACATTTACATTGTGTTAATTTTCACGCTTTGTTGATTTTGAATAAAATAAACCGCCATATTTTGACTTTCAAATATACTAAGGATAACCAAAAATTGAATTATTTATAACCATGTTTCACACAAAGAGTGAGTGAGACATTATTTCAAGACGCAGATAGTAATTCTATACATTTAAATAAATGCCACCAAGTAAAATTTTTTAAGCTAATACACTTTTATTAAACATGGGCATTCATTAAACATGAAATACATTTTTTATGACGCTGACTGATGTATGTAATTCTTGCAACAAACTAAACAAACAATAGCCCCATTTTAGCATTAAATTAATGAACTCTACGATAGAGGAAATTATTTTTCTTCTTCAAAATTAATTGCCATAGTTTCTAAGCCCTGCCGAGTATTTAAAATTTCTTATTCTGTTACCCTTATTGTATTAATGTCATTGCTTGTGTTCAAATCAATTACATTTACCAAATATAATTAAATGACTTATTGTAATGACGTGATATGCCACTGCGCGACCATCGACAAATTTTCTACGCGGGGCTTTTCTAAACTCGAAATTTTATTTCATGCTTCACCTGGGAGTGGAAAACACTCGCTTAAAGCTTCAAATTTAACTCTCAAAAAAAGAAACAACGAATATATTAAGATATACAGCATATACGCTGTAATAGGACAGAGCTGGGCAGGATTCGAATCATTCAGGATTCGAATCCTGGATTCTAATCCTTTTAGAGCATTCGAATACTTTAGTTCGACGGAATTCGTGATCCGGATTCGTTACATATTTTTAAGAGGATTCGTATTCTTCGAATCCAAATGTGGGTGATGGAATCCTTATAAAAGAATTCGAATATTTATAAAAAGATTCGAATATTTATAAGAGGATTCGAATATTTATAAAAGGATTCGAATATTTATAAAAGGATTCGAATATTTATAAGAGGATTCGAATATTTATAAAAGGATTCGAATATTTATAAAAGGATTCGAATACTTATAAAAGGATTTGAATCGTCAAAAATAATTCGAATTAATTGTGGGGAATAACATGAAAAATGTTATTTTGTATGTTTTTAAATTTCTCGTTAAATCACTGTTTTATGCGCGTGGCGCATGACGTAAAATTTCGAGTTTAGAAGAGCCAAGAAAATTTGTCTCGGGTCGCTCCGCGACCCGAGACAAATTTTCACGGGGCTTTTAACAAAGGGCCAAAGTAAACAAATATTTTCTTTATTATGTCTCGTTGGTAGCAGAGCTGGGCAGGATTCGAAACATTCAGGATTCGAATTCTTTTAGAGGATTTAAAAAAGTCATTCGAATACTTTAATTCAACGGGATTCGTGATCCGGATTCGTTACATTATTTTAAGAGGATTCGTATACGAATCCAAATGTGGGTGATTCGAATCCTTATAAAAGGATTCGAATATTTATAAAAGGATTCGAATATTTATAAAAGGATTTGAATACTTATAAAATGATTTGAATACTTACAAAAGGATTTGAGTCGTCAAAAATAATTCGAATTAATTGTGACGATTAACATGAAAAATATCTTTTGTGTATTTTTAAATTTCTCGTTAAATCACTGTTTTATACGCGTGGCGCATGAAGTAAAATTTCAAGTTTAGAAAAGCCCAGAAAATTTGTCGAGGGTCGCTGCGCGACCCTCGACAAATTGTCACGGGGCTTTTCTAAACTCGAAATTTTACTTCATGCTTAGTCTGGGAGTGGAAACGCTCGTTCGAAACTTCAAAGTGAATGCTTTGATAAGAACATTAAATGACTAAACATTTTTAAAGATAATAATCTAGTTTTCAAAAATTTGTTTAATATTGTTTGAAGTAAAACTAACATGGTAGCCACAATCTGAAATGTTAACTTTTTCCAACATTACCCTGACTAAAGATTTTAATATAACTTTTAATATAACTTTCTTCTGTGGGAAACCCACATTCTGTTTAATTGTTTTTGCCAATATTTAAGTTAATTTTATAAATGTTTACGTATTTTGTAATTTGCCTGCTGATTTTGACAAATTTAATAATATCATATGGCTTTTTTGTTAGTGTTTTGGTCAATTTGAATATAATTCCATGACTTTTCTCTGACTTTCCCGATTTTATTGATATTCAGTGAATTTTTTATTTACGTAAATTTCAGGCATTAGTCGATTTAAAAGTTTTGAACGAGTTTTTCCACTCCCAGACTAAGCATGAAGTAAAATTTCTAGTTTAGAAAAGCCCCGTGAAAATTTGTCGAGGGTCGCGCAGCGACCCGAGACAAATTTTCGGGCTTTTCTAAACTCGAAATTTTACTTCATGCGCCACGCGTACAAAACACTGATTTGAAGTGGAATTCAGAAACACACAAATACATCTTTAACCAGAGTAACAGGGAGTTAGATATTTAGTTTGTTATCAACGATGTTCAGTGGTAATATTAAATAATTAGGTTTTGAATATTTTTGTTAAAACAACTGGTAACGATATTTATATATTAATGGTTGCGAAAAAAATAATAAAATTAAATTTATTTTTAAATGATTTGTATTCGTGATTCGAATAAACAGGATTCGAATCTTTGATTCGAATCATATTTATCGGTTACGAATCTTTTATTCGAGTATTCGTGATTCGAATCATATTAGGTGATTTGGATTCCTAATTCGAATTCTTTTTACAAGGATTCGTCCCAGCTCTGTAATAGGAAAATGTATATTTAGAAGAAAAACTCTCTATATATTCACGTTTAAAAATACTCTAAATTTAGAAGACTGATACAAAACATGTCAAATTAATATAATTTCTGTTATATTTGCTAAATTATTTAAACTGGTTATTTCTTGAATAATATTAGTTCAATCCCTATTTGAAATTGCTGATTCCCAATTTGATGTTGTTTGTTCCCAATTTGATTGTGATTAAACTGGCAGCTATGCTTGAAGACCCAATTTAATATTGCTTATTCCCAATTTGATATTGATTAGTCTCAATTTGTAGAAATTAATTCATGGGTATTCCTAATGAATAAAGAGAATATTATTAATGATTTCGATAGCTAACGCCATATAATGCTTCATAGTGGTATCGTCAGTGACACGAATGTATATGCACTTTGTGCATTCGTGTCACTGACGATGCCACTATGAAGCATTATATGGCGTTAGCTATCGAAATCATTAATAGTTTTCACATATTGGCTTGAAATAGTCAAAAATGTTCAGTATTCCTCAGCACTGGGTCGGGACCACACTGAAGAGGACCTTGAAGTCCGAATCGCGTCTGTGGGTATCTGGTGCCGGAATACTGAACACAAATTCAATTTAGAATATTATTAGTTAATTAATGGTATTATTGCAGTTGTTCGCGCATCTGCATGGTGAACCCAACTCACGAGGTTTAATACTTTTCTTGCTTTTTGCTGTTGAATATTTTGTTCCTAATTTGCTCCTTCTTTTTCATATGACTTGTTTATAACTTTCGTCTCTTCTTTGTCTCCAAAGAAATGGCGGATTTTTTCAGGTGCTGTTTCTGTTACTCTAGTTAATGTTATCATGTTATTACTGCAATAACATGGTAAGCCATGTTAAAAATTTTGATGTTTTTGGTAAAACATGATATGCATCAAAAAATAAATAAAATACATAGCTTACTTGTATCCGAAGGCCTACCATCGTTTGGTAGTACAAAGTCTTAATCAATAACACTCTCGTTAATTGTGCCATGCATTTCATCACTTGAACTCAAACTCTCACACGAAATCGATTTTTTTCAGAAGGTGTAATATTACTTGTTGCCATTTTGAGGTGGCGTATCGTGTTTTAATGTGATATTTATACAAAACCCCTAAAATGTAATAACTAGACCCCAGATTATATGCAACTTTTTTTTCTTTTCATTAAAACAATGTGAAACTAATCATAAAACATCTTTTATTTATTCTAGAACTGATCTATAACGACATATGCGAATATGCAAAAAATATGCAAAAAATATGCAAAAAATATGCAAAAAATATGCAAAAAATATTCCGAAAATATGCAAAAAATATGCAACATTTTTTAGGTTCTAAGAGGTTTGAAATGATTGTACAACAACATTAAGCTATAAAGAAATACATTTTATTTATTATAATTGGCATCGCAGTAGATAATAAGTATTTTTTCGACATTTTCGGAGGTCAAACTATGCCTTTTGTCCGTTAAGATCATTTTATATGCCGAAAATGATCGCTCTACATCGCACGAGGTAATAGGCGCGTACATGTATTTAGAAAGTACACTCGGATTGACATCAGGAATTTCAGTTGCCTCCCCGCCGATCAATATATCACTAATTTTTGATATACATTCAAAACCTGGATTTCTCGCCAAAACATTACTTAATTTGTCTTGGTATATGATAGCGTTTCTCCCTTTCAGCATGTTTACCGCGTTCTGAACTGTTTTTATCAAATTCAAAGAATCGCTTAGCAAAAGACCTCTTGTCTCCAGTTTTGTAATAACTTCCGGCAAGAAACCAAAATTTGCTTTGACGTATGCGAGATCTACGAAGAGTTGAGGTTGTTCGAGAACTGCCCTTGCTTCTGAGATAGCCTTTGCGTCGTTGGGATCCAGCTGCCAGATCACCTGTAAAATTCGAATTCAAATAATGACCGCATTTTTCTAATCACACTTCGTTCTCATAATTATTCATAAGCGTACCTCTTTAATTTCATGCACATGTTCTGCATAGAACAGTGCTGCGTTCAGCCAAGTTCCCCATCTCGTCAGTATTGGCTCTGGGGGTAACGGAACATCGGGTAGACTGGCTCGATACAATTGTACCCGAAGTGGAGCTTTGCGGAAAATTTTCTTGACTGACGAAATTAAAGTGTTGACTAAATCAAAATTATTCCGTATCGTTTCAGCCAATCGATTTAATCCATGAGCCGTACAGGTCAAATGAATCAAGTTGGGATAGATAATTTCAGATTTTGTCCAGTTTTTAGCATGTAAGCTGCCGCATCAATCACCAACAACAAAACTTTGTTATTATTTCCTCCGGGCCAAAATCGCAACAAAGCCGAATTAACAAATTGTGCTATAGTAGTACTGTTTGTCTTTTCGATTTCTTGACTTGCAATTAAGTAAGATTTTCCCGGCTCGTTTTCCGTTAAGATACCGACTATTAAATTCGCTATGTAGCGGCCCACGGAATCTGTCGTCTCGTCCACAGATATCCACAAATAATTGTCGCCAATATCTTGTTTGATTTTCGCCATTTTTGCATCGAAACATTTTTGAAGGTAATTTTTCCGAATTGTGGACTCATCGGGGACATTGCAGTCAGTGTACTTCTGGAGAAAATTTTTCAACGTGACGTTTTCTAAAGAACTCCAAGTCAAGTTTGCAGCCACCATAGCCTGGCATAAATCAAACTTGAAATCAACCGGTTCTCCATTGTCACTACTGGAAGCACCGTTGTTGGTTGTTACAACTGCTTCCCGGTGCATCGCTGTATTGACATGCTGAGTGATTTGAGATTTCCTGCTCACAGTTATCTGTAAAAATTAAAATACTTATTGTTAAAATGTGTTTACTAATGCAGGTAATATTTCAGGTAGGAGTGGCATTTTTACCGACCGCACCGTACCAATGGTAAGGAAGGTATTGTGATCGCAAAAAAATTGACCCCCCATTTTTTTACGGAAATATACGTTTTAGGGCCCCAGGAGTCCGAATCAAGTGTTATCTCAATGACGTCCGTCCGTCGGTCTGTCAGTCTGTCTGTCTGTCTGTATACCGATTTTATTTTAGTATCAAAACGAAATGCATTTTATTCAGAAATAAGGTTTTGTTAAAAAAAAGTAGGATTCAAAAGACTGGCACAAGCTTTTGGAAGTGACTGTCATGCCATTCCTACCTGAAGGTATCATTTCAGGTGTAATGTTTATAAATATTCTATGTATTATAAATTTCATATTTCATAAATATACTAACCTTTTTGTCACATTTGACGCAGAGAAGCCATTCGTCAGTCAATTGAAACACGTTTTTGCTGAAGCATTTCAACCACTGTTTTATTTTATTTTGCTTTTTTTTAGAAATTTTCATGACTGCTTGGAGTTTCTCAGAGTTGCTTCCAAGACAGTTTCTCTCAGACTGAATTATAAGTTATAATTTTTTTAATGAAAAGAAAAAAAGTTGCATATAATCCGGGGTCTAATTATAACTTTATAACGCAGTCGCGGGAAGCACTTGTGTTGATATCATTTTTTACCAGCAAAACAGAATGATTCGAAATAATATAAGATCATAACATGAAGAATCGCGAAAATATTACATCTGCTATGATGCAAAGACATTGTAGGACGTGTGCAGAATATATTTCAATTATTACATGCTTAAAATTTGCGTATATGCATCAAATATGCAAATATGCAGAATATATGCAGAATATGCAAAAAATATGCAATATGCAATATGTGCATGAATCGGCTTCAAATTTGTTGAAACATATTTGTTTATAACTCTCATACAAATATAATGGACAGAAAAAAATATGCAATTGCATATAATCCGGGGTCTAGTAATAACTTGATTTTAGGTATGGTGACGATATCTGTTGGACGATGACCACAATTCATCTACTGTGGCTTATAATATAACTGCCTAATCAAATCCAAGAATTAAACAGAATTTTTTGTTTGTGTGGCTTATCACGTTATTACAATAAGCCTTTCAAATATAAATCATCTATTATTGTTTTGAATATTATTTAATAGCAAACATACATAAAAGAAGCAAAATAACTATTTATCGATATCTAAATACTGTGCAAATATTGTGATGCACGTCACCTTCTCCTTTATGTTATCAATGTGTATTTATAGTGTTTGATTTTTGGTAATAAATGGTTCGGTCTTTGGGCTGATCAGATGTCTCACCGTTTTGTTATTAATTTAATATTGGTGCTAAGTTTTTCGATATAGAAGTACGAGTATTCATTTAAGTTCAACGTTTTGACTGTTTTTACTTAACGTGACTCGCAAGGAGTTATCGAAAAGACTCTTCGGTGCAAGAGTGATAACACCCTGCATACATTTATAGTTTATGTATCACTTATGGAATTCCCATGAGTAATTAATATTTCAATCAAGTTGAATCTTGAGTAAAAACAGTAAATATTCTACGTAGAAATCATACAATTATTTTTTTATGGTTGCACACACTGAAATCGAATAGAATTTATCTGGGCCGGTATTCCCGAAATTGGTCGTACGATTCGGTCGTACGAAATCTGTCATTTAGATAGGAATTTAACATGTGAATTTGACAGTTGGCGGGCGACCGATCGTGCGATCAATTTCAGAAGTACCGGGGCCTTGACGATCCGCGACTGTCTTCACACACTAGAATATTTCAACAGCTGTTTACTAGTCGTACTAGTTGAGCCAGAGGTGCGCACACGGAAAGACGCGTCGCATTCACGTCATGTTTATCTAAAATTATAAATTCCCCGATAACGCAACTTGCCAAACGAATACACCGTGATTTCCAGTACGAAAAACAAAAGAAGCATTACAGCTCCAAAAAATGCACAACACAAACGTGTCTCTGTTGGTCTTGATTCTCTGCACACTTAAGATAAGTAAGTTAGCCTTGTTGCATACATTGTTTGTTAATCAAGTTGTTGTTTGGTGGATAACGGGGCTCGTGAATTAATAATAATGATGTGTTTTTCACGATTTGTGTACGTGCTCTCTGGATTTAATCAAATAATAGTTGTATATTTCAATTTTTATTGTATCATTGAGTGGAAATTTATATTAATATTTTAGGGTTAGAAAACCTGGAAATATTTACTTCATGCTTAACCCGGGAGTGGAAAACACGCGTTAAACATCAAATAACTGCCTTAAATGGCAAAAATAACGTTATTATAAATATACAATAACGTTATTATAAATATACAACGTAAATCAAACGTTACTTACGTTCACATATTAGCTTGTTTTCAATTTTCCATCTATTATTTATTAATTTTTTCAAGATTGCGAATCTGATTGGGATGGAAAATGGTTTCCTTACAATCCCAGGCCTGGACCTGATTTTTTCTCCACTTTTAAGGGAACGGCGTTAAAAAACTGCGATCCTGTAAGTTAAACTTGTTTTAATTTAAAAGTGGATTTATGTATTTTGTTTATGTGTGAAGAGTTCATATAAATCCTGTTGCTCAAAAGTACATATATCACTAATAAAGTTAAGTTTTCTGAAATAATACCATTTTCATTTAAGAGGAAGTCGACCGCTCTCTAAACGTATAAAACTAAGCATACTGCCGTCTTAATTACATCCTTGTTTAGGGATGAAATATTTTGAAAAAATAGGCATACTTTAAGGAAAGTGGAATCTTAATGCCTGTCTTAATAAAATATTTCCCACTTTGACCGTTCTTTCATAAAAAAATATCAAACATTGTTAAAATTAGGAACGCAATTTCGCTAGTTTACCAATGTTTGATATTATTTTATGAAATAACGGTAAAAGTATAAAATATTTTATTGAGACGGGCTTAAAGATTGTACTTTCCTTGAAGTATACCTATTTTTTCAAAATATTTCGTCCCAAAACAAGGATGTAATTAAGACGGCATTATGCTTAGTTTTATACGTTTAGAGAGCGGTCGACTTCCTCTTAAAGGACAATATAAACAATAATTGTGAAGGCAAAAAATCAAAACCTAAGTATATTACGTCCAAGTGCATGCTCTTTATATTTATATTCAAATGTGGATTATTGAAGAAACAAACACTTTTCATTTTATTGGCATTCGAACACAGGGGCCAACATTTTTGAAACTGATATTAAATTAATTTCGGAGGAATTTTTACAACACTGGAAATTCCTAATGAATATTAGAACACTTACATTTTATAATTGTCCAGTCTTAGTTCTTTAATTAAAACGGTTTATTTTTTAAGTTTTAAAAACACCGGGAATTCGTTTTTGGATTTCGTATTTCGCTAAGATCTGTCAAAATATATTTTGTGTATGTTTAAGAGTGAGCCAGGGTGCGCGTACAAATCGAATGAAAAAGAGGAGGATTGGAAAGGAAATTGGTTCCCAGAGAAAGATGAAAAAGACGAAAAAGAAGAACCTCTAAAAACTGTTCCAATGGGAACGGCTTATGAAAATTGTGACGATGGCGAAGTAAGTTATTTATAATAATAACAATAATGGCAAAAGTTAAAGTAAATATTTAGCAAAAATTAATAACAATTTGGAGAGGTTTTAATTTGTATTTTAAATCGCTTTCTTTGTGATATTATTTATATCTATAAACTGTTTTTTTTTTAATATGGCCAATCAAATTTGACATTTGAATTTAGTGGTGTGATGCAGGTTATGTGTTTTTAGGTTAAGACAAAATTAATCACATTAATGCCCGGTATTATAAAACGTTTTATTCCCCAAATAAAATTTACTTTAGGAATAAATTAATTTATTTCAAAGATTTCGGTATTATAAACACAAAACAATTTTATTTGGCTAATTAATGCCACCAATAAATTATTAGTTGGTTTTTTTGCTAAGTAAATTTTATTCTTTAAATAATTTGACAGTTAAAAGTCAAAAGTGTATTATATTATTATAATTACTTTAGATTCTACTACTTGTATTTATTAATTTCATTACGGTTATCATGTCACCATATCATCCATGTTAGATTTAAGTTCGCTCATAGTATCTTCCCTGACAGTGATTAATTCGAACCACAAAACATTTTAAGGAGTCGAAGACCTGGCGTTTTTCAAATTAGACATAACCAGGGATTTTTATCCTTATGCATACGCTTTTTAAAATTGGTTCCATTTAAAGTTTTAAACGAGTGTTTTCCACTCCCAGACTAAGCATGAAGTAAAATTTCGAGTTTAGAAAAGCCTGAAAATTTGGTTTGGTTGCGTAGCGCGAAGCGCGGAGCGGCCAAACCAAATTTTCAGGCTTTTCTAAACTCGAAATTTTACTTCATGCGCCACGAGTATAAAACACTGAAAACACTGAACTGAACTGAACTGAAAACACTGAACTTCACTTGAAATCAGTGTCTTGTATGCGTGGCGCATGAAGTAAAATTTCGAGTTTAGAAAAGCCTGAAAATTTGGTTTGGCCGCTCCGCACTTCGCGCTACGCGACCAAACCAAATTTTCAGGCTTTTCTAAACTCGAAATTTTACTTCATGCTTAGCCTGGGAGTGGAAAACACTCGTTTAAGTCTTTTATAATTTCTAATAAGCTTTCTTTTTCTTGTTCTGTGTAATTCTGTCCTATTTCACGGTTATTCTCCATAATTATAAGGAATTAAACTAAATTTCCAATTTGATTGACAATTTAATTTGAAATATTGACAATTTAATTTAACAAATTGGTGGTTCCAGCTATGGCCACAATGAAAATGTATAATTTTGGTCTGTAATCTACTAATTAAATTATTTATTTCTAGAATGGCTATTTAGTTGGTAGGTTCGCTTTATAATACGCAATTTTATTTGCCTAATAGTTTACTAGGTAAATAAATTTACTCCACAAATAGTTATCTAATGATTTATTAATCGTTTGTAATACCGGGCATATATGTTGTAAACCAACTTTTAATTTGTAGTTATGTGAAGGGAAATCTGACATTAATATGACAATTCAATTACCTCACATACACTTACGTGCAAAGAAAACGGCCCACTCGTTATTTATTTTTTATTTTTTCCTAATAGCATTACTTTTGCAATGCTGCGAATTAACTTTTGGTATTTTACGATAAAATAGACACTCAGGGTATAGAAAAAAAAACAACATATCGTACTTATTACTTTATTTAATGAACAATAATCATCATAAATGAAATTTAAAGATACGCTTTCCATTCGACATTATGGATAAAGTATCAAGATGTCTACGTTCTTTCACTGTTTTTGCTTTTTTGTTTTGATCTTCAGTGGCTGTAGGTATAAACCCACTGAAGGTTGGTGTGTTCATTATGGTTTTAAGTGCTGTAGATTGTGCAAATGCTGTAGCTCTTTTGGAATATTTTCGAAGCCAGTGGTCTGTGGCCAGATGGCTTAATGTCAGCCGTTCTACCTTTCAATGTCTATTTGATAGTCTATTTTATCGTAAAATATTAAACGTTTTGTTTGTTACTTTGCAACAATGATTTTATTATTAACAATAAAAAAGAATGAGTGGGCCGATTTCTATGCACTTGAGTTTAGATTACAAATGTATTTACCTATCACCGCCTCAAATAATCTGTATCTACTACCAATTTAATAAAGTGTCTCTGAGAATCAGGTAGGCTAGGAGGATCAGGGCCCGTATTCACAGCACCGATGCAATTTGTCATCGGCGAGAAGTCGCACTGAAATTACGTCATTTTGGGAAGAATTTACCAAATCGTAAAATGACTTCATTTTGGTGCAAGTTCCCACCGACGACAAATTGCAAGGATGCTGTGAATACAGACCCAGGTAATATTCTTTGCTCTTATCTGTCTTATTTATTATCTGCTCATTTATATGTTCAAACTTTGAAAAAGTTCTAAATACAAGAAATTTTCCTTTTAGGTATACATGCTACAATTTCTCATTAAAAACTTTCAAATTAAAAACTCTAACGAGTGTTTTCCACTCACAGACTAAGCATGAAGTAAAATTTCGAGTTTAGGAAAGCCTGAAATTTTGGCTTGGTTGCGTACCGCAGCGTAGCGACTAAGCCAAATCAGGCTTTTCTAAACTCGAAATTTTACTTCATGCGCCACGCGTCTAAAACTCTGATTTAAAGTAAAGTTCGAAATACACTGTTTGGTTCTAATCACATGTTCATTAATTTTACAAATGTTTATATGGAGTATGTAAAAATATACTTAGAAGAAAAAAATCCTGTGTGGGTTGTAAAGTTGCAAGTAGTAGCGTTTTCTTTTTTGAAAATCTCTGCATCGTGATAATTTATTTGACAAATTATGATTTAATTATCACATTGATAATCATTAACTAACATTTCAAAATTTGATGTTTAAAATACCCTACTGTTAAAGCAGGACTGCATCTGTTCGAAGTAAATACATCCCAAGTTTGGTCATATTAAAAAAAAGCAGAGTTAACATTTTATATTGTTTATACATGTTGTTAATATTCTATTCACAGTCTCATTTAGATATGGATTATGATGGAAATCCGATGAATTACACTTGTTACGAAGATAAAAAAATGTTCCTGCCGAATGCGTCAGTGCGCCCTTTACACGAGGAAGAAGAAATACCTGCAACATATAGGGTACATTTTCCTAAACATTAAAATGTGTTGGATTAAGATAAAAAAAACTTGGTTTCAAATAGCTAAAGTAATGAGAGTACATACCTCGTTTGTTTTGTCTGCAGCACACATTTACCACTTGTTAAATAACCACAAACCAGAAAATAACTTATCCAAATAAATTGTTTACTTTTTCTGTCTGGATAATATTTGTGAGTAAATAATTACAAGAACAGAAATAGATATAGAAAATATAAAATTACGATAATATTCGTATAAACCGCCAACAACCGTATAAACCTCAAATTATCAAGATTAAATCAGCCAACAAAAAAATATTCAGAAATAACTAACTCCATTTCTCAATATTTTTTTGTTGACTGAAATAATCTTTATAATTTGAGGTTTTCTGCCATAAACAACAATTTCTGGGTAAGTATATTCAAAATATACAGGGTGGGGCATTTAACGTGTTTTTCGCGAATATTTCGAAAATAAAGCATTTTACGCAAAAATGACCTGAGTGAAAAATAATCGTACAGAAGGGGGCCATAATTATGTAATATTGGTTTTCTCACAGGTGGCGCTGTTGTCGCTAAAACAAGGACAACTCAATTTTTTTAATGGGAACCCCTATTTTTGATTGCAGTTTCGGATTTCTCGTAAAAAAATAAGAAGAATTTACTTAACTTAGTTTTTTGTCAGCCTGATAGATGACGCAAAAATCGAGACAGGTGAAATATTAAAGAAGTTCTGGTGTCTCAAAATGAAAAACTTGTTTTTAGAGTGTCAGTACATACAAATGACAAGCAGCATTAACATTTTTATGATTGAAAATTGTATCATTTTACTTTATAAAAAATAACTGGAATTTCATTGGTCAAATTCCAGTTATTTTTTATAAAGTAAAATGATACAATACAATTGCATGTTTTGTGGATAATTTCTTTAACTGAACAAAAATAAAAAAATACTTTTTTAAAAGTCTTCTGTCTGTATTGAAACACTTTCTTTGTTTTTTCAACCAAAATATCTGAAATTGAATCTACCCGCAAATCACACGAACATCCGACGCATTATTATTTTTCGCGATTCCAGCGGCACCTATTAGGCTCATCAAAAAATTTGTTAAATAAATGATTCTTATTTTTTAACGAGCAATCTGAATTTGCAACCAAATATAGGGGTTCCGGGTAAAAAAAAAAATTGAGTTGATATTGTTTTAGCGACAACAGCGCTACCTCTGAGAAAACCAATATTACATAATTATGGCCCCTTTCTGTACGATTATTTTTCATATAGGTTATTTTTGCGTAAAATGCTTTGTTTTCGAAATATTTGCGAAAAACACGTTAAATGCCTCACCCTGTACAGGCTGTTTTTTTTTTTTTCGTTGATATTATAGGGTATAGGCTAAACGGCAAGAGATACAAAAAACTAAGATAGGTGTCCCGTTCTCTTTTTTAGTGTTTAGTTTAATGGCGCAATCAGATGTAAGCTAACTAGATTGGTTTAGAACAGTGATGGGGAAACTACGGCCCGCGGGCCAAGTCCGGCCCGCGGAAAGGTTTAATCCGGCCCGTTTAAGAGTGCCGTCGCGAGAATGTTTGAACGCGTTCTTACTTCGTAATGTGACGACCCGCATAAAAACTACCTACCTACGATTAAGCATTATTCTTTCTCCCGCTACGATTGTCTGGTTATTACAAATGGCCCGTCTTAAAAAAAGTTACCCCACCACTGGTTTAGAAGATACAGGGTGATTTTCAAAATGTGCCGATTTTTATTATCTCTTGTGACTTGGGTATTTATGGAGATAAAAAAAGGTAAATACGAAAGTTTTATGACTTTTTACGTAGAATCCAGTAGTGTACTTAAAAAATATATAGATGTATTCATTTTTGAGATATGATCAAAACAAGCATTTTCTTAAATGGGACACCCTATGCCTGAGTATCTCAAAAAATTGCATTTTTTTCTTGTGAATGCAACAATATGTAACACTTAATATTTTGCTCTGTCCTAAATAGCTAAAATACTAAAAAACAAAAAAAAAATTTTCTAGATGGCCATGAGTTGAATTCTTTAAGCGTTTGTTTTTGTTTTTTTACATGCCATAAAATTCAATAACAATTACGTATTGGTTTTGATATCCCGTTGTTAACGAAATATTTTCGATTATATTTCTCTAAAAAAGGAGTCTAAAATGAATATTTTTCAAAACTATGAAAAATTTAACATGTTTGAGATAATGAGAGTTATAAAAATAAAGACGCAACTTTAGACCTATATTTTGAGCGTTATACGGAACGACGACAGCCAGAAAACAAATATTTCAAAGACTTATGTGAGTATGGATCATTTGGAAAACCAAGAGATAAGATTTACAGTAAAGAAAATAGAGAAAGAGATGAAATAAATTTATTAGCTTCTGTTATTGCTGATCCGACGGTATCTAGCCGCAATATTAAGAAAGATATTGCTTTAAATGCGTGTTTTCCACTCCCAGGCTAAGCATGAAGTAAAATTTCGAGTTTAGAAAAGCCCCATGAAAATTTGTCGAGGGTCGCGCAGCGACCCGAGACAAATTATCTGGGCTTTTCTAAACTCAAAATTTTACTTCATGCGCCACGCGTATAAAACACAGATTTTAAGTGAAGTTCGAATATACATTTCACAATATTATAGTGTTTTATACGCGTGGCGCATGAAGTAAAATTTCGAGTTTAGAAAAGCCCTGAAAATTTTCACGGGGCATTTCTAAACTCGAAAATTTACTTCATGCTTAGCCTGGGAGTGGATAACACTCATTTAAAGCTCTAAATTGAACTCTTTTAAGAAGCAACGAATATCGGAAAATATGCAGCGTGTGCTGCAACGAAAAATTCGCTGTATGAGTATATGAGATAATTGTAAAGTTATTGTAAATTATTGTTTGTTTATTGTAGTGGTTGTTGTTTTAATTTATCAATGTTTTATTATTCTTGTTAACTGGGTTTTTAGTATACCTATTATAAAAGAAAAGAATAATCGTTCAATTCATGGCCATCTAGAAATTTTTTTAGCTATTTAGGACAAAGCAAAATATTAAATGTTACATATTGTTACAATCACAAGAAAAAATGAAATATTTTGAGATACTCAGATACAGGGTGTCCCATTTAAGAAAATGTTAGTTTTGATAATATCTCAAAAATTAAAATATCTATATATTTTTTAAGTACACCACTGGATTCTACGTAAAAAGTCAAGAAACTTTCGTATTTAAAATATTTTTTGTCTATAAATAACCGAGTCATAAGAGATAATAAAAACCAGTAAATTTTGAGAATCACCCTGTATCTTCTAAACCAATCTAGTTAGCGTAGATCTGATTGCGCCATTAAACTAAACACTAAAAAAAAAAAACGGGACACATATCTTAATTTTTTTGTATCTCTTACCGTTTAGCCTATACCCTATAATATCAACGAAAAAAAACCACCCTGTACAATATATAGTTTGGATATACTTTACCACAAAGTGTTTTTTATGACTGAAAACCTCAAATTTTAAATTATAAACAGCCAACAACAAAAAATTGAGAAATAGAGTTATTCCACTTTCAAAATAAACGGCTCATATTATGAAGTAACTTTCAATCCCTCCCCTGGCTACGGCCTTGCGTACACTGTAAACTTTCAGAACGCTTCTCAAACGTGTTAAATTTGATGTTTCTAACGAGTGTTTTTACTCCTAGATTAAGCATGAAGTAAAATTTCGAGTCTAGAAAAGCTTGAAAATTTGGATTTGCAGGGGCGCGCGAGCGAAGCGAGTCGCGCCCCGGCAAATCCAAATTTTCAGGCTTTTCTAAACTCGAAATTTTACTTCATGCGCCACGCGTATAAAACACCGATTTATTCTATCTCTCAAAATCATTCACACACACACACTTCAACTTTAATTAGAATAATTACAAAAAACCTGAATTAAAACGATTAACGGCTTATTTTTTTACGTTTTAATAAATAGTTCTTTGATTTACCAGTAAATGCATTTTCTTGACATTCCGACGTGAAAAACGCACAAAACGTGAAGTCCTAAGTATCGTAAGAAAAATAAATAGGTAAAAACTTTTTATTGGATTGATTGAGGAGTTACTTGAAGATAATAACTTTGATTAAAACACTTGGAATCTTTCATAAACAATTTAAAATTACTGAAGAACGGTTGCAAGTGTTTTATCAATAATGAAAAACCTAATTATTTTACTTTATAACGTTGATAATAGATCAAATATCTGTTTTCATGTTGTTCTAAAGATGATGCGTGTTTTTGAATGCGTGATGCGTGTTTTTGAAATATTACCAATTGTTTTATACGCGTGGTGTACGAAGCAAAATTTCAAGTTTAGAACAGCCTGAAAATTTGGTTTGGTTGCGTAGCCCTACGGCTTTTCTAAACTTGAAATTTTATTTCATGTTTAATCTGAGAGTGAAAACACTCGTTAAAAGCTTCAAATTAAAAAAAAACAACATCGTATTACTAAACATTTCATCAAAATAAAAAAACATTATCTGTGTTAGTGGCTGAATGGTTAAACCTATGCCAAAAACAAAACAAAAAAAAACAAAATAAAAACATTATCTGTATGAGCTAAGGAATTCAGACGTGTTATTTTAATAAAATTATCCTGAAACAAGAATAATTTCAATTCAAAAATATTTGAAATTTCCACGAAAAACATTTTCGTAATTTTATATATTAAAATTATCTTGTTTAAAATAAAATAATGTAAATAAATTGGTAATCATTTTAACATTTTCAGTCGAGGCATTTGTGCATGAATCAAACGCTGACGTATTCTACAAAATTTCCTACATTGTAAGTTATAAAAAAAAATTAAACTGCTAATTATTAATAATTAATTATTATTAAATACATATCAATCATCCCAACAACGAGCTAAAACTGGTTGGATTATGATGTAAAATCAACATTAAACATTGATCAAATATTACTTAAATGTTAAAATTGAATTAAGGGCACTTCGTTTGTTTCACTTATTTCCCCAAATAGTTTCGACTTATCGTCATTCTTAAGGAATTAGTGAAACAAACCAAGTGCCTCTAATTTAAATTCAACATCGGTTAAAATGTTTCATCAAGTGATCAATGGGAACCAAATTAAAGTTACTACTTAACGCGTTCGCTTCCAGCGTCATATATTTCTACAAAATATTATCATAAACAGATTTGTTGAATATAAATAATAGAATAGATGCAAGGTGTTTTTGGCAAAATAAGAAACAACCTTTTGTCTTTTTTTTTACGATAGTTCAATTTAATACATAATTATAAAGACAGCTGGTATCGATTTTAAATTCGAAGACCTGGGGCCTCTATTCACAGCACCGATGCAATTTGTCATCGGTATGAATCGCACTAAAATGACGTAATTTTGGATGAATTTACCAAACCGTATGGAATAAAATGACGTCACTTCTCACCGATGATAAATTGCATCGGTGAGAGTTGCACTGAAATGACGTCATTTTGGAAAGAATTTATCCAACCGTTTCGAGTAAAATGACGTAATTTCAGTGCAACTTTTCACCGAGGACAAATTGCATCAGTACTGTGAATACGGGCCCAGATAGTGAACGTGTTAAATATGCAGCAATTCGACGTAATTTCATATCAAATACTCAACAATTTGACGTGAAAAAGATGTGACTTACGTCGAATTCCAGTACAAGTTGTCTCATTGGGATAATCACGATTTGATATGAAAAAGACGTGATTAACATCAAATTCCTGTGCAGGTTAGCTCAATGGGATGAGAACAGTAATATTTCGATTTTATGAATTGTAAATTTTAGTGGCCCACATCGTCCAAATTGGCCGAAATATGGTGAGTATGCTTTCGTGCCAATCCAACGCTGGCTGCACACTATAGAGCATGGAGGCGTTGTTATGTTATACCATCCGTGTGCAAACAAAAATCAAGTGAAAAATCTTAAAGATATCGTAAGAAATTGTTTGTTCAGGCACGTGATTTCGGCCAACAGGGATTTAACTCCAGAAAGGGTGAGTTAAAATGTCATAAAATGTAATAATATTTATCTTACTTGATTAAGTTTCTCATGTTTTACGTGATGGTGAAACATATTAAACTGTTATTTTAACCCTTTCAGCCCTGGAATTTTTCTGGTGCCAAAAAAAATGTTTTGTACACTGCATATTATTTATTACTATTTCATATATACAGATAGATACGCTGTAAATCTTCAGATATTCGATGTTTTTACAAATATATCAAATTGAACTTTCAAACGAGTGTTTTCCACTGCCAGATTAAGTATGAAGTAAAATTTCGAGTTTAGAAAAGTCTGAAAATTTGGTTTGCGCTACGCGACCAAACCAAATGTTCAGGCTTTTCTAAACTCGAAATTTTACTTGATGCGCCACACGTACGAAACACTGATCTGATGAAACACTGATACACGTTTTTAGCACAGTGCTTTAGTAGAATATTTTGAACTTCACCTAAAACCAGTGTTTTAGACGCGTGGCGCATGAAGTAAAGTTTCGAGTTTAGAAAAACCTGAAAATGTGATTTGGTCGCGTAGCGCTAGGCGCTATGCGACTAAACCAAATTTTCAGGCTTTTCTAAATTCGAAATTTTACTTCATGCTTAATCTAGGAGTGGAAAACACTCGTTTAAGACTTAAAATTAAACTATTTAAAAAAAACATGTAAGTATATTTAAAAGAAAAATTCGCAGTATGTTTACCAAGTTTTAGTGGTGGCAAATGCCACTGTAAGGGCCGAAAGAGTTAAAAGAAAACGCTTGGTCAAATTTCACAAATAAGTCGTTATTTTGAAAGTGGCCTAACTCCATTTCTCAATTTTTTGTTGTTGACTGTAAAAGCCTTTATAATTTGAGATTTTCAGTCATAAACAATAATTTGTTAAGTATATTAAAAGTATATATTATATATTTTAAATAAACTTAACCACAAATAACTGTTTATGACAGAAACCCCCCAATTATAAGGATTATTACAGTCAACAATAAAAATTGAGTAATGGAGTTAGACCACTTTCAAAAGAAACGGCTCAAATATATATACAGAGAGTTTTATGTAACACCCAACATTTGCATCCAATACAATTTGACAACTTTAATTTTTAAGTAGTGTGTAAATTGAGTTGCCCATATGACCATTAAAAATTGTAGCCAATCAATCGCAATTAATGCCTCAACTTTTTTTTTCTTTCAAGTATACATGTCCCAATTACAGAATATACGCCGTAAATCTTAAGATACTCGTTGTTTTTTAACAGAGTTCGATTTGAAATTTGAAATGAGTGTGTGTACACTCCCAGACTAAGCATGAAGTAAAATTTCGAGTTTAGAAAAGCCTGAAAATTTGGTTTGGACGCGTAGCGCGAAGCGCGGAGCGGCCAAACCAAATTTTCAGGCTTTTCTAAACTCGAAATTTTACTTCATGCGCCACCGGTACAAAACACTGACATACTACAAGTTTAAAATACACCGCTAAACTTTACATTGCATCAGTGTTTTGTACCGGTGGCGCATGAAGTAAAATTTCGAGTTTAGAAAAGCCTGAAAATTTGGTTTGGCCGCTCCGCGCTTCGCGCTACGCGACCAAACCAAATTTTCAGGCTTTTCTAAACTCGAAATTTTACTTCATGCTTAGTCTAGGAGTGGAAAACACTCGCTTAAAGCTTCAAATCTTTTAAGAAACCAAGCGTCGGAGCATGCACAACGTATGCTTGTGTATATTTAAAAAATTCTCGTTATGAAAATGTTCGGTGTTACATAAAATTCTCTGTATATATATTTCTTTATTTCAACTAATTCTAGATTTGAACGTCATACCTTATCGTACTTAAAGAATTATTTTGCCTCTATAGGGTAGTCCATTTAGCGGTTTCTTTTTAAAAACTCTATAAAATAAACTTGGATCAATATTTTTGAAAATATGTGCTTTGTTTCCAAGAGCATCCCTTCCCATCAATAATTGAATACAATTTCATTTATGTGGCTGCCTCGGCTTGCACGACAGAATCCCATCTTGTCAACCCAATGTTTTAGTACATTTTTGATGGTTGAGGGCTCTATCTCACGAATAGCTCCACTAATATTGTGCTTACGCGCCTGAATCGGTCGTGGATTGTCTGCATAACATAGATATTTAACAGCACCCTATAAAAAATAGTCCAACGGCATCAAATCGCAGCTCCGTGAAGGCCAATTGATATCACCAAAATTAATTACGCGATTACCGCACTTAGTGCACAAAGAATCGATTGTTTGATGGGCTGTGCTATGTCGCGCCAACCTGCTGAAACCAAAGATCGTTCAAGTTCTCAGTTTCTGGCCACATAAGCCGATAATCATGCCTCTGTAGTGCTCCCCGTTGACCGAAATGGCGAGCTGATGTTTTTGAATTGGCTGTCATACTTTGGGCTGCAATAGCAATATTCTTGTCTGTACGCACTGGATGAGGAGCGGGGCGGCTTCTATGGTCCACTAAAATTCCAATCTTATGAACTATTTGCACTGATTTGCGTACAGCAGGCGCAGTTGGTGCTTCATTTCAGAATTCGCACTGTTTGGACAACAGAGCCGTTACTTTGAAAATAAGTTTTGAATATTTCCCAAGGTTGTTGAATTTCGTACATTTTGTACCACGGGCATACGATACTGAGTTTTTGTCAATATTTTGAGACCAAAAGATTGGTCAGTGTCAAAATAACATATGAATAAAAAATAAACCGCTAGATGGACCACCTTTGAATAATAATTCTTTGAGTCTATCAAAAAAATAACTTACAATTAAGGGGCTCAGTGAAAAAGTAGTACAAGTGACATGGGATCGGTTTGTGTAAATTGGAGATAAAGTTTAACTTTTATAAAAAAAATTTTGGACGTCTAATCAGTAGTATTGTATATAATTTATTTTTTATCACTAAATATGGATCTCATTTGTAGATATCTGTACTTATACCAATTTTTAATAAAATAGCACTTGTACTACTGTTCACTGGGCCCCTTAATTATTATTTTTAGCCAATGGTTTTATTGACATGGGGACATCGTTTGTTTATGTCCAAAGTTAACGAAAATACCGTCGTTAAATTCATTAAAAAATACGCCGGAAGAGGCCCTGAAGATTTGATATTTGATGGACGTTACAGGCTGCTGCTTAAGAAACCCGCCAAGTTGGTCGCTGGAGAGTACGATGATGATTTTTGCAAATCGCAATGAAGAAAACTAAAGATCGAATAAGACAAATTTGTAAATACGTAAAAGTAAATTCTGTAAATTTTGTAATAAATTAAAACAGACTAGTTTTAATGAGAATTTGATTCATGTTTTCTTTGTTTCATTCACTCATTTATTTATTTCTCAACAATCTTTGAAAGTGTTAGTAAAGTCTGACGTGTCGTAAATTTTATCTGCCTCAAAAATAATCGCAAAAAAGATTAAAAAACAGCCTTCTAACGTTGTTTCCACCTTGAAAAAATTGCATTATCAAAGTGGAAACCAGATTAGGAGGGTGTTTTTTAGGTATTTTTGCAATATTTTAAAAGCCAGATAAAATTATTGCAATCTGTTAAAACTTTGGCGTCATTATGTTCATATTTTTAACAACATGTGATATTTTTTCCAAGCTTCCTATGAAAATGTCTAAGATATAAGTTGCCGTCTATCAAAGGTCGTTGCCAGAGTTGGTCATTTTCGGAAAATATCGAGGACAAAGTTGTGATCTGAAACAAAAATCATCTAAATGTTCAACATTCAACATGTTTACATTTCACAAATGAAACACATTTTAACTTTGTTTGTATAACTGAGACTTTATTAAGTGACTATAGTTGCGACAACTTTAACTTGTCATTTTCAAACTCAAAGTGATTTAAACTAACAATTGTACAGGTATATACAGAGAGTTTTAAGTAACACCGAACATGCCAGAAAATGTTCACTGTAAATTTTCATATGTTCGATTTGTTCTGGGACGCATCAAAGCATTGAGTGCAATTTGATTTGCTACGATTTCCAGTGGTAATATAGTCTACCCAATTTACATTATGCGATTTCATTGGTTACGATTTTTAGTAGTTCTAATGCAAATTAGGACTAATGTAAATAGGGTACATGTAACGTCAAAATAAAATATGTCAGTTATTAAATCTTCTGCGTTTATGGTAAGTGCAGTGTGTGGGAACATGAAACATACATTTTTATCCATAGCAAGACATCGGCATTTTAAGACAATCAAGATTAATACAGGGAGTTTTTCTTTTAAGTATACGTATTCCAAATTCAGCCAATTTTCTGTAAATCTTTGGATATTCCTTGTTTCTTTAAGTTTAATTTGAAGTTTTAAACGAGTGTTTTCCACTCCCAGACTAAGCATGAAGTAAAATTTCGAGTTTAGAAAAGCCCCGTGAAAATTTGTCGAGGGTCGCGCAGCGACCGGAGACAAATTTTCTGGGCTTTTCTAAACTCGAAAGTTTACTTCATGCGCCACGCATATAAAACACTAATATATTGTGAAATTTATGAATATTCGAATTTCACTTGAAATCTGTGTTTTATACGCGTGGCGCATGAAGTAAAATTTTGAGTTTAGAAAAGCCCAGAAAATTTGTCTCGGGTCGCTGCGCGACCCGAGACAAATTTTCACAGGGCTTTTCTAAACTCGAAATTTTACTTCATGCTTAGTCTGGGAGTGAAAAACACTCGTTTAAAGCTTCAAATTGAACTCTTGTCAAAAAAACGAATGTCGGAAAATTTACAGCTTATGCATGTTTACCTAAAGAAAAAATTCAATTCATTGTAAGTTACGCATTCAATATGTTAACAAATAAATAAAAATTGAAATGTTTGCCAAATCAAGCAGCACACCTAACACCCCAGTGTTGTTGTGCTGGCAGCAGACCTAGGTGCGGTACTTGCAAACCTGCCTCGCCACGCTCTTCAAATTTGATATATTTATATTTAAAACTGGAGAATGGCAGTTTTGTGACGGCATTTATGCTGGTACACCCAAAGCAACGTACTTGGGGTGGTCCTGATCAAATGGTTTACACAATACGCTGAATCGAAGTTCTTAATAATCTTCAGTGAAATTGAAGCAATGTATAAACTTATCTTGAAATGTTAGCAAACGGAAGTAACAGGAATCTGTTTTTCTATTATTTATGCATTTAAGCTAAATCAGTTCTTCTCTCTCTCATTTTTCATTTCTGTTTAATATTAACATTCCATTAGTGATGTAGGCGATTAATGAATGACACATTTCATGTTGACGTTAAATGTAAACATTTTGCGTTAGAACTACTAAAATCAGAGCCAATGAAATCGCACTAAATGCTTTGATGCGTCCCAGAACACATCGAACATAGGAAAATTTACATTGACTATTTTCTGGCATGTTCGGTGTTACGTAAAACTCTCTGTATACTTAAAATTAAGGTCTTATAATTGCGTTAAAATGGGTGTATATATTAGGTCAAGCTGGTCGTTGATGACGGGGATTTCCGGATTAGCGCGGGCTTTGTGAATTTCCAAAGACTCCAGGAGGTCCATCTTACGGCCCTTTTTGGCGTAATGTATAATTGACAGTACATCCTCGCCAAAAGTATGATTGATTTTAATTATATGATTGGCAAAAGAGGACTTATTAATTAAATTAAGCCGAAAAGAACGAAGACGTTCTTTGAGTCTTACCTTAAAATTACGACTAGATTGTCCTATATATATATATATATATATATATATATATATATATATATATATATATATATAATATATATAATTTCTACAAGTAAGTTTGTATATCCCTGATCTGTGAGTATTTTCTATTGCTGTTTTTGGGTTAAAAATAACATTCCTTTTTTTCTTAAATGGTTTCAAAGCTATTTTTATATCATGTTTTGATAGAATGTTTTTAATTTTTAATGAAATGTCGCCAAAGAAGGTAAGGGGTTTATAAATTAGTTGATTTTGTGATGTTTCCTGGCCTGCATATATACGAGGGTAGATTGAAAAGTTTCCGGAATGGGCAAGAGATGGCGCGCGTATCGTGAAATTGTTATGATGGTTTTCAAGGCTAATCTATTTTAGGTAAGCTGTCAAATTTTCAGACACGTGCGTCGTTCCGTTTTTGTTTACTAGGATATCTTGTGAAGCAAGTCAGGCACCTTTGGAAAAATGGATAAAAACGAATTTCGTGCAGTCATCAAACATTTCTGGATGGATGGGAAAAAGGCTACGGAGATACGAGATATTTTGCAGGAAGTTCATGGCACATCCACACCTTCATTTTCGACTATTAGTTTCTGGGTGAGTTCAAACGTGTCCGTACGAGCACCAAGGATGAACCACGCAAATGAAGCAGCTTATGCATGTTTACCTAACGCAGTGGACGTCCAAAAACGGCCACAAATGAAAAAATGGTCGACAAAGTCCATGATCTCGTGTTAGCCAATCGACGAGTGAAGTTGCGCGAAATGAAATCTAAGAATTGGGTCAATTATACATTATGCCGAAAAGGGCCGTAAGATGGACCTCCTGGTGTCTTTGGAAATTCACAAAGCCCACGCAAATCCGGAAATCCCTGTCATCAACGACCAGGTTGACCTAATATATACACCCATTTTTAATGCAATTATAAGACCTTAATTTTAAGCATATATACCTGTACAATTGTTAGTTTCAATCACTTTGAGTTTAAAAATGACAAGTTAAAATTGTCGAAACTATAGTCACTTAATAAATTCTCAGTTATACAAACAAAGTTACAATCGTGTTACATTTGTGAATTATGATGTATAACGAAGTAGAAGCCTCCACCATTAATGTTTGCATTTGTTTGTAATGTATGTTGCTATCTAATGAACGGTACTACGGCCATTTTGAAAACTTGAACCGGCTAACACCAATCACCAACACTAATCGGTCTATTTTGTATGATTGCAAAAATCTCAAACACGTGCACTATTAACAGTCCAGTTATCAGAGAATTCTCCGAAAGTTGGCAATAAACTTCCAATTTGTTTCTCTGATGAATGGGCCCAATGGCGAATGTTCTAGATTACTGACATGTTTTCTAAGAATTCGAACCGCTTTAAACCTAAAAATGTTGTGAATTGAAATAAAAGTTTAAATTTTCATAACATGATAAGCCACACAATCAAAAAATTCTGTTTTATTCTTGGATTCGATTAAGCAGTTATATAATAAGCCACAGTAGATGAATTGTGGTCATCGTCCAACAGATATCGTCAGCATACTTAAAATCAAGTTATTACATATTAAGGGTTTTGCATAAATATTACTTTAAAACATGATAAGCCACATCAAAATGGCAACAGGTAATATTACACAATCCGTAAAAAATCGATTTCGTGTGAGAGTTTAAATTCAAGTGATGAAATGCATGGCACAATTGACGAGAGTGTTATTGATTAAGACTTTGTGTTACCAAACGATTGGGGTCTTCGGATATAAGTAAGCTATTGATTTTATATCTTTTTTGTGCCATATCATTTTTTTCCAAAAAAAAATCAATTTTTTTTAACATGGCTTACCATGTTATTGCAGTAATAACATGATAACATTAACTAGAGTAACAGAAGCAGCACCTGAAAAATCAAGTCATATGAAAAAGAACGAGCAAATTATGAAATAAATATCAATTGTATTCAACAGCAAAAAGCAAGAAAAGTATTAAACCTCGTAAGTTGGGTTCACCATGCAGATGCACGAACAATTGCAGAGAAAAACTTAGTAACACCACTGAGTACGTAATTTATAATAATTACTCTATGGTAATACAATTGATTAACTAATAATATTCTCTTTATTCATTAGTAATACCCATAAATTAATTTCTACAAATTGAGACTAATCAATATCAAATTGGGAATAAGCAATATTAAATTAGGACTTCAAGCATAGCTGACAGTTTAATTACAATCAAATTGGGAATAAACAACATCAAATTAGGAATCAGCAATTTCAAATTGGGAATGAACTAATATTATGATAAAGAATTAAAAATTATTTTTCAAATCGCATATACAAATGGCTTTAAAAAATCAATAATAGAAAAAATAGTAAATGAAAAACAAAGAAATAAATTAATTAATTCCATAGAATAGTTTTTTAAAGAGTTTTCTTTTATAATCGGGTAATTATAAAAGAAAACTCTTTAAAAAACTATTCTTCATTAACATACACCGGGAAAAATAGCACAAAAATGTTAGAAAAATTAAATATAAATATAGCATATAGAACCAATAACACCTTGGGTAAAATAATTAAAAACAATAAAGACAACATTAATAAAACTCACCAAAGTGGCGTCAATTTGCTGAATTGCAAAGACTGCCCCAAAGTATATGTAGGACAAACCGGAAAGTCGTTCAAAGAGAGGATAAAAGAACACCGAACTAGCTTCCAACAAAACAAAACCAACTGTACATACTCTAACCACCTCATAGAAGAAAAACACCACTTCGATGAAAACTTCAAAGTCCTACATCAAGAAAGAAAAGGCCGGAAACTTAGCATCATGGAGTCCATGGAAATTAATAAAAGAAAATACACGGGACATCTTCTCAATGACCAGACTTAACAAATTCGCCCCTTTTTAAATATTAATTTTTTGAAAAAAAACCCACCCCCCATAAACATTGTATATATACCTGACCCGACAAATTTTATTTATCATTTCTTCGCCTGAAGAAGCCACAGTGTGGCGAAACAATTGTAGCGAATGCACAATATATATTTGAAAGTGTTTAAATTGTTTTATTTATATAAAAGTGAACTAATATTATTCAAGAAATAACCTGTGTAATAATTTATCAGAAATAACAGAACTATATAAATTTGACATGTTTTGTATCAGTCTTCTTAATTTGCAGTATTTTTAATGTGACCAATAAATAGAGAGTTGTTCTTTTAAATATAAATTTTCCTATTACACCGTAAATGCTGTATATCTTGAGATATTCGTTCTTTTTTTTACGAGTTCAATTTGAAGTTTTAAACGAGTGTAATCCACTCCCAGGTGAAGCATGAAGTAAAATTTCGAGTTTAGAAAAGCCCCGCGTAGAAAATTTGTCAAGGGTCGCGCAGCGACCCGAGACAAATTTTCACGGGGCTTTTCTAAACTCGAAATTTTACTTCATGCGCCACGCGTATAAAACACTGAAATATTGTGAAATTCACAATATGCTACTAAAGCAATATGGTAAAGACGTATAATTTAACCTTCAATTTAAAACCAGTGCTTTTCATTTTCTAACAGTTAATGCAGATTTGTGTGGTGGCAAATATTAACAATACAGAATTACATATTTTCTTGTAAAAACATTTACACTCGTTTTTGCAGGCAATAACATGATAAACCACAATATTTTAAAATAAAATTGTTTTTCGGAAGACAATTACATTTTTGTATCCCCTTTCTAAGCATATTTGTCAGAAAGATACCTAATAAACTTTAATTTTAAATTTCATAGTAATACATTTTACACATTTTTACTTTCCCCCGTATGTAATACAAAGGGAAAGTATTGTTTTCGTGAAAATTTTCGAATCAAAAATTTTAGCCTAAATATCCGTTTTGAGGTCCCCTGAGTCGAATAAGACCATTTTTGGTAAATGTCTGTCTGTCTGTGTGTCTGTGTGTGAGTCTGTGTGCGCTGTACCGCAAAAAACGCTAAAGATATCGAGATGAAACTTGAAACTTAAGCTTTTTGATACAATCGGAAGAACTGAAAAGCTTTTGGTGAAAATCGGAAAACCGGAAGTGGTACTTTACTCGTAGCGTTTTTCAGTTTTTTCAGATTTTTTCAATAAATGTTCATCAAACAAAAAATTCTTTCAAATAAAAGTTGTAGACAATAACAAAATAAAGATGTATTGTTCATTTTTTTTTGTCATAGCACTCTTAGTTTTTGAGATATTTCAAAAGTTGTGTGTTTTATCTAGTTATTGGTATGTGACAGTGTATGTGTCGATACAATTAAAAAATGTTTCAAATAAAAGTTGTAGGAAATGAAAAACTAAAGATTTTTTGTATCTTTACTTTTTGTCATAGCACTCTTAGTTTTTTAGATTAATAAATAATGTTCTTTTATCTAGTCATTGGTTTGTCTCAGTGTATGTGTTGATACAATTGAAAAATGTTTCAAATAAAAGTTGTAGTTATCAAAAAGTTGAAGATATTTTGAAAATAATAATGCTACAAATATTTTAAAAGTGATTTAATACGCAATTTACGGGGGAAAGTACTATGATGGACACATCACCATTTTTTTAAAATGTAAAACTCCAATAACTAATTTTTGTTTACTTGTGGTATATCACGTTATTACAATAAGCCATTCAACTGCTTTGCAATAAATAACACGCTTTTAGTTGAAATATCGTTTAATCATGTTTTTCCAAATTAAATAACAAATAATTTGTCATTTTGAAAAGGGGGCTATCTCCGCAATTTCAAAATTTTCACTTTAATTAAAAAACTATCCAAGTTCCATTCAATATTAGTTAGGTCAACGTAGATTGTTTTACGTTTATAGAGCATCATAAGAGTAGTAGATCAGATTAAGGATATGTCCCATTTTCAAAATGACCAATTAAATTGTTTAAGCTACAGTTCCTGCAAGTTGGGAATATATTGTTTCTGATGCGGTTATTAACTATATTAACCAATTAATTATTGTTATTTAGTTTATGAATTGTATATAATTTTAGTTTTTTGTTCTTTTATAGTATATCTGTTGGACAATAAAGATTGTTATTATTATTATTATTATTAATTTGACCAACTATGATAACAACCTTTGACAAACGTATCTTGGATATTTTCAAAGGAAACGACATAAAAAAATTGTTACATGTTGTTGAAAATATGAACAAAAGGATACCAAACTTGTAACAGATTTCAATTATTTTATCCGCCTCAAAAAAATCGCAATAACAGCCTAACCCACATTACCCTTTTAGAGGGTAATTCAATGTTGTTTTTTTTTTCATCGTTAAAACTTAAAACAGTTTATCTAAACTTGGCATATCATTTAAATTCTGATGGATTTATATTTAAATTACTTGCGAGTGCTTCCCTAATTCATCCGAACTAGTTTCGTCATTTATAATTTAAAGTAAATTAAAACAAATTTAGCATTGATTCATTTATCTAATAATATAGCATTAGCAGAATTACTTTCTTCCGAAACCGAATGAATTAATCATACAAAATGCTCTTTAAGAGGAATATGTTTGAAATCGCCAATATTTTACTAAGAATTCCTGGCGTACAACCGAAGAATCAAAACGGTTTCGCGAATTTTAGATTAGCGCTAACTTTTGTCATGTGTTCTTTAATCGCAACTTTGTCAGTGCTGGAAGTTGTGACTACGTACAAGACAATTGAAACGCTGGGAAAGGCTGATATATTCCCAATTTTTTTGAAGGTAAAACAGTGGAAACAAATGTTAATCATTATTACAAAATTATTATAATTATAAATATTACAATAATATTTCATTCTCCTGCAATGTTAAATTTTATATGCAGGGTGTACATTTTCAGGCATTCGTTGTTTTTACAAAAATTTCAATTTGAAGTTTGAAACGAGTATTTCCATTCACTGATTATCTTATGGATTACTCGTATCAATCACTGAAATACTCTTAAGTTGAAAATATACTGCTTTAGTATACTGAGTTAGAAGTATATTTCGAACTTCATTTGAAATCAGTGTTTTATACGCGTGGAGCATGAAGGCAAGTTTCGTGTTTAGAATAGCCAGAAAATTTGGTTTGGTCGCCTAGCGCTACGCGAAAAAAACAAATTTTCAAACTGTTCTTAACCAATGGAGTAGATAGCTTTTTGTGATCCGGCGATTGGAGTTAGTATTATGTCTCATAAATTTATATTTCTAAAGTTATACAAAAAACAAGTACAAACATGATGATGTGTCCATCGTAGCACTTTCTTATTTAAACAATTGATAATTGACATACTAAAAGTACTTCACTTGTTAATTGGTTAAAGACCATTTTTCACAATTAATCAGAGTTTTATGCGCGTGGCGCATGAAGTAAAATTTCGAGTTTAGAAAAGCCCCGTGAAAATTTTCCGAGGGGCGCGCAGCGACCCTCGAAAATTTTTCTGGGCTTTTCTAAACTCGAAATTTTACTTCATGCCTAATCTGGGATTTGAAACACTTGTTAGACGACCAATCATAAACTTATTTTGCAGTTTTTTATATTGTAAAATTTATTATTGAAATAAATAGAGCTGATGTTTTAGTCAACTTTTGGCGTACATGATTTTCTTTCCAGTTTGACTAATTTTTAATTAGATGACGTTGAAATTTTCCTTCCAGTTTGACTAATTTTTAATTTGATAACGTTGAAAAATTGGTAATAGCAATTTTTTGAATTTCATACAAGTAAATCTGAAGTTTAGTTGATTGTTTTCAGAATAAGGTAGTTTACTTCTACATACTGTAACTGAAAATCCTAATGTTTTCAAAATTACCATTTTTAATTATTCAGTCTAGAAAATGATAATATTGTATCGTAAATTTAAATTGTGAGACTCCCAAATTGAATACTTTAATTCAAAGCCTTACAAAAAACGTTGTAATAGTTTAATTTAGTTTATATTCTCAAGATACACTAAGAAATAGGCATATTTTAATATTCGACACAAAAGAATATATAATACTTTCTTTAAGTTTTGAGACCCTAAAGTAGATTTGCATAAATGAAAATATAAACTTGATTTTTTTTAGACAGTTTTTGTATTGTTATTTGTTTATTTATTATGGAATCTCCAATTGAACACAATACATTAAAAACGTAGACAGATTAAGATAACGTGTTAAAATTAAATACAGGGAATTTTTCTTTTAAGTATACATATGGATAGCCTTTTTTAGATGAATTCAATTTGAAGCTTGAAGTAGCTTAGCCCTACACTACCAAACCAAATTTGTAGGCTTTTCTAAACTCGAAATTTTACTTTATACGCCACACGTATTAAACACTGATTTATAGTGAAGTTTAGAATATACTCCTAAAGCAGTTTGCTAAAGTAGTATAATTTTAACTTCACGATAAATCAGTGTTTTGTACGCCTGGCGCATGGGGTAAAATTTCGAGTTTAAATAAGCCTGAAATTTGACTCCATGCTTAATCTGGGAGTGGAAACACTCATTAGAATTTTCAAATTCAACACTGATAAAAACAACGAAATCCGAAAAATTTACAAATACGCATCAGGATATGTACACTTAAAAAAAATTCTCTGTATGAACCGATTCCGTTTTACAGAGTTCTGAATGCAACTTGTTCAACTACTAATAATTCGGTAAATATGTAAATCAAAACAGGCTTACCGATAATTTCCCGGTAAATTACGATATAGCTGTTTTAGGGGTAGAAGTGAATAGTGTTTAAACGAGTATTTTCCACTCCCAGGTTCAGCATAAAGTAAAATTTCAAGTTTTGAAAAGCCTAAATGTCTAAATTCAGGTTTTTCTGAACTCAAAATTTTACATCATGCGCCACGCGTACAAAACACTGATTTAAAGTGATCCAAAAAAACACACGTACACTACAATTCACGATTTTGAACTGAGTTCATCCCCGAACAAAGTTCAAAATTACATGTTCTATTATTGTAATGTCATTGATAGGATGAAGATTTAGAACGAAGAATATATAAACAGGGTGTCCCACTAGTGCGTTCTCGGAGGATATCTAGGCTCACGTTGAAGATAGAAAAAACGTTTCTTCGTCAAAATTGCTTCCAAAGTTGTTGCCAAAGTTGCTTTTAGGTTATGTAGCTCTTAAAGTTTAGCAACTGAGTAAAATTATAACAAAATAAATCGCTAACAGGAAAATAGCCCTTTAGTTCATTCTTCCAATTCCCCCTATCTACGCCACTGTCCTAAAAACGAAATTTTACTTCATGCCTAATCTAGGACTGGAAACACTTGTTAGAAGCTTCAAATTGAACAATTTTCAAAAACAACGAAGGCCTGAATATAGTCGCAAATAAAACAAATATTTAATTTCAGAATTCAATTACAATAATTATCTACTTCTTATCAAAAGATGAATGGAAACATGTTTTGCTACACATTGAAAACACATTTTGGGAGGTCGAAACGTTCGACAAAACCTTCCGCTTGAAACAAAACAAAACATCCACCACCATATACAGCTTCGTGAAATATTACTTAGCTCTAATGTTCTTTGCAACCATTTTGTTTTTCATAAAACCCTTGTTTTTGGGGGAACTCCCGTTCACAATCTACACATTTTGCGATATCTCGTTGACTAGCTGTTACACGACCGTCTATATTTGCCAGTGTATCGTCAATTTATTCAGCGCTAATTTCGTCGTTGGCTTCGATTTGCTCTTGATCCACCAGGTTATGAGCGTTTATGAGGAATTCGAGATTGTTAAGTACTGTTTGAAGAGGATTGATTGTGAGGGGAGCGAGATTTTCGTGGAGAAAGAAGTACATAGATTGGTGAAACATCACGCGGTGGTTTTAGAGTATGTTAATTTTGGGGGGGTCAAATTTAATTTTTGCAATTTGTGTTTTTTAAGTGTTGCGTATGGATTGCGGAAAATATGGAGTGAGATGCTGCTACTCTTGTATTGGATGAGCACGATTTCGATTTGTTTAGGGTTTTTCTTGATGAATATTAATGGGTAAGTACATAGACGGAGTGCGGCCATGAGAGCTACCGGGAAAACCCCGGTGGACAAAAACATTGTACACAAACGCCTCTGCGGCCCCCAATAAGGCCGTGTACAATATTTTTTATTAAATTATAATATTTTTGTAAAAGAATTGTTAGCCTAAATGTTTAGATATGACAAGTTTAAAAAGAACTAGCTAATTAATGTATGCATAATATCTCTATAGCAAGATCCAGATTAAAGTTAAATATCCGTATTATTTGTACGAGAATATGTATAAAAGTGCTGAAACAATCTTAATGGGGCACAGTATAGTGCCCGCTAGGGTACCCACTAGGTCGTGTCAGGGGCAAGACAAGAGACGACTCCATTCAAGATTGTTTCAGCAATCATCATCTTTGGTATCTTTATAAATGTCTGTATTCCTTGATAAAGACTTATAATCGAAACTAGTCGGAAAGTTAAATAAAATCGGTGATTTAATTAATAGTTTATTGTTTCAAAATTTCATACATATCATTCTTCAAGTTGAATATCATTACGAATATACAGGGTGTCCACAGATTCACTCTCAACATGGAAATCTCCATTATTATAAGAGATAGAGATTTGGTTGAATGGGATGAAATACTTCTTAGCAAAAATTTTAATGATAAAAGTGAATTTTTTATTTTCTGTTGTAGGTCATTTATTTTCAGAGGAAGTCGAGTTTAATTTGCATGTTCACATGGCACGTTTTTAATAGGAATCTCGTAGTATACTCAGATTTTCTAAAATTGTTGTTATTTTTGAGTTACGAGGGCCAAATTTGTTTTTTCTTATGGGGGTCATAGGTATGGTACTATTGAAAAGAGATTTTTATTCGCTTTTTAGAAATGTATAATTTGTTTTGTATGAAAACTGATGGTAAAAACAACAAAATAGATAATTTTAACAATGACAGATTGACAGTTGAAGACTCTGAAAACAAAAGAAGAATGAACATTTATTTTATAATAATTATTTATTAAAAACAGAATGTTTTCAAAAATATTTAGACTCTACATGAATCAAAGGGATAAAAGGAAGTTACAAAAAATGTTCAAATACTTCCTATGTTGAGAATGAATCTGTGGACAGCCTGTAGAAGATGTTCTTTAAGGTAAGATAGTGTAAAATAAGTTAAACAGATATGAACATTATTAGAGTCAGAATCACTTAGATTTTTTCCATAAAATTTCATCATTTTAATATAACGAATGTTTCATTGATTTCGTGTAGAACATTTCAGTTTTTATAAAACGCATAAGTTTGTTTATTTTAACATTCAAGGATTAGTAACAGGGACGTCAACCAGTGAGTAGGCGTTCTTATTTTAAGTAATCAATTTATTGAAATCAACCGAGCTTTCGGAAATTATTTGTCTCCTTCTTCATACATTTTTGTAAAAAAACTTACTGTATATAAAATATTTAACAAACTATGACATTTAATTGTAACTATTGTAAAATCTATTTAACTGAGTTAATATTTAATGAGTGACGGTATTTTCAATCATGACAAAAAAGACAATTACATTTTGAATCTGTTACCCAACCAACGAAAACGATTGATCACAGGTTCATTCTCCGGGGCATAACACGGGACACCTGGGCGCATAACCTAACATATATCCTTGTGGAGAGGTTTTTGTTTTCCTCTGATTGTAATATCGGCCATGTATTGTAAACATCCAATTGTTGCAATTTATATCAACCCGGAATTAACTCTGAACAATTAACTTAGATATCTGCAGTAAACCTCTACCAGCTGTCGGTGATTTTCAGCCTAGCTTACATGTTTTGCCCACAGAAATCAAATAACTGATCGGTTTTCTTCGCGAGACCACTTTTCTAAACGTGTCGCCATTTCTGTTAACCTGCAACGAGCGCTGTAGGTCGAGGGTAACTGAAACTCTCCACAGTTAGCGACCGCATGTATTAGAAGTACCACACACTTCTTCTTTCTGTATAACAGACGAAACTTTAGCAATATATGCCTTGTACTTACTTTTTGATCACTCCTCGTAGAATGTAATTTTTGACATATGGATTCACGTTTTTAACAATATTCTGTGATTTTTTAACATATTTTGACAATTACATTTTTGACATTATGTTGTCTAGTGACAGTAATCATATGTTTTAACAGTGATGACGTTTTTGAATATTTTTATTTATGCTTAAAATATCCCACGGCAAAGAGATCGCACCGTTTGGTCAAAATTAACTGTTAACATTTACGTTTTTGATGGGTTCTGAAGGGTTAAGTTTATTATTTTCGTGCGTTATTTTTGTGGTTGTTATTCTCATAGATAATACAAAACGTATAGTAAGCAATAATCCCGCCAGGGGCGCGCTTTTCGGTGGTAACTTTAAAATACATACTAAATAATTTTAATATCCGTTAAACAAGTGTAGGTTTAAATTAAATTAATACTGTTGGTGGTTATGAAAGGAACCGATGTGTTGAAAATTGTTTAAAATCTAACACAGGAGAATTTAAGTGTGAAAAATTAATAGGAATTTTGAGACTCACTAATAAACCATAGAGGCTGGATGAATGTCATATTTCTACTAGTTTATAGCTTAAGCGATTTTACGCGCTCTTAGGTTAGGTTAGGTTAGTTGAAAGGTTTGCGATAGAATAAATTGCGTAAGTCTTTTTGCGCACGTTGAATATTCCACATACTTCTAGGTTAGGTTAGTTTAGGTTAGGAGAAAGGTTTGCAATTGAATAAATTGCGTATGTCTCTTTGCACATGTTGACTATTCTACATACTTCTAGGTTAGGTTAGGAGAAAGGTTTTCAATAGAATAAATTGCGTAAGTCCCTTTGCACACGGTGTCTATTCCACATACTTGTAGATTAGGTTATAGTAGGAGAAAGGTTATTTGTTTTTTAAAGCAACCGAGATGCCGACAGTTAATAGACACTCGTTATAATTTGTATTAAGTTAACTACTTAACTAAATGTAACAAATAAATTAAAGAAGGTAGGTAATATCACCCGTTGCATTGACATTGAAGTAAAAATATTTTAATAGCTATTAAAAAAAATACCTCATTGTAGATTTTGATTAATTTTCAAAAAGATATTCTCTGTATCCTCACAATATTTTAAGAAAATATCTAAAAAAGTCTCATTTAGGAATTGTAAAAATTTACACCGCCACAAATTTTTCTTCAAAAGCCTCCTTACTTATACCAAAGAATTGTCTTTAGAACTGACATTTACAATGTTAACGTCAGGTCGCGGAGGCTAATATCACCTCCGAAACATAAAACTGAAATCTTTCTTAGCATTTATACTTATAATATTTACAAGTTATACAACATTATAACATACCTGAAATAACATACCTGAAATCTGCGACAAAATCAGCATTCAAAATACCGATGCTCAAATTAATATTCCAACATGAGCTTTGAGATTAGTAAAGTTACGAACCATGGAGACCATAAGTCTTTTTCACTCAAGGCCGTAGTCAGAAAAAAAAATCGGAGGGTTTATACAAATTTCGTCCAACCACAGTTCATATATATCACAGTTCATATATATATCCAGTTAGCCAGTCCCCATATACATTTTGGGTACACGCCAATGGGAGCAGAGCGCTGGATGCCAAATTGGTGTATATGGCTGCCTATATACACCAGTCTGGCTTCCTGCGGTCGGTCGGTTACGACTATTTTACTCCAGATGTTGCGAAATCAAGTCTCAGAGAGAGAGTGAGAGAGAGACAATTTTTTTCTCCCTCTATTCCGCGCTTCTCGTTGTATCATATTCCAGATGTTGATTTTTCAATCTTGAAAACACGTTTTTGTTTTCTTTTTACGAGCTAAGGATGCGTGTTACATTCATTCATGCGTTTCCTTCTACAATTTTATTTTCTGCGTTATTAGAGAATAGATTTTATGAAATTATATGTGAACGTTGTAAAATTCATTAAGTATTATTTATTTTGTACAAAAAACTTAAAATACAAAACTATTTAACTTTTTATAAAAAGTAAAGCAAATACATCAACTTATCATTTTATTAACTAATCAGGTCAATCCTATTGATCATATCAAATCTACTGATCGATAAGGGTTTCTTTTTTAATGAAAGGGGTCAGTGCAAAATGCAGTTGTCATTTTTTTTTTAGTTTTTGAATTATTACCGTTTAAAGTTTTTAACCCATTAAGCGCCGTTGATGCATACACGCAACATTATTATTTTTTGATAATTAAGTTACTAAATAAGTTTATCTGATATATTATATTATTTGACCTGAATTGAAAATGTACCAAAAAAAATTTAAATATTTTGTTATTTAAAGTGTATTATAAATTCTTCACAATATTACAATGTTTTATACGCGTGGCGCATAAAGTAAAATTTCGAGTTTAGAAAAGCCTAATTTGGCTCGGTCGCTCCGCTTCGCTAAGCGCCCGAGCCAAATTTTCAGGCTTTTCTAAACTCGAAATTTTACTTCATGCTTAGTCTGGGAGTGGATTCACTCGTTCTTAACTTCATATTGCACGTTTTTATATAAAATCGACGAATGCCTGAACATTGACAGCGTATACATTACATTGTTGAGGCAATAATTTTTTGAAAATCCATTATCACTTTAATATAATAATAATAATAAACTATTTATGATTTTTAACTTTTTATTAAATTCACGTATACATTATGTGTATTTAAAGAAAAAATTCCCAGTATGTAATGCAATAAGTCATTCATATAAAATCATAAAAAGAAGTGTAGAATTTTAATTAAAATTAACTTTTAGAGTTAAAATTGCTTGGCTTGTGTCCCGTTTCAAGACGCATTGCATGTTTCATGTAAAGATTTCCAATGTAATTGGAATTTGAGTTTGTATCGCTTATTGAACCAAAACGATTACAATAAAATTAAAATCATTTCTTTACCTACTAGCAGTATTTTCGAGGTATTATTTTTGAGTTCTCCTCAGTTTTATTTGAAATATAGCTTAAAAATAGTGAACGATTATACGAAAATAAAATCGTCAAAACAGTAGTTGCTACGAAAAGTCAGTGTTTGGCATCAAATTTATTAAAACACAAAGCAATAATTCAATTCAACATGAGTGTTTATTCTGCAAATGAAAAAAATCAGATCCCAAAAGACTCAGTATATATTTTAATCACGATGCGTATTTTATTAAATGAACCATACTTTTAATACACTGGCGAAAGAAATTAACGCATCACATTAATTTTTTTAATTTAAAAATAAAGTTTTGATGTTTAAAAACAAAAAAAATAACAACAAAACCAACTGAACTATAATAATGATTTTCAAGACATTTTCTTTCATTAATGACTAAAATAATGTCATAAATAAAAAGATGAAAAAAGTTAACATGTGATTATAAGACTTAATATCTAGTGTTTCCTCCTCTTGCTCGAATAACTGCCTGACAGCGACGGCTCATACTGTTAATTAATGATCCAATTTCATCCTGGTTAATATCTTCCCAAATTTCCTGCAATCTTTGTCCAAGCTCTTGTTGATTGCTTGGACGCCGAGGAAGTGCTCTAAGGCGTCTGCCCATCGCGTCCCATAGGTGTTCGATCGGATTAAGATCGGGACTCCTGGCTGGCCATTGTATTGTGTTGATACCCACTAGGTCAAGATACTGTTGTACAATTCGGGCACGGCATTGTCATGCATAAACAGGAAATCGTTTCCTCCAAAGGGAGCAAAAGGCATTACGGATGGTTCTAAAATGTTTGCAATATAAGACGCTGCCGTGATGCTTCCTCTTGGTATGACCACCAACTCCGTACGAGTCTCTAAAGTGATACCACCCCACACCATAACAGAGCCTCCACCAAACATAACAGTCGGAACAATGTTACACTGCGCATAACGTTCACCTGGCCGTCTGTACACATGCATTCGTCTGTCACTGCCGTAAAGACAAAATCTGGACTCGTCGCTAAACATAACATTAGCCCAATCGGCCTGTAACCAGTTTACATGTTCTTGCGCAAATGTTAACCTGGCTCTGCGATGGTCTGCGGTTAATTGTGGTCCTTTTGCCGCTGTTTTCGGAGTTAAATTAAAACCACGTAACCTTTTTCTGATGGTAACGGAACTTACATGAACATTGTGGATCTCTGCGAGCATATTTTGTAGCCTAGGAGCCGTAATAAACCGTTCGCGTAACGTCTGCATTATTAAAAAACGGTCTTGAACAGCAGTTGTGGCCCTTTTTCTCCCTTGTCCTGGCCTTCTTGAGTATGCCTGAGTTTCCCGATGTCTCTTCAAGACACGGGATACGGTCGATTGATTAACACCAAGACGCTGACTGATGTAACGCTGACTCCTACCTTCTTCTGCAAGTGTAACCACAATCACAGCTTCTTCACTGCTTAAATTAAGATTCGGACGTCTATCTATATTCATTCTTCACTATTTAGCACTAAATTTTAACAATTACTTGAAAACAAACTCAAAAAAAAAATTTATATGAACCTTTCTTACAGTCAGAATAATGAAAAGTGCTTCAATTTATTTATTGACAGAAAACCACGAGAACAAAAGACAAAACACAACATGCAAAACAGCATGCTTGATAAGATTTCTTATTGTAAAAATATGTTTGTGTTCAAAGAAAACTCGATTCCAAGATATCAAAAAAATCACAAATGATGCGTTAATTTCTTTCGCCAGTGTACATATTAACAGTTTCAGAAATTTGTGGTTTTTGCACTGACTACTTTAATTATCCGTTTACTTTGAACGATTGTTACATGATCAACTTGTACTTTTCCGATTGAAATTTTATAAACGCTTATTGTGTGCCATTTGACCAACACCGACAACACTCAGCGGGCACTAAAATGTTACCTAATTTTTGGATTAAAATTTATGGCATCCGTCGTGCGGCTGCATGGGGATAATTTAAAAAAGAATTAGCAGAAACATTTTTTAATATTCTCAATACTTCCTGAGATATACGAAATGATATATAGAGAAAGTACAAATTATATAAAAATCATGAAACTTTATAATTGAGAATATTATCAAAAACTGCGAAACAAACAAACTTGTTAAATCAAGTAATTAGTCACATTAATAATATTATAAATTTTACATTTTAATAATTGTTACCGACCTCATGGCTATCTTTTTTTGTACGGAAATATACGTTTTAGGGTCCCAGGAATCAGATTGTATGTCAGGTTAATTCAATTATTTCAATGGTTTTATTCTTAGTCAGATTACATTTACAAAAGGTACCGATGGGATTATGTTACTGACTAAATAGGTAAGTAAAAATAATTCAAAATTATTTAATAAAACCAGATCAAAAGTGTCTAACTAAAATATCGGTTAGTGAAAAACATGATAAGAAATTACCGAATTGGATTCTGCGGATACGGATTAAATGTGTCAACAGTAAATGATCTTTTTAAATCCCAAAATATTTATGGTTTTTAGAAGGTTGCGGATTATCTGTAAGTTGCAGTGGTATTGTTCTGGTCGCGCAATACTTGAGGGAATACACCATAATAAAAACGTGGTCACAAAAAATGCCTACAAATAGGTAAAAACAGATAGATTACTTCGAAGAATTTGATTTTTCATCCCTTCTATAAAGCTATCCCCACTAAAATAATGAATATTGTCCAAAAAGAAAATAGTCAAGGAAAAGAGTTAATTCGATATTCATACACGTTATTCAGAGTGTAAATGGATGAAACGGAACGTAGCATTTTTAATGTTAATTTCTCAAAATTAAAATATTATCTTCCCTAATTATTTCAGGGAAATTATGATATTCATTTGGTTAGAGTAAAAATATACACACCGAGCTTTGCTATTTATTGCATTTTTAAAAACCGGAGTGTCATGAAATTAAACAAGCAAATGATGAGGTGTTGATTTGTTGGCTTTTTATTTAATATATATTCTGTTGATTTTGTGTTACACTTCGATCAATTCTGTGTAATTATTACTGAATAAAAAAAAAAACGAAAAAACTGCTTCTAAAATATCGTTAATAAATAAGAAAACAGTTATATGTATATTTAATATAGTTTTTAATGTTTGTTAGTTTTTTGCATATATGAATGTTGTTTATATGAATCTATATTGCTATGTTTTTAGTTTTGTGTATTCATAAATAATTTATCTATTTAACTGAAATAAGTTCTGTTTTTTTATTATTAATTCCAATTTAAATACCCATCAAACATTTTTCAAATTGATTTTTTCATTGTAAAAAGATTTTTGTATTTATCTAAGTTTAAAATAAAAAATGTTTAATAACATAAATATATTAAAAATCTATTAATTTTTAAACACGTTTTTTTTTTAAATATATATAATAACTAAAAATGTTGGAAATATATTTTACATTTTTTCATTGTAAAATGACTTTGTTTATTTATACAAATTATGAATATTTGAAACAATAATCTATTAATCTAATAATTTTAACAATTTTTTTATTAAAAATATATAAAATAACTAAAAACGTTGAAAATATATTTTAGAATTGTTAATTTCATTGTAAATTTGTTTTTATAAAATATATTCCCGAATTTCATAATTTGGAACACGCTTGAAATCTCAAAATAAAAGAAATATTTCCGAATAGACTTTTTGTGGTGATAATAAATTTTATTATTCGTCTACCACAGTTCATATACAGGAAGTTTTCCGTTAAAGTATACATATTTCAAATTCACCTTATTTTATTTAAATCTGTAGATTTTCGTTGTGTTTTTAAAAGAGTTCAATTTGATGCTTTAAACGAGTGTTTTCCTCTCCCAGACTAAGCATGAAGTAATATTTCGAGTTTAGAAAAACCCCGTGAAAATTTGTCTCGGGTCGCGCAGCGACCCGAGACAAATTTTCGGGGCTTTTCTAAACTCGAAATTTTACTTCATGCGCCACGCGTATAAAACACTAAAATATTGTAAAATTTAAGTATATTTGAACCTCACGTAAAAACAGTGTTTTGTGCGCGGGGCGCATGAAGTAAAATTTCGAGTTTAGAAAAGCCCAGAAAAATGTACAGTGTATTCTGGATATTGAGTTATTTATACTTAAAAAAAACTGTCTGTATAACTAATCAATAATATAAATTATTTGCCAAATTTGGTACATACCAAAGTTTGAATTGAATTTATGAAGAAAAAAAAACAATCAAGATAAAAATAATATCAAATGAATTCTTTAATGTAAACTCATTGAATTTTATTTTTTGATTTTTAGTTAAATTTTAGGTTTATTTAGGAGCTTTTTAAATATATCTGATTCCCAAAGTCCATAATTTTGAACACGCTGGAAATCTGAAAATAAAAGAAATGTTTCGGAACAGTTTATTTTTTCTGAAGGTCATCAAATTTATCATCGTACAAGTGGTGTAGACGGAATCAAATTACACGACGAAATAAGAGCGAGCGCGTTTGTGTGTGTGTGTGTGTAGACGCAACCGGAGCAGTTTTTTCTAGAATACTTCTACCTTTACTCTATTCATAAGTAGATGGACCCACTTCCCTACCACAGTCTCTCCTTTTCTATCCTCGAAAACTCGGAATCCAGTTCTTCCATAAGCATTGTCTACCCTTGGTCCCACCCTGGCTGCGGCCTTGTACTCACTTAATTAAATATATTTACATGGCATAATTATAACAGATTAAGTGGAAAGAACAGTAATAGAAAATGCTGACTGAACTTCGCCTATACTTTTAAATAATTTTGTTTTGTGAAATTACTCTTAATTTTAATGAAGACTTTTATTATTATTATTATTTATTCTAAAATTTACTAAGTTTATTTTTCTAATAAATTAGTTTGTATTCAACTAACTAGAACTAATGTAATTTTTAAGAACGATCATTGATATAATATCAAAAATTTGTAATCTAAGAGTAAGACAAAGCAACAACAAAGTTTATTTATTTCTTAACAACTCTGAAAATGTGAGGTTTACTAGAATTTTTGCGTTTTCTAAGACTAATTCAATTATGTTTTTCTTCAACGTTACAACTAGTTTTGCCAATTGCTTAACAATCTTTGGTATAAAAACGAAAAAGATTACCGAACAGCATAACATCTCAAATTTAATTGATTTATATTGTCAATTGCTTAACAATCTTTTGTATAAATTAAAAAAAAATTACTCAACTCAGCATAATGTCTTAAATGTATTTGATTTATATCTAAATTACTTGCGAGCACTTCTCTAATTCATCCGAACTAATTTCGTCATTTATAATTCAAAGTAAATAAAAAAAAAAATCAGCATTGATTCATTTATCTAATAATATAGCATTAATAGAATTACTTCCTTACGAAACCGAATGAATTAATCATACAAAATGCTCTTCAAGAGGAATATGTTCCAAATCGCTAATATTTTACTAAGAATTCCTGGCGTACAACCAAAGAATCAAAATGGTTTCGCGAATTTTAGATTAGCGCTAACTTTTGTAATATGCTCTTCAATCGCAACTTTGTCAGTGCTGGAAGTTGTGACTACCTATAAAACAATTGAAACGCTTGGAAAAGCTGAGGTATTTCCTATTTATTTCAAGGTAAACACAATGGAAAACATTTAGATTATTATTAATATTTTGAATATACGTATCTTGACTTGTACATTTTTAGACATTCATTGTTTTTGAAAAACGTTCAATTTAAAGTTTCTAACGAATGTTTCCACTCCCAGCTTAAGCATGAAGTAAAATTTCAAGCGGAGCGGCCAAACCAAATTTTCAGACTTTTCTAAACTCGAAATTTTACTTCATGCTTTCAAGTAAGTTTCAAACTATACTGCTTTAGGATACTGCTCAAAAGTATGTTTCGAACCTCACATTATTGGAGTGTTTTGTACGCGTGGCGCATGAAGTAAAATTTCGTGTTTAGAAAAGCCTGAAAATTTGGTTTGGTTTGCTTCGCGCTACGCGACCAGACCAAATTTTAAGGCTTTTCTAAGCACGAAATTTTACTTCATGCTTAATCTGGGAGTGAAAACACTCGTTAGAAGCTTTTATTGAACAAGTTTCGAGAACAACGAATGCCTAAACAAATATGTCGGTATATGTATAGTTAAAAGAACAATTTCTAAGGCCCGTATTCACAGCACTCATGCAATTTGTCATCGGTGAGAACTCGCACCAAAATGACGTCATTTTACTCCACACGGTTTGGTGATTTTTTCCAAAATGACGTCATTTCAGTGCGACTTCTCACCAATGATAAGTTGCATCTGTGCTGTGAATACGGGCCCTTATATATTAAATTTCAGAACGTAATAACAATAACTATCTACGTATTATCAAAAGATGAATGGAAAAAAGTTCTGCAAGATATAGACGAAAAATTTTGGGAAGTCAAAACGTTCGACAAAACTTTCGCTCAAAACAAAATGCAACATCCTCAACCATCTACAATTTTGTAAAATATTACCTAGGTGTAATGTTTTTTGTAACAATCATTTACTTCGTGAAACCCATGTTTTTTGGCCAACTCCCATTCATAATCTACACATTCTGCGATACCTCACGGACTAGTTGCTACACGACTGTTTACATTTGCGAGTCCATCGCTAATTTATTCAACGCTAGTTTCGTTTTCGGCTTAGATTTACTTTTAATTCACCAGATTATGAGCGTTTATTTGGAATTTGAGATTATTAAGTATTGTTTGAAGAGGATTGATTGCGTGGAAAGCGAGGTTTTCGTGGAAAAAGAAGTGAATAGATTGCTGGAACATCACGCGGTAGTTTTGGAGTAGGTTTTTTGGGATTTATTTTTAGGGGACGAGTTTAATCTTTGCGATTTGTCTTTTTTAAGTGTTGCGTATGGTTTGCGAAAGATATGGAGTGAGATGCTGCTTCTCTTGTATTGGATGAGCACGGTTTCGATTTGTTTAGGGTTTTTCTTGATGAATATTAATGGGTAAGTATTAAGTTGAAAAAATAAGGGTAAACTATGACGCAACGCTACTAAAGTTTTATACGATCCGTCCACTGTGTATAAGCAAGGGAGAGAAAAGGAGAGACTATGGTCAGGATGTGGGATACGAATAAGACAGACGACTATATACATTAATCACCGTCTTGCTTCTGGATGCAGCATCCGAACGCTGTTACCAAATTTTATACAGAGACTGGCTAACTGGATATATATGATTTGTGGTATAAGCAAGGGGGGCCAATGCTTATAAGAGAACTGGAAATCAAGTAGAAAAGAAGACATTATGGTCAGGATGTAGAGTAAGAATAAGACAAACGATTATATACAACAATCGCTGGTTTCGCTTCTGGATGCAGCATCCAAACGCGGTTACCAAATTTTATATAGAGACTGGCTAACTGGATATATATATATGAACTGTGGTGTAAGTAAGAAGACTTACATGTATACTCATACTACCTAGCACTGTACAGTGTTAAACGTCTTGAGTCAGCTTTATGTAGGAAAATATGTTTTTATACGTGAAAAATATTGTAAAAAGATGCATGAATAATATAGATGTAATATAGCTGCCACAAAGTGGTCTACTGTCGGAAGGTAGCACCTGATTTATCCAAACTTCTGTGATATTGTTTAGATATCATCTGTTTATAACGTATGTACTGAAATTTTTATTGCTGTTTTACTTGCTATTACTTTGAACTGGATATTTACTGAGGAGGGCAAGGAATGTGCACAAAGAAAACCGAGAAGGTAGTATGATTGGAATTGATTTTATAAGTAACCGCAGCAAAAAAGAAAAGCCTAAATTGAAGAAAAGGAAGTACTTAAAAAGTGAAAAACTAAAGCAGAAATTGAAAAAGTAACATTAGGTAGACACATTTTAGCAGTATATAAACTCCTGGGCAAAATTAACGCACCAATCATATTTTTCACGATAATAAGTACTTAAAAAGTGAAAAACTAAAGCAGAAATTGAAAAAGTAACATTAGGTAGGCACATTTTAGCAGTATATAAACTCCTGGGCAAAATTAACGCACCAATCATATTTTTCACGATAATCTTTATTTATTGATAACTTACTGTACGACAAGTAGGCCATGGACCTTGTTTGACAGTGAGAGTTGTTATTTTAGCTAGGAGGTATCACATAATAACTTGTCTTGAAAGTAATTGGTATTAAACCTTTTGGTGGTGGCTTTAAAATGTTTTTGAGAGGAATTTGCTTTGATGCTCGTACGGACTTGGTCCCTATACGTACGAAGTCTATGAATGTCCAATATTACTTAGACAACATTATTGTCGAACATGTAATGGCTTTTGCTCCGTTTGTTGGGCCTAATTTTTTATTCATGCAGGACAACGCTCGTCCCCGTGTGGCTAGACAGGTTATTGGCTACCTACATGATGTTAATATCCCTTTATTAGAGTGGCCTCCTAACAGTCGGGACATCCTATAAAGCATCTATGGGACTATCTCAAAAAGAAGATTAGATGTAGTAGACCCCTTGTTGCTAATCACAACCAACTCACAGAGACCGTTATTGAAGAATGGGAGAATATTTCGCAAGATTTTGTTGAACATTTGATATCAAAGCATGCCTCGACGCATGAATGCAGTGATAAGAAGTAGGCTAGGCCCTACACGGTATTAGGGTTGACCCAGATGCGTTTATTCTGTTTTGCTGATTCTTTTTTCTTTTTTCAATTTGAAGTTATACTATTATTTATGCATTTCCAGTAAAAACAAATGTTTCAAGAAGAAATAAGGCAAATTAAGGTCAGGTTAAGGTCATGTTCTACTAATTTGTAGGTGTTCATTATTACTTCAATGTTACTTGGTTGTATTTTTTGGCTATATTGTAAATACTTAGTTTACTTAAAGTGGTGCGTTAATTTTGTTTAGGAGTTTATTTTCAACTTTAAATCAGTAGTTTATACGCGTGGCGCATGAAGTAAAATGTCGAATTTAGAAAAGCCCCGTGAAAATTTATCTCGACGCTCGACAAATTTTCTACGCGGGGCTTATCTACACTCGAAATTTTACTTTATGCTTAGTCTGAGAGTGGAAGACACTTGTTAGTTTAAAATATGTCATAGCTATCAAAATGTGTGTCGCAAGTGTCATAAAGAAATACAATAACATGACAACAGACTTCTCAGAAGTGAAAGTCGATTTTAATTGAAAAGGTACATCGGTTACCTTTAATTGTATATGTGCCAATAAACGAACAGCTTTTGTGGGTTCCACGGATTCCTTTATGTGTACAGATCAAGAAATTACTAGTGCAGTTTTGATACAAGTCATTAAAAGGAAAAGTCCAGGCATTTTGTGTTCGATACGATTTATTACAAGATACTGGCAGATTTAATAGACCTGGTGTATTCTTAGAGTAAGATATTTTAATTAAAATGTAATCGATGTACTTTTTCAATCAAAATCGACTTTCACTTCTGAGAAATCTGCTGTCATGTTACTGTTTTTCTTTATAACACTTGCGACATACCTTTTCATAGCTATGACATATTTTAAACTAACAAGTGTCTTCCACTCCCAGACTAAGCATAAAGTAAAGTTTCGAGTTAAGATAAGCTCCACGTAGAAAATTTGTCGAGGGTCGCGCAGCGACCCGAGATAAATTTTCACGGAGCTTTTCTAAACTGGAAATTTTACTTCATGCGCCACGCATATAAACCTAACTAAGAGTCTTGTGCCTGATTTCACCAACATCTGAAAAATCTGTAAATAATTAATCGTCGAATAAAATTTAGTATCCAATTAAATATAATATCATTTCACCAACACATTTATATCTCCAATTAACTATTCAATGAATAAATATTCATGTAATTGCATAAGCCGGACTTTCAATACCCGTCTGTCATTGTTTTTTCATTCGTTGACGCGAAATGGCAAGCGAAAAACGAAAAAGATGCAAAAATTACATGGAGGAGAAAAAAGAAAATCTTTTGCTTATTGTGAATAGATGTAAGGGCGTTTAAAAAAAAATGAAAAAACTGACGCCGTGTCAACAAAAATGAAAAATAAAGTGTAGGATGATAATGCAGTAGTATTTAAGGCTACAGCGAAAACAGAAATAAGGGCAGGACCGCAACTAAAATTACTCTATGAAAACTTAAAGAAAACAGCTAAGAAGCATAAAGCTGATAAGGTGAGTGTATATGATTTAAAAGTTAAGACTTAAATCTTTTTGCCTAATGTATAATAATAGAGTGAAATATATAAAACTGGCGGAGGAACTGTCCATTCCACTATAATGCCATGCGACATTAAAGTTTTAGCAATGTTAAGACCGCAGGTGGATGAGCATACGAATCTGTATGACAGCAATGCAGAAGTGTTGATCAGGAGTGAAGGTAATTTAAAGCAATTAACATAGTTCTTTCTAACCCAAAATATAACTTTTCTCAACATTTTTGTATTTTGTAACCATAATAATTATAAATTAATTAACAAGAAAAAACAATAGATACGAATATGGAAGAAAATGAAGAGGAAATTGAAGAGCCTCATTTGCAATTATCATCTTCTGATTGGCAATATCTCGCTTTTCAACAAGAGCTCTATAAGCCGAGCTCTTGATGACGCCTCTTGATGACGCCTAAAAAAAATAAAAGAATTAGTAGTTGTATTCATTTCCAAGAGGGAGTATTAAAAATAAAAATAGAATGACACAAGAAAAACATGAAAATATTATTATTATATTATTTCCGTACACTGTACACTGTGGGGCATTCCCAACAAAACGTCATATATTTAACGCTTGCTTTAACGTTGTGTTTAGGGAGTTTAGAGATGTCGGAATGGCAATGAAAACAACTAGATATTGCTTGCATTCTCGGACGAACTATAGTTCACCAATATCACCACCTGGCGACTGTATACAAATATGAGTATAATATATTCCATTTGTTTCTGGATCTCGCCTAGCCATGCTTTCGTGTTGTTATGTTGCAGTATCAACATTTACATTTTTATTAACTTCCACTCCTGATTCCTTATTTTAACAGTGTTGCAATAATTTATGATATCATAAGTAATCCTCTTTTTAATTTTCAAGAGGTTTATTGTTAATCTTGCAACAATTATTTCGGCACGCGGTCGCTTCTTCGAGCATTTTATTATTAAATCAAATTAATCTAGTGTTGCAATGCTGTGTCAATGTCAAAGTGAAAAATAAATTCAGTCACATATTAAATATTAACATGCCAAAGATTATCTCTGAATCAAAAAGGTTACAAATTCTGAAATCCTACAAACATTTTAGGCAAAGTAATCCAAATCTACAGCATCACAATATTATTACGATTTTAATAGATATTTTTGGGGTATGTCTAGTATTTTAATTATCATATATATTTAATTAAAGATAATTACGTTTCAGGTAGGGAGATCTTCATTACAATTAATTTTACGACAAAGACCTGACGAATTGAAATCTACTACTTCTGGCAAACTATCTAAAAACAGCCATTTTTGGAATCACCTAGCTAGAAAAGTTCTGCAACAACTAATTTGGCAATATAACTCTAGAAATCAGTATTTTACTTTGAGAGATCTTTTGAATGATATGAAAGAAAATTATGAGTTCCATGGGAGTAGAACAACACTTTATAGGGTTGTTAAAAGTATGGGGTATAAATTCAAATTAATTAATGGGCGCAAAATTCTCTGTGAACAAAAACATGTTGTTGCAGCTAAAATTATTTTCCTTAGAAAATTTTTACAGTATCAAAATTCCAGTGAAGATATCCAATTCGTATACCTGGATGAAACATGGATATATCAGAATGGATCCGTGGTTCGACGCTGGGTACATGAAACGGATATAAAAAGTAATCCAACTAAATTCAAAAATGAGCGCAAACGCTTCACCATTCTACATGCTGGGTATAGGGGTGGGTTTTTGGATGGGTGCGATTTTTTATTACATTCGAAAAACAATGACCGAGATTACCATGCCACAATGGATGGTAATACTTTTCAAAATTGGGTGGTTAATCAACTTATTCCTGCTTTGGCTAAGCTTTCAGGGAAATGTGTAGTTATTATGGATAATGCTACATACCATTCTGTGCAATTAGACAAAACTCCTTCATTTTCTTGTAAGAAATGCGAAATGCAGGAGTGGTTGGTTAAACACAATGTAAAATTCAATCCAAAATTAACCAAAAAGGAACTATGGGCTTTATTTATACCTTTTCGATCAAATGACAAAATTTACGTAGTTGATGACATTTTGAGAAAGAACGGGCACGAAGTTCTTAGATTACCGCCATACCATTGTCAATACAATCCAATTGAAATGGCATGGGGGTTTTGTAAGACTTACTACAATAAGCACATAAATTCTAAGCAACCATCTAAGGATCGTGTTCAGAATTTATGGCTTGAGTCTCTCTCAAAATGTACATCCGATATGTGGCAAAATTTCTGTGATCATTGTGAAAAACTTATTTCGGATGACTGGACAAAACACATGGGGAACCTTTCTTTTGAAACCATTCCTCCTTTTATTATTTCGCTTGGGGAATCTGGCTCAGAACAAACATCAGAAGATTCAGATGCAGGTTCTCTTGACTAAATAATAAAAGTGGAATGAGGGCTTAAAAATTGTTTGACATGAAAATTATCAGTATCACAAGAGGGTGGGAATAAATTTGCAATTCTACAAAAAAATACTGAGGGCCAACAAAAGAGAGAATGACCAAAATTAAGGTGGATGGATGGAGTTGATCAAAATGTGTTAACGGGAAGACCCAAGCGAGAAATACAAATGGATGACGAAATAAGTTTGCAGAGCCGAATTCATTATATTTGTTATATACAATATTATTGCTGTGTTTGTATGTACAAAAACCAAGTAGTAAATTTTGTTAATCTTAAAACTGCATATTATTATCCTTTTATATTTGAAAATTTGTAAAACAGGCAACAGTGTAAGATCACAATAGTCAGAAATTATAACCTTAAAATCGAACATCTGACAGTGACATTTAAAAACCCTGATTTAAAACACAACCAGCCCCATTTACAATACTTAAACTGTCACTTTTCCATAGCTAGGCGAGATCCAGAAACAAATGGAATCGTGTATACAATCTATTGCGCCCAAAACTAGTGGAAAACCATTCATCCCATAAAAGTGGTTTTAAACTTTGACTAATTCATTTCTATTGCGGGGTAAGTAAACAAATTGTGGGCGAAGCATTGCAAATTCATATGTAACTTTTTTTATAATTCGGCATACAGTTGGTTTAAATACATCGAATCATTACACATTTGAAATGATCCCGTAGCATAGAATTTTAATGCAATTAGCAACTGATTCGTTGCACTTACTGGAAAATTTCAATTACTAATATATGTTAAATTATTTCCCATTAAATTTAAAATGTCTTCCACACATTGTTTTGATAATCTAAATCGTTTTTTTAAATTCAATATTGTCATATTCAGCAAACAGATTTCTTCTTTCCAATATTATACGCAGACGCCGCTGCTGGAAGTGTTAATCATCATCGGAAGAAGTAGAAGAAGATAAGGACGAAGAAGTCAAAACTCTATTAATGGTGATATAATTTGACTTCGTTATCCTTTTAATATATATTTGAATAGTCCTTACCTCTTATTCATACCTGTTGAGGATGATGATAGTCACTTGCTATACAAAGAACACGTAACAGATTTCAGTTTAAAAATCTGAACATAACTTTTAACCGGAAAAATTTCTCTGATTAATTTATTAGTCGATTTATTCAATGAATAGCGTTATTTGACGTTGGTGAAACGATAAATGTCAAATTTATTCGACAAATAAATTTAATCATCGAATAACGATTTAATTGAAGTTGGAGTGACGAAATTGAGACCCGATGTTTTCAGTATATTTTCGAACCGATTTTACAGGCAGCTATTTCAACAATGAAATTATTTTATTCAGCGCAATAAATATCTCGAACTGTGACATAAAATATATTGATGATAAATACGATAAAATTTTCCGTTTTTGTATCAGTCAATGTAAACTACCAATAGCTCTTAGAACACACAGCTATCCTTTTCAAGTGAAATGATTCTAAAGAAATTAAAATGAGGCAACCAGGAACCTGCTGGATAGACGAAACGAAATATTCAATGAAGACATTTTTATTGCGATGTGAAATCACATAATTTACTTGCCCCATGGAATGGCATTTCACTGCTCAAGGCACTATAGAAATACAGAAAAACTAATATTGATGGCAGATGAACCGATTCTAGTTTATTTGTTATATGAAAACTTTCAACTCGAAAATAAACACCGAATAGCTTAAAAGTTTCACGAATACATACTTTATGAACAAATGACGAATTCCTGCTTCATAGAATAATTTGTTTTAAATAAAAATTTAATTAATTATTTCATCATCTGCCGAAATTCGCTTGAAATAATTCTTTTCGTATATCTATAGTCTGTTTAAAAACTAGAAGGAGTAAGTGCCAAAGCCCAATTTACACTATAAAAAGTTACCAGAAATATCACTAGATAAATTTGGAGGCAATTTTAAATAATTTCATAATTACTCTTTAAACAAAATCAAATATCCATTTTGTACTTCTTAATTGTGGTTAAGTATTTTCTTTTCCATCGTACGATATCGTCAGATCAATTACAATGCTTATACGGCATTTCGTCATATATCTGTAAAATAAAATATATTTACATTATGTTCATAATATAATATGGAATTTATATAATAATGTGTCTCTATCAGAGCTGGGACGAATCCTCGTAAAAAGGATTCGAATCACGAATCCGAATCACCTAATATAATTCGAATCAAGAATACTCGAATAAAGGATTCGTAAGAGATAAATATGATTCGAATCAATGATTCGAATCCTGTTTTTACGGATAATATATAAATATCGGTACCCGTTGTTTTAACAAAAATATTCAAAACGTAATTATTTATTATTACCACTAAACATCGTTGATAACAGACTAAATATCTGACTCCCTGTTACTCTGGTTAAAGATGTATTTGTGTGTTTCTGAACTCCACTTCAAATCAGTGTTTAGTACGCGTGGCGCATGAAGTAAAATTTCGAGTTTAGAAAAGCCCAAAAATTTGTCTCGGGTCGCTGCGCGACCCTCGACAAATTTTTACAGGGCTTTTCTAAACTCGAAATTTTCCTTCATGCTTAGCCTGGGAGTGGAAACACTCGTACAAAACTTCAAATTGAACTCTATTATAAAATCGACTAATGCCTGAAATTTACGTAAATACAAAATCGATATTCAGTGGATATTTATTAAAACCGGAAAAATCAGAGAAAATCCATGGAATTATATTTAAATTGACCAAAACACTAACAAAAAAGCCATATGATATTATTAAATTTGTCAAAATCAGCAGACAAATTACAAAACACGTAAAAATGTATAAAATCAACTTAAATATTGGCAAAAACACTGAAAACTATTAAACAGAATGGGGGTTTCCCACAGAAGAAAGTTATATTAGGCCAGGGAAAAAATCTTTAGTCAGGGAAATGTCGGAAAAATTTAACATTTCAGATTGTGGCTACCAAGTCAGTTTTACTTCAAACAATATTAAACAAAATTTTGAAAACTAGATTATTATGTTTAAAACATTTTCATTCATTTAATGTTCTTATCAAAGCATTCACTTTGAAGTTTCGAACGAGTGTTTTCCACTCCCAGACTAGGCATGAAGTAAAATTTCGAGTTTAGAAAAGCCCCGTGAAAATTTGTCTCGGGTCGCGCAGCGACCCGAGACAAATTTTCGGGCTCTTCTAAACTCGAAATTTTACTTCATGCGCCACGCGTACAAAACACTGATTTGAAGTGGAGTTCAGAAACACACAAATACATCTTCATCGCCATGCGCATTAAACAGTGATTTAACGATAAATTTAAAAACACACAAAAACACATTTTTCATGTTATTCCTCACAATTAATTCGAATTATTTTTGACGATTCAAATCCTTTTGTAAGTATTCGAATCCTTGTATTCGAATCGTTTTATAAGGATTCGAATCACCCACATTTAGACTCGAATACAAATCCTCTTCAAAAAATGTAACGAATCCGGATAACGAATCCAGTTGAACTAAAGAATTCGAATGCCTCTTTTGAATCCTCTAAAAGGATTCGAATCCAGGATTCGAATCCTGAATGATTCGAATTCTGCCCAGCTCTAGTCTTTATCTTACTTAAAATTGATTTGTTTCATAAAACTATACAAGGTAGAACGACTCATCGTCGGCATGCCTGCATGATCGTTTACTTCTTTTAAAACTTTATTCAAAGTTGGCAGTTCATTTTTATAGAAGAAACTATACACGGATCTCTTCACTGCGTCTTCAAAACTTGTAATTATGTCCTCCAAGCTGTGTAGGGCTATAAATCTCTCCGGATTTCTTATATTCGCTAATGGTACGATAGACAGTGGAATTTTCAACTCCTAAAAATTAAACATTTTCTTATTTGATGCATATTCTTATGTTATTTGATATCTCACCTACTGCACCAACAATATCTAATACAAAAGCAGTCATTTTCATATGTGGATCATCTGTTATCATCTGCTTACACATATTTATTATGCACTGTTTTGCAGACAGATATAAATGACACAAATCTAACTTGTTACGCTTTTTTGGAGGTGAAGGTGATATTATCACCGAGCTTGTGCTGGGTCCATAATCCACCATAACAATATTAACAAAACTAACTTTTAATTATGCTAAAGAAACACCGCACAAAAGGTTATTACGAAACAGACAAAGTTGCATTTCGGTAATGCTTCGAATTAAGGTTATGTCAGCTGTTGCGTCTAATAATTAGCATAGTGTAAAATGGGCGCGCTCTCGGCCAATCAGAGTTGTAGGTTTTGGCGCGTGAAATTTAAAACGCTCCTCCTAGTTATTAAACAGATTATAGGTATACTTAAAAGAATAAATCTGTGTATGTTTTTTTTTTTTCATTTCAGTATTCCACCAACGTTTGATTCTTTGACAAAATACGGTTCCTTCATTTCTGCATTTACAATGGAATTGATCATTTATTGCATCGCAGGAACAGTATTAATGGAACAGGTACTTACATTTAGACAAAAATATACTTTATAAAACAAATCCTAGTATAAATTTATATTTATCCATTTATTAAAGTCTAAACTACCGAATATACTATTTTGTTTACAGGGTTTTTCTATTGCATTTCACTATTGATCAAATGAGATTCACTATATCCCAAATATATTTCACCTTGTCAAATATATGCTAAAAGATTTGCCGATTTACGAAATGAGTTTTACTATATACCAAATATATTTCCCTTTATTATTTTTGTTGGAATTTTTTGCAGTAATAATAACTGTCTTCTGGAAATATTTTATTTTTATTTATACATATGTAACACTACTTACGCCAGCATCCATTTTCCGGATAACGAGTCCTCTTAGTTCATTGCTAGCATGCATTTTTTCACGAACTGCAGTAATTTTGCTGACAAGTGAAATGTAATTGACAAATTGTGATAAGGTTTTGACATATAGACTAAGTAAACAGCTGTTCGCGCCGTGGCACCCGCCACCTAGCGGATTTCTGTATAAGCAGCATCGGTGTCGGTTGCGTATGAGTTGCATGGTGTCAGTTGGTTTTTCATTGTGTAACGTCATAATTTAATGCTGTTCGTGGTATTTGTTCCTACAAAACCGATGTAAATATGCATGTCATAATAAGTTGCGGCTTTGAAACGGTTGACACAACCATTTTCCGACGGAAAAGCCTGTCGAAAGGTAGGAAGCTTTGTGAAAGTTCGCACGTAACCGACGTATCCGAAGAAATAAGAGGGGACGAGAATAATATCTTGCGCGGGGTTGTTTTACGAGAAACACTCAGGGCATTGAACTCCAAAGCAGACACCCTGTACTACAAACCGTCGGTAGAGGTAACCTATACAAAATTGTAATGTTTCTGTGTCATAATGAGATTTCATTTTCAACAAGTTCATTGTAGCACGTAGAATTGTTTGGAAATGTTGTTAAATTATTAATTTACTTATTATTTACAATTACAAATAGAACGCATAATAAGAAATATACGCATTTCATTTAAACTTTTTAAGTTTCTGCTTATACAATTTGATATACAATTTCAAACAATGTTATTTTCCTTACTCGTAACAAAAGTGCCACTCTCTCCTACTGTATCAGTTAGTGAGAGTGAACTTCTTCAACTTGTAAGACGAAATGTTGTATTTAACGGAGGTGGAAATAGTAATTTTACAGTCGTGTGAAAACTCGCTAAAAATTACTTTTCCCCCCTCGTTAAGTATTAGGGTATTTCAGATTAACGAGAAGCGGGTTGTTATTGACTCGCTTTGCACCTGTAAAGGTGGCAAAGGCTTCTGTAAGCATGCGGCTGCTGTGTGCTTATTTATAAACGAAGAGAATCTACAATCTAAGACTGATGCTCCTATGGTTTGGAACCGTCCTTCGGAGCGACAACTGAAGAAGTACAAGAAGGGTGCTTTGCTCGAGTCGATGTTTCCAAAGAAATCAGGGAACATCCAGTTGGAGGAACGTCGATTCGAAGATGTGGCCAACGTTCTTGATAATGAGCACCACATGTCCGAAGTCAGTGGCATGATCCAAATGTTGAAAGCCGACATCGTCTTCTCGTGCTTCAGAAAGTCGTTCAAGGATTGTACGACTTGCAACTATTCCCCGCGTATGTTTCCCAAGATACCAGCGACGACATATCGAAGTCTGTATCCTTAAAGTTCGTACCCGTCAAGTGTCCGGTCGCGTACGAACCATTCTATTTCGAGAACGTGGTTGTTAATGCAGATAAGTGGCGGGATATATGTATCGATTCAGTTGGTCAATCCGACACCCAGGTAGAGAGCGTTTCGTGAGGGCGACTGCGAGTAGCAAAGCTCATCGTATTAAAACGAAGGATATGGAAGGATTTGACAAGTTGGCGGCGCAGTTTAGAAACGAGCAATATAAGGGCTTTTTATCAAAAGAGATGCAGTACGGCTTAGATATGGAAGGAGAAGCTCGAGCTTGGTTTGAGGGACACGTCAATGCGGTAGTACATGAAGTAGGGTTGGTGGTTTCTTTGGAAGAACCGTTTCTCGCTTGTAGCCCTGACGGTATCGTTTCAAATGATGGTACCTGGGAACTTGTTGAGATCAAATGTCCGTTCACCTGTCGTGATAAGGCAATTGTAAATGAACATGTATCGAACGTCCCCTACTTAGTGTTAAATCATGAGGGAGAACTAAAATTGAAGAAGAACGACAAGTATTACACGCAAATTCAGTTTTCCATGTAGGTTATCGGCGTAAACGTGTGCAATTTCGTGGTGTATTCGAGATTCGGAGCGCGTTTCATTAGAGTCGTGAAGGACAGCGAATTTCTGGCTTATTTGATACCAAAGATTGTAGTCTTTTATTTCCGACATTTCATTCCGTTGTTCTGTCAACATTAAATATAGGTAACGTTTGCAATTGAGTAAAAACCAAAGCAATATACTGTGAATATTATTATATTGAATACATTTTATTTATACATGTTATGTGTGGGAGATACAGCTATGCGCGCCGCTGTTATATTGACGAAATAATTACAATTCATGGTCTGCAATGAGTGGCTCCTTGTTGTTTGCAAAAACGCATGCCAGGTACACTATCTTGTCCAAGTGTGGCAATGTTTCGATGTTTACCTTCCCCAATATCTGATAAATTTTGATCCTCTGAATCGCACGCTCAACGTGAATTCGCACCGATGCTATAGCATAACCTTCGAGAACTTCTTCTCTGCTGAATTGCGGATTGTAGCCGAACGGTGGCATCACGAGCACACACTAGCGTTTCGCCACTTCAGAGCGGATCTGTGGGAACCCCTTGTCCGCAAGGATCAAGTCACCAGGTTCAATTAAGTTGAGGAATCCACTGTTGTTAGTTATGAAGCAGTCCGTTGACCGGCCACCGTATCCTTTTGATATAAACGTTATCAAACCACTAGGACTAATTGCGACCAAATACTTCGCAGTAAACGTTTCCTTATACGTAGAGTACATGAGCACGCGCTGTTCAATCGTCGGTGGCCTGTCGCGAAAGATTTCAGTGCAGTCAATTATTGCTCGGCAGTTCGGATAGTTTCTGAACGATCGAGGCATCGTCTTTGAAATCGCTTCTTTGCTCGGCCAAAATATCCAGGTCTTGACATTTTTGTAAAGAGTGTCCATTACGCTATAGAACACTGCACTAGCAGTTTGCCTTGAAACTTTAAAGAAGTTACATAACGCTGAAAAATCTATTCCCAACTTCATTTTCATGAAAAACAACAACAATCTATTATGGCTACTCAGCGTAACAAAATGACTGGGTTGTCCATGAGCATTTGGCTGGATGAACTTAGCAAGAATGTGGAAGAAGCTTCGCGAGACACCAGTCAGTTGTTTCACCGCAGCTTCAGATTGAAGATCTTCATAGCCATAAAATCCCGACCTTATCAGGAAATCTGGGCCAACAATAGCATCTCGCCTGGGAACATCAGGGGCGCGGTATTCAACTACAATTTTAGTTTGGACTTTCTTGCACCCAGTCACACAAATCGTAGTTTGTGTTTCAACGTTATGAGTTACGGAGTCGCGGACGCAGAAGAGAACGGCAGGATGATCAAGCTCATCTTCCATTTGGTCGAAGTTGGTCTGGGTGCCAATCTTGCGTGCAGCTTCTTCGACAGGTTCACATTCTGCGTTCATGTCTTCAGCTGAAAATGTGCGATATAACTGAATAATTTAGTTACCTAATATGTTATTGCAGTGATATAAAATCCGGAGAGTTTAGACTGCTTCAAACCATTTCATGAGAATTACTTACCATCGTTAATTGTTGCTGTTTTCTTCATATTTCTCGACACCAACCGAGAGGTTCGTCCGGTGTCCACCGGGACTTTAGTTTTGTATGCTGGTGGGAAAATGGTCGGGTTGTACGATATACTCCTGGGGTCTTCCGATTTTCTATCTCCAACGAAATGTTTATTGCAGATTCTGCTGTGCTTTGATGGAATCCACGGTTTTTTGTCGCCGCTAAATAAACAAGAGTAATGTATAATAATAATGTTTTTATTTAAACAAACGAGGTTTTGTATTTAGGGTATTAAATGATGCAATAGAATTTCATTTCAAGTAGTTGAATTTGTTTAATTTGAAATATTCGCTATTTAATCCCTCTATACAATTGTATTAATTTATAATAATTTTTAAAAATTACTGCAAACTTCAATCAAACATGGCACAAGTATATACTTCTTTTAATTATCTCAGTGAAGCAATGAGTTTCGAGCATCTTCATATTTGTATTAATGACCCTAACCTTCCTTTCAACACTGACATTTCAATCGTTTGCAGAACTTCGCGTACAATCATTTTTAAGAATGGCGAACTTGTTGTAAAGTAACAATTACAATGTCAACGGATATGTGCTGAAATATTAACTTTGACTAATAACAATATACTTACTCGACACGTCGTACAGCGGCAATCCACCTCGCTTTCCGCTCCGTTTCCCATGGTTTGTATGGGAACGAATAAAAAGGAGCCATCACTTTTATATTTACTGGTGCATCCGACGACACAACAACTTTGATTGCATTTAGCTCGCTTCGGCTCAGAACTCATACTTCTGCTCAAAACTCCCGTATGACGAAATGACAACCGGCACCGATGCTGCTTAGGCTTAAAACCGTGTGGCGGCGCTGCAATCGCCGCTTACTTAGCCTATAGGGAAATATAAAGGAATACACATTCGATATAAAGTGAAATGCAAAAGAAAAACTCTGTATTTAAAGAGTATTAGTTTACATAAGTAAGACTGATTTTAGTCTATATTTTGTTTTTTTAATTTTTAGAGTACTAGTGTAAGCAAAGCTGCTTTCGAAGTAAACTGGTGGGTAAAAACGCAGCCAAATATCAGAAGAGCTCTGACGTTAATGATCCAAAGAGCCAACAAACCTGGAATATTAGACATTGGTGGAATCACTCCGATGTGCTTGGTTATTTTCCCACAAGTAACATAACAACACATTCTTAAAACTTAATTAGAATTGACACATCGAAGACTTATTTTGTTATAAATAAAACTAATGAGTTGTGTCTTTTTTAGATTTTGAGAACATCGTTTTCATTCTTTACGTTGATGGATAATTTGAAGGAAGAAAAATAAGAAAATGAAGTTGGACAAAGTGGAGCACGCAAGTGATTCAGATTATATGTATTAAAATAGTGATCCAGAGACTATGGCGCATTTGCACCACAACTGATTAACTTAAATCATCCACTAATCATTGATTGACGCTCTGATTAAGTCAAAATTCTACAATATAAGCATATTATAAATTTGTAAGATATCCTGAACATGTCTCTTGCATCAATATGCGATTGTGTAAACTATTTGTAATAAAAATTGCTGTGTTTAATAATCACTGATTAAGTTAATCGACTTGGGTGCAAATGGGCATAAATGTATTAAAATAATAATAACAAAATGCTAGTTAACAAGAAATAAAAAAAAAATCAATAATAACACAATAAAAATAGTTACAATTTTCATTTTTATTTGATGATCCTTAATAACGTATGTATATAAGTAATAGCAATGAAGCCGAAATCACCTCATGAACATGTCGAAAGAACAATAAACAGACATTTTCATTAGGTAAATTCCGCGTTAAAAATATGCACATGATTTTTCTCTCTCCTCTTCAAAATGGATGGATGTCTTCTTAACTAACTACACGTATAATTCGAAACGAATAAATAAAGAAACATTTGATGTCCCATGATTTTTTACACCCCCCTTTATAAACAAAATAAAAACAATGTACAGTATAAATTAGAGAGCCTTAAATTAAGATTACAATATAGAAATAAAAAACAAGTTTAACAAACAAACTTTTACATTAGATGCTTTGTTTAATTATATAATTAACGAAACAAAAAAAAGATTTTATATCACAGTAAAGAAATTATTTAAAGTTAATTTATGTTGCAGCAATTTCATTTGAATGACTTAATTAAAACGCAGTTATATTCCTTTATTCACTTTAATTTTTCGATGCTAGTTGTACATTTCAGTTAATTAGTTAGCTATTGATAATGGGTACATAGTACCCGAAAATTACAACTAGTATCGAAAAATAAAAGTGAATAAAGGAGTATACCCACTGAGCAATTAAGTAAATGATACATTACTTAATTGCTCAGTGGGTATATTCCTTTATTCACTTTAAAACAACGTTTAATGTTGCTACAATGTTGATATAACGTTATTTGTTTGTTTTTTGCTCAATGGGTAACTGCGTTTTAATTAAGTGACTTAAAACCTTCACGTAACTCAAATAACTACATTAATTCATTTGAATGAATTTGGTGAAACCTTGCATTTCTTTTCAAACAATCAAACTAAAAATTTATACTACAAATGTAAAAATTTGTTCATCCAATTTTCTTTATGATCACGCATACATACATACATAAAACGTAATTAAAAATAAGTTTTAAAAACCCTGTGTACAAAGGTTCACCTAAATGCGCTCATTATGTACATAAATATATAAGTATGTTTGATTTTTTTCAATTTGGATTTTTCTTAAAAAAACGTGAATAAATATATATATTTGTTTTTTCTTTTTGGGAACATTTCTTCTTCTAATCTAACATGAATCAAGCGAGATTGTCCGTGGGTTTGTGTGTGTGGGTGTTGGTGAATGTATGTGCGTGACAATTGTCAATGTATGATAGTGAAAATATACACTTATAGAAAAAAAGTAAGCATGAAAAGTTGAACTTTAAAAAAGTTGTAATTTGTAAGTGTAAAATAAGCTTAATTATCATATTAATTGGTATTAGAAGACAGTTTTATCTAGGGATAATAAAACCGCGTTTTAATAGCAAAGGATTATAGCAGATTCTGAGACTGGACGTGCTCCCGGTTTCCGTTTTCATTTCCGGTCTCCGTTTCTGAATAACTGCTTCCTGTTTTTGAATAACTGCTGTGTGCCAGTGCCTGTATACAGGTAAAGTACAATTCACGAGAGGTGTCCCCTGGTTTTCTTGATTCGAAGTGTTTTCTACACCAATACATGTAATACGAAAATAGTTTAAGTCATCAGATTACGTGTGTGAAAGCAGACATAAAACTTCATAATCTGTCTGCTATGGTTTTTTAAATGGAACATGCGAAAACGTATGTTCCGCTATGCAGCTTTAAAACTTTAAGGTTAAACGTCACATTTTGACAATGTCTTCGTAAAAATAAATCTGTAATAACCCAGCCACAAATCATTTTAATTAATGTGCACAATCGGTTTACAGGTGAGTTTAAGTGGTATGATTCCAATTTTCACATCTACTAAATAGTTCAGGCATTTACAGTAATAAATAATGCATTTATACTGATTTTGTGTAAGCTCAAACGAAAATATTAGTTAAAACAAATGCGCATTCAGTAGATTTGACCAATAATTATCGGATTAATCTGTTAATACAGGGAATTTTTCTTTTAAGTATACATACAGAGAATTTTTTTTAAGTATACATACAGGGAATTTTCTATTAGGTATACATATACATACGCTTTTTTATAAAGGGTTCAATTTGAAGCTTAAAACGGGTGTTTCCGCTCCCAGACTAAGCATGAAGTAAAATTTCGAGTTTAGAAAAGCCTGAAAATTTGGTTTGGTCGCGTAGCGCGAAGCGCTACGCGGCCAAACCAAATTTTCAGGCTTTTCTAAACTCGAAAAGCGAAGCGTCCAAATCCAAACTCAGGCTTTTCTAAACTCGAAATTTTACTTCATGCGCCACGCGTATAAGAAGCTGATTTCAAGTGAAGTTCACTTGTTTACAATATTTCAGTATATTCAGTGTTTAATACGCTTGGCGCATGAAGTAAAATTTCGAGTTTAGAAAAGCCTGAGTTTCAATTTAAAGCATCCAAATCCAAACTCAGGCTTTTCTAAACTTGAAATTTTACTTCATGCGCAACGCGCATAAAACAACTGAAATATTGTGAACTTTCAAATATACTGCTAAATTAGTATTAAAAAAAAAACAACTACAGCAGGATTAAAATTATACTGCTAAACAAGAATATTTTTGATTTTTCAATATTTCCATGTTTTATACGCGAGGCGCATGAAGTAAAATTTCGAGTTTAGAAAAGCCTGAAAATTTGGTTCGGCCGATTAGCGCGTAGCGCTACGAGACCAAACCAAATTTTCAGGCTTTTCTAAACTCGAAATTTTACTTCATGCTTAGCCTGGGAGTTGAAAACACTCATTAAAAGAACAACGAATGCCTCAAAATGCATACGCCGAATCGAAATATGTATACTTGAAAGAAAAATTCCATGTATATACTCAAAAGAATAACTTCCTGTATCACATGTAAAATTACCGATTTAACATTTGATTTTAAAATTGTCCCGCATCCACCTTAGGTTTATTAAAATGAAAATTAGATAAATACAGACAAATAAGCAGATTTATTAATATTATTAAATTCCGTATTATAATAAGATAGCACTTATTCAGAAATGTAAACCAAACACGGAAACGTAAACCGGATGTTTTTCCGGAAAGCGCTTCCGGAAGAACTTCCTGTCCCAAAATCTGCTATAATTATCTACTTTAAATATTAATCGGTTTGTATTTATGAAAGTTTTATAATACAAACTGTCTTTTCATATGAATTAATAATATACTTCTTTTATCTTTCGACACTTACAAGTAATTAGTGTGAATTGTAAAAATTACAAACAGTAAAAAATTAAATTTAATAATTCTTCATATTGTCCGTATATTGTATTATGTAAATATCATATATATGTATAAGGACTATTCTAACCCCTTAAATATTTCATGTATATCCTATACTTGTATTTTGTTTTGTTTAAGCTTTCATCTTTCGTAACCTATTAGTAGATTAAGGTAGATAACGTTGGTCATGGCAGTTTTAGTCTATACAGGTGAGCAAACTGAATTGTTTGTAAGTAAATACCTATAGAAAACTCACAAATTATGGGAAATTATGGGGAAAATATAACTAATTATAAAGTGCTTATTTACAAGGAAAATAATTGAATATTGCTGATGTGATATGCGTTTTTAATATTAACAGTGAGTGTAAATAAATTACTTAGTAATAACATTTATTAATAATAATTGGTTTTAAAAATATGCCCACTTTATTAACAAATGTTAGTAGGTTAGTAGGTTGTTTTAAGACTCCATTAATGTATACAGGCGTATTTTGTGGAGGCTGTTTATCAGTGGCGTAACTAGGATTTACTCACACTCACTTTTAATGAATCAATTAATAAATTCCATAATAAATAACTGGCGGCGATTTAACATTATAATTATAAAATATCTTATTATTTTCTTTTAAATATTAAAGATTCAACTTGATTTTTTTTTTGGAAGAACTCACTCTTTCTCGCAACCTCCTCTTTCCTTATCTCTTGCCCCGGGAACAATTTCTTTGTTTTAATTTTCACATATATATATATATGTACTTATATTTGTAATCTTAAAATTTCAGTCTAAACTTATGCGGTTGCTGCGCGCGCGCTGTATGGTACAAAATCTACGATTGAAACTATAACCTAATTTGGAACGTAGATTCCGTAGCATACACCAGGCACTTCTGTTAGGAGCCGACGTGCCCAATGAACCAGGGCCATATGAAGGCGGATAAGATCCCGGTGAAGATGCCCGTTATCAAGGCCGCCGCTCCGAACATTCCCGCTGTCGATGCGTACTTTGGCTCGACAGTTCTGAAATAAATACAATTGAAATACTAATTGTAATGAAAAAAGCTACAAAGAATCTTAAGATTGTTTTGACGCAATAAAAAAAAACCTTTTTTGGCATACTATGTTACAGTTTACTAGCTACACACTAATTGCTATCCACTCTCTTCCTCCTGCTTTCCTTCTTTTTTCCCAGCCTCTCCAGCATCCTTACTCCGGCCCCATCCTCTCTCATCCATTTCGTCACTCTTCTATTCCCTGTATGAGAAGTGTGTAATGTGTGAGCGGGGGAAGCATACGTGGAGTCATTTGGCGGAGGAATGCGAGGGTGTGACGGAGGAATGGGTGGGAGATTCCTCCTTCACACGTATGCTTCCCCCGCTCACACATTACACACTTCCCATACTCTTCCCCCATCCACACCTTCCTTCTTCTCTCCCCTGATCCACATCTCGCCCTCACCAGCATCACCCTTTCCTTCCTACTCCATCCCCCCTCTACCAAATACCTCGGCATTCTCTCATGCACCTGCCACCTCCCGTACCTATCGTTGTATTCACTCCTCTCTATACACCCCTGCATTTCCTGTGCTTCCACCTTTTCCTTCTTCTTCACCTACGCATCTATATTCACCCCATTCGCCAGCCTCTCTCATGCACGCAATCACCCATACCGTCTTCACCAATCTCTCTTCCTCCAGATCCCATAACTTCATCTCATACTAGAGTGTGAGGAAATAGTGAGAATGTCGAGGTTCTCACTATTTCCTCACACTCTAGTTTCTCTCTATTCGTCCAATGAGGCACTATGTATCCGGGTATTGACCGTTCTACCCCCAACATACGCTTCAGGAACCACAACCACATCTCCATACACTCATACCCTCTCGTCCCTCACACTTCCACCCCATACATTAACCCATTAACGGCCGAGCAATTATAGAGTTAACTCTAAAAGTTGGCATTCGTCGATTTTGTATAAAAACATGCATTATAAAGTTTAGAACGTGTGTTTCCACTCCCAGACTAAGCATGAAGTAAAATTTCGAGTTTATAAAAGCCCCGCGTAGAAAATTTGTCGAGGGTCGCGCAGCGACCCGAGACAAATTTTCACGGGGCTTTTCTAAACTCGAAATTTTACTTCATGCGCCACGCGTATAAAACACTGAAACATTGTGAAGTTAGAAATACACTGAAAACATTTTTCTTTTAAATGAATAAAAATCGAGATATTTAAATAACAAAATATTTACGTTTTTCTTCATACATTTTTAAGTCAAGTCAAATGATATAATATATCAAATTACCTTATTTAGCAATATAATTAACATAAAATTAATAATGTTGCGTATATGCATCAATGCCTTCTAATGGGTTAACATTGACCTAACACACGCATTCCATACTTTACACGCCATTGTTCCCCATCCACTTTTCTCACTTTACCTACGCTAACCCCCACGCCTTTCTAGCCTTCTCCTGCACCCACCTCATATCGTCGCTGTTACTTCAATAGGTCGTATGTCAAAAAAAATGGATTTTGAGTTACGACGGCCAAATTGGCCAATTATCGTTTCTATATACTAGCAAAACCTCTCAAGTCAAAAGCTAGAGAGAAATAGAATATAAAATAAAATGCGTACTTGCAATATTTCCTATAGCGCCATCTCTCTTCATTTGGTTAATGCAATTACTCGTATGTCAAGCGCTGGTTTGTTTACAAGGGTTTACCTCGTGTTTATGTGGGTTTTAATTAAGGTTTCAATATAACAAATTCATCGTTGTTATAGGTAAGTTGCAGTTTGTTTTAAATACTAATTTTGCGTGTAAAAAAGTACTAGAATATCTTCATAAATACGTTAAAACTATGAATCAACAAATCTAACCTAAAAATACAAAATAAAAATTCCGCAAAGTTGACCTGCTCTTCACTTTTGCTTTCTAAACTCATTTTAATTATAATAAGTGCACATTTTGTTATTAACATAACATAATTTCTAAAAAACTTAGCTTCCTAGGGCTTCATACTAAATTTGATGTTGACATACGATATATTGCTTTGTTTAATATTATATCAATAGATGACATACGACAATTTGCACCTGTTTTTTTTCAGTTTATCTAGCAACGCCATGTTTTCTGGAAATGGGAGAGGCAGTCGTTTATTGCTATTAAGCAGCAAAATAGTAGCAATTTGACAGTGGAGACAGTAGAGATGGCACCTGAAAATACTTCTACGACTGCAGACATAGAAGAAAGCAATGAAATATTAGAGCGGGAACAATTGGGAAGTGAGAGCATTGTTCCTGCTACCAATTACAATATTGTTCCTGTTACCAATAACAATACTTCTTTAAAAAAAATAAAAGTAGCTACTCCTGCCGAATCATAAAACAAACACCAAGAATTAGATTTTGCAGAATCTTCAGGTGAAGAATTTTTTGAGGATAGTGGTTCTGAGTATGAACCACCAGGGAATCTAAGAGCGAATGAAAGTAATACATCAGATAATGAGAGCATACAAGATTTTTCAACATCTGCAACTGATGGTCGTCAAAGTGAAAAAAGAAGAAGTAATGGACAAGCTAATCCAAAAATGTGGAAGAGAACTAAAAATGCGGATTTAAGACTGCATGGCAAATCCTACATTGGATTCAAAAAAAATGTAGATAGAAAATACTGCCAAACAGCAACTAAGCAAGAGCGATCTATAGGAATAAAATGTCCTGGTCATACAGTGAAACAAGGGAAGGGTGGACCACGTCAAAATTTTAAATGTTCTGAAATAACAGAAGATCAGAGAAAATATATATTTACTTCTTTCTGGAACTTGGCATCTTGGGATGCTAAAAAAGAATTTGTTAGAGGACAAGTTTTACCAACTGTTCCAAAACATAGAAGGGATTTTGCACAAACAAGTAAGAAAAAAGTTACTTTCAGATATTTTTTAATAGTTAGTGATATAGAGGAGGAATTACTTCAAGAAACAAAAGTCAATAAATCTGTATGTAAGAAAATGTTTTTGGCTACACTTGGCATTGGCGAAAAGACGGTGCAAAATTGTGTTTGTACGCCGCAGGAACATGAAGAGGTTTTAAAAGAAGAAACTGCACATGTCAAAGCAATAGAAGATTTTTTTACTGGTTTATCCAAAGTAGAGTCCCACTATGCTAGGAAGTCAACATCAAAGTTATATTTGGAACCTGTATGGGACAGTTACAGGCATGTATACAGGGTATATCAAGAAAGATGTGGCGAAGAAAATAAAACAGCTGCTTCGTGGACAGCATTTTTTTAAATTTTTAAAAAGAACAACTTAGACATTTGGTGACCAAAAAAAGACCAACGCAATACTTGCTCGTTATTTAAAAATGAGGGTCAGAAACTGCAGAAAATTATCAATCACACATAGATAGAAAACAGCAAGCGCGTGATGAGAAGGAAGCAGATAAGAGTGATAAAAATATCTTATGTTACGCGGTGGATCTCCAAGCAGTATTGCTTGCACCAAGGTTAAATGCTTCGGCCAATTACTACAAAACCAAATTGAAGGTCCATAATTGGACGTTCTTTAATATGGATATTAAGCAGGTAATTTGTTACGTGTGGAATGAGACAGATGGAGGTCTCGAAAGTGACGTGTTTTCCTCCATAGCTACAAAATTTCTAAATAAAGAAATAATTGCGTACAACCCCTCAAAAATTGTTATTTGGAGCGATGGCTGCAGCTACCAAAACAGAAATGTAAAGTTGTCGAATGCCCTACTGGATTTATCAATAAAATACTCTATCACAATACAACAAAAATATCTGGAAGTAGGGCACACACAAATGGAGGTGAACTCGGTCCACAGTTGCATCGAAAGAAAACTGGAACGAAGAAGGGAAGTGTACCTGCCAAGCGACTATATACACATAATGTCAGGAGCAAGGCAGAGTCCATCGCCATACGAAGCTGTAGCATTGTCATTTTCTGACTTCAACCAATTTGAAGCTACTTATTATAGCAGCATACGGCCTGGGAAAAAATCTGGTGATCCTATCGTAACCGACCTTTGTGCGCTACAGTACACTTCAGAAGGTGTGATTCAATTCAAGCTAAAATTGTCTGATGAGTGGAAAGACCTGCCACATCGTCAAAAGCGGATGGTAACTGATTAAGTTAGGCCTTCTTTATATAACAGGCCTCTGCCCATTGAGAAGTCAAAATATAACCATCTACAGGAATTAAAGGAACTAATTCCACGTGACTGCCGATTGTTCTATGAAAACTTAATTCACAACTAGTCTAGTTGTGAATTAACTTTTCATAGAACAAAAACTTTTTTTTTGTAAATCTATGTTCTAAATGTTCTAAATTATGTTCGAAGTAGGTATTTACTAAAGAAAAATTAATTTACTATCTTATCTTGATTCTTTTTCCTACTCCTGTAGTTTTAGTATTATTGACAATAAGTCGTATGTCAATAATTACAACCAAATGATAGTATTAATATGTCGTATGTGAAAGTATCTCTGCCAGCTTATTAATATTAAATTTATATAATAGTGTGCTCCAAAACGTGTTTAAAGTTTTATTTTTTGCCGATTTTAGTTTATTAAAGGAAGTTACGGCATAAAAGTTAAACAGTTTTTTTTACTTTCTGAAAAACAAGTTTTTTGACATACGACCTATTGAAGTAACAGCGACGATATGCTCCTCATACCCTCCCGTCCCTTTGAATATAAACCCTAAATACTTTAATCTTTTAACCCTCTCAATCACCTCCCCCTTCCATTCTAATTCTAATTCCTCCTTTTTTTCTGAATCTCATCCATTTCATTAGTCCTACATTCACGCTCAACCCCCTCTTATCGATAAACCTCTCCGCCCGTTTCAGCATATCCTTCATCCCTTTCTATTCTCTTGCTACCAGCACCATATCATTCGCATATGCTAACATCCACACCTTACTTCTACGAATCACCTCCTCCAATTCACTCATATGGAGGCTAATCAACACAGGGCTCAATGGGCACCCCTGCCTCAACCCCTCCCACGTCCTAAACTTCTCTGACTCCTCCATTCCCACTTTTGCCACTGCCCCTTGTCGCAACAATAAGGAGTATTAAGGTAACTCCTGTTAAGATGGTTTAGCCCTAGTGACAAAGAATCTCGTCTGCAGCAATTACGAATTTTAAAAGTAAATCCTCTTAGAACTTACCTTGGTGCATACATCATGCCCAAAGAACTGAAATAACCGCTGGTCAGGCCCATGGTGATGGCAGTGATCCAGTAAACCCAGTCGTTGTTGATGTAAACAGGCAGAATTCGATGGATGCCATCCACTTGGTAGTTGCAAAACAGGAAAAACGGTATATACACAATTCTCAGCAGCACTGGTATCCACAGGTATTTCGCTTTGGGCTGCGGAGTTCAAGAAAAAAGTGTTAGGGCAACAAATTTAATTCGCATTTAAACCATTTTTTTTATTCTTTGCTGAGTTTACCTTTGAACTATAGTTTCTATTGTAATCTCTCAAAAAGAAACATATTTTATTCTTCATTAGTTGAAACTACATACATATAAGTTACACAAAGTTAAAAAGTGAAACTATCGGTAGTCCAACTATTGACGTTTTAGGTGGCTGTGGAATCAAATATGAATGTCGGTTCTTACTTCAAAGTTAAAAAGTAAAACTATCAGAAGTCCAACTACTGAAGTTGAAGGTGGCTGTGGAATCAAACATAAATCTCGGTTCTTACTTCAAAATTGTTGAATCTGACGTTTGTCAGATTGTTCTAACCTATTTCAGAGAAGTAAGAATTGACATTTAAGTTTGATTCCACAGCCACCCAGGACTTCATTAATTGTTGGACTTTCGATATGTTGGTGTGTTGTGTGATTGAACTTACGAATTGGAATAGACCGGCTAAGTAACTTCCGACCATTGCGCAGAAGTTGAATGTCAAGAAGCAGGTTACACTGATGTAGTACTTTTTGGTTAAAAAGAAGTTTTCGTCACTCATCTTTATATCTACAAAAATAAAAAGAAAACAGTGGTGTTATAATTCAAATGAAACTTGTCATAGTTCATTATGGACACAGAATATAAAGCGTGACGTTTTCGCCAATTTAGTTACCATTCTGTCCATTTGTCATTTAACGTTATGGACCCAAGTATTTCAAATAAAAACCTATTTATAAGTAGGTATTTCAACTTGAGTCTATAATAAGACGTAAGAAACATCTATTTTATTATTACATCCGTTTGTTGCCTTGGTATAATTTTATACAGGGTGGCCCATTATTGCGTTCTCGGAGGATATCTCGACTCGTGTTAAAGATAGAAAAAACGTTTCTTGGACAAAGTTGCTTGGTTTTAGAAGCTACATAACCTTACAATATTTTCATGGTGTGCCATGAAGACAGTAGCGGATACAACTTGCTTATTTATTTTAAACAGATCACCTGTATATGATTTAGTTTTTGAGTTCCTCATAAAAACTGCGTATCATTTTATTAAAAATAATTGGTCTAAATTGTACCATTTCGGAGTTATTTGACAATTATGGATAATAATCACGTTTGCGGTAGTTTCGTAAATCTATCATATCTTCGAAAGTAAATAAGATGAACAGTTGCGGTTTTTACCATTCTTTTGGAAATAGAAAGCGCTATCGGATGCATTATACATTTGTTGCGATTAAGTTATTTTGCTGCGAAACAAAAATGGTTGAATTTATAAATTTTTAATCAGGGGTAACTTGATTTTATTTTAATAGAACCATATAATTTTTTTAACACTAATCGACTTAAAATTCGATTTTCTTTCGATTAGGTTTATAATTTTTATCCGTAACTTTAAGGTTTCTAAGATAATTATATTTCATCTACAGATAAAAAATTATCGACAAACTGAAAGGAGACTTTCATTTTGAGTCGATTGATGTCAAAAAATTGCATGGAACCTCTAAAAAAAATCAAGTACCCTTAATTGGAAGTTTATAAATGTAACTATTTTTATTTGTTTTCGTCCTGTTACTGAAAGGCTTTCGAAACTTGTCTATGACAAAAAAAATATTAAAATAAAACACGATCCAAAATTACCACATTTTGTCAATTTACACCAAAATATATATTTTTTAAATATTCAAAAATTCACAAATAAACTTATAAATGCTACTTATTTGTTTCAAAAACATTTTGAAGCTCAAATTAAAGCTTATTCAATCCTCAATCGAACACTTTTTCAATTAGTAATATACGATGAAAATTTTTCTAATGGAGCGATTTGATTGAGGCAAGTGATGAATTCGTAAAAGTGAGTATTTTAATAAAAACAATGTTAAAAAAATAATCTTACGAGAAAATAAAAAAACTAAACATTAGCTTAATAAAAATTAAAAAGGCTTTAATTAAAGTTATTTCACGTTTTTGTAACTTAAAAATGACGTCCGATATAAACAGTCAAAGTTGGATTTTTGTTTTCAATGGCGGTTTTCAAGAAATTTTAATTTGCTGGAAGAATTTTTTTTCTGGAAAAAATTAATACCCCAGATTGTATCTAATGTCGATTGAAAGGTCTGTTGTTTTTTTAGAATACATTTTTTTAATCGCAAATTTCGTATGAACATTTTTATGGAATTTTGTTTGGAATCGCCATTTTCAAGGAATTTTAATTTGAGCTGGGTACTGTAAGAATTTTTTTTTGCAAATAATAGCCCAGATTGTTTCTAATGTCAATGGAAAAGTCTGTTGTTTCTTTGAGAATACATTTTTTTAATCGCAAATTTCGAATGAACATTTTTATGGAATTTTGTTTAGAATCGCGATTTTCAAGAAATTTTAATTCAAGCTGGGTGTTTTAAGAATGTTTTCTGGGGAAACTAAACAACGCTAATTATTTTTAATATCGATGGGAAATTCTGTGAAAGTCTTAAAAAAAGTCGTAATTTCAGTTCGAACATTTTGGAATTTTTGTTTGAAATGCGATTTTAAAATTTTTTTGATTTAATTAATTCTCCAGATTATTTCTAATATCAATAGGACCTCTATAATGTTTTTGAATATTAAAAAAAAAATCAAAATCGTCTATTTTGTTAGAAGAGAATCGTATGTGCATTTTTTCACACGAGTGTTTGTCACGAGTGTTTTCTACTCACAGGTTAAGCATGAAGTAAAATTTCTAGTATAGAAAAGCCTGAAAATTTGGTTTAGTACGCGACCAAACCATATTTTCGGGCTTTTCTAAATACTAAATTTTACTTCATGCACCACGAGTATAAAACACTGATTTAAAGTGAAGTTCAAAATATACATTACCTTATTTAGATTTTGATTTTATGAATTAATTGAATAAAATTGTATTTTTTGTTTATACACCAAAATAAGTGTGTAAAGAGAATCGACAAATCCAGTTTTCGCGATTCCTTAAAACAATTTTTTTTACACACATACTTTTAAACTCATGTGTAAAATTCAATCAATTCACATTTCGAGACTTTTCCTAAAAAATTACAATTTTTAAAAATAAATGGAGACTCTGAGACTTCTCCAAAAAAAATACATTTTATAAAAATAATTTGTAATTTTTGTACGCGCTTACATTTCTGCTTTCTTTGTTTTTTTTAACTTCTCCCCATATATTAAACAAAGACAAGAGAGTATTTTTCGAAATTGTTATCATTTTAGCACACTGCTTTATGTGTGTATTATCAAATATTTATCTAATAGCTTTAGAGTTAGTAACACATTTTGTCAACAGAAAAAAAACTTAATTTTATATATATATATAAATGAATAGCTATTTTAATGTGCTATTCAATGACATAAAAATATAGAGGGTGTTCCATTTAAAAAATGCAACTTTTTATCATAACTCGGAAATTAAAAGTCCGAATAAAAAAATAAGCACGCCACTGCATTTTACGGCGAAAACTAGACAAACAACTATTGAACTGTTTTTTTGTATGTCATATAGTTATTTTAAAATAGCCAACAATTGAAAAACGCTTGATATCTTCTAAACTAATCAAGTTCGCCATGATCTGTTAACGGAATTATTAATATCTCAGAAAAAGAGGTCATGACGTGTACATAACATTTTTACTAACTTTTCGCTTACCGAGATACCTTACGAAAACATCGAATTTGGGCAACCCTGTACATTATATCTATACCCCCTCGCATTGCGGAGTTTTGCACCCCATAGTTACACCAGTAGATTCTTTATTTGCTATTTTTTTGCATAAATATTTGGTGGATTTGAGCTTAATATAAATAATGTATACTCACTGGCGTGCACGGCCGGAAAAATGGAAAGCGTACAGAAGAAGACGAAGAAAATATTCCACAATTGCGGCAGTGCTTGTTTAAATACGTAATAATACGGCACCCTGACGTTCCTTCCGGCGTTCCCGGCCTTTTGCTGTTGGAGTTCCTTCTGTTCTTTCAACTCATGATGTCTATAAAATCTCTGGACAAAAAAAATAGAGAGGTCAAATATTATACCTTCAGAAGGAGAAATTGCGACCCTTATTTATTTTGTTTAATTAAAAGCCCGTTGAAAATAGATATTAAATATGTACTTACATTTAATGGTAAGGCAAAGTACGTGTCGAAACACACGAGCAGCACAAAGAGGGCCGTAATGAAGTAGTAAATAGCAGACATGCGTTCGTTGGAGGCGAATGTGTCCGATAATATTAGCACGACTGAGGTGAAAGTTCCACTGATGTTCGACCCTAGGACCACAGCCCCAGTGTATTTACTCGGGAGCTTCGCCGCCATTCCGAATATCGTATTCTGATAAATACCGTTTGCCACTGTAAGATAGAAAAATATTTAAATGTGCAAAAATACTATTCAAAAATGTTGATTAAACATTAATTTCTGGCACTTGGTGAAACATATCACAATATGTAAAGTTATTTAAATGAAAACATTTGGTATTGTTTCACAAATTAAAACTTTAGTCCAACAAACCGAAACTAGTCGGATAAAGTTTTAATTTGTGAAACAATACGAAGTGTTTTTATTTAAATAGCTTTACATATTGATCAAACATTGTTTAAATATATTAAAATTGCGATTCTTTTGAACTGATTGTGCAAAAATCCCCACCAAGCAAGAAACACGTTAACATTATATTTTATAAGAAAGAGTTGTTCTCGCCGGCAAAATTCAAAACACGCCAATTTTGTCTAGAATACCAATGGCAAAAACCACCACCACCTTTTTTTAGTTCGGAACACCCAAACGCAAATTTTAAGGCACCCTGCTTTTAATTAGAATATATATATATATATATATATATATATATATATATATATATATATATATATATATATATATTTGTATCCAATCCAGCAACATCAGGTAATAAAAGAAGATATAATTGTTTTGAACTTCAAAATAAATCAGTGTTTTATACGCGTGGCGCATGAAGTAAAATTTCGAGTTTAGAAAAGCCTGAACGTTTAGATTTGGACGCGTAGCGTCCAAATCCAAACGTTCAGGCTTTTCTAAACTCGAAATTTTACTTCATGCTTAGCCTGGGAGTGGAAGACATTCGTTCCAATTATACTTTAATGCAAACAGATTAATTCTGTTTTAGTGACTGTATTTCACCAACTCGTTCAACTTTATTAAAATCATGTTGATTGTAAAAAAAATTCCAAATATATCAAAAAAACTGTCAAAATGACCGTTGAAAATGTACATACATAAAAGTCTAAAACTATATTTTTCATTATATCAAAGAGTTGTACAATCGCTGTTATTCAAAAATATCATATTAGACAAAAAATGTGCAGAAATATCTCAAGTGTCAAAATAAGTCCCAAAGTCTGATACACAGGGAGTTTTTCTTTTAAGTATAAATATCTTAAAAACTGTAAATCTTCAGATATTTTTATCAAGAGTTCAAATTGAAGCCTTAAACAAGTGTTTTCCACTCCCAGGCTAAGCATGAAGTAAACTTTCGAGTTTAGAAAAGCGCCGTGAAAATTTGTCTCGGGTCGCGCAGCGACCCAAGACAAATTTTCACGGGGCTTTTCTAAACTCGAAAGTTTACTTCATGCGCCACGCGTATAAAACACTAAAATATTTTGAAATTTATGTATATTCGAACTTCACTTAAAATCTGTGTTCTATACGCGTGACGCATCAGGTAAAATTTTGAGTTTAGAAAAGCCTAGAGTTCTCACGGGGCTTTTTTAAACTCATGCTTAGTCTGGGAATGGAAAACACTCGGTTAAAGCATTAAATTGAACTTTGTGTGAAAATTTGGTTTGGTCACTCCGCGAAGCGGAGCGATTAAACTAAATATTCAGGCTTTTATAAACTAGAAATTTTACTTCATGCGCCACGCGTACAAAACACTAATTTCAAGTGAAGTTCGAAATATACTAGTAAAGCAGTATGCTAAAGACATACATTCTAAACTTCACATCAAATCAGTGTTTCGTAGGCGTGGCGCATGAAGTAAAATTTCGAGTTTAGAAAAGCCTGAAAATTTGGTTTGGTCGCTCCGCGCTTCGCGCTACGCGACCAAACCAAATTTTCAGGCTTTTCTAAACTCGAAATTTTACTTCATGCTTAGTCTGGGAGTGGAAAACACTCGTTTAAAGATTCAAATTGAACTCTTTAAAAAAAAACGATTGTCGTAAAATTTACAGCACATGCATATGTATACCTTAGAGAAACAAGATAAATTCAAATTCAAAACTATTTGAATTCGAGAAAATAAGCTTACGCTTCTTATAGTTTGCACACTTTAAACATAATATATAAAACTACGAAAAAACTATTCGTGAAAATGCAAACAATGCCTTAAATAATAAGACAACTTAAGACGATAAATATCCATTGAAACAACTACTTCCCGTGCAAATACACCTCCGGATATTGAATTATACAATGAAATATTTAAAATCTTATTTAATTTGATTTGTTACAACGCAAAATTCTCTGTGCCCTATAATAGTAATAAAATCAAAAATACCTTAACATTCATAGAAAAACATTATGTAAAAAAAAAATAATTGTCTAAAATTCTATTTAATAAATGTCATTAAAGACATGATGTCAATAAATTAAAACTGTCGAAAACTGTCATAATTCTCACTAAAAATCAATACAAATTATAAAATTAAAGAAATGTTAAGGGTCGGGTTAGGTTATATAATATTTTAATTATATCTTTATATTATTGCTGACTTCCGCGAGACTTGAAAATTCTTCTTCTTCTTCTATGCGTAATTAATGGCCTATTAAAGCTCTTTTTATCAGTCACAGTAATTATGAAATAATAATTACAAGACTTATAAGTTTTTCAAGCATCAATATGTACAAGGACTTTTTCTTTTAAGTATACATATCCCAATTCTGTGCTATAAATGTTCAGATATCCGTTGTTTTTTTCAAAGAGTTCAATTTGAAGCTTTAAGGAAGTGTTTTCCACTCCTAGACTAAACATGAAGTAAAATTTCGAGTTTAGAAAAGCCCGAAAATTTGATTTGTTCGCGTAACGCGGAGCGACTAAACCAAATTTTCAGGCTTTTCTAAACTCGTAATTTTACTTCATGCGCCCCGCGTATAAGACACTGATTTCAAGCGAAGTTTACTTGTTCACAATATTTCAGCACTTTCAGTTTTTAATTTTACTTCATGCTTTAATGGAAAACACTCGTTTAAAGGTTCAAATGGTACTGTTTTAAAGAGTGAATAAATATGTTTAGTTTTCAAAAAGAATCATGCGTATATACTTGAAAGAAAAATTCTCTGTATTTATTATTTCATTTTATAACATGATATTCTTTAATCAAAATTAAAAATGTACCACGAAGTGTTGTTCATATTCATATTCATATTTTTATGTTTGTCCTATAATGACACAGTTTTGACAAGTTTTTGCATAATATTTAAGCGGATTTTAATGAATCACATACATCAGAAATATCGCTCATGATTTGTATAGTCTAGGAAGAAAGTTTTTTCTAAATAAAATTTTGTTTTTTTTAAATACAAAAAAAATATTTACATTATTATTCATAAATACATTTTTATGCTGCAGGGATTATTTCTTTTAGGTATGCATATCACGATTTTTCGATGTAAATTTTCAGAAATTCGTTGGTTTTTCTAAAAGTTTTCAATTTGAAGTTTCTTACGAGTATTTCCAATCCCAGATTAATGAATAAAATTTTGAGTTTAGAAAAGCCTTAAAAATTGGTTTGGTCACGAGCGCTGCGCGCTACGCGAACAAACCAAATTTTCAGGCTTTTCTAAACTCGAAATTTTATTTCATGCGCCACGCGTATTAAACACTGTTTCAATTGAAGTTCAAAATATTAGAAGTATATTTTGAACTTCAATTGAAACAGTGTTTAATACGCGTGGCGCATGAAGTAAAATTTCGAGTTTAGAAAAGCCTGAAAATTTGATCTAAAAGTTAATAAATTTTACAAAATTTTATTTCGTGTATCCAAATTTTACAAAAATCAAGCGCCTAGATGAATTTGCTTTCGCATTCTTTCTTTTGATTATTTTTACCCATCCTAAAGAGAATGCTTACATTTTAAAAGCGAAATATTTGGTGAGACGATTATACTTGACCAGTATATTTTGACCTTGTTTATTTTTTTAAAGGGTGTTAAATTATAAGTAACCCTATTTAAATTATTAAGTACACAAATTTTAAACATCTAGTTGTAATGATAATTATTGTCAAATATACTGTCATATCTCAAGTTTTGTTTGATTGCTCAAAGACTATTCTATGTAGAGAAGGTTTTAAGAATTGATTCCATTATTCAAACACAGCGACAGTTCCGGCAAGAATTTAAGGGGTTCCTTCTCGTAAGACAATTAGAAGATGGGTCACAAACTATCACCATAAGGGATCAGTTGTGGATTTGAAACTTCTGTGCCAATATTCGAAGATGAATTGAGAAATGCAGTAGTTAACAGTGAACGATTTGTGGAAATGTTGCAAATGTTTTTAGTGGATGCCATCGATCAACTCCGGTTACCATTAGATGTTACATGGTTTCAACAAGACGGTGCAAGGCCTTATGTGTTAAATTTATTTTTGGAAGTACTGCGAAAGATGTTTTCGGGTCGTCTGCTATCTCAGCGTGAAGATTAGCCTTGGTCTACACGCTCTCCTGATTTCTCGCCTCCAGAATACTTTTTGTGGGGCTATGCTAAATCAAAAGCATACTAAAACCGGCCTCAAACTCGAGACGACTTAAAAAATAACATAAGACCAGCTATTGCTGAGATTCCGGCTGAAATGTGTCAACGTGTAATGGGATTAATATTGCACCACGCGCAGATATGCATCGATAGACATGAAGGTCACCTGGTTGATGTAATTTTTAAGTATTAACGTTCAAAATAAGAATAAAACTTGGAATATCCATCTTTCATTTCCGAATAAAAAACAATTTTGTTGCATATTTGTAATGCATGTAAATAGGTCACTTATAATTTGACATCTATATATTCCCCCCCAAATATACTGCGAATAAATGCAAGGAAAATAAAGTGGATAAAATTTAGGAATAAAGGAAGGGAAGAAAGAGTGGGTGAATTGAAATACTCACTTCCCCCGATTGAGAGGGTGAAGGAATTTAAATACTTAGGCTTCATATTCAAAGGTACGGGTGGATACGGGGAGCACGCCAAATGGGTTCAAGGGAAAGCATGGGGCGTGGTGAAGAAAAAGTGGGGAAAATGGTTTGCGGGAAACTTCCAATTGCCTTGCAAGTTGTGGGATGCGTGTGTGAAGCCTATTTTGTTGTATAGAGTGGAAACATGGGGGATAAGAGAGTATGAATGTATTGAGACAGAGCAGCTTAGGTCCTTGAAGCAGATTTTGGGGGTTGAAAGATCAACCCCTGGGTACATTCTGCTTAAGGAAACAAATAGAATGAGTGTGCATGGTGAGGCAATGGAGAGAATCGTGAAATATTAGATGGAGTTGTGTGAATTGGAAAGTGAAGAAAACGAAAGACTGGTGGAAGAAGTGTGGGGAACGTGAGGAGGAATGGGGATGAGTAAGTGGAGGATGGAGCCCAGAAAAATGTTTGAAAGGGTAGGAGAGTCAGATAATATTGTGAATGAGTGGTTATAGAATGGAGTAAATATGGCGGCATGGGTGAAAGAGAAGTGGAAGGAGGTGGAGATGCAGGAGAGGCAAGGGTGTATCGGGAGGAGCGGATACAATTCGATGTATGAAAGGTGGCAAGTGCATGGAAGCGTGCCAGAGTACCTGACTAATAGTGACTTGTCAAAGAAGGATAAGATAACCCTAGCAAGAGCTAGATGCGGTTCGAAGAAGAGAGGAAGGAAGGTTTGGATGGGAGAAAGGTATGGTAGATGTATACTGTGCGCAAATGGAATGGATACATGGAGCCATCTGGCACAGGTGTGTGAAGGGGTATATGAGAAGTGGTTGGGGGGAAACAGGAGGGTAACCGAATGGATGAGGCAGGATGGAGCTGGTCTAAGAATTGCAGCGAGACTGGGTTGGCAGAGGGAGATGAAACGTAAGGACCATTAGAATATATATAAAAGTTTGATTTTGAATGTAGACTTTTTTTATGCCAATAAAGGTTTTTTTTACAAAAAAAACAAGGTCGAAATATACTGCTTAAGCCAAATTGTATATAGGCCTAGAGCTAGAAATCCGCCTCTGATTGTGAGCAACCTAATTTATTTAGCTTAACATTATTTCAGATCTCCCGGTTTGTATAATTTCACTTACTATTCAAAATTACAACAGATATCATTGTTATCCAGAAAAATGCCGGTTGCCAACTACTGCTGTCAGTCATGGCTAATATCACCGTCATTACGAAAATTATCACTTCGATGGTGATACTCCATACGATTCTTGTGGTTAAGTTACCTCTGGAAATAAAAGGAAAACCTTACATTAAAATAAAACATTATGAAATATAAAAATTGAATTTGTGTTCAGTATTAAGGTACCGGATACCCACAGACGCGTTTCGGACTTTAAAGGTCCTCGTCAGTGTGGTCCCGACCTAGTGCTGAGGAATACTGAACATTTTTTACTATTGACGATGCCACTGTAGATCATTAGATGGCGTGGCTATCTTAATGTTATGAGATATAGTTAATTTGATTTTTATATTAATTGTCAATGTCAAAATTTCAGTGAAAAATCACCAGGTATAATAAATGCATTTTATTAAATCACCCTTATAAGTTACTAAATTCTGACATATTAATGTGAGGTTATTTTTTGCTACCACGACTATTTTGAATTTCAAATTCACTGTTCATAATTTTATTATTCTAAAAACTACAATACTTAATTTCTGCAAAATAATTTAATTCAGTATTGAAAATGATTTAAAAAAAAACATAAAACTTACAGTTGCGAGAGAAAAAAACTAAAACAGCGGGGAGCTTTAGCTACTTCTAAAATATCGTATTTGTTTCTTCTGAAACAAACTTGTCATGAACAGGTTAACAACATTGTTTTTCTTGGCCAATAAGACGGTGCTTGTGTTAACATGTACTTCATTAGAAATGTCTCTAATGCTAATACCGTCTCTAAATGGGTCGTTATTATCGCAATCAGTTGAGGCATGCCGACGTTAATTAAATTTCGTTTAACATTTCCGCAGATTTGTCAACTTTGTTGACAATTCAAAAAATCAAAGTGAGTCCAGTTCACATAGCCAAATATTTGGCTGTACAAGTTTTTTTTCTCTCGCAACTGTACATAAAAAATCCTAGAAGCTCTTTCACAAAGCTCTTTCTTGGTTAAATTCCTGTTTTGAGTTTTCAGGTCTTCACTGTATCTAAACGCTGCTGTTTTTTTTTTTCCCGAAGGGATTAAATCACCCTAGGTTTTCGTTCTTTTTAGACAATTTAATGAGAATAAAATGACTTGATTTTAAAATTTAAATAGAAATGAAAATTTCACTATGACATTTAGGACTAACTCTTACATTTACCACAATCTCTATTCTAAAATATTGTATTTTGCCAACTTAAGAACAATTTGAGAATTAATATAAAAATCAAATAAACTTTATGTTGATTAATTTAAATTTACATAAAATCAACGAACGCTAATCATATAAAAAACTATTTATTTTATTCCGTAAATATGACATTCCCCCAAATCAAGTTTTGTCATCATCAAACAGGCGACAAAACTTGACTTTAAAATCTGCTCTTTATAAAACGTCACCTCAATACAAGAACGAGATAACTAACTCAATTGTGTCTTATTCAGCCATTTTCGTTTATTTTTCCTACGAATTCGGTTTACAAAAGAAGTTATGGATATAACGTATTTAAGGACTTAAATTAAGCGTACTAGTTACTCATTTCTTGAATTCAAGCGATGACTGTGTAGAGATCTTTGACTTACCCCAATTTCATAAAAATATTCAGCCAATTGAAGATAACATTAGGAACTTGGGCGGCGAAGCCTAAATATTGTAGAAAGCTGGTCGCGTAAGCCTCGGCGCCTTCTAATTTGTACTCCGAGAAGTACTGCAATTAAAAATAAAGAATGATTTTTTATTTTAAATTTTATTGGATATTGGTACTAACCATTCCACCATACACCTTTATTACTTTTGTAATTTACTATATTTACGTATTACGAATATATGGACGCTACAAACACATTCCCATACATACATGGACCCCAGGTGGAATCATTTTGTACTTTAAAATGACCCCACCCGGCGGCACTGGAACCCGCGACTCCTTGTTTAGGAGGCAGGATCTCTGCCCACTACCCCACCGGGGTCCCCAAAAATGATTATTCTCATTATATTTGTTGTAATTTTTATTACAATTTTTGAGAGTCTTTCTGACCTTGGCATAATCGCGGCTTGGTCGGTTGCACCAACAGATGTTAATTATAAAGTCTAATGTACTTGCATTTCCGGTTGATGCATGCGATATCCTTCCCGCCAAAATTCTTAGAAATATAAATTGCTCGTTTAAGTTTTATAACACCAAATTATAAATATTTGGACCGTCCTCACGCAATCCCAAACCAAAATTAGCAGACACGTTTTCAAGAAGCAGATGTTAGAAATGGAGCGTTCAAAATCAGTGCCTTATTTTTCCAGATAGATAAAAACACACACACCGAAAACGCGTTTTAATTGTTTAGAGAATTTATTTGAAACAGTGATAAGTATATTAATTCTGTGGCACTAATGAATGTATGTAATTTCTAGTTTTATTTAACCCATTAACGGCCGAGCAATTATAGAGATAATTCTAAAAGTTGATTTTAGGTAAAATTCTGCACTTCTTTTTATGATATCTATGAATGACTTATTGTATTAAATACTGTGCATTTCTCTTTTAAATACACATAGTGTATATGTTGTAAAATTTCAGGCATTTGTCGATTTCATATAAAAACGTGCAGTATGAAGTTTAGAACGAGTGATTCCACTCCCGGACTAAGCATGAAGTAAAATTTCGAGTTTAGAAAAGCCTGAAAATTTGGTTTGGCCAAACCAAATTTTCAGGCTTTTCTAAACTCGAAATTTTACTTCATGCGCCACGCACATAAAACGCTGTAATATTGTGAAGTTAGAAATACATTCACATTATTTTTTTTAAATGAGTAACAATCGAAATATTTAAATAACAAAATATTTACATTTTTCCTCGTACATTTACAAGTCAGGTCAAATAATATAATATATCAAATTAATTAATTTAGTAATTTAATAACCAAAAATTAATAATGTTGCGTGTATCATCAATGAATGGCGCTTAATGGGTTAACCAGATTTTTTACTCTTTCCTTCTATCTAATCAAGGCCGTAGACAGAAATAACATTTTTAGGGGGTTTTAATAGTAAAAATATTCAATTCAAACATCCCTTTCAAAAACTGAATAAAATAAAAATGTGGCATCATTGTACCAAAGGTATTTGTTTAATAAAAAACAACCTCTAGAGTGCCATGATTTAATTTATTTTTAAATTTAAATTGGCTACACGCCTTAGGAATTGACATATAAAACGTCAAACATGATAATTTTAATATATAATTTCAGAGTTGCTAACTTACAATATTTTCCGCTGAAATGATCAAACAATCCTGTAATCCCTGTGTAAAACTTATCAACGAACAAACGGGTGTCTTGTATTCACTACTATTTAATACTTTTTAGTCATAGAAACATTGCAAATTTGTCAAATTTGAAAATGACGCCAAATATGTCGAAACTCGAGTTGTAGAAATATTAAAATCAAGTGGTTTAAAGCATTGAAACACCTCTCAATATTGATTAACCCATTAACGACCGAGCAAATTATAGAGTTAACTCTAAAAGTTGACTTTTAGGTAAAATTCTGCATTCTTTTTATGATTTAACTGAACGACATACCTCGTCGATTTTATTAAAGTGTTCAGTTTGAAGTTTAAACGAGTGTTTTCCACTCCCAGACTAAGCATGAAGTAAAATTTCGAGTTTAGAAAAGCCCCGCGTAGAAAATTTGTCGAGGGTCGCGCAGCGACCCGAGACAAATTTTCACGGGGCTTTTCTAAACTCGAAATTTTACTTCATGCGCCACCCGTATAAAACACTGAAATATCGTGAAGTTAGAAATGCATTTTAAAATTAGTATTAATCGAAATATTTCAATAACAAAATAATTACATTTTTCTTCAGACACTCTATTAAATAATAATGTTGCGTTATTGCATCGTGCTATTGATGGAATAACGCAACATTATTATATAATATTTAATTAATAACTAAATAAGTTATTTTATCAATTGTATTATTTAACCTGACTTGAGAATGTCTGAAGAAAAATGTAATTATTTTGTTATTCAAATATTTCGATTATTACTCATATTTAAAGTGCATTTCTAACTTCACAATATTTCAGTGTTTTATACGGGTGGCGCATGAAGTAAAATTTCGAGTTTAGAAGAGCCCCGTGAAAATTTGTCTCGGGTCGCTGCGCGACCCTCGACAAATTTTCTACGAGGGGCTTTTCTAAACTCGAAATTTTACTTCATGCTTAGTCTGGGAGTGGAAAACACTCGTTTGAACTTCAAATTGAACACTTTTATAAAATCGACGAAGTATGTTGTTCAATGAAATCATAAAAAGAAGTGCAGAATTTTACCTAAAAATCAACTTTTAGAGTTAACTCTATAATTTGCTCGGCCGTTAATGGGTTAAGTAAATATATTATGTTTACTTTGAGAGGATCCCTTTTACATAGAAAAATTTAACATTTTTGAAAATGTTGGGGGGAGCGATATTTTATGAATTCACTAACAAACTAATATGGGGGTTCCAGAGCAGACACTCTATTAAATAATAATGTTGCGTTATTGCATCGTGCTATTAATGGAATAACGCAAGATTATTATATAATATTTAATTACTAACTAAATAAGTTATTTTATCAATTGTATTATTTGACCTGACTTGAGAATGTCTGAAGAAAAATGTAATTATTTTGTTATTCAAATATTTCGATTATTACTCATATTTAAAGTGCATTTCTAACTTCACAATATTTCAGTGTTTTGAACGGGTGGCGCATGAAGTAAAATTTCGAGTTTAGAAAAGCCCCGTGAAAAGTCTCGGGTCGCTGCGCGACCCTCGACAAATTTTCTACGAGGAGCTTTTCTCAACTCGAAATTTTACTTCATGCTTAGTCTGGGAGTGGAAAACACTCGTTTGAACTTCAAATTGACCACTTTTATAAAATCGACGAAGTATGTCGTTCAATGAAATCATAAAAAGAAGTGCAGAATTTTACCTAAAAATCAACTTTTAGAGTTAACTCTATAATTTGCTCGGCCGTTAATGGGTTAAGTAGATATATTATGTATACTTTGAGAGGACCCCTTTCACATAGAAAAATTTAACATTTTTGAAAATATATACCGATATTTTATGAATTCACTTCCAATATTAATTTGTTAGTGAATTCATAAAATATCGCGTCAACGGAAATTAAAAACAAACATTAATTATTTTTTATCAGTCTTATACTGCTTATCACTAATTTCGTGTACTTGTTATGATTATATCAATCGTGAAATTGAAAGATATTAATTTAAACATCATTTTTGTTTCCTAATTAGTCGTCGGTCTACTTTGGTAACATTTTTATTGCGTATTCCATTCTGACCTTTAAACTATTTATCTGCTGAATAATTCGCTACTTAAAATATTGTTCAAGAGATTTAATTTTGACGAAATTACACTTGTACATTTTGTAAATAACATTTTGAAACAAAGAAAGATTATTATTATTATATGAATTTTGTAATTATTTATAAATCTTTTCTTAAATAGGTTATGTTTATAAAAAAATTGTAAAATATTTGTTATACCTATATTGATTCTTGGAGGATAAATTGCTACGAACGATTTAGATTACCGAGACGAAACAATCAACTCAATTTCGTTCAAATCGGAAATGTCCAGATTGCGGAAATTGCTCTGTGAATGGATGTTTTTTTTTTTATTTTGCTATATTTCCAATTGAAATTTCAGGAATTGCTGTAACTTGATTTATTTTTCAGTGTAATGCATTTAATTTACATTATAATGAATACACAACAAAAACACGTTTTCATCTCTCCGTCCTCGCCTCGGGATTGGTGGATATGATCTCCATCTCGGGCTATCGGTATTGAGAGCTTGTTTGGGGATTAATTTATAATACTGTTGTGGTTGTACCTACGTCATCTTATCATTTATCAATAAATCCTTTATTTTCAATTTAAATGGTACGAGTTTTAAATTTTGTATTATACTCAGTAATTTGTTATATATTTTTATGGCTTCTGTTGTTAATGCCTGATTATACTTTTCTATAGTTGATGATTCTGTTCTTAATTGTGACTTTCTTCTTGTTTTGTAGTTATGTATTTCCTTGTTTAGCGTTAGAATTGTATTTGTTTTTATTAGGTTATTTTTAATTTTATATAAGGTGAGTATATTGTTCAGTGTAAACATCTTACTAATATTTAATTGTTGTAGTTCTTGGTATATGTTGTGTATGTGAGTTCTTCTGTCCATCGAGTATAATATTTTAAGAATTTTATTTTGTTGTATTTGCAGTGTAGATAAGTTTTTCTTTGAGGTATTTCCCCATACACTTATTAGGTAGTTGTTGGTAGACATGAAAAGTGCGTGATATATGTCATTTTTATATTCATGTGGTATAAAATTCCGTATTTTTGTTACCGCTGCTATGGTTTGTGCATTTCTGCCTATTAATTTATTTACATGTGCATCCAATTTTAGGTTATCTTGTAATCTTAGGCCTAGATAATCTATCTCGCTAGTTTTATTTATTTCATGTCCTTTTATTTTAATCACTGGCTGCGGTGCATTTGATTTTGTGTTAAATCGCATATAACAAGTTTTGTTTTTATTGATTGTGAGTAAATTGTTGAAGAACCATAATTCTAGTTTCTTGGAATCTTCATCAATTTTTCTTTGGATGTCCATATTATTATTACCCGAATATACAATGCAAGTATCGTCAGCATACATGAATATGTTTCCATTTATGTTCCCTCCTTGGGGTAGTCCATAGTTAGCATATGTTGATTTGCTTTTTGAGTTACCTATTCTTATTACTTGGGGCCTATCCGAGAGATAACTTGCAATTAAGTTTTGTTCTGTGTCAGTGATTCCTATTGCCTTCAATTTTCCTAATAATTTAGTTCTGCATATCGTGTCAAACGCTTTCTTCATATCTATGAAAATAGCGACTGCAGCTTCCTTTTTACTTAATTTATTTTTAATATAGTCAACCAAATCATATGTTGCTGATGTGGTTCCAGAGTGCTTTTGATATCCGTACTGTTGCTTGTGGATGATGTTGTTTTTTTCCGCGTGTTCCATAAGGCGTATCTGTATTATTTTTTCCAGTATCTTGTTTAGGGTGGTCAGTAATGAAATAGGTCGATAATTAATCATAATGATGGTTGCGACCGTAACTACGTGGTAATTCATGATCACTGAATCAAACACTTACTATGTTTTTACCACAAAATATTTATTGTATGTATATATATTATATTACACAAATATACACATAAATTCACGACTTAAGTTTCGACGTTTGACGGTCATTATCAAGTGAAACAAATTACAAAAGGGGGGTTACATTTATACAGGTAAAACAATTTAGAGTGAGGGTAGCAAAACAAATTAGGTTAAACAGGTACAAAGATTTACACATTAAAGGATTTCAAAGAGCGGTGTGTACACTAAATCGGTTTGTTCATTTAACAGATTAACTAGGGGGTTCTTGGTTCGTTTGAAAATTTCGGCGGATTCGAGCAGGTTAAGCTTTGTGCCTTTGGTACAGTTATGTAAAATTTTAATTTTATTTATTTCTGGAAATGAATGTTTGCACTCTAATACGTGGTTAGAAAAGGAACTGGAGTCTTGGTTCAATCTAAATGCGCGAAAATGTTCCGAATATCTCTTTTCGAAACTACGACCGGTTTGGCCTACATACACACTATTGCATTCGGAACAAGGAATTTCATAAACACCTGATTTCTTTAAAGGATTAATTTTGTCTTTTGAATTGAATAAAATGTTGGATAATTTGCAACTGGGTCTAAACGCAATTTGATGGTTTTGTTTTCGAAGAATGTGAGCTATTTTGTCCGTAATTTCGCCAAGGTATGTTAGGGTAATGTATGGATCTTTGTTCACATTTTCCAGTCTCGGATAAATGTGGGTCATTGTATTTTGATAACGTTTTTTATTAATTATGTTCTGAATAAGGTTGACTGGATAACCATTAGTTTTGGCAATATCTATAATTTTATTTAGTTCTATGACTCGGTTATTGGCTGATAAAGGAATTAAAAAGGCCCGGTGTATCATTGAATGATACGCGGCTAATTTATGCGACAATGGGTGATTGGAATTATATGGGATAGTGGAATTTACGTTGGTTGGTTTTCTAAAGATATCAAATTCTATTTTATTGTTCTTGTGGATTAAGGTCAAGTCTAAAAAGTTAATTTTATTATTTTGTTCGTGTTCTATTGTAAATTTTATTTTCGGGTGTATATTATTAATTAAATTTAAAAATTGATCAATTTGACGTGTGGTGCCACTAAAGCAAGCAATAATGTCATCTACATATCGGTGCCAGAATGAAATATGTTATTTTGTGAAATCTAAGTTAAAAATGTTTTCCTCTATATGTGTCATGAATAAATCTGCTAATAGGGGGCTCAAGGGCGACCCCATTGCTAGACCTGTAGTTTGTTGGTAAAATTGATTATTAAATTGGAAATAATTTTGTTGTAAACATACTTCAAATGCCTCGCACAGTTCTGATTTAGTTATAACATCGATATTTAATGTATCTAACATGTTCTGGATAATTTTGAGACATTCATTAGTTGGGATATTTGAAAACATACTAGTGACGTCAAAGGATACAAGTTTGGAGCCTGTAGGGGTGGTAATTGTTTTTAAATGATTAGAAAGCTCAAATGAATTTTTAATTGAAAATGTTGACGTAAAGTTTGTGTATTTTTTTAAAAATGTAATTTAATTTTATTGCTAATGTTCGAGATGGGCTATTAATATATGATACTACTGGCCTTATGGGGAGATCTGGTTTGTGGGTTTTTATTAAGCCGTACAATCTGGGTGCTAGTGGATTTATATTAATAATTTGATATTTTTCAAAATCAGATAAAATCACTTTAATGTTTTTTAGCAAATTTTTGATTTGTGATTGGAATGAAGTTGTCGGATCTTTCTTGAGGAGAGCTAGATTTTCTTGTTTAATGAATGTATTTATTTTGTCATTATATTGACTTGTTTCCAGAATAACAATTGAATTTGATTTGTCTGCTTTCGTGATTGTTAAGGCATTAAGTGACGCTTTTGATTTGATTGATTTGATAATTTGTGATTCGGACAATGAGTTTTTTGGATATGATTTTATTATATTCGCAATTTGTGCTCTCGGGATAAGGGGTTCTTGTACCTTTTTTAACGCAATTTCGGACTCGACTACTAGAGTTGTTTTAGGGGTTTTGTGATTGACATAAGGACTGTAGTTAGGATTTTGGGATAGAAAAGTTTGTTCTGTCGTACTGAATGTAATGTTTGATAAATTAATAAATTTTGAGACTGATTGTAAGGGTTTGTTATTTTTAGTGACTGATGCTGATTTATTTTGAGTTTGTAGTAGCGTATCTAATTTTTTCTTCTGGATGTTATATTTTGTATGTATGACTTTACTCACATTTTCTCTCACAAAATCATCAAATATATTGAACTCGATTGAATGAAGTTTAAATGTAAGTTCCGAATGCAATACCTTAAGATAGTGTTGGATGGCGTCTCTCCTCCGATGCAGGTTTTGAATTTCGGTTCTTATCCATGTGTGTTGGGCTGCTTTGATGGCTGCGTTCGCGGCTGACCTGGTGGACCGCGTTTTGATGTTCACGTATCTCGGGATAACGTTGAGGCGTAGGCATTGTGAGTTGAACCAGATATCCTGGGAGGTGGTTCTGTACTTCTTCATTAATTTGTTATAAATTCTGGTCTGTTGTGCCGTACAGGCTGATTTAATCATAATGATGGTTGCGACCGTAACTACGTGGTAATTCATGATCACTGAATCAAACACTTACTATGTTTTTACCACAAAATATTTATTGTATGTATATATATTATATTACACAAATATACACATAAATTCACGACTTAAGTTTCGACGTTTGACGGTCATTATCAAGTGAAACAAATTACAAAAGGGGGGTTACATTTATACAGGTAAAACAATTTAGAGTGAGGGTAGCAAAACAAATTAGGTTAAACAGGTACAAAGATTTACACATTAAAGGATTTCAAAGAGCGGTGTGTACACTAAATCGGTTTGTTCATTTAACAGATTAACTAGGGGGTTCTTGGTTCGTTTGAAAATTTCGGCGGATTCGAGCAGGTTAAGCTTTGTGCCTTTGGTACAGTTATGTAAAATTTTAATTTTATTTATTTCTGGAAATGAATGTTTGCACTCTAATACGTGGTTAGAAAAGGAACTGGAGTCTTGGTTCAATCTAAATGCGCGAAAATGTTCCGAATATCTCTTTTCGAAACTACGACCGGTTTGGCCTACATACACACTATTGCATTCGGAACAAGGAATTTCATAAACACCTGATTTCTTTAAAGGATTAATTTTGTCTTTTGAATTGAATAAAATGTTGGATAATTTGCAACTGGGTCTAAACGCAATTTGATGGTTTTGTTTTCGAAGAATGTGAGCTATTTTGTCCGTAATTTCGCCAAGGTATGTTAGGGTAATGTATGGATCTTTGTTCACATTTTCCAGTCTCGGATAAATGTGGGTCATTGTATTTTGATAACGTTTTTTATTAATTATGTTCTGAATAAGGTTGACTGGATAACCATTAGTTTTGGCAATATCTATAATTTTATTTAGTTCTATGACTCGGTTATTGGCTGATAAAGGAATTAAAAAGGCCCGGTGTATCATTGAATGATACGCGGCTAATTTATGCGACAATGGGTGATTGGAATTATATGGGATAGTGGAATTTACGTTGGTTGGTTTTCTAAAGATATCAAATTCTATTTTATTGTTCTTGTGGATTAAGGTCAAGTCTAAAAAGTTAATTTTATTATTTTGTTCGTGTTCTATTGTAAATTTTATTTTCGGGTGTATATTATTAATTAAATTTAAAAATTGATCAATTTGACGTGTGGTGCCACTAAAGCAAGCAATAATGTCATCTACATATCGGTGCCAGAATGAAATATGTTATTTTGTGAAATCTAAGTTAAAAATGTTTTCCTCTATATGTGTCATGAATAAATCTGCTAATAGGGGGCTCAAGGGCGACCCCATTGCTAGACCTGTAGTTTGTTGGTAAAATTGATTATTAAATTGGAAATAATTTTGTTGTAAACATACTTCAAATGCCTCGCACAGTTCTGATTTAGTTATAACATCGATATTTAATGTATCTAACATGTTCTGGATAATTTTGAGACATTCATTAGTTGGGATATTTGAAAACATACTAGTGACGTCAAAGGATACAAGTTTGGAGCCTGTAGGGGTGCTAATTGTTTTTAAATGATTAGAAAGCTCAAATGAATTTTTAATTGAAAATGTTGACGTAAAGTTTGTGTATTTTTTTAAAAATGTAATTTAATTTTATTGCTAATGTTCGAGATGGGCTATTAATATATGATACTACTGGCCTTATGGGGAGATCTGGTTTGTGGGTTTTTATTAAGCCGTACAATCTGGGTGCTAGTGGATTTATATTAATAATTTGATATTTTTCAAAATCAGATAAAATCACTTTAATGTTTTTTAGCAAATTTTTGATTTGTGATTGGAATGAAGTTGTCGGATCTTTCTTGAGGAGAGCTAGATTTTCTTGTTTAATGAATGTATTTATTTTGTCATTATATTGACTTGTTTCCAGAATAACAATTGAATTTGATTTGTCTGCTTTCGTGATTGTTAAGGCATTAAGTGACGCTTTTGATTTGATTGATTTGATAATTTGTGATTCGGACAATGAGTTTTTTGGATATGATTTTATTATATTCGCAATTTGTGCTCTCGGGATAAGGGGTTCTTGTACCTTTTTTAACGCAATTTCGGACTCGACTACTAGAGTTGTTTTAGGGGTTTTGTGATTGACATAAGGACTGTAGTTAGGATTTTGGGATAGAAAAGTTTGTTCTGTCGTACTGAATGTAATGTTTGATAAATTAATAAATTTTGAGACTGATTGTAAGGGTTTGTTATTTTTAGTGACTGATGCTGATTTATTTTGAGTTTGTAGTAGCGTATCTAATTTTTTCTTCTGGATGTTATATTTTGTATGTATGACTTTACTCACATTTTCTCTCACAAAATCATCAAATATATTGAACTCGATTGAATGAAGTTTAAATGTAAGTTCCGAATGCAATACCTTAAGATAGTGTTGGATGGCGTCTCTCCTCCGATGCAGGTTTTGAATTTCGGTTCTTATCCATGTGTGTTGGGCTGCTTTGATGGCTGCGTTCGCGGCTGACGTGGTGGACCGCGTTTTGATGTTCACGTATCTCGGGATAACGTTGAGGCGTAGGCATTGTGAGTTGAACCAGATATCCTGGGAGGTGGTTCTGTACTTCTTCATTAATTTGTTATAAATTCTGGTCTGTTGTGCCGTACAGGCTGATTTAATCATAATGATGGTTGCGACCGTAACTACGTGGTAATTCATGATCACTGAATCAAACACTTACTATGTTTTTACCACAAAATATTTATTGTATGTATATATATTATATTACACAAATATACACATAAATTCACGACTTAAGTTTCGACGTTTGACGGTCATTATCAAGTGAAACAAATTACAAAAGGGGGGTTACATTTATACAGGTAAAACAATTTAGAGTGAGGGTAGCAAAACAAATTAGGTTAAACAGGTACAAAGATTTACACATTAAAGGATTTCAAAGAGCGGTGTGTACACTAAATCGGTTTGTTCACTTAACAGATTAACTAGGGGGTTCTTGGTTCGTTTGAAAATTTCGGCGGATTCGAGCAGGTTAAGCTTTGTGCCTTTGGTGCAGTTATGTAAAATTTTAATTTTATTTATTTCCAGAAATAAATAAAATTAAAATTTTACATAACTGTACCAAAGTCACAAAGCTTAACCTGCTCGAATCCGCCGAAATTTTCAAACGAACCAAGAACCCCCTAGTTAATCTGTTAAATGAACAAACCGATTTAGTGTACACACCGCTCTTTGAAATCCTTTAATGTGTAAATCTTTGTACCTGTTTAACCTAATTTGTTTTGCTACCCTCACTCTAAATTGTTTTACCTGTATAAATGTAACCCCCCTTTTGTAATTTGTTTCACTTGATAATGACCGTCAAACGTCGAAACTTAAGTCGTGAATTTATGTGTATATTTGTGTAATATAATATATATACATACAATAAATATTTTGTGGTAAAAACATAGTAAGTGTTTGATTCAGTGATCATGAATTACCACGTAGTTACGGTCGCAACCATCATTATGATTAAATCAGCCTGTACGGCACAACAGACCAGAATTTATAACAAATTAATGAAGAAGTACAGAACCACCTCCCAGGATATCTGGTTCAACTCACAATGCCTACGCCTCAACGTTATCCCGAGATACGTGAACATCAAAACGCGGTCCACCACGTCAGCCGCGAACGCAGCCATCAAAGCAGCCCAACACACATGGATAAGAACCGAAATTCAAAACCTGCATCGGAGGAGAGACGCCATCCAACACTATCTTAAGGTATTGCATTCGGAACTTACATTTAAACTTCATTCAATCGAGTTCAATATATTTGATGATTTTGTGAGAGAAAATGTGAGTAAAGTCATACATACAAAATATAACATCCAGAAGAAAAAATTAGATACGCTACTACAAACTCAAAATAAATCAGCATCAGTCACTAAAAATAACAAACCCTTACAATCAGTCTCAAAATTTATTAATTTATCAAACATTACATTCAGTACGACAGAACAAACTTTTCTATCCCAAAATCCTAACTACAGTCCTTATGTCAATCACAAAACCCCTAAAACAACTCTAGTAGTCGAGTCCGAAATTGCGTTAAAAAAGGTACAAGAACCCCTTATCCCGAGAGCACAAATTGCGAATATAATAAAATCATATCCAAAAAACTCATTGTCCGAATCACAAATTATCAAATCAATCAAATCAAAAGCGTCACTTAATGCCTTAACAATCACGAAAGCAGACAAATCAAATTCAATTGTTATTCTGGAAACAAGTCAATATAATGACAAAATAAATACATTCATTAAACAAGAAAATCTAGCTCTCCTCAAGAAAGATCCGACAACTTCATTCCAATCACAAATCAAAAATTTGCTAAAAAACATTAAAGTGATTTTATCTGATTTTGAAAAATATCAAATTATTAATATAAATCCACTAGCACCCAGATTGTACGGCTTAATAAAAACCCACAAACCAGATCTCCCCATAAGGCCAGTAGTATCATATATTAATAGCCCATCTCGAACATTAGCAATAAAATTAAATTACATTTTTAAAAAATACACAAACTTTACGTCAACATTTTCAATTAAAAATTCACTTGAGCTTTCTAATCATTTAAAAACAATTACCACCCCTACAGGCTCCAAACTTGTATCCTTTGACGTCACTAGTATGTTTTCAAATATCCCAACTAATGAATGTCTCAAAATTATCCAGAACATGTTAGATACATTAAATATCGATGTTATAACTAAATCAGAACTGTGCGAGGCATTTGAAGTATGTTTACAACAAAATTATTTCCAATTTAATAATCAATTTTACCAACAAACTACAGGTCTAGCAATGGGGTCGCCCTTGAGCCCCCTATTAGCAGATTTATTCATGACACATATAGAGGAAAACATTTTTAACTTAGATTTCACAAAAAAACATATTTCATTCTGGCACCGATATGTAGATGACATTATTGCTTGCTTTAGTGGCACCACACGTCAAATTGATGAATTTTTAAATTTAATTAATAATATACACCCGAAAATAAAATTTACAATAGAACACGAACAAAATAATAAAATTAACTTTTTAGACTTGACCTTAATCCACAAGAACAATAAAATAGAATTTGATATCTTTAGAAAACCAACCAACGTAAATTCCACTATCCCATATAATTCCAATCACCCATTGTCGCATAAATTAGCCGCGTATCATTCAATGATACACCGGGCCTTTTTAATTCCTTTATCAGCCAATAACCGAGTCATAGAACTAAATAAAATTATAGATATTGCCAAAACTAATGGTTATCCAGTCAACCTTATTCAGAACATAATTAATAAAAAACGTTATCAAAATACAATGACCCACATTTATCCGAGACTGGAAAATGTGAACAAAGATCCATACATTACCCTAACATACCTTGGCGAAATTACGGACAAAATAGCTCACATTCTTCGAAAACAAAACCATCAAATTGCGTTTAGACCCAGTTGCAAATTATCCAACATTTTATTCAATTCAAAAGACAAAATTAATCCTTTAAAGAAATCAGGTGTTTATGAAATTCCTTGTTCCGAATGCAATAGTGTGTATGTAGGCCAAACCGGTCGTAGTTTCGAAAAGAGATATTCGGAACATTTTCGCGCATTTAGATTGAACCAAGACTCCAGTTCCTTTTCTAACCACGTATTAGAGTGCAAACATTCATTTCCAGAAATAAATAAAATTAAAATTTTACATAACTGTACCAAAGGCACAAAGCTTAACCTTCTCGAATCCGCCGAAATTTTCAAACGAACCAAGAACCCCCTAGTTAATCTGTTAAATGAACAAACCGATTTAGTGTACACACCGCTCTTTGAAATTCTTTAATGTGTAAATCTTTGTACCTGTTTAACCTAATTTGTTTTGCTACCCTCACTCTAAATTGTTTTACCTGTATAAATGTAACCCCCCTTTTGTAATTTGTTTCACTTGATAATGACCGTCAAACGTCGAAACTTAAGTCGTGAATTTATGTGTATATTTGTGTAATATAATATATATACATACAATAAATATTTTGTGGTAAAAACATAGTAAGTGTTTGATTCAGTGAGGTCGATAATTACTAGGGTTTATCCTGTCGCCCATTTTATAGATAGGGACTATTAATGTGTTTTTTAAGTAACTTGGATAGTTTCCCTGTTGTATTACGGTGTTCGTCAATCTCTTAATTATAGGTTTTAACATATTTTTATTTTCTTTGATTATCTATCTGATATTTTGTCAAATCCGGTTGTTTTTTTGTCTTTTAGTTCAGATATTATTTTATCGAGTTCTTCTTCATTTGTTGGCTCCATGATGAATTTTTCAGTTGTTCTTTGTGAAGTTGTTGTTTGTGGTGTCATTCTATAGTGTGTTAATTGTAGAATAGCCAATTTTTCTCTTATGTTGCAGAAGTAATCGTTGATTTCTTCTGCAATTTCCAGTTCATCTTTGGTTATTGATCCATTAGATTTCATTATTTCATGTACGTGGTTTTCATATTCTGTTTTTCGTCCTAATTGATGGTTTATAAGGTTCCATACTTCGGTTTTATTATTTTTATTTTCTAGAAATTTATTCTCGTAGTATTGTTTTTTTGTCTTAAACATAATTGCTTTTGTTTTTTCTTTTGTTGCAGGTATATTTGTTTTGTAACATTATTATTTGGGTTTCGTTTATATTTTTTATAAAGTTTGCTTCTTAATTTTATTTGTTTTATTATCTCATCATTTACCCAAGGATTATTTTCAGTTCGCTTTAATTGTCGTGTTTCTTGGTTTTTCGCAATTATATATTGCAATTCTTTTTATTGCTCCTCAAAGGTATTTATTTGACTATGATCAGTAATAGTAATGTCTTTTGTTATTTCACAGTAATTTGTTCTAATGGAGTTGTGTTTTTGATAGATTCCTTTTTGTTTCTTATGTTCCCGGATCTTTATGAGAACAGCATTGTGATTTGATAAACATGAACTTTCTATTGATATTTCTTCAATACTTTGTAATTGGTTCGTTATCACGTGGTCTATGATTGAATGGTTTCCCGATATATTCCGTCTTGTATGATATTTCTTCGCAGTTTTATTGACTATCTTGTAGTAAAGTTGTGTATTCTCTTGTGATGTTATTCTTTTCTGCTAAGTTTATGTTTATATCTCCAATTATAATGTGTTGTTTTTTCCTGTTTAATATGTTATTTTTGAGAGTGTTTTTTAATGATTCTAGGGTGACTTGTGGTGGTTTATAAACTAGTGTGATTGCGGTATTATTATATTTTGTTAAGTTTATTTTTAATATTTCTATTTCATTAATCGTTGTGTTTGTTAATATTTGGAACGGGGTATCTTTCCTTATGTAAATGCTATTCCGCCGTTTCGAGAATTAAATACTCCATTATAGTTGTCCAATTTGTATAATGTTTGGTTTTGTGGACTTAGCCACGTTTCTGTAAAGGCGATTATTTCTGGGTTGTTGTATAGTGCTGGCAGGGCTTCGACTTCTTCATATTTGTTTCTTATGCTTCTAATATTATGTAAATATATGATATACATTTTAAATGTTGATGTTTTGTGTTTTTTGTTTTGTATGGCTATATTGACATTATATTTAGTCTTAGCTTTTCTAAGTCAGAATCATTTCGTAATCTTATTTTTGTACTATTTTCTGGTTTTTTAATATAAATGTTTCCATCACGTGTCCATAAGTACTTGTAGTTATATTGTTTTTTTTTATTTCCCTTGCCTCGGCATTAGTTGCTGTCGTTAATTGTTCGTTAATATATATTTCATTATTCTTCCCTTTGCGGATTATTCAGTGCGGATTATTCAGTGGTAGTAATAGATCCTATGATCTATCTCGTCTTCAGGATACTTAATTTCTTTTCCTTAGTTTTCATTTGTACAATGATGGGACTATCATCTTTCCTGGTGTCTTTTCTGTGAGCATTTTCTATTTCTGCTTCTGATATTTGAATATTTAAACCTTTTATCACCTTTACCGCTATTTCCTTTGTTTTTTCTTCATTTCCTTGTTTATTTATTCCTGTTATTATTATATTGTTTTTTATTGTCTCTTTTTCTGTTTTATTAACAGTGTTTTCTAGCGCCTGTATACGCTTTTCTAACACTTCATTTCGCTTTTCATTTATTTTAACTAGTTGCTTAAGTTCTTTATTTTGATTTTGCATTTCATCGAATTTATTGCTCATGAATTCTATTGATTCCTTTAGTTCGCGAAGCATTTTCATTATGTCCTTATTTATTTCATTTGTTTACGGAATCTCCTTTTACATAAATTTATAATATTAGTATATTTATATATACAGAGTGGATAACAGAATAATAACAATTGTATTAGACATGCGAGTTAAAATGATAATAATAAAAAATACTAAAGAGTGAATACATTATTTAGAGATAAAATCAACAAATCGGTACAAAGACAAATACATAAACAACTAATAAATTGTACAAATAACATATTGAAATTAATATCAGTAATTGATGAGCAAAATATCACAGTAAAGACTAAATTGTATAATATAATATCGAATTAAAATTATATGAGTTCACAAACTAAGTAATTAAAATTAAGATAAAACATTATTAACAATAGCGGATAAATTGATTCGTTTCAAATTAGCCTTAAATGTTGAAAATGAAGAATGATGTAATAAAAAATTATTGTTATTGTTTAATTCGTTACAGTAACTCATCATTCTGCATATTTTGTGATATTTTCTTCGCTATCATTTGTTTCACTCGAATTGATTTTTTCTTTCGCTGTTTTCCTGGTTCCTGGCATTTTTTGTAATTGTGGAGTTTACGGTCGAGTGTGAGAGGGAGGTGGAATATTGAGAATGATAAACATACAGATTACAGGGACACTATTTCACGCCGATGGGCCTATAACGGCGATTTTATAACAAACAATCGGGCCACGGCAAGGTGGAAGTGTTTATAACAAAGGAGTAAATAACATAAAAAAGATATGATCTATAAATATGGTTTTTTAATTTTATAAAGATTGTGTGTTCCGTTATTTTTATTTATTTAAAACTTTAAAGTTAATTTAAAAACTTTCTATCGTTGCCGGGGATCGAACCCGCTCCGTGGGCAATGTGCGGATTATGATCCCTCGATTTTCGCGTTAGTGCAAAGTGGACAATATAAATCAGATTCGTTTCTGTGTTCTCAAGAAATGATTGAGATGGTTCTACGATGTTGGGTCGTACATTTGTTTATATGTTTTTAGGTTAGAATTTTGTTTTTGAGATTTTGTTATTATTGCTAAAGTTCCAATAACTCTTTGTTTTACTGATTTGCCTGCTAACATACAGCTCTTTTAAGACGCCCTGGGGAGTGTTTTTAAACGGCATTTGGTTAAATTGAATCGCTTTTTTTCACTTCAAACAAGACGACAATCTGCACAACTGCACAACATTTTTAAATTTATCAAGAATTTTAAACATACATACCCTGATGTATTCGCTGTATATTTTCAGGCATTCATTAATTTTATCATAGCGTTTATTTTAAAATTAAATGAGACAATGGCTATGTTTTTTACCACTTCTATAATAACAGTGGTAAAAAACATAGTTTCATTTAATTTTGATATAAATTACCACATAGTAACGGTCAAAACCATCGTGATGTTTATTTTAAAGCTTCTAATGTGTGTTTCTAATCCTTGATTAAGCATGAAGTAAAATTTCAAGTTTACAAAAGCCTGATTTTTTTTTGGTTGCGTAGTAAAGGGGTGTTGTGTTTTCAGTGTTTTATACGCGTGGCGCATGAAGTAAAATTTCGACTTTAGAAAAGCCTAAAAATTTGGTTTGGTCGCGTAGCGCGACGCACTACACGACTAGACCAAATATTCAGGCTTCTTTAAACTCAACATTTTACTTCATGCTTAATCTGGGAGTGGAAAACTTCAAATTTTAAGACTTTAAGACCTCAATTTAAACTATTTTAAAAAACAAACGATTATTAGAAAAGTTACAGCCATGCATACATGTATGTATATTTAAAAAAAGTACCCGGTATGTTTACCAAATTGAGTATTGAATTATCAATTAACTAAAGCTTATTAAGATGTAATAGTAGACAGATTAAGGGACTTCATAAACCTCTATTTATGCTTAGTAAACCGTTTAAAAATGTCTGTTAACACTGCCACAAATATTTAATTTTAATCATATTCCATTCTTTTTTTCAAGAACATATAATAGTGTTTAATTAACAAACAAATGGTATATGAATAAATGTATTTCTGTTTAAACGTAATTTTTATTCACCGCGTAGTAAATTAAAAACACTGAATGCATTTTACCTCTAAATCGACGATGTGTTCGTATTTTAATTCGCGTGAGTGTTTTTTTATCTCTGGAATGCGAGACCATCCGCTCGAGAAGAACAAAAAAGGCGACGCATTTGTAATAAATAAATACAAATCGAGCCAGTTGAGTTAAAACGTCCGAAAGACACACACGCGTGATTGATTTGTATTTTCAGACATCGCGAAGTCTAGTGAACAGAACTGTGTATTTGAGGACATTAAACGTGCACGAGAAGAAAATAGTGGTGTATTAATAATAGACAGCTGATTAAAATTTCAATGATTTTTAATTTTGACTCCGACTAGTTTCGATCTTAGCTAATTAAGCGTGTGCTTTTATTGCGGTTTACGTAAGTAATTAAGTCATCACATAGTGAAGTGAAATTACAGATATTTTTTTAAATAACAAATTGCGGGTTGGTTAATAACAGTGTACAATGTATAACTTTGGGAAATTAACATCCATGATGGGCGAATGCTGGATGATTCAAATACAGGTCAGAGATGTTATTTTTTTGTAATTATTATTAAAATACAGGTTAGAGATGTTATTTTTTGTAGCTATTATAAACAAACGTTTTCTAAAGTCAAATACTTGCTTGATGGTAAATTTAAAAAAGCCCAAAATCTCACGAATTAACAGAATGGACTTGTCAAATCCATGTACCATCGGTGGACATAAAATGTTGGGACAAACCAAAAATTGGGTAATTTCATATATAACCAAATTTATACCGGTTAAGTCATGTTTTTTAGAGAAAAGTTATAATATGGAGTGACGATAAAAATATTTAAATAAGAGGAAAAGAAAGGTCCAAAGTTTGGCACTTACTAAACAAATTTTACGTGTACCATCGGTGGAAACAAAATGTTGGGACAAGTAAAAGTTTTTTAGTGTGTATCAAACTTTGGACTTCCTTCCATTTACAAATTTTCATTGTCACTTTCATAACCTTTCTTTGAAAAACCTGACTTAACCGATATCATTTGTTTATGCTTGACATCTAATTTTCGATTTGACCCAACATTTTATTTCCACCGATGGTACAATGGCTAATTGATCAATAAAATAGCTTATAGTTATATTTACTTGATAATTGTCAAAAAGAAGAAATTCATCAATACTTGGCAAACAATCTAATAAATTAATTAACCAAATTTACTGCAAATACTCGAATATTATTAAATATAGCCAAAAGAAGTTGAAAAGTAAAATCTTCCATTTAATAATCGGATAATAGCAATCTCATAATACTTTTATTATTTATTTTGTAGTATTACCAAGATGAATGAAGTGTTTTTAAAACTGCACACTAAATCAGTGTTTAATACGCGTTAAGCATGAAGTAAATATTTTGAGTTTAGAATTGCTTAGTTTCAGGCATTTCTAAACTCGAAATTTTAACTTCATGCTTAATCAAGGAATGGAAAACACGCGTTCGAACATCATTTAATACTTAAATCAATATGAAGATCTGAAAGTAGCAAATCGGTCTAAATGAATACTTAAATTTACTGTTTACATTATTTAAAGAAAATTTACTTGTTTTTCAAAATGATAGGCCAAAATTCAATTTAATTTGTAAAGAAAATGGTTATAGTTTAAAGAATTCTCTAAAAATCAACAAATACGACATAAAATCAATAAGTGTACACAAAAGTGAATACTTTATACAGAATTTTATTATCTTGACTAGGCTTTGAAAAATGCATATTATTTTTTAAATTTTATAAAAATAAAATGTAGGTACAAAAATATACAGATTATTTAATCTTTAACTCTTTTTTTATAGATAATTACAGGGTCGTGCGGTCGATTTTTTTCAGAATGATGCAAATCTTCGAAATGCCGCCTCTTAGGGTGCTCTAATATGAACGTTTTGAACGCGAGCGGGCGCAAGCGTTTGCGTTTTAACACATGGGTTTATATGAGAGTACCTAGACGGACGGGTGCTAGCGTTTTTTCCGCCTCGCACACGTCCGTCTAGGAACTCTCATATAAACCCATGTGTTAAAACGCAAACGCTTGCGCCCCCTTCCGTTCCGCCTCGCGTTCAAAAGGTCTTTAGACTTAAAAATAAATTCGATTGCAATTTAAAAAAAACTGGACAACATTTACGAACGCTATTTTTATTTTGAAAACATAAACTACTTTAACATAATAATACCAACTATCAATTTCAAAAATCTACTACAGTTTTATCCTTCTAACTACAGCAAATTTGTTTATAGTCTAAATGTGTAGCCAATATAGAATTAATAGACATCAATAGCAGATCTTTAAACTATGTTTATCTTATTGAACATTATAAGTAGTGTTTTGTTAATTTTGATTTCTAAAATATTCTTTCCCCACTAGCTACAAAAACACATTTAGACTACACATCCCTAGTTAACGAATTTGCTGTAGTTAAAGTTAGAAGAATTTTATAAACACTCCTGTTTATAAAATTCTCAGAGCTAAAACAGTATTCAGATATTTCAGATACAAGGTAATTAGGTTATGTTGACACAAATAATTTAAAACATCGCAGTTTGATGCGATTCAGTTAAATGGGCAACGTTGTGTAGTGTTACTGTGCTTACTCAAATTCTGTTGAACAAAATATAAATTTAAAAAAACTTGGAAGTTTTGAAATAAAACTGAAAATCGTGATTTTTTCTTGTTTTAATTTTATTCAAAATCTGTAAAAAGATTGCCAAAGTAAATACTATGACGCATCATATGGTGATCAATATATATACATCATCTTTATTCAGACATAACATATATAGCAACCAGAAATAAATATAATATATCAATTTGTTTGTTTGTCCTTGTCTAGGCTATCGACCATAAGTCTCTCTGCCCTTTTGCAAATTAGTATAAAGGAGGTAAAATTATATTAAGTGTCAAGATGACACGAATTAATGAATTAATAAATGGTGCTAGTTGCATGTTCGAATTTAGGTGGGATGTTTTGATTACGAGGGATGCAGTATTTTCTAAGGATTTCTGTGTTGAATGGGTTTTTAGCTAGATTTTCAGAAATGGGTAGTGTACGTTCAGTGGTAGGGATTATTTGGGTGATTTCGTATAAGAGTTCATTGGATGGATTATGGAGAGGATTGTTTGGATGACGGATTTTAGTTAAGGTTCGGAGAGCAGATCTTTCGGTCACTTGAAAGTGATATAGCGTGGAAGGGCGGAATTGGGTGAAAAGGATGGATGTATAGTCTAATAAGGGGCGGCAAATCGACTTGTAAATACTTGCTGGTGTTTTAGTTGGGATTCTTTGGTTTTTGTAAGTAAGCGATCGGAAGTGCCCCGCCCTTGTCTTGACTCTACTTTTTTACTAATTGTGCATGTGGTTTGAAGGAAAGTTTGGTTTCAAAGAGTAGATATTATATAAAATAGGTGATAAGGGGGAGCCTTGTGGGACGCCTTGCTGTATGTTAAAAGGGTGCGATAAGGATTGGCGGATTTTTACTTGACAAGAGCGGTGATTGTGATCGATTTTAATTTATATTGCGATTTGTCTTTGCTTTTAATAATATTAACTTTTGTTTTTCAAATAGAAACATATGATAATATGCATATCATTAATCTGTAAAAACTGTGTCAAAGTAAATCTAATTGTACATCCAATGGTGATTTATTTTAATTTGTTAGGGGATTTATGATTGTTTTATTAATTAAAACTTTTGTTTTTCTAATTCTAAATTCACTGAATTCACTTAATTGAATAATTTTAATATTCTTTGAGAAAAACTTAAAGACATTTGAGTCTTTGTGTCTCGAATTGTCTTTTTTTGTAAAAAAAAAAATTGTTAAATGAAAAAGAGTAAAATGTTTATGCATTTCATTTAATTTTGTTAGAAATTATGCTTTAATTCATATAAGTCGATTAGTCGTTATAGAAGTTCAAATAAAAAAGGTTAAAATTAAATGTTTTAATATTACAAAATACTCATCTAAATTTTACTAGTTTTATGAACAACCTGTGTTGTCTAGTTCATAATCAAAATTTTCTGATTGTAGGTATATATCAAATCGTGTTTCGGTTTGGGTAACCTTTTAGAATTCTCAAGAAATCTGCTTTTTGGATTTCCATTATGGACAATATTATTTATAATTTTAATTATTAAAATTTCGAACGAGTGTTTCCAATCCCTGGTTAACCCATTAACGGCCGAGCAATTATAGAGTTCATTCTAAAAGTTGATTTTAAGTAAAATTTTGCACTTCTTTTTATGATTTCTATGAATGACTTATTGTATTACATACAGTGAATTTTTCTTTTAAATATACATAATGTATACGCTGTAAATTTTCAGGCATTCGTCGATTTTATATAAAAACGTGCAAAATTAAGTTTAGAGCGAGTGTTTCCACTCCCAGACTAAGCATGAAGTAAAATTTCGAGATAAGAATAGCCTTAAAATTTGGTTTGGTCGTTCCGCGAAGCGGAGCGGCCAAACCAAATTTTCAGGCTTTTATAAACTCGAAATTTTACTTCATGCGCGTGTAAAACACTGATATATTGTGAAGTTAGAAATACACTGATATTATTATTTTTAAATGAGTAATTATCGAAATAATTAAATAAGAAAATATTTACATTGTTCTTCATACATTTTCAAGTCAGGTCAAATAATATAAAATATCAAATTAACTTATTTAGTAATTTAATCAACAAAAAATTAATAATGTTTCGTGTATCAATGGCGCATAATGGGTTAAGCATGAAGTAAAATTTCGAGTTTAGAAAAGCCTGAAAATTTGGATTTGCCGGGGCGCGCGATCTAAGCGAGTCGCGCTCCGGCAAATCGAAATTTTTAGGCTTTTCTAAACTCGAAATTTTACTTCATGCGCCACGCGTATAAAACACTGATTTATTGCAAAGTTAAAAATATACTGCTTAGTATGTGTACTTTTACAGGAAGCTAAAGTTAATTAAGTTATTCTTATTGTATATTTACCTAACACTGTTATTTATGAATAAATCAGCTAATTGATTAATTTTAACATTCTTCAAGGAATAGTTAAATATCTTAACTGAAAGACATTTTAGTTTAAGTCTTTGTGTCTCTAATTTTTTTGCAAAAAAAATTGTTAAAGAGGAAGAGTAAAATATTTATGCATTTCATTCAATTTTGTTAAAAATTATGCTCGTGCTAAATTAATTAATTTTAATTTACGTTCATATAAGTCCATTAATCATTATAAAAGTTCAAATAAAAGAAGTTATAATTAAAAGTTTTAATATTAAAAAATACTTATACAAATTTTACTAGTTTTATGAACAACTTGTGTTGTCGCGTTTATTATCTACATTTTGTGATTGTAGGTATACACCTACATCAATTTTGATCGTGTTCCAGTTTAGATAACTTTTTGGATTTCTCAAGAAATCCATTTTTTGGATTTCCACGCTGGGACTATATTATTTATACTTTTAATTATTAAACTTCGAACGAGTGTTTCCACTCCCTGGTTAGGCATGAAGTAAAATTTCGAGTATAGGAAAGCCTGAAAATTTGGATTTGCCCGGGCGCGCGAGCGAAGCGAGTCGCGCCCCCAGAAATCCTAATTTTTAGTCTTTTCTAAACTCGAAATTTTACTTCATGCGCCACGCGTATAAATCACTGATTTGATGCAAACCTAACAATACACTGCTTAGGATGTGTACTTTTACAGGAAGCTAAAGTTTATTAAGTTATTTTTATTGTATATTTACCTACTACTGTTATTTAGGAATAGATTCTGTTCTATTTGTAGTAAAAACAATAATGTTCTGTTTTTACTTCCTTTTCGCTTGTGGTTGTAATTATTATAAGTAAATTCTGTATTGTGGAGGCTTCTATAGTAGAATTTACGAGAGGTGTCCTATAATTACAGGTTTTAAATCTATGATTCAACTTGTTTTTGAGGTATTAACATTATTTCTTCTTCTATATTTGTGTCCTCAATTGCAACTGATGGTAAACTCTCTTAACTGAGGGATTCATATTATTATAGTTATTTTAATTTTAACTTAAATGACACAGGACACCTTTCGTGAACTGGACTATACTTCGATATACATGTTAATTTCACAATAAAACACTTTTTACTTTATCAAGAATATGAATTTGTGTTCAGTACTCATTCATTCACCGGATAACTATATACGCGTTTCAGGCTTCAACGCCATCATCAGTATAGTCCCAAACCAGTGCTTGAAGAATACTGAACATCTTTAACCATTTATTATAGCCTGTGCAATTTACATATGTTCGAAAACTAATGGGCATTAGATGGCGTTTACGCTATCGAACATACAGAGAGTTTTATGTAACATCGAACATTTTTATAAAGAGAATTTTTCTTTTAAATATACATATGTATACGTCGTACATTTTCCAACGTTCGGTTTATTAAAAGAATTTAACGTAAAGCTTTAAACGAGTGTTTCCACTCCCAGGCTAAGCATGAAGTAAAATTTCGAGTTTAGAAAAGCCTGAAAATTTGGTTTGGTCGCGTAGCGCGAAGCGCGGAACGGCCAAAACAAATTTTCAGGCTTTTCTAAACTCGAAATTTTACTTCATGCGCCACCGGTACACAACACTGATTCAATGTAAAGTTTAGCGGTGTGTTTTAAACTTTGTGTCAGTGTTTTGACCCGGTGGCGCATGAAGTAAAATTTCGAGTTTAGAAAAGCCTGAAAATTAGGGTTGGCCGCTCCGCGCTTCGCGCTACGCGACCAAACCAAATTTTCAGGCTTTTCTAAACTCGAAATTTTACTTCATGCTTAGCCTGGGAGTGGAAAACACTCGTTTAAAGCTTCAAACTAAATTCTTTTGACAAACCGAGCATCGGAAAATGTACGACGTATGCATATGTATACTTAAAATAAAAATTCTCTTTATGAAAATGTTCGGTGTTACATAAAACTCTCTGTATGTAAATTTTTACTATGTTCGTATAAAACGTTTAGTGTTATACAAAGTAAGAAGTATTTTATTGTAATTTAGGTAAATCTTCTTCATTTTATTCTTCTCATTATTATTATTTGCACTTGGCAACTAGGCCTTTATTTGGACCAGCCTCAATTCTGACTTATGTTTGAGACATAAGTGAGAATTGAGGCTGGTCGAATAGCTAAAATTTTTAATACAAGTACTTACACTATCTTCAATATTTGGTTCTCATTAATCACTTGATGAAACACGTTTACTAACTATATTGATAATTGAATGAAACTTACACTTTTGGCAGTAATGAACATATTCCATGGCATAAGCACACCGATCCCGTGTATCAGAAACGTGATATAAACCAAGTTCATCTTATCCCTGGGGGTGTTGAGTTGCAGACTCGCCTCGTCCATGGTCAGGCTCTTGAAGTTCAGCTCGTCTTCAGTGAGGTTGTTCTCTTCCCATGACGGTTGCAGACGCACTGGCTGCTGAAGAGCGGACTTTTCGCTATCCTCCGCTGCAAAAAAAGAACGAACCCGGTCAACTCGTATCGTTGGCACGACTGGATGGATGGGACGATGTCCAGTCGTTTTGGTCATTCGCAATCGCCGCAACCTTTGACTCCGATGTGTCGGTGTTACAGAAAGCGAATTGATTATTATCCGGTAGTTTTTATATTTATTTTTATTTTCGACACTTTCAGCGGTATTTTAATGCTTTATTGGCAAAATTGTTTTATTGCGTTCAGCGCATTATTCTATTGTAAATGTTACAATAATTAATCAATTAATTATATGCACTGTTGTTTGATAAAATGGAGTATTATTGTTCAACGAATGGTATTTTTCATGAGAATACAATTTACGCAGGGAGTCTGTGGACTTCAGCTATCTCTAAGAATTTTATCAAAATCTGATATTTCTTAGACTTATTATTATATTTTTAAAAGGAAATATACCTAATAACTTGAAAACTATAGACGAGTTTTGCATTTTTTATATATTTTTCCATTAAAGAATGTACAGAGTGGCCCAAATTCGATGCTTTCATAGGGTATCTTGTAAGCTGAAGAATTAAACAAAACTTGGTATACACGTCATAACGTCTATTTCTGAGATATTATTAACCCATTAAGCGCCATTGATGCATACACGCAACATTATTATTTTTTTGTTAATTAAATTACTAAATAAGTTAATTTGATATATTATATTATTTCACCCGACTTGAAAATGTATGAAGAAAAATGTAAATATTTTGTTATTTAAATATTTCGATTATGAGCGGTCATTTAAAAAAAATATATAAATATATCCGTGTGTTTCTAACTTCACAATATTTCAGTGTTTTATACGCGTGGCGCATGAAGTAAAATTTCGAGTTTATAAAAGCCTGAAAATTTGGTTTGGCCGCTCCGCTTCGCGGAGCGACCAAACCAAATTTTAAGGCTTTTCTAAACTCGAAATTTTACTTCATGCTTAGTCTTTGAGTGGAAACACTCGTTCTAAACTTCATATTGCACGTTTTTATATGCAATCGACTAATGCCTGAAAATGTATAGCGTATTGATTATGTATATTTCAAAGAATTCACAGTATGTAATACGATAAGTCGTTCATAGAAATCATAAACATAAGTGCAGAATTTTACCTATAATCAACTTTTAGAGTTAACTCTATAATTGCTTGGCCGTTAATGGGTTAATGGCGTTAACAGATCATAGCTAACTTGATTAGTTTGAAAGATGTCAGGCGTTTTTCAATTGTTGGCTATTTAAAATATGTCTTTATCTTAATAACTATAAGATATATAAAAAACAGTTAAATAATTGTTTGTATACAGTATATTGGGTTGTGTATACTTTAAATAGAAACTCTGTATAACTTATATCACATAAATGTTAACATTTATGAACAAGAATAATTATCAAGAAGTTTCTAAATTGATGCGAATAATAATTTTTTGTTCAAAACTCATTGTCCAAGTTACCGAAAATGCCATTTTTTTATAAAGTTGTGCAACATGTTTTCAGTCTATACGTATAAAACTCTCTAAAAATATGAGAAAATAGTATAACTTTATTTGACATCAGCCTACTTGACTTTTCTTAACAAATAATAACCAATCTCTGAATTATGCCAAATGAGCCAATATATTCTTTTATTTTTTGTTATCAAACTATCCATTTTTGGAGAAAATGTAAAAAGACAAAAAAGTTGCAGATTGAATCTCTTCAATTAAGTAAAACAATAGAAATAGAAAAATATAGACGCATTAACCCCTTAACGGCCAAGCAATTATAGAGATAACTCTAAAAGTTGATTTTAGGTAAAATTCTGCACTTCTTTTTATGAAATCTACGAATGACTTATTGTATTACATACTGTGATATTTAAAAATTACAATTTAACTCCCGCATATTATATCAAAACTAAATTAGGACAAACCTTGGGTAATACTTTTTCTCAACCAGAATATCTTGATAAATCAGGTATTTATTCAATTAACTGCAACAATTGTAATAAGGTGTATGTCGGGCAAACGCAAAGAAACTTAAGAATACGTTTTAAAGAACACATGAACCATTTAAGAAATTTTAATAATGAAAAATCAGCCGTAGCAAATCATTCACTAGAAACTGGCCATAAGATATCAATCAATAATATGAAATTAATAAAACAGTCATCCAATTATCACTTAAACATGTTAGAAGCGATTGCAATGAAAAAACACGCAAACAACTTAATGAATTTTGATTTAAGTCCACTCAATAACAAATTACTAGATTTAATACCTCCTTTTACTTAACCCGAATATACCTGTCTTTACCTACCGCTCATCCCCCTTTCCATAAACCGACCCGTTAATGTACGTTTTTTCCCCACATTAAACTCCACCGCCTAACGCTCATTATATTTTGTTAATCTGTTCTGTATATATACTCCTATTTTTGTTTGTATAAGTTAGTATTAAAAATCCATTGATAATGGTCACTTGGTGACAGAAATGTACATCTGGTATTAAAATAAAGTGTGTGAAGAAAGGTTATTGATACTTCTTTTTATTACATACTGTGAGTTTTTCTTTTAAATATACAGAATTTATATGCTGTAAAAGTTCAGGCATTCATCGATTTTATATAAAAACGTGCAGTATGAAGTTTAGAACGAGTGATTCCAGTCCCAGACTAAGCATGAAGTAAAATTTCGAGTTTAGAAAAGCCTGAAAATTTGGTTTGGTCGCTCCGCGAAGCGGAGCGGCCAAACCAAATTTTCAGGCTTTTCTAAACTCGAAATTTTACTTCATGCGCCACGCGCATAAAACACTAAAATATTGTGAAGTTAGAAATATACTCACATTATTATTTTTTTTTTAATAAGTAATAATGAAAATATTTAAATAACAAAATATTTACATTTTTCATCATATATTTTCAAGTCAGGTCAAATAATATAATATATGAAACTAACTTATTTAGTAATTTAATTAACTAAAAATTAATAATGTTGCGTGTATGCATCAATGGCTCTTAATGGGTTAAGGAGTTCTGATGCAAACTATTATAGGGGTTGATTTTTTAACCCCCTTGTAATAACATTTTAGGGCAGAGGTTCTCAACCGTTTACATGTCGCTCCCCCCCCTTATAACTCCACGCCCCTTCTCCCTGATTTAATTTGTTTTTTTTTAGTTAGATTGAAACAGTGTTATAGCCTTATTTTACTTCACCTACTTTTTAGGAAATCTGTCGTGTCTATCCCCCCCCCCCCTCCTGTATATTACCGCGCCGCCCTAATGTGGCGTGACTATATCAAATTTCCTATGTTCAGTTTTAAAAAACACACTTCAATCGCATTGCACCTTGACAGTTCGCGACCAAACGTACAATTTGAGGTGTTTTTTAAAACTGAAACTGTAAACATAGTAAATTTGTTATATCGGACACTTTTTTCTCATTAATCACTTGGTAAAACATTTCAAAATATAATGGTTTGTAAATTAAATTCACTTGGTTTTGTTTCACTTATATGTATTTTATTTTCTATTAGTTTCGGCTTAATGCCTTTATCAAGAATGATGTACAAATGGATTTGTTTGGGAATATATACAGTTTCGAGTTTTAGGTTTTATTGGGTAATAAGGGCATTTAATATCGGGGAATTCCAAAGGTCTTCGTTGTCGTTGACCACATTTTTACTTGCCTTTATGGCTTTTGAAATTTCTAAACTCTCCCGGTAGTTAAGCGTTAATCCCTTATTAACTGTATGCAGAATTTTAAAATCGTTTGAAGAAAAATGGTGATTAGATGTGATACAGTGCTTAGAAAAACCGGTGGTTTGTTTTTTATTCTCTATGTCTTTTTTATGCTCTTTTAACCTGATATCAAAAGACCTGCCGGTTTGTCCTATATACACTGCATCACAATCATCACATTTTAATTCATAAATACCACTTTTCTTCAATTTACAATTTTTAGTTTTGATTTTATTGTTAACTATTCATTTTCCTAAATTATTTGTGTTTGTCAAAATTATGTTATTATTCTTTCCTTTTAAATTATTTTTGGTTTGTAAAGACAGTGGCTTAATATATTCTAATCTATTCCATGTTATTGTGTCTGAATTTGTCCCACTATAAAAGTAATTTCGTAATTGTTTGTGTTGTTTCTTTTTTAACATTTTATTAATTAAATCTTCAGTGTAGCCATTGTTAACTGCTATTGTTTTTATTGTGTCTAGTTCATTTTCAAAGTCTATTTTATTTAGAGGGATATTGATAAGTCTGTGTAAAAGGGCGTGGAATGTACTGTATTTAATCTGACTATGTGTATTTGAACATTCTGGTATGATGACATCTGTGCAAGTTTCTTTTCTATATATTTTGTATGACAATTTATTGTTTACTGTTTTCGTGAATGTAATGTCAAGAAAATTGAGGCTGTTTTTGTTAATTTTATTAATGAAATTTGTGAATGTTTCCAGTTGTCTATTTGTACCTGTCCATATACAAAATACATCGTCTACATATCTTGCCCAGTAATAAATGTGTTTGCTTTCTGTTTTCGTTAATAAATTATTTTAAAAGTGATCCATATATATGTCAGATAATAAAGTTATGTTAATTTGTTATGGCCGGAATTTGTATGTTCAGAGATAAAAAAAAACTGCATGGTATGCATATCATGATATTTCCAAACCCAGACATTAATCAACTTTGAACAATTGTAATTTTAATGAGAGTCAATTATTGTTAATTATTCCAACGTTAAAATAAAATATCAACATTTCTCAACAATCTCTGAAAATGTTACGTATCGTTCTATTATTATTTGTAACTACAATAAATGCGTTCATTAATCTCAGAATGAACAAAAATATATTTAAGAAAGACAGTTTATAATGGTGCATTCAGTTGTGACATTATACACTGTGTATGGCTATTTTAATATAGTGACCGTAAACTAGCATCCAATGAATAATAAATAGGGATTATGCAGCGTTACGTAACGTTCACATTAATTCTGATTTAATTCCGTCCCCAACGGGATTTCATAAAATATTTCGTACTGCACATTATACAAAGTGTGTTCTTTATAAATTACTTTTGTTTTAACTGCAACTGCGAAAATCCTAACAGTTGTGACTCTTATAGAATTAAGTGCATTCTAGAGGAGTAATTACTGCTAGGATTTTAACAGTTGCAGTTTAGAAACAAATATATCAGGTGGTTCAAAAACACCGGAGACGCACTTTAATGGAAGTCAGCTATGGTATACGAGGGTAGATTGAAAAGTTTCCGGAATGGGCAAGAGATGGCGCGCGTATCGTGAAATTGTTATGATGGTTGTCAAGGCTAACCTATTTTAGGTAAGCTGTCAAATTTTCAGACACGTGCGTCGTTCCGTTTTTGTTTACTAGGATATCTTGTGAAGCAAGTCAGGCACCTTTGGAAAAATGGATAAAAACGAATTTCGTGCAGTCATCAAACATTTCTGGATGGATGGGAAAAAGGCGACGGAGATACGAGATATTTTGCAGGAAGTTCATGGTACATCCACACCTTCATTTTCGACTATTAGTTTCTGGGTGAGCGAGTTCAAACGTGGCCGTACGAGCACCAAGGATGAACCACGCAGTGGACGTCCAAAAACGGCCACAAATGAAGAAATGGTCGACAAAGTCCATGATCTCGTGTTAGCCGATCGACGAGTGAAGTTGCGCGAAATAGTAGAGACCACGGGCATCTCATATGAACGTGTGCAAAATATCGTGCACGAACATTTGGGCATGAGGAAGCTGTCGGCGCGATGGGTGCCGCGTTTGCTGACTATGGACAACAAGCGAAATCGTGTGACCACTTCGAAACAGTGTTTGGCCTTGTTAAAGCGTAATCCAACGGATTTTTTTCGCCGATTCGTGACCGTGGACGGAACATGGATCCACCACTACACACCAGAAACCAAGCAGCAGTCGAAACAGTGGATTTCTCCAGGCGAATCTGCTCCGAAGAAGGCAAAGACTGTCCCATCGGCTGGAAAGGTCAAGGCCACCGTTTTTTGGGATTCGCAAGGTTTGATACACATTGACTTTTTGCAGAAGGGAAGAACTATCACGGGACAATACTACAGCGATTTATTGGATCAATTCAACGGCATATTGAAGGAGAAACGGCCTCATTTGCAGGGGAAAAAAGTGCTCTTCCACCACGACAACGCGCCGGCCCATTCATCCCGAATCGCCAATGCTAAATTTGTTGAATTGGTCTACGAGGTGGTGCCGCATCCCCCGTACTCTCCAGACCTGGCCCCGTGCGACGTCTTTTTGTTCGCAAACATGAAGACTTGGCTCGGAGGCAAGCGCTTTACGTCAAATGAGGAGGTCATCGCCTGAAGGCTTAAAAAAGTTGGAGCACCGCTGGGAAAAGTGTATCGCCCTGCAAGGGTACTATGTTGAAAAATAAAAAATAAAACCTGTTTAATTACTGCGTTTTCTTGCCCATTCCGGAAACTTTTCAATCTACCCTCGTATAAGGTGTTAACATTGAGTAATTATTACATAATTATATAAATTTGTACTCAGTGGTATTAATTTGTAAAAAAAATGTATGCATCCATTAGAAGATTCTTGTTCATAACCAAAGAAGAAAATGGCAATGCTGTCCGGAACGTACTTAATAAAAATTTAATTAAGGATAATGTTACCATAGCGACACCAACATTTGCGTGTAGTAACAAAAACCAGGTTATCAGATTGTAAATTTAAACTTCATTAAAATTAACATCATGATATAAGATTTACCCCAATATTGAGCTAGACAATACTAATTTCTGGCCATTTTATTAGATCTCTTATGAATTTTTTTCTTGAAATTTATAAAGGATTATTTAGTTTTATAGGGTCTCATCTTGTAGATTAATCAACTTTCTGTGGATTAACAAAGGGCCAAAGTCAACAAATATTTTTTTTATTATGTCTCGTTGGTAGCAGAGCTGGGCAGGATTCGAATCATTCAGGATTCGAATCCTGGATTCGAATCCTTTTAGAGGATTCAAAAAAGACATTCGAATACTTTAAATCAACGGGATTCGTGATCCGTATTCGATACATTATTTTAAGAGGATTCGTATTCGAATCCAAATGTGGGTGATTCGAATCCTTATATAAGGATTCGAATATTTATAAAAGGATTCGAATATTTATAAAATGATTCGAATACTTACAAAAGGATTTGAATCGTCAAAAATAATTCGAATTAATTGTGACGATTAACATGAAAAAAAATGTTTTGTGTGTTTTTAAATTTCTCGTTGAATCGCTGTTTTATACGCGTGGCGCATGAAGTAAAATTTCGAGTTTAGAAAAGCCCAGAAAATTTGTCTCGGGTCGCTGCGCGACCCGAGACAAATTTTCACGGGGCTTTTCTAAACTCGACATTTTACTTCATGCTTAGTCTGGGAGTGGAAATGCTCTTTCGAAACTTCAAACTGAATGCTTTGATAAGAACTTTAAATGACTGAAAATGTTTTTAAAGATAATAATATAGTTTTCAAAATTTTGTTTTAATATTATTTAAAGTAAAACTGACGTGGTAGCCACAATTTGAAATGTTAAATTTTTCCAACATTTCCCTGATTCAAGATTTTTTTCCCTGGCATTTTAATATAACTTTCTTCTGTGAGAAACCCCCATTTTATTAAAATGTTTTTGTTAACACTTAAGTTAATTTTATAAATTTAATAATATCATATGGCTTTTTTGTTAGTGTTTTGGTCAATTTAAATATAATTCCATGACTTTTCTCTGACTTTCCCGGTTTTAATGATATTCAGTGAATTTTTTTTTACGTAATTTTCAGGCATTCGTCGATTTTATAATAGAGTTCAATTTAAAGTTTTGAACGAGTGTTTCCACTCCCAGGCTAAGCATGAAGTAAAATTTCGAGTTTAGAAAAGCCCCGTGAAAATTTGTCGAGGGATCTAAACTCGATTTGAAGTGAAGTTCAGAAACACACAAATACATCTTTAATCAGAGTAACAGGGAATCAAATATTTAGTCTGTTATCAACGATGTTCAGTGTTAATAATAAATAATTAGGTTTTGAATATTTTTGTTTAAACAACTAGTAACGATATTTATATATTAATGGTTGCAAAAAAATAATTATATCAAATTTATTCTCAAAGATTTTGTATTTGTGATTCGAAAAAACAGGATTCGAATCTTTGATTCAAATCATATTAATCTCTTACGAATCCTTTGTTCGAGTATTCGTGATTCGAATCATATTAGGTGATTCGGATTCCTGATTCGAACCCTTTTTACGAGGATTCGTCTCAGCTCTGGTTGGTAGTCTAAATTCTATCCCTTTAAGCTTGTCCGTTGTTTTTGACACACCCGATAAATTAAAAGAAACACATATACTTTGTTTTTTTTTAATATGACCAATCCAATCTGACATTTCAAGAATTTAGTGGTGTGATGCAAGTTGTGTTTTAGGTTAGGACAAGTATAATCACATGTTATTTTGTAAATCAACTTTTAATTTATAGGTTATGTGAAGGAAAATCTGACTTTAATATGACAATCAATTAACTCACAAAGATTACGATTACGAATGTATTTAGCTATCACCGCCTCAAATTATTTGTATCTACTACCAATTTAATAAAGTGTCTCTAAGGATCAGGTAATATTCCTTGCCCAGGAATATCTGTCTTCTTTATTATCTGCCCATTTATATATTCAAATTTTAATAAAGTTCTAAATACAAGGAATTTTTCTTTTAGGTACAGGAAAAATATTTTTGTTTTGCGTAATTTTGGATTGAAATGACCAAATATCCAATATCTCATGGCTATCTCATTTTAAAAGTTGATACTTAGGGCCACTGGTATTGAGACCAGAACAATTCAACTGTGTTTAGAAGTAAATGGAAAACAGTTTATACCAGTGCTGTGAACTCTGAGTCGAAGATAGAGTCAAAACTGTGGAGTCGGAATTATAATATTTTTGTGATGAGGAAATCGGAGCCGTACAGTTGGAAATTTCGTATAATTCCGACTCCAATTTTCAATATAATTATTTCAATATAATCGTGATAAACATATTTTGCTTTTTTTTCTAAAATTTGAACCGAAATAGAATTAGAATATTACAATGGAAATTTATGTAATTTGCATAAGAGAGAAAACCAAAGTTTTGATTTTTTTCCAAAAAAAAACTAGTAGATTGCAATTATGCAGATAAAGTAACCATTGAACATTTATTTCCATTGATAAAAGTTAATTATTAAGTAAAGTTTTAAAATGTTCGCACGATTCGAAGCAGCAGTCGGAGTTGGCATAGGATTTTCGAAAAATGGAGGAGTCGGAGACGGAGTTGAAGTCGAATATTTCTTTAACAACTCCGCGGCATTAGTACCTGAGAGGTTTAACTGACATTTGAAACTTAATCTTTTGAAATAAGTTACCCATGAAAAATTAAAATGTAATAACTTTAATCTGATTTTACTCAAAATCAATGCCAGTAACAAAATTGTTTCCTACAAAAGTTACTTATTTTTTAAAAACCTTTTCAATGATACCACTTTTAACCTATCATGCCATTTAAAGATCTGGAGTTATTAACATTTTTAAGCAAACTTTCAGGGATGTCAACCTTTTTAGGAAAAAACAATATCACCATTCGATTCTTTAATACGGCTTTTGTAATATAATGTTTGGTTCCAACTCTCTAGGACAAACCGTTTTCTCAAAAAAAGGCTGATACGGGTGGTCTGGGATACCCCAGTGTGGAAATTAAGTAGCGGATAAATTCGGTAACTCCGTTAATGTGTATGACAGAGAAAAAATCCAAAAGACGTATAGCGATTAAAATCACTGCGCATGTGAAAAATATTTTTTTAGATTTTTCAAAAAAAATTTGTAAACGCTGTGATGTCATCAATATTTTTTTCAAATGACAACCTATATTTTTTATTTTTTATTTCGGTAGAGTCTTTTAATAGGTTTTCAACCATATAAAATTTTGTATAGCTTACATAAGAAAAAATACAAGAAAAGCGGTCTTAAAGTTAAAAAAGTAAACATGAATTAAATTAACAGACTAATCCTAGTTATCGGGGTTTAAAACAAACAAAACAGTGTGTTCACTTTGACATGTGTCACGTGCTTGTGTACAACCGTTTTTCATTCCCCGTGGATAGTAGGAGTATTTAATACGTAGTAAGTATCTTGTTTAACCAAAATGCCATCGCTGACAGAGAAGCAAAGAATTGAAGTTGTAATGATGATTGGGTATGGTGATCGAGTTAGAACCCATCAAGAAGTATGTCGAATTAGCAGAGACAAATATCCTGATCACCAATTAACCCAATCCACAGTCAGTAGAATTGAAAATAAATTTAGAGAACATGGTACTGTTCAGGATCTTCCAAAAACTGGCTGCCCTTTGACAACATTAACCGAAGATATGCAGCTTAATATATTACTGGAATATGAAGATAATCCGCATTCAACTAGTCGAAATATCGCGTTAAACCACAATCTGTGCCATACTTTGGTACTGAAACTTCTAAAAAAGCAGAAATTTCATTCTTATAAGGTAAACTTGGTCCATGAGTTATCAAACACAGACTTTGATCTTAGGCAAGAATTCTGTGAAAAATTGATGGAAATATGCAATCGTGATCCAATGTTCTCGCGGCGTATAATATTTTCGGATGAAGCAAGTTTTTCCTTACATGGAACTGTCAACAGGCAGAATTGTCGATATTGGGCTAGACCAGTGGTGGGGAAACTTTTTTTAAGACGCTGGATGCATGAAGCTCATACACAATATCCCCAAAAGCTCAACGTATGGGCAGGAATAATCGGTGACAGGATTTTAGGGCCATTCTTTTTCGACGCTAATTTGACTGGGGAACGATACCTAGACTTTTTACAGTTTCAATTAGTACCTGCATTAGCGATATTATTTCCGAATGAACACGACCCTGACATACCAAACAATAATATTTGGCTGCAACAGGATGGTGCTCCGCCACACTATGCATTGGATGTGCGACGTTATTTAGACGAAGTGTTCCCAGGAAGATGGATTGGAAGAAGAGGTCCAATTGAATGGCCGGCTAGGTCCTCTGATCTAACGCCATTGGACTTTTTTCTGTGGGGGCACTTAAAAAACATGGTGTACAAAAATCGACCTAATCATTTAGAGGACCTTAAAGAAAGAATTCTGCATGAGTGTAGTTTAATAAAGCCTCAAATGCTTCAAAACGTGGTGAATGCAATACCCAAGACGGTAAGTATTGTCAGATGGTGCATGATCATCAGTTTGAACATTTAATATAATTGTCCAAGCCCTAATATGTTTTGTTTGTTTTAAACCCCGATAACTAGGATTAGTCTGTTAATTTAATTCATCTTTACTTTTTAAGTTTAAGACCGCTTTTCTTGTATTTTTTCTCATGTAAGCTATACAAAATTTTATATGGTTGAAAACCTATTGAAAAACTGTACCGAAATAAAAAATAAAAAATGGTGATGTGTCCATCATAGTACTTTCCCCCGTAATGTGCGTATTAAATCACTTTTTAAAGTTTGTAAAGAGGCTAATGAATCACCCTGTAGAAAATTGTGTTTGAAAGATTCCGAAAAACGTTCTTCTTTTTATAACATATTATGAAGTGGTCCTCAATAACTAGATAAAACACACAACTTTTGAAATATCTCAAAAACTAAGAGTGCTATGACAAAAAGTAAGTGAACAATACATCTTCATTTTGTTATTATCTACAACTTTTATTTGAAAGAATTTTTTGTTTGATGAACATTTATTGCAAAAATCTGAAAATACTGAAAAACGCTAAGAGTAAAGTACCACTTCCGGTTTTCCGATTTTCACCAAAAGCTTTTCAGTTCTTCCGATTGTAACAAAAAGCTTAAGTTTCAAGTTTCATCTCGATATCTTTAGCGGTTTTTGCGGTACAGCGCACACAGACACACACACAGACACAGACAGATAGACAGACAGGCATTTTTCAGAAATGGTCTTATTCGACTCAGGGGACCCCAAAACGGATATTTCCGCTAACATTTTTGATTCGAAAATTTTCACGAAAACAATACTTTCCCTTTGTATTACATACGGGGGAAAGTAAAAATATAGGTTGTCATTTGAAAAAAGTATTGATGACGTCACAGCGTTTACAAATTTTTTTTGAAAAATCTAAAAATATATTTTTCACATGCGCAGTGATTTTAATCGCTATACGTCTTTTAGATTTTTTCTCTGTCATACACATTAACGGAGTTACCGAATTTATCCGCTACTTAATTTCCACACTGTATAAATGCTACATTCTAAAAGTGTTCTTGATTTATGGCCCTGGCAGCTAGTTCATCTCTGCATTATAAAATTAAAAACAAAACGTACTTCCGCAGGTTGTTGATTATTTCTTTATTCGCTTATATAATTATTGATATACTTTTTTAATTAAATTAAAGTATTTACATTGGTTTATACACCGAACGCATCAATCAAGTGATATCCAATTAATTAGCATTTAAGTAGTCGAATTAAATAGACAATAAAAAAAAACACGTGAAACAATCGACCGGACGAACTAATTGAAGGCTCTCAACCTTTTAAAACAGCGCCGGGCGCGCATTATTTTAGCGTAAATTCTTTTATTGCATTTTCAGTCACTTAAATCCAATTATGCGCAGAAGGTCGTTTAATGTCAACGAATCTGGAATTAAATTATCGTTTGCTTTATCGTTTGACTTTAAATAATACAACACATCTAGGGATTTTCTCTTTTATGAATACATTTTCAAATGTTCGTGATTTTTTTATACAATATGTACAGCAAAGCTGGGCAGGATTCGAATCATTCAGGATTCGATTTCTTTTAGAGGATTTAAAAGAGGCATTCGAATACTTTAGTTGAACTGGATTCGTGATCCGGATTCGTTACATTTTTTTAAGAGGATTCGTATTTGAATTCAAATGTGGCTGATTTGAATCCATATAAAAGGATTCGAATCCTTATGAAAGGATTCGAATATTTATAAAAGGATTCGAATATTTATAAAAGGATTCGAATACTTACGTAACGATTTGAATCGTCAAAAATAATTCGAATTAATTGTGAGAATTAACATGAAAAATGTCTTTAGTGTGTTTTTAAATTTCTCGTTAAATCACTGTTTTATACGCGTGGCGCATGAAGTAAAATTTCGAGTTTAGAAAAGCCCAGAAAATTTGTCTCGGGTCGCTGCGCGACCCTCGACAAATTTTCACGGGGCTTTTCTAAACTCGAAATTTTACTTCATGCTTAGTCTGGGAGTGGAAAACACTCGTTTAAATGAAGACAACCTTATACAACACTGTCTCAGTTTAAATCGCGTCGACCTTATACAGTAATGACTTTGATTTTGACGTCATGTGAGGATTTCCGTGCGTGATAAGGTCGGCTCGGTTTAAATCGAGACAACCTTGCACAGTAATGATCTTGGTTTTGACGTCACGTACGGATTTCCACGCGTGACGACATCAACCAAGGTGTGTAAGTAAGTTTGTCTTGATTTAAACTAGTGATGGGCAAGATCAAGTATCTCAAGGATCGATCAAGCAATGATCGATAAGTTGAAGTATCGAGCAGATCGATTTAAAGATCGATGTGATCAAAAAGATCGAGCTGCTCGGAATGATCGAGCCGATCAAAGAGATCGAGCCGCTCGGAAAGATCGAGCGGCTCGATCATTTGCAAGGATCGAGCGGATCGCGCAGTCGATCTTATTTGATCATTACTAAAAAAATACTTGTTATTTAAACACTCGTTACTTAATGACTAATAATATGAATATGAATAAATATAATAATTGTAAATTATGCTTTTTAGTGTAATTACAATTAATTTTGAATTTGTAATTAAAAATTGTACAAATTTCGAAAAAGTGAGGATTAATAAATAAATTGCAGACTAGAATTTTCCCGACCTGCCACCATAAAATATTTACATCAGGTCTGGCCAATACAAATTGCTTCGAGGGCCAAAATTAACACTTAGAATGTTTCAAGGGCCGCATCACAGATTTTCTTTTGCAAAATCAATGTTTTTTGATATTCAATTTTTCATTCAGAAATGTTAAAGACTTGTTTTGGCATTTTTGACATTTTTATAAGTTCAGGAATCTAAAATTCCGTTTGGATTGTTGTTTTTGTACAGGGAATTTTTCTTTTCTATAAGATATCCCTGTGCATATGCTGAAAAATGTTCAAACAAGATTCACATATGACATAAGTGGTATATTTTGAACTTCACTTTGTTTTGTGCTTTTGCTACGCGATCAAACCAAATTTTCAGGCTAATCTAAACTCGAAATTTTACTTCATGCTTAATCTGCGAATGGAAAACACTCGTTTATAGCTTCAAATCGAATTCTTTTAGAAAAACAACGAATTTTTATACTTTAAAGAAAAACTCTCTGTACACATTGATTTCTTTTTTTTTTTTAGTTAAACATATGCATAAGCATTAAATTTTGCGACATTCGTTGTTTTTAAATGAGTTCAATTTGAAGCTTATACGAGTGTTTTTCACTCCCAGACTAAGCATGAAGTAAAATTTCGAGTTTAGAAAAGCCCCGAGACAAATTTTCTGGGCTTTTCTAAACTCGAAATGTTACTTCATGCGCCACGCGTATAAAACAGATTTCAAGTAAAGTTCGAATATGCATAAATTTTACAATATGTTGCTCTTTCATACGCGTGGCGCATGAAGTAAAATTTCGAGTTTAGAAAAGCCCAGAAAATTTGTCTCGGATCGCTGCGCGCCCCTCGACAAATTTTCACGGGGCATTTCTAAACTCGAAATTTTACTTCATGCTTACTCTGGGAGTGGAAAATACTCGTTTAAAACTTCAAATTGAACTTAACAAGAAACAAGGAATATCTAAAGATTTACAATGGGCTGAATTTGGAATACGTATACTTAATAGAAAAACTCCCTGTACATTATTTTCTGTTTCTATAAAATAAAAATAATGTACACACACCACAACATTTTATTTTCTGCGTATATTATAATTAACAAAATAAAATGTTTATGTGATTTTCTATATACATTTTTCCTGTAAATAATAAATAATTGAAAGTTTACGAATTACCTATTTAGTCAAACTAAATAATGTGATCGTTCAATGATATCTCCTAGGCCGATCGATCCGCTCGAAAATAGCTCAAAATAGCTCTATAGCATGCTGCTAGAGTACCATAAACCGTATAACTTGATCAATTATCTCAAACCGACCGATTTGATCAATCTGCTCGAGCTGATTGATCAATCGACTAGCTCGACACGTTCGAAAAGATCGAGCTGCCTGAAACGATCGAGCCGTTCGAAAAGATCAAGACGATCAACAAGATCGAACCAATCAGAAAGATCGAGTTGGTCAAAAAGATCGAGCCGATTAGAAAGATCGAGCCGATCGACCAGATCGAGCCGATCAAAAAGATCGAGCGGCTCGATCGCTTGCAAGGATCGATCAATCGATCTTTTTTTGATCGATCTTGCCCATCACTAATTTAAACCGAGATGACCTTGTATTGTTAAATTACCTTGATTGTTGACGTCACGTGAAGACTTCCGCGCGTGACGTCAGCAATCAAGGTGGTTGATGTATAAGGTTGTCTTAATTTAAAACCTAGTCGACCTTGTTAGTTTAATTACATTGACTTTTCACGTCACGCGAGGAATTTCATGTGTGGCGTCAGAAAAACTCCCTGTATTTCTCGGGACATAGATATTTCTAATAAAATCAAATTAAATTTGCTATGAAATTCAAACATAATTAGTAAAAACCAGTATATTTTCAATTTCACAATATTTCAGTGTTTTATCCGTTTCGCTACGCAACTAAACCAAATTTTCAGAATTCTTTAAACTCTATATTTTACTTCGTGCGTAAACAAGGACAGTAAATCTATGTTAAAAACAAAAATTAACATTTCTTAAGAAATAAACTTTTTATCTCGGGTAATATAAGGCAAAAGTAAGGTCATATTATGAATTGGCTGCCATTTTATTAAAAATGAAAAAACTGGGCAATGTTTTGCCTGAAAGTTAATTTCAAGGTGTAAAATGGATAATATAAAGTTGAAAAATGATATCGGTCAAATGACCATCTCCTGAGTTGATGTTGATTGTGCTCGTTTTACAACATTGTGAATTGTTCGTAAAACATCTGGCTCCAAATTGGTGATTTCTTCTTCAATTTTGGCTTTTAAGACTTGCAAGGTTTGTGGTTTGTTGTGGTAAAAAGACACACAGGGAGTGGAAACGCTCGTTCAAAAATTCAAACGTCTAAAAATGTTTCTAAAGATAATAGTCTAGTTTTCAAAATTAGGTTTAATATTATTTGAAATAAAACTGACATGGTAGCCACAATCTGAAATGTTAAATTTTTCCGATATTTCCCTGATTCAAGATGTTACCCTGCCCTTTTAATATAACTTTCTTCTGTGGGAAACCTCTATTTTGTTAAATTGTTTTCATTCACACCTTCTAAATAAAAGTACAAAAATTATATTGTGTAATTCCTTGGTGCTTTCGAACTTTAACTTCTGTGACACACTCTATCATGAATTTATCGACAAAATAGATACTAATAGAATCCAAAAAATACAGAATTCATGCTTGCGTCTTATTTTTGGTGGTAATAAGAGAACCAGTATAGCTCACAGATTGCCCGAGTGTGGCTGGTTGGACATGTACAACAGGCGAAAAATACATACGGCTTGTTTCTACTTCAAAATAATATCCAGAAAAACGCCCCCATATCTCTTCAACAAAATAACGTATAGAAGTGATGTGCATAACATAAATATTCGAAGTAGAGATTACAATTATTTAAAAAGTGCTTTACCTATACAATTACAAGTTGCATGAACTCGGTACAGTTTCGATTTGTCTCATACACGGATTTTAAGCGGAAATATATAGAAATGCTAAGTGCATCATAATTTATTATTACTAGCTATATTATTTGTATTGTATATTATTTGTATTGCACTGTCTATTATTGTACGGCCTGAAGGAAGATCAGGTTCAGTGTTTGGTTATATACCTTGGACTGAAACTGATTCAGGACCCTTTGACCATTGAATTTATCTTAAGATTTATGTAATTGTATTTGTACTGGATATGGCCAATAAACGGTTTATTATTATTATTATTATTATTGTTTTTGTCAATATTTAACTTAATTTTATAAATTTTTACATGCTTTGTAATTTGCCTGCTGATTTTGACAAATTTAATAATGTCATATGGCTTTTTTGTTAGTGTTTTGGTCAATTTAAATATAATTTCATGACTTTTCTTTGACTTTCCCGGTTTTAATGATATTCAGTGAATTTTTTATTTACGTAATTTTCAGGCATTCGTCGATTATATATTAGAATTCAATTTGATGCTTTAAACGAGTGTTTTCAACTCCCAGACTAAGCATGAAGTAAAATTTCGAGTTTAGAAAAGCCCCGTGAACATTTGTGGAGGGTCGCGCAGCGACCCGAGACAAATTTTCGGGCTTTTCTAAACTCGAAATTTTACTTCATGCGTCACGCGTACAAAACACTGATTTGAAGGGAAGTTCAGAAACACACAAATACATGTTTAATCAGAGTAACAGGGAATCAGATGTTTAGTCTGTTATCAACGATGTTCAGTGTTAATCATAAATAATTAGGTTTTAAATATTGTTGTTAAAACAACTGGTAACGATATTTATATATAAATGGTTGAAGAAAAATTATAAAATCAAATTTATTCTTAAAGAATTTGTATTCGTGATTCAAAAAAACAGGATTCGAATCTTTGATTTGAATCATATTTATCTCTGACGAATCCTTTATTCGAGTAACCGTGATTCGAATCATATTGATTCGGTTTCGTGATTCGAATCCTTTTTAAGAGGATTCGTCCCAACTCTGATGTACAGGGTGTCCCAGACCACCCGTATCAGCCTTTTTTGAGAAAACGGCTAGTTCGAATAGTGATATTATTTTTTCGCAAAAAGGTTGGCATCCCTGCAAGTTTACTTAAAAATGTTAATAACTCAAGATTTTTAAATGACACTATAGGTCAAAAGTGGTATCATTGAAAAGGTCTTTAAAAAATAAGCAGCTTTTGTAAGAAACATAATTTTGTTACTGTCATCGATTTTAAGTAATATCTAATAAAAGTTATTAAATTTCAATTTTTCATGCATAACTTATTTCAAAAGATTGAGTTTTAAATGTCAGTTAGATCTATCAGATACATTTTAACCAAGGCCGCGGATCCCAAAGAAATATTCGTCTCCAACTCCGTCTCTGACTCCTTCATTTTTAGATAATCCTACGCCAACTTCGACTTCTGCTTCGAATCATGTAAACATTTTAAAACTTTACTTAATAATGCAATTTTTTGCAATACAAATTTTTGTTTAATGATAACTACATCTGCACAATTGCAATTTAAAAGTTTTTTTGAAAAAAATCGACATTTTTGTTTTCTCTCATATGTAAATTACATACATTTTCATTGTAATTAAAAACTCTATTTGGGTTCAAATTTTAGAAAAAAAAAAACGAAATATGTTTACCACATTTATATTTAAATAAGCATATGGAACATCGGAGTCAGAATTATACGAAATTTCCAACTCCACGGCTCCGATTTCCTCATCACAAAAATACTTAAATTCCGACCCCACAGTTTTGACTCTAACTCCGAATCAGAGTTCACAGCACTAAGTCAAACTGTTTTTTATTTACTTTTAAACACTGTTGAATAATAATATAATATGTCTATTAATGCCAAAACCATATACATAGTTTACATAGGTCAAGTTATAGATATAGATTCAAACACAGTACCTTGATTTAACAAGGCAACAGATAAATTAACATTTTAAAAATTCTAGTTCTTAGCAGCAGTATACGTTACAAACAATTACATAACATATTAAAATTACAGTTTAAAAAATCGTTAAAATTATAAAATGCATCCTCGACTAGGAATTTTTTCACTATAGATTTAAAAGATTTAAATTCTATATTTCTCAGTTGAATTGGGAGTTTGTTAAAAAACTGTATACTGTAATAATTTGTTCCAGTTTGACTCCGTGACAATATAATCCTTTGTTGGTACAGATTTCCTCTCGCTCTAGTGTTATATTCATGAATATCGTCATGCAGGTTATACTTGTTCATATTCTTTTTCATGAAGAGTAGACATTCAAGAATAAACACAGACGGTAGTGTCAATATTTGAAGACGCACAAAATGATTTTTACAATCGTCTTGATAGCCAATTCCAGTAACTATCCTGATTGCTCGTCTTTGCAGAGCGAACAGTCTGTGACGGCTGGACGAGTGACCCCATACTAATAGACCATACGCTAGATCGGCATGTATGAGGGAAAAATAAGCTGAACGAACCATAGCTGGCGATAGGTTATTACAGAGATTTCGTAAGAGAAATGTTGATTTATTCAGCTTGCTAGCAACTACTTCCCCATGATCTGCCCATAATAAGCGCTGGTCTAGATGGATTTCTAGAAATTTGACATGGGTATCGGTAACGTCCTTGATTGATTTATTCAAGGCGAATGAATGTTTTAGTGACCGTCTTCTCCTCATTTAGATAAAGTCGATTGCATCGAAACCAGGCGGCAGCCTTCGTTAAAGCCGTTGTATTTTTAGTACTAATGACCTCCATATCTGAACCAGAAGAAACCAGCGTGGTGTCATCTGCGAACTGGATTACTCTACCACCTTCAATGTAGTTCGAGAAATCATTTATATAAATGAGGAAAAGTAGCGGTCCCAAAACAGAGCCCTGTGGCACACCTCGATCCAGTGACATCGGTTCTGAGTACATACCATTATGGAAAACAACCTGCTTTCTGTTCGTCAGGTAGCTTAGCAACAATTTTTGACTGGTGCCGTGAAAATTGTATATATGTAATGTATCAATAAGAGTATCGTGAGGTACGCAGTCAAATGCTTTACTCAAATCAATAAAATTAGCCACCGCTGACTGTCCTGCTTCAAACGACTCAATGATTTGATTGATCAGATCCATTACAGCGTCAACGGTAGATGATCCTCGACGAAAACCATATTGGCTACCAGAAAACAAGCTGTTTTCCACAAAGTACGCAGTTATTTGTACCGACATTACCTTTTCCAAAATTTTTGCAAATACAGGTAGCAACAATATAGGTCTATAGTTGTTCATATCTTCTATATCACCCTTTTTATAAATGGGAATCACCTTTGCCAATTTTAATTCATCAGGAAAGTTACTGGTGGTCAAGACAAAATTTATCATATGCGTTAGCGGTTTCACGATGGCAACAGCAACGTTTTTGACCAAATCCATACTTAATCCGTAAATATCACAGCTCTTTTTTGACTTAAACGATTTTATTATATCTAAAACATGTACAGGTAAAACGTTACAAAAGCTAAAACTGACTGACACTTTATCACAGATTTAGTTATCACTAGAGGATCAATATCACATGTTTCCATAGTCTTTTCAATTTCATCAGCATCCGAAGTAAAAAATAGGTTGAAATTGCTAGGTCTATTGATTATGTCCCATAGTGATTTTGTTGGGTTTACTGAAGCGCAGATAATTGCGTCATTTGCGGAAATTTTCGCATTTTTAATAGCTTGTTTGTATTTAATTGATAGAGTTTTTTTAGATTTAATAAATTAATAGTGGGGGTCCTGACAGACATCTCTTGTACTAAGTAGAGAGTTTCTCTCATTTTTTTTATATCATTAGTAAACCAACTGGTGTTTCGGGCCTTGGAATTAGATTTATTATGTTTAATTTTGTCTGGAAATGCTGTTTTAAAATGTTTGTTTACTATAGACATGAATTTATTGCACATGAACCCGGTGTCGCAATCGTTTAGTAACCATGGCTCCTCCAAAAGCAAATTATAAAATATTTGAGTTCCTCTCGACGTGATCGGTCTTATAATGTTGAATTCGTTTTTGACCGAAGTATTAAATTGTGTACGAAGAATGATGCCATCGTGATCAGAGAAATGAATTATTATTGGTTCAACCTGCACCAACGAAAGATCAAAGTTAACGAAAATATTATCAAGGCATGAAGTACCTCTAGTAGGAAAAGTAACAGTTTTCCAAAACCCAAAGCTAGAGAGAAAGTCGCAAAGTAAAGTAGTATCTGAGTTATTGTTGATAAAATTTACATTAAAATCGCCACAAATTATTATATTGCTGCTAAGAACATCTATTTTACAAAAGGCACTATTTATTTGTTTTATAAATACCTAAGTATCTACTTTTAAAATAAGGTAGCCATACGATATTGATATTTGGTAACTCCAAATATCAAAATTATTCAAAACAAACGCCAGTTACAAAAATATGTTTCCTACAAAAGTTGCTTATTTTTCAAAGACCTTTTGAATGATACCACTTTTGACCTATCATGTTATTTAAAAATCGAGATTTGAGATTTTGACATTTTTAAGCAAAATCTCAGGGATGCCAGCCTTTTTGGGAAAAAACAATATCATCATTCGATTCTTCAATATAGCTTTAATAATATTTTTTTTATCCCAACTCTCTAAGACTAGCCGTTTTCTCAAAAAATGCCTGCTACGGGTGGTTTGGGACACCCTGTATATTATTGTTATTTATTAGTTAATTGTAATTAAATACTATTTCAGGACTTGTCCTGTCTTATCATTTTCTCGCATAAATAAAAAACAATTATTTCATATAGTTACCTTGGAAGATTTTTTTCTGATCAGGTATCAGGGTAGGTTTTGAAGCAATGCACTGTTAGTTCTAGAGCATAAGCACAACTGAACTAAAAAAGGGCCGAGCCCTAACCGTTAAAATTTATGACCGGTTAGTTGCTCAATGAATGAACCCTACTTCTCCCTTCTTAATCGAAAATGCGTTAACTTACGCGTACTTTTGTGTGACTCGACAATTCAAGTCATACCACTACAAGTAGAAAAAATATATAGGTCGAAATAAATTTTAGATTACTTTAATCTGCTTAAATCGTAAATACATAAAGGGCCCTTAAGTTAAAGGGTACTTAAGAAGAGTAAACAGATTTTCTTTTATCGATTATTTGATCAGGATTTTATTTTTTATTGTAAATATTCACAAATATTTTTTTTCAATACATAAACCAAGTGTTTTAATTAAACTAATCATAACGACAAACAAAATTATTACATTTTTCTACATTTTAAAATCAGATACTAAAATTTAAATAATTTATGATTCTTGAATCTTGGAGGAGTTCACTTCGTGATACCTTTTTTAATTTTGATATGAAGAAAACTCTTAACTTTTTTATACCGCTTTTATTTTACTTTTGTGACTAGTTTCAGTTACACGGTAATCATTATTAAACTGTTTGATAATGATTACCGTGTAATTGAAACTAGCCACAAAAGTAAAATAAAAGTGGTATAAAAAAAGTAAGTGCATTTATGAGTGGAATTAATGAATTCACAATCGCTTATTGATGAATTTGTTCATGGAATAATCATACATTTTTAGTTTTTGTGAGAAATGGTCAATAATAAATCTCGAATTATCAGCATAATCAAAATTAATATTTTAATTAAATTTATACGAACGCGCAACCCGTTTTTAATTTATCATTGAACCGGAAGGAAGAGATAATTTCCCCGAGGTAGGGGTGAAATTAATTGATTACCGTCGTAGTCGTCGTCGGGGTGGTGTATCGATTCTACAGGGTGTCTAAGTTAATAAATCATAGAAAGTTATTTATACCTTTGTAGGACCTGGCCACGACAATGTTCCCATTGCGACCGCCATTATTCAGCAGGTGATGTTCCATTTTTTTTTTGGCCGCTTGCTAACACAGCATCAAACGTTGATCGGTTGGTAAAATCCCAGTAGCAAAAATACGAGAGTTATTGTTTGTTACAGCATTCTGAAAAAAAATACAAATAAATAAAATAATAATAGTCATTAAAATAAGCCAAATGATAAATATTTGTGAAAGCAAATCTATGTTAATCATCTTGGATAAATTAAAACTGTAAAAAGTTTGTCTATGTTTGTATACAAGCCCATAATCCATACGGTTTTATTTATTTATATAAGTTTATTGTACTCATTTTACAAATGATTAACGTTTCCGAGTAATGGGAGTAAGATAATGTAGATCTAGTGGACGCAAAACTAATGGAGTATTTGCTTAATAATAAAAGTTTCGAACATTATAATGTTAATTTTGTTATTAGTGGTAAATATTTGAGAATTGCTTATCCGTTAATGACACTTAAATAAAATGCATTGGTGTGTATGTTATCTCTTGAAAATAATTGCGAGAATGTTTTTATATTTCATATATTATCAACAAACCGCGTAGTTTATTTCGATACATGGATGTATAAACCGGGTGTTAACAGATTAGGGCTCCTATCTAAATATCACAATTGGCCGTTCAATTAATTAAATTATCTCTGGCGTCCATGTCCATGTCTTCGGGTCTTCAAATCCTGTTCCCATGCTGTTAATATCCTCTCCACACCGCACACGAAACAAGCGCACTATTTATCCATTGTTTCGGGATTAGAGGATGAGAGGGGATGAAAGAAGTTGCCAACTGCCGCAGTCTTTTCACGTATTAACACAACTCGGCGGGAAACTCAGGAAGAAACTTTTAATTCCGTCAAATCCCACCGAATAGCTAAACACAAATACACTCGCCTCGCACACGTTTCACAGTTTTTGGATACGGAAAAAAGAAAGTTCACAAGATTAATTATAAAAATGAATGTACACTTATTTCTTAAAAGAAACAGAAATAATCAGATGCTACTATAAATAACTTCAAAGATTAATCATTAAAAATCACCCCTCCATGGATTTTATAAATTAATTATTAATATATCATCTGATTTGGATCCAGTTGCACCAGAAACGTTGAACTCAAGTTCAAGATGACAGTTCCTATTGTTCTGTCACTTTGAACTCGAGTTCAGTGTTGTTTAGTAGAACTGGCCCTTAGTTATATCTAAAAACTGATTGGCCTACGATAAGTTGCATATATAGTTATCATATATGCAACTTATCGTACACCAATCAGTTTTAAGATTTACAGAGAGTTTTATGTAACACCGAACATTCTCATAACAAGAAATTTTCTTTTAGGTATATATATGCATACGTTGTACATTTTCCGACTCTCGTTTTATCAAAAGGTTCAATTTGAAGCTATAAACGAGTGTTTTTCACTTCCAGGCTAAGCATGAAGTAAAATTTCGAGTTTAGAAAAGCCTGAAAATTTGGTTTGGTCGCGTAGCGCGAAGCGCGGAGCGGCCAAACCAAATTTTCGGGCTTTTCTAAACTCGAAATTTTACTTCATGCGCCACCGGTACAAAACACTGTATTAATGTAAAGTTTAGCGGTGTGTTTTATACTTCGTAATATGTCAGTGTTTTGTATCGGTGGCGCATGAAGTAAAATTTCGAGTTTAGAAAAGCCTGAAAATTTGGTTTGGCCGCTCCGCGCTTCGCGCTACGCGCTACGCGACCAAGCCAAATTTTCGGGCTTTTCTAAACTCGAAATTTTACTTCATGCTTAGTCTGGGAATGGAACACACTCATTTTAAGTTTTAAATTGAACTCTTTTAAAACAACAACGATTATCTAAAGACTTACGGCATATACGCTGTAATTGGGACATCTATACTTGAAAGATAAACTCCCTGTATGTACAAGTAGAGGTATTAGTTGCGATTGATTAGCTACAATTTGTAATAGTCATATAGGCAACCCAATTTACACTTAACTTAAAAATAATAGGTGTCAAATTGTATTGAATGAACATGTTCGGTGTTACATAAAACTCTGTGTATATAAACAACAAAGAAAAAGTGAAAAAGAAAAGTGAACACCAAGAAATATTTATTTAATTTCAATAATTTTACATAATTAGTATGATAATGTGTATAATTGATTAAATTTTCAAAGTAATCGGTTTACAAAAACGTGTGCAAATGTTAACCCTTTCGCTACGAGGTTTGAATTTTAAATGCGTGCCCCCGAAAACACAATGCGTATCCATACATATCTCACAGGCTCATACCGGAATATACCATATGTCGACATGTCACAGGCTTGCATTACATTTTCTTTGGGGGAAATGCAAAAAAACAAAACAAACAAAAGTTGGCCAAGGATTTGTTTTTAATTATACTGTATAGACTGCTCATTGAAGAGTTACACAAACTTCGTGCACTCTCCTCTCACTATTTATAGACTTTTGAAAATATACGCTCCTCCCACATGGAGCACATAAAAACTAAACGTATGGATACGCTCCTCGTAGCGAAAGGGTTAATTATTTGTTGGTCCTCCACCATGAGTTACACATTCACGAGTACGTCTAGGCATACTTCTAATAGAATGACAATATCATCTAGGGTATCTCATCTCAGGCAACCTATATTATTTGTCCTGTGGAGGACGAATTAAACACCTTAGTCTTTTATCCATAATATCCCAAAAATGTTCAATTGGAGATAGATCGAGAGATCTTGCCCACCAGGGTAAAAGATTAACTCTGGAACGTTCAAAGAAGTTCAATGTAGTTCTTGCAACATGTGGTCCAGTGTTATCTTCTTGAAGAAGTGGAAGATGTAGTGTTACAAAGTAGAGTATGATATGGGATCGTACAATTTTTGTATGTAACGTGCAGAAGTCATACTGCCTCTGAAAAACTATTGATGACCTGCTGCCACAGGCAATAGCTTCCCATGCTATAATTCCAACTGTTTGATAAACATGCCTTACATCATATCGTGGATTTTGTCTTTCACCGCGTTGTTTTCTCACCCTTTGCCATCATTTATCCCTAGACAAAAGTGGAATTCGTCGCTAAAGACTACTCTATTCCATTCCGCATCCCATTGCAATCGTTATCTGCAGCATTTTAAACGATAATATCGATGCTGTGAGGTTATAGGTAGAAGAAAATGTGTCGCCTTTGCCTAGAGGAGGACGAAACGGTAGCGCGAAGCGCGGAGCGGCCAAACCAAATTTTCGGGCTTTTCTAAACTCGAAATTTTACTTCATGCGCCACCGGTAAAAAACACTGAATTAATGTAAAGTTTAGCGGTGTGTTTTATACTTCGTAATATGTCATGTGTTTTGTATCGGTGGCGCATGAAGTAAAATTTCGAGTTTAGAAAAGCCTGAAAATTTGGTTTGGACGCTCCGCGCTTCGCGCTACGCGACCAAACCAAATTTTCGGGCTTTTCTAAACTCAAAATTTTACTTCATGCTTAGTCTGGGAATGGAACACACTCATTTTAAGTTTTAAATTGAACTCTTTTAAAACAACAACGATTATCTAAAGACTTACGGCATATACGCTGTAATTGGGACATCTATACTTGAAGATAAACTCCCTGTATGTACAAGTTGAGGCATTAGTTGCGATTGATTAGCTACAATTTGTAATAGTCATATAGGCAACCCAATTTACACATAATTTAAAAATAATAGGTGTCAAATTGTATTGAATGAACATGTTCGGTGTTACATAAAACTCTGTGTATATAAACAACAAAGAAAAAGTGAAAAAGAAAAGTGAACACCAAGAAATATTTATTTAATTTCAATAATTTTACATATTTAGTATGATAATGTGTATAATTGATTAAATGTTCAAAGTAATCGGTTTACAAAAACGTGTGCAAATGTTAACCCTTTCGCTACGAGGTTTGAATTTTAAATGCGTGCTCCCGAAAACACAATGCGTATCCATACGTATCTCACAGGCTCATACCGGAATATACCATATGTCGACATTTCACAGGCTTGCATTACATTTTCTTTGGGGGAAATGCAAAAAACAAAACAAACAAAAGTTGGCCAAGGATTTGTTTTTAATTATACTGTATAGACTGCTCATTGAACAAACTTCGTGCACTCTCCTCTCACTATTTATAGACTTTTGAAAATATACGCTCCTCCCACATGGAGCACATAAAAACTAAACGTATGGATACGCTCCTCGTAGCGAAAGGGTTAATTATTTGTTGGTCCTCCACCATGAGTTACACATTCACGAGTACGTCTAGGCATACTTCTAATAGAATGACAATATCATCCTAGGGGATCTCATCTCAGCCAACCTATATTTTTACTTTCCCCCGTATGTAATACAAAGGGAAAGTATTGTTTTCGTGAAAATTTTCGAATCAAAAATTTTAGCGGAAATATCCGTTTTGAGGTCCCCTGAGTCGAATAAGACCATTTTTGAAAAAAGTCTGTCTGTCTGTCTGTCTGTCACACAGACACACAGGTGTGTGTCTGTGTGCGCTGTACCGCAAAAACCGCTAAAGATATCGAGATGAAACTTGAAACTTAAGCTTTTTGATACAATCTGAAGAACTGAAAAGCTTTTGGTGAAAATCGGAAAACCGGAAGTGGTACTTTACTCTTAGCGTTTTTTCATTTTTTTCAGATTTTTTCAATAAATGTTCATCAAACAAAAAATTCTTTCAAATAAAAGTTGTAGATAATAACAAAATGAAGATGTATTGTTCATTTACTTTTTGTCATAGCACTCTTAGTTTTTGAGATATTTCAAAAGTTGTGTGTTTTATCTAGTTATTGAGGACCACTTCGTAATATATTATATAAAGAAGAACGTTTTTCAGAAACTTTCAAACACAATTTTCTACAGGGTGATTCATTAGCCTCTTTACAAACTTTAAAAAGTGATTTAATACGCAATTTACGGGGGAAAGTACTATGATGGACACATCACCATTTTGTGTCCTGTGGAGGACGAATTGAACACCTTAGTCTTTTATCCATAATATCCCAAAAATGTTCAATTGGAGATAGATAGAGAGATCTTGCCCACCAGGGTAAAAGATTAACTCTGGAACGTTCAAAGAAGTTCAATGTAGTTTTTGCAACATGTGGTCCAGTGTTATCTTCTTGAAAAAGTGGAGGGTGTAGTGTTCCAAAGTAGAGTATGATATGGGATCGTACAATTTTTTGTATGTAACGAGCAGAAGTCATACTGCCTCTGAAAAACTATTGATGATCTGCTGCCACAGGCAATAGCTTCCCATGCTATAATTCCAACTGTTTGATAAACATGCCTTACAACATCATATCGTGGATTTTGTCTTTCACCGCGTTGTTTTCTCACCCTTTGCTATCAGTTATCCCTAAACAAAAGCGGAATTCATCGCTAAAGACAACTCTATTCCATTCCTCATCCCATTGCAATCGTTATCTGCAGCATTTTAAGCGATAATATCGATGCTGTGAGGTTAAAGGTAGAAGAAAATGTGTCGCCTTTGCCTAGAGGAGGAAGAAACGGCAGAGCACATCTTATGTGCCTGCCCATCTAGAGATCGACTCAGAACCTCAGTATTTAGCACGCCAAAGCTAAACCTGAAGGACCTTCAAAAGATCACACCTGACAAGATCCTTGGCCTCATCCAAAAAATGGATGGCCTTGGATGGTGAGCTGACTGGCCTTAATTGTAGGCCACAATAGACCCTTGCTTTCGCAGTGGAAGAGTGCTAAACGGACCACTCACTTTAAATAGAATATAAATATGGGCGTTAAGACAAAAAAAGTAACTATCCGTCTTTATAGGGTACGTCTATATAGGGTACGCATTTTAACAGGCCTTCCATGTTCTGCAAACCACTGATCTGCAATTGCCCTAGTACTAGAGTTACGGTTCCTTAAGGCTAGTTGTCTAAGGCGGCGATCTTGGGGCTCTGTTGTACATCGCAGACGTCCTATGCCTCTTCCTCGCTGTGTTCATCCTTCCTAATAGCATGCCTGACAACAACAAATCACCATATGTACACTTCTACTCATTCTATGAGCAGTTTTAAGAAAAGAAAAACCGCCGTCTCGTAAGCTGATAATTCGACCTCTTTCAAACTGAGTTGGCGAAAATTGGCATATCTTTAGGCTCTTGGAATAGTAAATACCAGAAGTAAACGTTTTAAAAAGCAAAGTCAAACGTTAAACTACAGTTTATATATATCCAGTTAGCCAGTCTCTATATAAAATTTGGTAACCGCGTTTGGATGCTGCATCCAGCAGCGAGCCTGGTGATTGGTGTATTTAGTCGTCTGTCTTACTCTAACTCCACATCCTGACCATAGTCTCTTATTTTCTACTCGATTTTCAGTTCTTCCATAAGCGTTGGCTCCCCTTAGTTAAACTCATACCGAAGCTACAAACGTTAAATATAATGATGCAGGTGTTAAAACAAAAAATGTAAAAATAAAAAAAAGGTAAAGGCTGAAATTTTAATCACCAATTGCTTATGGGTAAACAAACGTATACATTTTTTATCAAAATAGAATAATTAATTCTTGGTGTTCACTTTTCTTTGTCACTTAGTATAATTAAGTCGCCTATTTCCAAAACCCTTTAAATCCATTGTTTTTAAATGGATTTAGGGGGTTTTGGAAATAAGCGACTCAATTATAGACAACTAAATATACAAGACACTACTTTTAAAGATAGATTTAAAACTAAACATATAGTAAAGTAAAATTTGTTTCCACAGTAAATTTGGCAAAACTACCGATGTCTATACGTGAGATATTCTTTGCTCTAGGGTAAGTGGATTTGTGTTGCTCTTCACCTGCCAAGAATACTCGATTAATGTACCGATTCTTAAAATGTATGGCTCTGTAAATATCGACTATTGAAATGAATCGCTCCAAATAATCCCATCACTATAATTAATGCTTAACACATATTAACCCTTTCAGCCTTGGAATTTTTCTGGTGCACAAAAAATTGTTTGTACACTGCATATTATTTAATACTATTTTAGCTATACATAGAGTTTTTCTTTTAAGTATACACATCTCAATCTACTATATATGCTGTAACTCTTCAGATATTCGTTGTTTTTGCAAATATTTTAAATTGAACTTTCAAACGAGTGTTTTCCACTCCCAGATTAAGCATGACGCTATTCTAAACTCGAAATTTTACTTAATGCGCCACGCGTACTAAACACTGTGATGCGATGGTCAGAATACACGTTTTTAGCATAAAATAAGTGTTTTATACGCGTAGCGCATGAAGTAAAATTTTACTGGGAGTGGGAAACACTCGTTTAAGACTTCAAATTAAACTATTTTAAAAACCAAACGATTATCGTAAAAGTTACAGCATACGTGTATATTTAAAAGAAAAATTCCCAGTATGTTTACCAAATTTTAGTGGTGGCAAATGCCAATGTCAGGGCCGAACGGGTTAAAAAATGTTCTATCACACCTTGTTTTACACTTCATAAATTTAAACAGAACACATTAGATAAATTAATTTTACGCTCTGAGTGAAATTAATTCAACTCTGAACGTTCTATTTGTTATCAATACAAGTTGCTAAAAATATATACACGTATGAACATTTTCATATTCTCAGTTTAAGTTGCAAATATTTTAAGTTTCAACATCGAGACTTGGTTATCATTTTCAACTTGTGTTTAGGTAATTAAGTTGAAGTTTAGTTTTTACTTTTGTTATAATTAATCCGATCCGTTCTACTCGTATTTGTAAATTAATTAACTTCCTAGCTTACCCTTTAATTAGGCTAAACATCTAAAGGGCACGGTTCATTAGGGAAGCTTGAAAAAAAAGCAGCCATCGCCTATCTGATTAGCATTTAGATAAGGTTTTTTTTAAACACAAAATTGGAGAGACGTAAAATTAGACAGAATTAAATTTCAATAAAAGTTGTAAGTATTATTATTTGTTTTCTCTTTTTTATAATAATAAGGTAAAAAATGATACTTTTGTATTATGTGAGCAAAATCAGTGTTTTTTTTGACACATCGAGAATGCATTTTTAGTCGAGACTAAAAATCAATTCGAATGCGTCAAAAAACACTGATTTTTCGCACAAAATACAAACAACATTTTTTCTACAACCGCAAAGGAAGAAATTGTACCATCCATACGTTTTAATAATTAAATAATTAATTTGAAAGATTTTATTGTACTTAGTCGCTGATGTAAATGATACCATGGACACGAGTAAGATAAAAACACATTAATTAGTCAACGAATTTGTCAGAATTTCTACCGTTAGCGATAATACCAGGGCTGGGACGAATCCTGGTAAAAAAGATTCGAATCACGAATCCAAATCACCTAATATGATTCGAATCACGAATACTCGAATAAAGGATTCGTAAGAGATAAATATGATTCGAATCAAAGATTTGAATCCTGTTTTTTCGAATCACGAATACAAATCCTTTAAGAATAAATTTGATTTTATTGTTTTTTGCAGCCATTAATATATAAATATCGTTCGTTACCAATTGTTTTAGCAAAAATATTCAAAATTATTTATTATCAACACTGAACATCGTTGATAACAGACTAAATATCTGTGTTACTCTAATTAAAGATGTATTTGTGTGTTTTTGAACTTCACTTCAAATCAGTATTTTGTACGCGTGGCGCATGATGTAAAATTTCGAGTTTAGAAAAGCCCGAAAATTTGTCTCGGGTCGCTGCGCGACCCTCGACAAATTTTCACGGGGCTTTTCTAAACTCGAAATTTTACTTCATGCTTAGTCTGGGAGTGGAAAACACTCGTTTAAAGCTTAAAATTGAATTCTAATATAAAATCGACGAATGCCTGAAAATTAAGTAAGCAAAAAATTCACTGAATTTTATTAAAATCAGGAAAGTCAGAGAAAAGTCATGGAATTAAATTCAAATTGACCAATGCAAATAATATAAAACAAAAGTTTGAAAACTAGATTATTATTTTTATACATTATCAGTCATTTAATGTTCTTATCAAAGCATTCAGTTTGACGTTTCGAACGAGCGTTTCCACTCCCAGACTAAGCATGAAGTAAAATTTCGAGTTTAGAAAAGCCCCGTGAAAATTTGTCGAGGGTCGCGCAGCGACCCGAGACAAATTTTCGGGCTTTTCTAAACTCGAAATTTTACTTCATGCGCCACGCGTACAAAATACTGATTTGAAGTGAAGTTCAAAAACACACAAATACATCTTTAATCAGAGTAACACAGATATTTAGTCTGTTATCAACGATGTTCAGTGCAGCGACCCTCGACAAATTTTCTGGGCTTTTCTAAACTCGAAATTTTACTTCATGCGCCACGCATATAAAACATTGATTTGCCGAGAAATTTAAATACACACAAAAGAAATTTTTCAAGTTAATCCTTACATTTAATTCGAATTATTTTTGACGATTCAAAACCTTTTGGAGGTATTTAAATCCTTTTATAAATATTCAAATCTTTTTATGATTCGAATCACCCACAATTGGATTCCAATACGAATCCTCTTAAAAAAATGTAATGAATCCGGATCACGAATCCAGTTGAATTAAAATATTCGAATGCCTCTTTTGAATCCTCTAAAAGGATTCGAATCCAGGATTCGAATCCTGAATGATTCGAATCCTGCCCAGCTCTGGTTGATACAAATAATGATGAATTACGATTCTAGTGATAGTGATATCCGGTAGTTTCTGAATTGCCGAATTCGTGGTTGGTGTGCGAAAAAAAAGGTAGTAAACATATCCAAGAACATACTTTTGGCCTATTAAGAAGACAAATCAACAAAATTAGAAGCGCCAACATTATTAGCATCTATGGACAGGACAATTAATTGCTAGGTATCGCATTAGATAAAAATTGTTAATTTATATTTTGTATTAATTGCCGCCATATTGGAATTTAGCGTGAAAAAAAGACATTTTTTCACGCTAAATTATTACATTTTTTCACAGTGAATCAATAGTCAACTTTGCAAATTGTAAACTGTGTGTCAATGTCACCTTTTTTGACGGTTGTAGAAAAAGGATTGTTTTTAACATCATTTCACTATTTGGAAATAGTTATACGTATGAACAGCGTTTTTGTTGAGTACATGAAATGACAAGTGAGACATGAACTAATAATATTCATTTGGAAAACTGTTTGCTGAGCGACATTGACTCACTTAATTCTGCCAAAGTCAGAGGTACCACCACTATTGTCTTTTAAACTATTCAACAAATATGTTTGATCCTCAGTTTTGTTTAATATTCTTCAAAAAATAATATACAGAGGGCCAGTTATTTCTAATAAAATAAAAAGTCTCAATTTCGATACATAAAAATTATTCATATGTTCGTTATTTATTATTTGATTTAAATTCTAATAATTTTATTAACGTAGTTGTATGGGTTACGTGAAGGTGCTAAGTCACTTAATTAAACACAGTTATATTCCTTTCTTCACTTTTATTTTTCTTGCTAGATGTACATTTCGGGTACTAAGTACCCATTATCAATAGCTAACTAACAGTTAGCTATTGATAATGGGTACTTAGTACTTAGTATTCGAAATATACATCTAGCAAGAAAAATAAAAGTGAAGAAAGGAATATAACTGTGTTTAATTAAGTGACTTAACCCGAAATGTACATCTTCAGTTCAAATCAGTATTTTCTACGCATGGCGCATGAAGTAAAATTTCGAGTTTAGAAAAGCCCGAAAATTTGTCTCGGGTCGCTGCGCGACCCTCGACAAATTTTCACGGGGCTTTTCTAAACTAGAAATTTTACTTCATGCTTAGTCTGGGAGTGGAAACGCTCGTTCGAAACGTCAAATTGAATGCTTTGATAAGAACATTAAATGACTGATAATGTTTTTAAAAATAATAATATAGTTTTCAAAATTTTGTTTAATATTATTTGATTTGGTCAATTTGAATTTAATACCATGACTTTTCTCTGACTTTCCTGATTTTAATGATATTCAGTGAATTTTTTGTTTACTTAATTTTCAGGCATTCGTCGATTTTATATTAGAGTTCAATTTTAAGCTTCAAACGAGTGTTTTCCACTCCCAGACTAAGCATGAAGTAAAATTTCGAGTTTAGAAAAGCCCCGTGAAAATTTGTCGAGGGTCGCGCAGCGACCCGAGACAAATTTTCGGGCTTTTCTAAACTCGAAATTTTACTTCATGCGCCCCGCGTACAAAATACTGATTTGAAGTGAAGTTTAAAAACACACAAATACATCTTTAATCAGAGTAACACAGATATTTAGTCTACTTAGTACCTGAAATGTACATCTAGCAAGAAAAATAAAAGTGAAGAAAGGAATATAACTGTGTTTAATTAAGTGTCTAATAATTTTAATGTGATTTTCGTGTAGATTAAACTTTTTAAAAATCATCACAGAAAAATCGCTTTATAAATTTTTATAACATTTACTGTAGACAATAGGAAAATGTACTTTTTTAAATTTCATTGAAAAGTGCAGTAATGTAAGTGATTTGTTAAATTTAATCATAAAATACAGAATGTAAAATATTTCATACAATTAACAGATATTGTTAAGAAATGTATAAATTTTGGATTAATTTTGGTAAAAACAAAATTCAGTAGTTTATAGTACAGGGTGACCCAAATTCGAAGTTTTTATAGGGTATCTCGGTAACCCGAATAGTTAGACAAAATCTGGTATACACGTCATGATTTTTTTTTTTCTAAGAAAATAACAATGGCAATAACAGATCATGCCTAGCTTGATTAGTTTGGGAGATATCGGGCGTTTTTCAATTGATGGTTATTTTAAAATAAGTCATTTTCTTAATAACTATAAGATACAAAAAAAATAGTTTAATAATTAATTATGTAATTTATTAACGTAGAATTCAGTGGCGTACTTATTTTTTATTTCAACTTTTAATTTCAGAGTTATGACACAAAGTAGCATTTTTTAAATGGAAGACCCTTATGTTTTTATGTAATTAAGTAGCATTTTAAATTAGATTTACATTGATATACACAGTT